>HG992287.1:6250000-6875000 GCA_905220595.1 Spilosoma lubricipeda | reverse complement strand
TAAACTGCAGAAAAAACGGCCTAAAACTCTGATGGTAAAATAATCCTGTGAGGTATTCGATTTTGAAAAAGTATTGTATTGTCCCCATGGGCAAGTTATTTTCTTTTACTACAAAAGGAAAGTAAGCTGCTTAAATATTATAATTCTCGATATGGGTTCAAGTTCATTAATTTTATCGAAAATTGTAATAGGAATGGGGTAAAATCACACATCAAACATTATTGGTAGGATTTTTTTATACCATACCTTCCTACAATAAAAAAATTGTTTGAAAACAGCTTTTTGGCAACAATGCGCGAGTTACTAATGTATGAAAAAGATATGATTAGGTATGTTATTGTAATGTATTCGGGAACTCCAGGAACAATCGGGATATGGAATAAATCTTTTTTTTTTAGTTATCTTTTGAGTACTTCTGAAAATAAACTATCCATGTCTATGTTAATCTTTTTACATTAAGTTTTTTAATTTGTTTCAAGTGATTAAATTGTATATTAGTTCTTAAAGGTATGGTATTTAGCAAAACCAACCAATTACTACAAAAATCAAACAATTTTTGTAAATAAATCAAACATTTGTCAAATTAACATTGAAAAATTCTAATTAATTTTATTAAACAAGTCAGGTGATGATTGTTCAATAGGCTTTAATTTTTGTTTTGTTAGCCAAAATAAATAGGAGTTTTTCTGTTTGTTCAGTAATTCCGATTTTAACTCTATTGCCATTAAACAAGCAATGTTATAAATAAAAAGCGGCCAAGTGCGAGTCGGACTCGCACATGAAGGGTTCCGTAGTAGCAAGTAACATAATATATATAAGTTCTTGTAATTCGTTGTAACTTTGATCGATCAATTGCCGTTTACGATTTATGACGTATTAAAAAAACTACTTACTAGATCTCGTTCAAACCAATTTTTGGTGGAAGTTTGCATGGTAATGTACATCATATATGTTTTTTAATTTTATCATTCCCTTATTTTAGAAGTTAAAGGGGGGACGAGGGACACACATTTTACCAGTTTGGAAGTGTATCTCGCGCAAACTTTTCAGTTTAGAAAAAAAATTGTAGAAACCTCAATATCATTTTTGAAGACCTATCCATAGACCCCACACCTACGGGTTAAAGGAAAAAAAATTTTTCAATTTCAGTTCTAAGTATGGGGACCCCCAAAATTTATTGTTTTTTTTTCTATTTTTGTGTGAAAATCTTAATGCGGTTCACAAAATAGATCTATTTACCGAGTTTCAACAGTATAGTTCTTATAGATTCAGAAAAAAGTGGCAGTGACATACGAACGGACAGACAGACATGACGAATCCATAAGGGTTCCATTTTTTGCCATTTAGCTACGGAACCCTAAAAATGAAAAATGTATATTATAAAACTTTCAATCGACTACACCAAATTGTGTAATTCTTTTTTTATGTGTTTCTTATTGGCAAGACAAGGTGTGTACTGGAGAAAATTTAAAAAATACCGGAGGTGCTATATTTTATTAGTCCGTTTAGTCCTATACACTGCGGCCCTGCGAGAAGTTGAGGCGGGCTTAATTACCTAGCAAAAGAAGTTTTCCTTTGCTTTAGAAAATATTCAAGAAAATAAATATGGCGGTACGAAGTTGGCCCGCGACACGAGAATTTTATATATTAGATAAAATACGTTTACATGATAAAGAGTACAATACTTTATTAGAGTACGGTTGGCAACTCTAATTGAGAATCCTCCGTGCGTCGTTTCCAATCAATGGCAATGGTTACGAGTTGTAACAGCCCAACAACAGTCTAACAATAAACCTTCGATATAGTACGTGTACGTCGTGTACGAGGCTCACCAACTTGCGTTTCGCGGATGACTTGGTGATATTCTCCGATAATATACCGGATATGATGGTCATGCTTAACACCCTGCAAACGGAATCGGATAAGATAGGACTGAGGGTCAACGAGAACAAGACCAAAATTATGACCAATATTCCTAATGCACACCAACACCGTATGCCTGTGGAAGTCACGTCGGAGTATATATACCTGGGGCATTAAATCACGCTGGGCAGCGAAAACCAAACTGCAGAAGTAGAGAGACGCATAGCCCGGGCATGGACAGCCTTTGGTGCAAACGCTAGTGTACTGCGTAGCAAGATGTCCATGACCTTGAAGCGAAAGGTCTTTGAGCAGTATGTTCTGCCGGTGTTTACGTATGGAGCAGAGACTATGATCCTAACCAAAAAATCCGCACAAAAACTCCGCGTTGCGCAGAAAGCAATGGAAAGAGCTATGCTTAATATTTCCTTACGCGACCGGAAGAGAAATACCTGGATTAGATCTAAGACCAAGGTTAGGGACGTCGTTGAGGTGATTGCTGAGCGGAAGTGGAGATGGGCGGGTCATATTGCACGAATGAGTGGCAGAAGGTGGACTCGAAGGCTGCTAGAGTGGCGCCCGAGGGCACATATTAGACCGCGGGGCAGATGAGATGGAAGGACGACATCAGAGAACATGCAGGTCAAGACTGGATGTCGGCAGCTCAAGACCGTCAGAGGTGGAAGAGTATGGAAGAGGCCTACGTCCAAAACTGGATAGAATGAGGCTGAGATAGATAGATAGATAGTACGTGTATGGACGCCGACCCCAACATAGTCTGAATTAAATGCTCAGAGGAAGATTTATAGAAATTACACATACACCGCGAATTATATAGTCTGCAACCATGTGAAACCGCATGGAGCTTTACAGTCAGCGACACGCAGTCGCTGCTTTTCACCACGCGCTTACGACGATATGGCGATTCAATTTTATAAACGATGCATTGTAATATATTTATTTGCATGAATCTGGTACCGAGTTTAAAAAAACTTAAGCATTAACAATCACAGCATTGTTATAACGTCGTCTGTACGTGTTAAACATTGGAATTCGACCGCATGGCAAACCATGCGGTAACCATGTGCATTTTAAACTTCACAGTTAGCCACGTGCTACAAAAATCCATGCGGGATTTTTGTAGCACGTGGCTGAAACAGGAAAAGAAAGACGTGTGTTTTGATCGAAATGGGTATTGATCTAAACTAAAGTTTGGATTTGAATAGTCCTTGATAATATGTTGTCGTCTTTCAATATGAAGTGTATTTTTTGCTTTTAACAAAAAAATATGTTTTAACCAATAATTTTCTTTTTTACCCGACTGCGTCAAAAGGAGTGATAAAGGCTACATAATTTTTCAAAATGGCGCCCGCAAATTGGAAAGAAGAGGTGGTTAGGTTTGTTTTGTTCATACCTTAGCAATATGGGTATCAATTGAAGTAATAAATGTACCGTATAACGTTTATTATAATGTTTTAACAAAAACTGTCAATTAATAAACTCAAACCCAAAAAATTGTTAGATCGCATCGGTCACATGACCAAAATTCTTTGAAAGAGTTGCAAGGTCTACGGGATTGGAACCCTACAAATTGATATTTGAAGAACAAATTCGGCTCGACCGGAGTGATACCACGGCCTCACAGAAAGCCGGTGTGAAACAGCACTTGCACTGTGTTTCACCGGGTGATTGAGGATACCGGAGGCCCATACCCCAACCCCTCCCCTCATCCCCATCCCCATCCCCCAAAGGCCGACAACGCAATTGCGAGGCCTCTGGCGTTGCGGGTGTACGTGGGCCGCGTTAGTTGCTTACTATCAGGCGACACGTTTGCTTGTTAGCACCCGCCCCCTCCCCCCTATTACATAAATATATATATATATATATATATATAAAATGAAAAAACCTGACTGTTTGAAGTGGTCTATGTAATGCAGTATCCACGTGGTAATAAATTATGTAAAATAAATAATAATTAAACAATACACTGACTGGTGATCCTCGTTCAGGATATCGTTTTGTGAACGTTGATTACTCATTTTCACCACTGTTCACTATAAAAGAAACGAAACTTTTCTAACGTACGGTTATTGGCCTCGATGGCTCAACAACTTTTCAAAAAGAACTGCGGCTTTGAACGTCAAACCCCGGCGGTTATAATATATAAATTAAGTCATAAAATTTAACACTAGTAGATTCAAAGTAGGCAGGTAGAAAATATGTCCCTATAAAAACTACCTCAGCTCGACTACATTATTCGAGTGCATTGATAAACCAACGCTTGTGAAGATTAACCATTGTTTTGTACCACAAAAAATTAACAATGCTAAGATACTTGCTAGATATACTTCGCCTATTTGAGAACAAAGGGGTCTATCCCCCTATTACCTGTCACCTCTGTTTGCCAACAATCACCTCTTCAATAAGCTTATACAAATATTGTCAATTTTATTATCTGTATATTACTTACACATGATCGTTACTTTCTGAAGATTAATACAGAATGTTGTTGACTTCATTACGCAGCCTGGTCATCAATTACTAACATACAGATAAAATATGTAAAACTGTGATAACAATGACTTTGACAGCACGTATGGCCTAGTGGTTAAAGCGATCGTCATGTCACTTCGCTATGTATCATGGTTTCGAATCCCAAAAGATCGCAAATTCTTCATTTGAATCTGAGTGTACTTTTCATGTATGTTTGTGAAGTCCTTCGTGATGTGACACTAAAAGTACCTATATCCTATGGGATATAGGTACTCTTAGAGCATAAGTTATCATTAAAAAAGAGTTTTGTTATGTGTGCAAACAAGCAGTCGCAGAAGTAAAAATCAATCAGAAGCATTTAGAAGTATCAAAAGTCAAAAATATTTTATTCAAATAGGCACTTTTTTACGGCACATAGGAATAGTCAATATTAATAAATCGAGTGATTCTAATCGCCAGTTCCAAGTGCAGCCTACCCTTAATGGAGAAGAATCTGGCAAGAACTGGCAACACTGATGCTCCTTTTTAAAAAACTAAATAGCGTTTACAATTTTCTTACTCTTAACTAAAAGACGTGAATGAGAGCGAAGTCGACCAAAGAAAACAAAACAAAAGATTTGGAATCATTGTTGCTGCACCGCCACTCAAAACTGCAAGATTTTTGTATTGTTATATATTGTACTAGCAGACCCACGCATTCTCGTTTGCGTCTCCTATTGCCCGTCGCGTGATAATTTTCCCCCGTTTCTGAAACATTTTTCATTGGTGCTACTCTCCTATTGGTCTTAGCGTGATGATATATAGCCTATAGCCTTCCTCGATAAATGGGCTATCTAACACTAAAATAATTTATTAAATCGGACCAGTAGTTCCTGAGATTAGCGTGTTCAAACAAACAAACTCTTCAGCTTTATATATTAGTACTAGCTGACCCACGCAACGTCGTTTGCGCCTTATAGTGCCCGTAGCGTGAAAATTTCCCCCGTTTTTGAAACATTCTTCATTGTTGCTCCGCTCCTATTAGTAGTAGCGTAATGATATATACTCTATAGCCTTCCTCGATAAATGGACTATCCAACACCGAAAGAATTTTTCAAATCGGACCAGCGGTTCCTGAGATTAGCGTGTTCCAACAAACAAACAAACAAACAAACAAACAAACAAACTCTTCAGCTTTATATATTAGTATAGATATATATATTGTGAGGTCCACTTTGGAGAATAAAATCGAAATAACACTGTCACTCACAGTCAAATTTCCAAAGATGTAATATATCCAAATATAAAATAATCAATAAAATGTCACAAATCTATAAAAATAAATAAAATTGGAGTGTCTGTTTGTAATATTAAAATAACCGCTTTTTAATAAATGCATATGTATGTATACACGTTACATATGCCAAAAATGTAGTTAAAAAATTTTTTGTCTGTCTGTCTGTCTGTCTGTCTGTTTGTTCCGGGTAATCTCTGGAACGGCTGGAAGGATTTTGACGGGACTTTCACTGGCAGGTAGCTGATGATCCGAGGAGTAACTTAGGCTACTTCTTTTAGACTAACTTTGTCCCGCGGCGTTACTCGCGGTACAACAATAGCCGCGGGTTACACCGCGGGGTTCAGCTAGCCTATACAAATAAATAAAATTGGAGTGTCTGTTTGTAATACTAAAATAACCGCTTTTTACTAAATGCATATGTATGTATACACGGTACATATACGAAAAATGTAGTTAAAAAATTTTTTGTCTGTCTGTCTGTCTGTCTGTCTGTTTGTTCCGGGTAATCTCTGGAACGGCTGGACGGATTTTGACGGGACTTTCACTGGCAGGTAGCTGATGATCCGGGGAGTAACTTAGGCTCCTTTTTTTAGACTAACTTTGTCCCGCGGCGTTACTCGCGGTACAACATAAACCGCGGGTAAAACCGCGGGGTTCAGCTAGTATGATATATATACTGCTAGAAGAGACCGGCATTTCCTACGGTTCACTCTGGGAAGAAATGCTGAAACAAACCATAGAGATGTCCTTTTTTTAACTAATATCTATACATCTATGCAAATAAATAAAATTGAAGTGTATGTTTGTAGTACTAAAATAACCACTTTTTACTAAATGCATATGTACTTATGGACACACGGTACATATATCAAAATAACATTTTTTTGTCTGCCTGTCTGTCTCCGGAACGGCTGACTGAAAAGTTTCATTGATATGTGGCTGATAATATAAGGAGTAACTTAGGCTACTTTTTTTACACTAGCTTCGCGCCGCGGCGTTACACGCGCTGCAACGAAAATCAGATGGCCGTGTGTGAGATGTGTGAACTTTTTCACTATTGTTTCAACACTAGTTGTTGCCCGCGGCTCCGCCTGCGTATATGTCGGTTATCGCAGAATAGTAGCCTATGTGTTATTCTGATGTATAAACTATATTACTGTAAAGTTTCTTCAAATCCGTTCAGTAGTTTTTGCGTGAAAGAAGTTTCGTCTGGAGGAGTGTTGTTATAACACAAGGATTAATTTTCTCCTCCTGTAATGGTACTGCTTATCTGCGTTAGCGTTAACGACTTACTACACGTTAATTAAAGCATTAAAATACGTATTGGCTATATTTAGGTTAAAATACTGTTAAGAGTTAATTCCTCATGAATTCACGAGTCAGCACACAACGAACAATTCCTATGCAATTGTAGCTTTGGATTCCAAAGGCACCATTCTGATTGTAATACATAATTCTAAAAATACTCAAGCTTTCTCATTCTATCACTCCGTTGTCGTTCTCGTAAATGCAGATACCGCCTAAAACAAAGTACACTCGTCCTTGCTGTGCCCGCGCGTCCCATGGAATAAGACGGCGATAACATTATCACTAGGCCATATCCATATAGGCCATCATCACTTAGCGCGTTAAAATCCTTTGATGGGTCCAAAAAACTGACACTCGAGCGATCGCTAAACGTTTAATGCCCATTAGTAATGCCATTTGTAATTTAACACATTAAAACGTTGGCCAGATCTACGTAACGCTTAGATTAACATTAGGGCGTTAAGACGCAGGTGGAGCAATAACATAAGTAGTGTATGTTTTTGTTATTTAACGACTCTTACTAGGCTATTTAACGAGACTAATGTAAAAGTAAATTGTTCTTTGTTACCTCCTTGGATGTAAGTTCTTCATAACTGAGTGTTTTCTTCTCTCTTCTCTTCTGGGTTCTCATTCCCATCTCCGTTCTCTATTCCTTGACCTTTCGGACCTGTCTTGACTTGCTCTCCTCCTATAACGTATAGAGCAAAATATTTAAATAGATCCAGGACTACAGTAAAACAAAATTTGCTATTCAGTGTTCTCTAATTGCAATTATCACACTAATATATAAAGGCGAAAGTTTGTGAGTGTGTATGTTTGTTACTTTTCAGTCAGCCGTTCCGGAGACAGACAGGCAGACAAAAAAATGTTATTTTGATATATGTACCGTGTGTCCATAGGTACATATGCATTTAGTAAAAAGTGGTTATTTTAATACTACAAATATACACTTCAATTTTATTTACTTGCATAGATGTATAGATATTAGTTAAAAAAAGGACATCTCTATGGTTTGTTTCAGCATTTCTTCCCAGAGTGAACCGTAGGAAATGCCGGTCTCTTCTAGCAGTATATATATCATGCTAGCTGAACCCCGCGGTTTTACCCGCGGTTTATGTTGTACCGCGAGTAACGCCGCGGGACAAAGTTAGTCTAAAAAAAGTAGCCTAAGTTACTCCCCGGATCATCAGCTACCTGCCAGTAAAAGTCCCGTCAAAATCCGTCCAGCCGTTCCAGAGATTACCCGGAACAAACAGACAGACAGAGACAAAAAAAATTTTAACTACATTTTCTGTATATGTATTGTGTATACATACATATGCATTAAGTAAAAAGCGGTAATTTTAATATTACAAACAGACACTCCAATTTTATTTATTTGTATAGATGAAACCGGAGTGAAAAATAAATTTAATAGCGGGTATTCTAAAAATAAATTATATCGTTAAACCTACTCAATTCAAACATACCACTATATTTGAAACATACACTTTAAAGTAATGAGCGCAAAACATTTAAACCTAAACGACTTTCGAGACGTTGTACTAACATTTATCATTTTTTGCTATATGGGGCCCTCGGACGAACTTCAGGAAGGAACTATTGTATTGTAGGGTATTTTTTACCTGAGTGGTGTGCAGTTTAATAGACTCTGCAACGAATCAGTGCCATTTTGGTAGTCGTTCACTTCGGCCGGTCGTGTTATGACATCAGCGATGTGACTTCTTCTTGAGTTTTTTTAGGACAACATACTCCTAAATAAATTCGCCGCGGTATTTTTCACGAAGTTGTTTATTCCACCAGCAAAGAATTTGAAAATATAGTGTACGCCTTCACGGAAAATCAAGAGCACTCGCGTCGCATTCACTCACTCACGAAAATTGTTATTGTGACAGGTATGTTCTCTATTTAAATATTTATACGTTAAGTCGGTTTGTGTACGTTGCATAAGTTTCCTTTCTAAAATTCTACAACTTCTATCACGTTTTCCTGCACGCTTTAAAAATGTGTGCATTTATTTTTGCAAGCAAAATGTGCTACAGCGGAGCCTGTGAAGGAACAGATAATTTTCAAAAATTACCTTTGTCTCTGCTTCTCTCTGTTACCTTAAATTTTTTTTATTTGCCATACAATATATCAAGCGTGGCGTATAACAAAATGTGTGTTATCTTACAGTAAAATAAATTTATGAAATACATACTGTATGCGATGATTAAATAAGTAGGTAGACGTATGATAACATAGTAATTATAATTTATTTGTTCAACGAGCCTGTGCGATTTGATTTACCTGCACTCCGCTATATAAACTGTGCCAAATTTCATACGCCACCCGCGTTCGCAGAATTTTCGAACATGTAATCAAGTTACTGAATTTTATTTTGATTTATTATTTTACAAGTAAAAATTGATTGAAAAGATAATAAATTTTATTTTCATTTTCATAATAGTATACGGAATTTTGTCATTGCATATGCACATTGCTTAGGGCAATGAGTGAAATTTAGCTAGCGTACAATTTAGAATCGCAAGCTTATATTTAGGCCATTTTTGCGTCACAACGTAGGAACTTTTAATTTTATAAATCCTTTTTTTTTACGTGTGGAAATCCTCTCCGGCCTCCACCCGCTGGGGTTTGCGGCGGGGTGCTGTGTCGGAAACGAACCGACTTAAACAAAACCACGCGGTTTGTAACTCTGCGCCTGAGATGGATAGATCCGGGAACTGCTGTTATTAACACATCCGGACTCCTCCAATTTAATTAATCCTAATACCTACAACACTTTTGCAGAATAAATAGTTTTTCTGCGTCGACACTGTTTCATAGAATGATGACGTAAAATTAGAGAGTAATAGGCGTAGTAAGCTGCTGTCATGGCGGTTTTATTATACGTAGTTTTTCTAAACTCGTACAATGCTATTAAGAATCTTGCTAGTTTGATTATAGTGTTTTGTATGTGAGCTTTTTAATTTATTCATGTGTTAATAACATTCATACTATTCTTACATTTTGGTATATGTAGTAAATAATTAATTTACATTACGTTATTTTGTTTTTTTGGCATTTACTACAATTATGGTCATTCATCCAAGTTGTTAACTTTGAGAGGTTTTTATTTAGTACTTTATTTAAACTGTTACCTGAAAACAAATAAAAAAAAGAGAAATAACTCACGGCCTGTCCTTACTGAAACCGAAAAACTCAGCTACTTCCTAGTTAACACACGCGATAACGCACACATCTGCAACAAACTACGCTTTTTTTGTTAGTATCGTCGTGCAGTAAGTTCCCTACAAAATATTTAGGTAGGTTTTCTTTAGTATTTCTTTTTGCAAATACCTATTGTACGTTAGTAAGACTGTTTCAAATAAATGACTACCTTTGTTTCTTTTTTCTATTAACGGCATCTAAGGACCATTAAGTATTTTTCCTAAGAATTTAGCTGGTGCTTCTGATTCAAATTACAAAAGTTGTTACTTTACGTACAACTTTTAGCTTAATATGTACACGTTTTTTTACTTTTGGTGGTTACAATAAATAACCCAGCTACCTGCTATTGTTATCTGTGCGAACAAGTACAGTACCCCCCGAGCCCCTGTCGGCTTTTACTTTTTTTCGCATAACTTTTTACTACACTCTTTTATCTCTCTGCCTCACCTACAAATATTCCTTTATATTGTTTTAAATATTTAGTTTCTTATTATTCTAAGGTTCTTAAAATCTGTATTCATAAAGTATCCATACTACTTGGACAGGGATGACGATTTTTAGAGAGTGGTTTTAGAGATATAGTTCAGATCAATGTAGTTACACAGTGCACGTGTTAGAATTGACTACACAAATTAAACACAAAGAATTACTGACTTTCATCCGTAGTTTTTTTGTAATAAATGCTTACTGGGCCTTACCATTATCTGTCGTTGGGTTGTAAACAGTCATTTCAAAAGAAATTTTCGGCTCTCAGAACAAAGGCCTTATCAGATAATCATAAAACGGACCCAAAGAATACTCGGAACAATATAACGTGTATTACACTCTTTCACAAGGCGTTGTCCCATGTCGTCATAAAACCATTACACTCAGTGCAGGTAGTAGTGTTACAGTTACAGTAAATATTTTAACAATTATGTTCGAAATGTCCGAAAATATTACTTGTTCCTTGCAGTTGGAGTTATTCCTTGTGTTTGGAATCACATTTATGCATATTTTTAAATTAACCTATTTTATGTTAATAAATTATGATTATCGAATAGATATTTCCCAATATACATAGTACGTGAACATAATTTCAGATCTCAGTTGTAGTCAGGTCAAATGAATTTTAAATACATTTCGTTTTACGTTACATACCTACCTGCCAGCTTGTAAGTGATCATATGCCTGTTTAGTAAGATGAAATTTTAACATGCTTAATAACTATACAAAAAGTGCCTAGTAGTAAAGTGTAAATGCAAAGATAATACAGACCCTTAACAACTTGTTAATTAAGTAGAGGTACGTATTAGGGTCCGTACACACAGACCGGCTCGAACAGCATCGGCTCGCTTTTTTCTTTTTACACAGACCGGATCGTATACGCTTGGTATAAGCCAGAGCGGAGCCGCCTACTATTTTACATAGACCGGCTGTGGAAGAGAATCGGAGCCGATCGGCTGCGCGAGCGAGAAAGAACACGCAATCGGAGCCGGTCGCCTCATCTTATTATTTCACACTAAACATTCATTCAAGCATTCTTGATGACAAAAGAAGTGCACATGCAAAAATAAACCTTACCACAATTACTCAAACCTTTGTTTCCAATGTGATGAAAATCTGCTCTCGTCTCCGAGCCGATCTGTGTCAACGGACCATTATGTTACTGGCGTTTGCCCGCAGCTAATTTGTAATTTTGAAGGTAATTTGTAGCATTCACAACATTCATTAAAATCGATGCAGCCACTTAGACCTGTTTGTAGTATTATAATAACCGATTTTTACTAAATGTATATGTATTTATACACTGTACATATACCAAAAATGTATTTTTTACAATTTTTGCCTGTCCGTCTGTCTGTCCGTCTGTCTGTCTGTTTGTTCCGGGTAATCTCTGTAACGGCTGGACCGATTTTGATAGGCCTTTAACTGGCAGGTAGCTGATCATCTAAGAAGTAACTTAAGCTACTTTTTTTAGACTAACTTTGTCCGTCTAAGGAGTAACTTAGGCTACTTTTCTAGACTAACTTTGTCCATCTAATGAGTAACTTAGGCTACTTTTTTTAAACTAACTTTGTCCCGCGACGTTGCCCGCGTTACAACAATAAACGCGGGTAACGCCGCGGGGTTCAGCTAGTTATTATAATATAACTCCAACGTTTAAGGCAGCGTACGTCCAGAGTCATAGCGCTCAAGCGGCAAAAAAAAACGACTTATTACCCGACTACGGCAAAGCCAAAGGAGGTCTATGATTTTGATAGGCTGTGTATGTATGTATGTATGTTCATTTGTTCCCTCATAGCTCCTAACTACTCATTAGAACTAGACAAATGAGGTTTCATTAGAAGCATCATGATCGTCTGCTGGTTATAGGCTATATTATGTGTCACTGAATCTATTTGTGGCGCCCTCTAGCCGACGTAAAGTGCTGTATTAAAAAATAAACTTGAGAGAAATATACCGTGTTTGGTCATACGAAAGGGTTTTACTTGTACATTTCAAAAATATATAATTATATCATTACCATTTTCTCGTGACTTTGTCTGTATTTATTCGATAATTGTGATATTTTTATGGTACCTATTTAAAATATACTTTGCAAAGAAATAATATTATAGAGGCACCAAAACATTTATAACAGTAAGTGCCAAATAAAAAAAAGTAAAAACTAAAACCCAACTACGACAAAAAACGACCCTGAAAAAGCATGAAACAAGTTTCAAAAGCCGGAGTCACGCGTTGTTAAAGTGTTATGGACTTTGGTACATTACACTACATGGACTACGGCTTTTGAAACTTAGTAATGTCTTGAAATCTGTTTTGAAATTCAGCGTCGTTTTTTGTCGTAGTTGGGTTTTAGTTTTTACTTTTTTTTATTTGGCACTTACTGTTATAGATGTGTCATTTTGATGACTCTTTAAATGATTAAATTGAATGTTGTTGATGTATGTATAACGAGTGATACTAATTGCCTTAAAAAAAATTTTGTATACTGAAATCCAGTTTTTTTTTCTTTTGTTAATATTTCGGACATCTATCACACAACGCCATCTGGTCCCAAGCTAAGCAGAGCTTGTGTTATGGGTACTAGACCACTGATATTAATACATATATACTTTTTTTGTAAATACATACATATTATACATAGAAAACACCCAAACTCCGAAACAAATATTTGTAGATCATACAAACATTTGGTCCGACCCGGGAATCGAACCCGAGATCTCACGATCAGCAGTCGCACACGCCAATCGCGAGACCAACGAGGCAGGCATTTTCATATTTATTTGTCAAAAAATTATTTGTCTTGAACACATAGACAATACTACAATGTTAAACGACACGATGACATAGGACAGAATGAACAAATACGCATGTCTTTGTTTGTTTTTTAGTAGGCACATTCCAGTAAAATACTCGAGCTAAACTTTTATCTAATTTTAGATATATTCACCATCATCATCAGTTAGTCTACTTCCTAATTAGCCTAATTACAGTCCATTCCTGGAGATAGGCCTCTACCGTTGCACAATACTCTTAACGATTTTAGGCTTTGATTTTTACACACATTATAATACTTACTAAATGAACTTTATGTTCATGGCCATTGTCATTGTTATGCAGAAGAAGCATTGTGAGTGACAGGACGGAGCCTTAAGGTATACCAGCGTGTACCTGCCGGAAATTAGAGGCCGCACCATGGCAAAGGACTCTAATGCGGTGCTAGTGCAAAAAGACGGTGGCCCAGTTGCGGAGTTTGGGGGGCAGGCGGAATGTGAACAGTTTGTAAAGAAACGAGCAATGCCAAACCCTATCGAAGGCTTTTTCCATATCAAGGCTGATGGTCGAAGACTCCCATCCTAAAGTCTGAACGGTCATCTATTTTTTGATGGATTGAACGTTCGTCTCTCTACAAGCTTCCGAAAAAAATCCTAAGTCATAAGTCATCATACAAGCGCGTCAATACGGGGGACAACTCTGGTGAGCAGTTCTTAAGAACCACCTCTGGGACACCATCAGGTCCATTGTCTTTAGTCGCCTTTTAGGACACCCACGGAATGAATAGAAAAAATATGTCTCTTTATACTTTTTCTTGTCAACAGGTCAATATGGACAACAGGACTCCCAAAAAGTCTCAAGCAGCGAAAAGATCATCGACGGAAAATCCGGTAAATACTTGTATACTAATTGAATATGGCTTTACACTTACTTAAGGTACCAGTAGAATATAATAATAATAACAAATGAATGACCATGTGGATGAAGTTTTAATAATCTGGAAATAATAAGCAGTGTGGTGCCTATAGTATTGTTTTTTTTTATTTCGAAACACATACATCGTCTGAAAATTTTTTTTTTGTTTCTGTTCATCTCATGTACCTACGGGGTGTGAACAGTTGTAGACTAGAAAATATAACTATTATTATTATATTTTTGTTCCTATACAAGTTTTGCCCTACCAGTAATAAACATATCAAAAAGAATCATCCAATTTGGTACAGATCATCGAAAATTATGCGCGCTATTTATATAGGTTATTCTTATTACTAATGTCTCGAAATTGGACTGAAAGAGACTAGAGCCCTCGATACGGGGAGTATGGCCTCTAGCGATCAAACCCTGTACCTGTAAATTATTTTTTTTGCTTATTTTAGTTTCGAGAATGTCAGTAACTAAATTTCACAATACTTATCACTTATTAATGTTTCTTTTTCTTCTTAGCAGGCTAGAATGGCACGCAGGGCTTCTCAACCTCCTGTCACTACTCGTCCCCGCAATTTCAATGCTAGAAGATTTCAAGCGACGAGAGGAGCTCTGGTAAGTTTATAATACTTGAATATAGCTCTAGTAGAGTATGTTTCTGTTTGTTTGTAATTTTTAAAATAACTTTACTTTCAGCCCAGGAACCGGACCGGTGCCACTCAAAGAAGAAGATCATGTTCTGAGGTAAGTTTATATTTCAGTACACTCAAAACAGCAAATACTAATATGTAAAGCTGAAAAGTTTGTTTGTTTGTTTGAACGCTCTAATCTCAGGAACCACTGATTTGATTTGTAAAAGTCTTTCAGTGTTGGATAGTACATTTATCGAGGAAGACTATTAGGCTAAATATCATCACGCTAAGACCAATAGGAGCGGAGCACCAATGAAGAATGTGTCAAAAACGGGTTAAAATTATCACGCCATGGGCAATATGAGACGCAAACGAGGTTGCGTAGGTCGGCCAGTGTATTAAAAGGCAAATGTAATCGACTAATGTACCAACGCATAGACCAAACCCTTAAGGCTAGAAAATTAAAATTTCGCACATGTATTTACTCATATCACAAATTATCACTTATTAATGATTATTTTCCTTCTTAGCAGATGAGTAGGGCAAGCAACATTCGTGCAAGAATTTCTCAAGCAATGAGAAGAAGGTATACGGAAACTCGGGTGAGTTTATATTTCTTTAATCATCTATGATACACTTACCCATTACCAAAATAAAAACTAATAAAAACACTAATTAATGATTTTTTTTTCTTAGCGGGCCAGAATGGCAAACAATGTTCCTGCAAATACATCTGCTTCTAGAAGGTCTCAGTCAGCGGGTAGAGCGAGTAGAAGTTCAAATGAATCTCGGGTTAGTTCCAATGAATGAATGTAATTGAAAATAGATCTTCAGATATCAGTAGAATTTACTTTTGTTTAATTTTAATTCATTTAATTCATTCATGATAACTTTACCACTTCTGTAACCGATTCTGAGGTAGGTTTATATTATCGTAGACCAATAACAAAATGATACATGACGTCATTTTTTTTTTAAATCTGGCCGTCTGTCTATTTAATCGGTAATCTCCGGAAAGCCTGGACCGATTTTGACGGGACTTTCACTGCCAGTTAGCTAATGATATGTGGAGTAACTTGGACTACTTTTACTTTAGACTAGCCTCAACTCGCTTGTACCTTTGGTTGTGGTGGATTTACTATAAAAAACCATTGTATTTTTGGTGGGCCAGGTGGAATAAAAGTATTCTCATTATTATAAACTAGTTGTTGCCCGCGACTCCGCCCGCGTGTATGTCGGTTATCGCGGCAAATAAGTAGCCTATGTGTTATTCTAATGTATAAGCTATATTACTGTAAAGTTTCATCCAAATTCGTTCTGTAGTTTTTGCGTAAAAAAGTAACAAACATCTATCCATCCATACTTACAAACTTTCGCGTTTATAATACTAATAGGATATGTACATTCTTCTGGTGTATGTGTATTTCCACATTATTTACACGCCGGAAATATATGAAGGAGAGTGGAAGAAAAGTTAAGGATATAGTCTTTAGTAACAATAGAGTAGTCGGAGAATTAAAAACCACCATAATGAAACAGCTTGTTCTAATGATTGATTATTCAGCCTGCTGTCATTCACATGACGATTCCTATTTTTAACACCCAACGCAAAAGAGGGGTGTTCTATGTTCGTCGATGTCTGTCCGTCTGTCTGTGTGTGTCTGTCTGTCACATCGTAGCTTTTAAACGGATGGACCGATTTTGATGAGGTTTTTTTTCATTTGAAAGCCTGTTTCCTTACGGTAGTTGCTATGTATGATTAATATCTGTTCAGCAGTGTAAGAGTATCAGCTCTTTTCCAAAACGATATAAGGAATTTTTGGCACATGATTACTCGATTAAGTACTTGCGTAGGGGGTTTTTAAATGAGATGTACATATATATGTATATATATTTTTTTATATTTCTTTCCATTGTCAGACGTTATTTAACCAGCACCAAGAACCACATCGCTAAGAATTTCCGTTCAACTTGGTATATGAATAAGAAATAACTTAAATTTTTACTTAAATCATGAATATTTTTAGAACTCGTTGGAAAGAGCGGAAGTACCAAGGGCCCCGACAGTGTTATCTCCGCCTGAACACACAGCTTATAATGCAAGACGACCCAACGATATACAGCAGTGTAGAGCAACAGTAAGCTATAAGAATTTCATAAGAAATGCAGATTTGTTTAGTCCTTCGTTGTGTGTTTTAACTGCCTCACTGGTTTAGCGGTTTACATATGTGACTGCCGTATGAGATGTCTCTAAGTCAATGCCCGGGTCAGCCCAGTGTCATTGAGTTTTCCTGATTATAGAAATGCTTAAAAATAGCCTCGGAGTTTGGAAGTTGGGGGTTTAACACGGCGGCGACACACGGGTCGTAGAACACATAAAGCCGCCCGTAATGCTTGACCTTAAATGTTGTTAATTTTTAGAATTCCGTAGTCAACTAGCAAAAAACGGAACCCTTATTATGGATTGGACATGCTGTCTGTCTATCCGTCCGTATGTCACAGCCACTTTTTTTCGAAACTATAAGAGCTATACTGTTGAAACTTTTTAAGTAGATTTATTCTGTGAACCGCATTAAGATTTTCACACTCAAATAGAAAAAAAAACAATAAATTTTAGAGGTTTCCTCATACTTAGAACTGAAACTCAAAAATTTTTTTTATGAAATTCATACGTGGGGTTCTAAGGATAGGTCTCCAAAAATGATGTTGAGGTTTCTAACATCATTTTTCAGTTTATATAAACTAAAAAATGATGCTAGTAATCGTATAAAGAACTAGCTGACCCACGCAACCTCGTTTGCGCCTTATATTGCCCGTAGCGTGAAATTTTCCCCCGTTTTAAACATTTTTCATTGTTGCTCCGCTCCTATTAGTAGTAGCGTGATGATATATACCCTATAGCCTTCCTCGATAAATGTACTATCCAACACCAAAATAATTTTTCAAATCGGACCAGCGGTTCCTGAGATTGGCGTGTTCAAACAAACAAACAACCAAACAAAAAAACGGACTCTTCAGCTTTATATATTAGTAGTAGCTGACCCGCGCAACCTCGTTTGCGCCTTATATTGCCCGTAGCGTGAAAATTTTCCCCGTTTTTAAAACATTTTTCATTGTTGCTCCGCTCCTGTAGGTCTTAGCGTGATGATATATAGCCTATAGCCTTCCTCGATAAATGGGCTATCTAACACTAAAAGAATTTTTCAAATCGGACCAGCGGTTCCTGAGATTAGCGTGTTCAAACAAACAAACAAACAAACGAACAAACAAACAAACAAACTCTTCAGCTTTATATATTAGTATAGATAGATAGATAATAATAACCCGGTTACGGCAAAACCAAAGGAGGGTTATGCTTTTGACAGGCTATGTATGTATGTTCATCTGTTCCCTCATAGCTCCTTAACTACTATACTACTATTTCTATGGGCTTGTCTGTTCCCTCATTATTTCTAAACATTCTTAAGAAAAATAAATTTAAAATTTAAATATAACAAAAAATGTAGGTAAAGCTATTATTTGATTTTTACATCTATACTAATATATAAAGCTGAAGAGTTTGTTTGTTTGTTTGTTTGTTTGAACACGCTAATCTCAGGAACCGCTGGTCCGATTTGAAAAATTCTTTCAGTGTTAGATAGCCCATTTATCGAGGAAGGCTATAGGGTATATATCATCACGCTACTACTAATAGGAGCGGAGCAACAATGAAGAATGTTTCAAAAACGGGGGAAATTTTCACGCTACGGGCAATATAAGGCGCAAACGAGGTTGCGTGGGTCAGCTAGTGTAAAATAAAATGCTTTATGACCTTAATAACTAATATTATACGTAAAAGTTAGATTAGTTGTGATATTAGATATGATTTTGATTTATATTAAGACTAGCTGTTGCCCGCGGCTTTGCTCGCGTGGAACTTGATTATACGTATTTAATTAAAACTGTAAAAGTATGTATGAATAATTTATTATTGTTTTTAAACGTCTTTATTTATTTTTGAAAGCCCATTAGCCCATTTAAAAGAACTTTCATACAAACATTCGACCCATATTTTAACACCTTTAGGAACAGAATTTCCATAAATGCTGTTATAAGTATTCATCTGTTTGTAATCAGAAACATAAATACGAAAGTTCTTAGGCTGCTAAATTAAAAAATTGCGGACTTCCACACTAACGTAAATATGAAATGTCAATGCCTATTTCCCTTCTTAGGGGTAGAACATCCAGAAACGCCTAAATACGTATCTCATCATCATCAGCTTATCGATGTGGACGTCCGACACTACGTTTGCCGAGACGCGGTCTCCACTCAAGAACCCGTTTACCACAACGGTTCTGCGACTGATATGGCCAGCCTACTGCCACTTCAACTTGCTTATTCTATGGGCTATGCCGATATGCCGAAAAACAGAACCTTTATAGGATCACTTTGTTGTCCGTCTGTCGATTAAGACCCTTTGTTATAGGAACTGGGCAGTAATTTATATTAAATACTCAGGTCTACTGTCCCTTGGAGCTGTGAAAAAATCAAACTTCTAAACCAACGCAATTAAAAGAAACAGCCGTTTATGCTGCACATTTTTGACACTAAAGGAATCACAACCTACCCTTGAACTCAGAATCTTGAAATTTGGTAGTATGAAGCAGTCTCATTTTTTTAATTTTTTTTAATTTTGTGCACTAAGTTTGTACATCGGCGGACCTAATTCCCAGGGCATTCTCTTCCAGACAACCTCAACAGTCAGTCTTATAGCACAGACAAAGGCAAAATTTCTATAAGCATACATTATTAGTAACAAAATATCTTATACCTACAGGTTTTTACGGAACCCTCGGTACGCGAGTCCGACTCGCACTTGGCCGACTTTTTTAAATCAATAACCTAAAAAATATTTTCATGTTTTCATGTTTTCATCTTAAAAATGACGAACTTAGAGGTTTACCCTATTTCATCCCTTTAGGGAGTAGAATATCCAGAAATGCTTAAATAGGTATACACTCATTTTTAATCAGTAGTCCACAAATAAAGATTCATGTTTCTAACTTAAAAAATGACGAACTTCCATACAAACTTTCAACCCCTATTACACCCCTTAGGGCTAGAGTATCCAGAAATACTTAAATACGTTTCTACTATTTTTTAATCAGCAGCACATGAATAAAGTTTCATGTTTCTTACTTAAAAATGACCAAATTCCACACCAACTTTCAACCCCTATTTCACCCCTTGGGGGTAGAATATCCAGAAACGCTTAAATACGTATCTACTCATTTTTAATCAGTACCTCGAAAACAAAGTTTCATGTTTCGAACATCAAACAAAAATGACGGACTTCCAGTCTAACCTATATGCGAAATGTCAACCCCTATTTCACCTCTTAGGGGAAGAATATTCAGAAATGCTGAAATACGTGTTAACTCATTTTTGATTAACAGCCCAAAAGTAAAGTTTCATGTTTCTAACTTAAAAAAATGACGGACTTCCATACAAACTTTCAACCCCTATTTCATCCCCTTAGGGTAAGAAATTCCAAATTACCTTTCTTAGTGGGTGTCTACTTAACAAAACGATCCTACTCACCAAATTTCATAGCCTAACTATAATAGTTTACGCTCGGCGATGATGAATCAGTCAGTCAGGACTTGTTACTTTATAAGTTTAAATTAAATTAAATATTTCGGACATCTAAACACACAACGCCGTCTATGATGATGATGATAGAAATTTCGAGCATTGTTTGGTTGTGCATATAAGTTTCTCAATTCTTCTAAAAGATCCACATTGTCTTCTTCGTGAAGTGGCCGTTCAGCGTGAGAACCCTACAAAATTTAAGTCATATTATATAATATTTTATTTATTTACCAAAGTGAGTTATGAAAATATGGAATTTCCCCAAGGTGTTCTCCAGTTTTAATAAACAATAAAAAAAATCTAACATTTAACACAACTTCATATAGTACCAAGCTAAGCAGAGCTTGTGTTATGGGTACTAGACAACTGATACAAATACATATATACTTTTTTTTTGTAAATACATACATATTATATATAGAACGCACCCAAACTCCGAAATAATTTTTTTAGATCATACAAACATTTGGTTCGACCCGGGAATTGAACCCGAGACCTTATGATCAGCAGTCGCTCACGCCAACCGCGAGACCAACGAGGCAGTTTTATAAGTATAGATAGATTGTTGATGATATTGTTTTTAATTAAATTCCAATTATAATAATTAAGTGCTATTATGTTATGACCTTACATTTAACAAATTATGGTGTTTCACCGCATAGTGCGTCGGGTATTAGACGTTCGGGGAATAAGTCGTTTGGGGAATTAGACGTTTGTGGAATTAGACGTTCGGAGAATTAGGCATTCGGGGAATAGACGTTCGGGGAATTACCCGTTCGGGGAATCAGATGAACTGAACCTACTAAACGTTACGGGAATAAGACATAAGCGACCGCTCCGCCAACGAATACTAGACAATGAGCCAAATACGTTATTTATGACATGTCTTTTTCAACATTTACCGTTTGAGGTAAATCCTAAGATTTATGAAGTGAAAGATGGTAAAAGTTCGAAATGAACGATGATCACAAAACTCTTCGGACTTTTACCATTAAGAGTTGGTAAATTTTGGGTTTTACTGGAAAATATTAGGATTTACCCTAATTCGGGCTCATACAGTACCATATTTAGATATACATATAATCTATTATATTGTATAATACCTTTATTTCAGGTGCTTGGTAATATGCTCAGGCATTATAATATTTTAAGAAAGCGAAGAGATAATGATGTAAGTTTTAACAAGTTTATTTATTATTTGTTTATTTTCTACAATATCACCTTCACTATCACTGCAGGTTGCCCTAATGCGATAGAGAGGCTTACTTACATTTCTAATATTACATTTATTGTTTCACAAATGAACATAGAAAGATAGACAGTAAAGAAATATAAACTCAAAAAGAAAAGTAATAATCTATCTTAAAATTAAAAATGTAAAACAAAAGATATAAAACAAAATATTACAACTTTTATGTCTTGTAACAAATTAAATTTACAAGACATTTTGCGAGTACACTCAATTGACATGAAAAAATATCTAAATCTTTGTGAACTTCGTTAATTAGACGGATAATTCGCGTAAGCGGTGCTTCCTTGAGTAGGTTAGTCCTGGCTACTGGCACAGTCAACAGAACAGAGGCGGGCGTCGGCGCCTCCACACGTATTAGTCAGGCACGCACAGCTTCAGGTGGCCTAGTATCCCAGGTTTATGTTCTAGACCACGTAGAGGTTTTATTACATACACAGCAAGCGTATATTCACGTCGCACTCTAAGTTTGTGATATCCAACCATACCCAGCACAAACAGAGTTGAGTACATCAATGGGAAGAACGGGTATACCCCATACAGTTTCAAATATAAGTGTCTGTAAACTTATTCTGAACCCGCTCTAACATGTCAGAATATTTAGTTTCATGCGGAGCCCAAATGACCACACTATGTTCCAGGTGGCTAGGAACTAATGCGTCATACAATACCATCAGAGTTGTAATGTTGGAGAAACCATGAGACTGTCTTAGCACAAAACCGAGGCTTCTGTAGGCTTTCTTGCATATATTCACTATATGTTCGCGAACCTTAGATCCGGAGTGAAATGTACACCTAAATCCCTCACCTGCGAAACTCGTTGCATGGGCGTGTCTCCTACTTTATACTCGTACTGTATAGATGTTCTTACGCGAGTAAAAGTCACTGAGCATTTAGACGCGTTTAAATATAGTTTATTAGCATGGCGGTTGTAGATGTATGATAGCAAACGAGTGGCTGATTGGATCAGCCACTCGTTTTATGTCATCTTGTATTCGTTCACAGTCTGACTCATCCCTGACTTCTAGTAACAACTTTAGGTCCTCTGCATATAGTAAACAGGCGCCATGTCTCACGACCTCCGGTAACTTGTTTACCATAATAATAAATTGGAGAGGTCCCAAGTTACTACCTTGGCTTACGCCAGATCTAGTATAATACGGTTCAGATTCGTACCCGCTATAGTCTACATACTGCTGTCGGTTTTCCATGTGGATACCGAAAAACTGTACAGGTGTGTCGTACATCCAACCTCTGCCAGTTTCCTTAATAATATATCATTATCGACGCTGTCAAATGCCTTTTTGTAGTCAAAGTATACGACATCCACCTGTAAGCCTGTATCCATTGCCGGCACCATCTTCACCATAAAATTAAGTAGATTTGTGACAGTGCTACGTCCCGGCCGAAACCTGTGCTGTGTTGTGTAAAAGTTCAAATCATCAAAATCTGTATGTCAGCCTAATGCAGTCAAGTATAACTGCTTATGTCCTGTAGTTGACTGTGATAAATTTCTAAAGGATCCTTATAAGAAATTACTTTGTAGCGATAAGATGTTTACTTTGTTTGTTTTCACCGCGATGACCGATATACAAGCGGGTGGACCCGCGGATAAAAGCTAGTGTACAGTAATTTTATGTTTTCTTTTATAGCTTTATACTAAATTTAGAAACCAGTATTTGGAATACACTTATGTAAATTATAATATATGTTCTTCGATTTTTGATGCAACTGACAACTTTACTTTCAGATGCTAAACGGAACTCATGATCCAAATACAGAACAGAGCAGAATCAACGCAAATAATATTAGAGGTGCCATTGTGGTAAGTTTATACTACTTGATAGGAATTGCTGAATTATTCAGTTTGCTTCTCCTTGTATTTGACTTTATTGACTTTACAATATACTAGCTGACCCACGCAACCTCATTTGCATCTCCTATTGCCCGTAGCGTGACAATTTTACCCCGTTTTAGAAACATTCTCGATTGGTGCTCCGCTTCTATCGATCTTAGCGTGATGATATATAGCTTATAGCCTTTCTCGATAAATGTACTATCCAACACTGAAAGAATCTTTCAAATCGGACCAGCGGTTCCTGAGATTAGAGCGTTCAAACAAACAAACAAACTCTTCAGCTTTATATATTAGTATAGAAGTATAGATATGTAGTAGCAGTCGCAGTATTCGCATGAAACACACTAACTAATAACGGGTATCAATATTTTTATCCTATGCTCCAATTGCTCTAGGTATGGTAAGTTACTACCCTGCATGGGAATCCAATCTTTGAGTCTTGGTTGGACAGACTTTTCACTGCCAGCATTGATTGCGGCAATGCTGGAGAAGAACCGCTCACATAAGGAAACCGCGGTCTCCTTCTGTAAGGACGTTATTCGCCAGAGGGAGGCCGCAAAGCGGGAGCCGATCCCGCTCGAAGGAGGCGACGTAGGGGACGCTGTAGAGGCCGCTAGTTCCTTAAATGTCACCTAAGGGTTTTTTGTGGCCACATCTGGTTAAGATGTGACCGCTGTAAGTGACCCGAGACTAGTAACACCCCGGTGCGGCCGGAGGTGTCGTCTAAGGCGAGTCGATTTTCCGCCTCTTACTATGTAGAGTGTAGAGCGATGAGAGGCGTGACATCAACCTGCCAACGGGGGCGACTCCGGTCCCCCAGGGATGTGCCTCAGTCATGAGATAAGGCAGGGTGACTCCAGAAGCCGCTGATGCGTTCCTTGCTTGCTTGCTTCGGATAAGGATCAGCGCATGAGATATCGTGTTTGAGCGCATTTACCTTTTAGTAGTAAATATTGGGCGTGTCACAACTAATATTTTTTTACTAATAATCCAGTAGTCGAGTTTGTATCCTATCTAAATGTTATTCATATTAAGATTCAGTAAAATATTTTTAATAAACCTGTTTACTTTAATTTCAGCTAATTCGTAAGCTGTACCAACAGTTTTTGGCTGTAAGCCAACGAGATCATTCTCAACATATTGACGTAAGTTTTTGCTACTTACTTAGTTTACTATTTATTTTATTTTTATTTTTATACCTATACTAATATATATAATAACAAGTAAAGTTTTAAGAAACACAAGTACAATTTTAACTAAAATAAAACCGACTTCAAGGTTCGACTCGATTTCTCTTGGATACCATCATCAGATATTAATGTCCTTATCATGGTACCACCGTAGAGACATCTCCTTTCCATTAAAAAAAGAATAATAAAAATCGGTTCATAAACGACGAAGTTATCCGCAAACATACAGAAATATATATATATATATATATCTATACAAATAAATAAAATTGGAGTGTCTGTTTGTAATATTAAAATAACCACTTTTTACTTAATGCATACGTATTCATACACGATACATATACCAAAAATGTAGTTAAAAAATTTTTTGTCTGTCTGTCTGTCTGTCTGTCTGTCTGTCTGTCTGTCTGTCTGTCTGTCTGTCTGTCTGTCTGTCTGTCTGTCTGTTTGTTCCGGGTAATCTCTGGAACGGCTGGACGGATTTTGACGGGACTTTCACTGGCAGGTAGCTGATGATCCGGGGAGTAACTTAGGCTACTTTTTTTAGACTAACTTTGTCCCGCGGCGTTACTCGCGGTACAACAATAACCGCGTGTAACACCGCGGGGTTCAGCTAGTATATATATAAATCCGGTTGAATTGAGAACCTCCATCTTTTTCGAAGTCGTTTAAAAAAATGTATCGCCGGAATGTATGTACGCGCATAACTTCCGATCGGGTGTACCTAATTAAATTTTATTTTTATAATGTGTTCCTTATTGTACTTATTGTTAGGACAAAGTTTGTGTACCAGAAAAATTGAGAGATAACGCGAAAAGTTATTTTTTTATGTGCGACTGTATACTGTACACTGTGTACGAAGTTCACCATATATATCTATCTATACAATAAATAAAATTGGAGTGTCTGTTTGTAATATTAAAATAACCGCTTTTTACTTAATGCACATGTATGTATATACGATACATATACCAAAAATGTAGTTAAAAAAATTTTTGTCTGTCTGTCTGTCTGTTTGTTCCGGGTAATATCTGGAACGGCTGGACGGATTTTGACGGGACTTTCACTGGCAGGTAGCTGATGATCCGGGGAGTAACTTAGGCTACTTTTTTCAGCCTAACTTTGTCGCGCGGCGTTACTCGCGGTACAACAATAACTGCGGGTAACACAGCTAGTCCATAATAAAATAAAAATATATTCTTCTAAAAATATAAAGCCAGACGGTGTTTAATTTAATAATTTCTAGTTCATTATATTTCATTCATAGTATAGATCGTATTTCATAGTATGAAACTCAGTCTCATTTGGTAAATAAATAAATACCAAAACGAAACATTAATCTCAGTTACGTCAATGTTTCAGACAATACTGCTAGAAAAGGTACTGGCAAGTGGGATTACTTTAAATGATGGAGTTATGAACGTGGGTCCTAGAGAGAGAAACAGCTCGTCGGAAACTGAAGTAAGTTTATAATAGTTGAATGTACTTCTTCATTAAATTTGATACCAGTAGAATATACTAGTACATACGAGTAAATGTTCTTCGTTAATTTACGCGATAACTTTACTTTCAGCCGAGTAACGAGATTAGTAGTTCGAACACAGAAAGAAGCATCTCAACAGAATCCGAGGTAAGTTAATACTACTTGAAAAGAAGTGCTGAATTGTTTAGTTTGTGCTTTATGTATGTGTATTAGACTTAGACAAAATCATGACTATAGATAGATAAGTACTCTTTATTGCACACCATAATATGAAAGATACAATGTAGAATGTTTAACCCTTTCAGATCTGACTCTCGTAGTTGATCTTTTTGGCGTAAAGTTTTTTACGGGACCCTAGGTCAGGTCTCGGTCGTCACATTTACCGCGCTACGCGGGCTAACAAGTCAAATAAATATATTCTGACTTACTTGATGGATACAGCTGAAAGTCAATCACGTTGGAATTACGAGATACAATAAGAACTAAACTACTGCGTAGCATCTAGTCTAAAGTAACCCAGATGACCTTCCTTGCTCTTTTTCCCTGCCAGTCAACGAATGCCAGCGTTGTTCACACTTGTCTTTTATCACAATGGTCTATTTTCACAAAATAGTTCACTAAGCCCAGTGTGTGAATGTTTTCACTAAAAGGTGGAGGGGCGTGGGGAGTGGGGGGGGGGGTTCACAAAGTTTAATAGTTCCGCCACAAGTCGGCGCCTCCATGCGGGGAGACAAGACACGTCCAACTTCAGCTTGTGTCGTAGCCAATACTTGGCCCACAACTCGACAAGAAAACGAAGCTATTTATGGTGAAAAAACCTTTGGCGCGTATTAAATCAAATTTACATTAAATCTTATGCGAAAGTAAACGAGTTGAGAGTTGAAGTTCAGAATACGATTTACAAAAAAAAAGTATATATGTAATTGTATCAGTTGTCTAGTACCCCATAGCACTGCAGCAGCAGATCCCAATGCAGCATGGTGACCCACACCATGGCGGGCTAGTGATGCTTCTGCATCATTGGGCCTCCGGTCTCGCACTCACCAACGAAACACGACAGCATGATCGCTGTCATTTTACGTTGATTTTCTGTGCGAGGGTAGTACCGCCCCGGTCGAGCCGGCCCGTTCGTGCTGAAATCAGCGTGGCTCTACTACCTTGTCTGGTGTACAATAAAGTGATTTATTATTATTATTACACTCGAAAGCATAACCCTCCTTTTTTCGCAGTCTGTTTAAAACTAAAGAACAGTTTGATGATATTCCATGTGTTCTTCTTCATGTAACTTTTTTTTAAATACATAAATAAAATAACCTAAGCCCCAATGAATCGTTATTTCATATGATGTAAATGTTATAGGTCGCTCACGCTGAAGGGTTACCTCAAGCACGCAGAGAATCAGATCCACAACTAAGTAGTGCTCAGCGTATGGATGAGGACTCCCAAAACAGCGGAGGACTATGCCATTCAACACCACAACAAAATCCAGAGGTTCACTAACGTTAATATCTATAAATAAATACAATCTGAACAAACTTTACTGCCTCATGGGCGCAGTGGTAGCGTACGTGACTGCTGCTGTGCATGAGGTCTTGGGTTCGATTCCCAGGTCGAAACAAATGTATGTATGATCTGCAAATATTTGATTCCGAGTTTCGGTGTTATCTATGCATAATATGTATCTAGTCACACAAAAAGTATATATGTATTTACATCAGTTATCTAGTACCCATAAAACAAGCTCTGCTTAGCTTGGTACTATATTTTTTTTTTTTTTTTTTTTTTATGTTTGACCCTGCCATAATGACTCTACTCTGCCTGATGGAAAGCATAAGCAGAATCCAAGAGTGATGGTCACCATACTGCGAACGCAGACAATGCAACAATGCAGCATGGTGACCCACACCATGGCGGGCTAGTGATGCTTTCGCATCATTGGGCCTATGAAGTTATGTTAAATGTTAGATTTTTTTTATTGTTTATTAAAACTGGAGAACACCTTGGGGAAATTCCATATTTTCATAACTCACTTTGGTAAATAAATAAAATATTATATAATATGACTTAAATTTTGTAGGGTTCTCACGCTGAACCGCCACTTCACGAAGAAGGCAATATGGATCTTTTAGAAGAATTGAGAAACTTATATGCACAACCAAACAATGCTCGAAATTTCTATCATGGCTCCCAAGTATATGGAGAACAATGCCCATGTCCAACACCACAACAACTTTCTGAAATTGATATGACAGTAAGGCGCATGCAAAGTCAATATTGGGCGGCTGCAGAATCACTTATACGGCAATTCGAATTAGAATTAACCTTGAATGGATCAACCTATCCAAATAATCACACAGAACAATCTGAAATACAATTCAAGTTAGCAGATCGAATTCAAGACATTTCAATGCAAGGCGGAAGTAATAGCTCAAGAAATAACGCCCCAATTACAGATCGTATAGCGCCAGAGCCACAGGCCGGACCGTCTCGGATTAGGCAAGAAAATCCTGCAGCTCAAAGTCAGAATACTTCCATTTATGGCGCTGGCAATAGTTCGAAAAATAATGGCCCAATTACAGACAGTCAGAGACCGGAGCCTCAAGCTGGACCGTCTGGAATTAGGCAAGAAAATCCTAAAAGTCCTATTCAGGATTCTTCCAGCGAAGATAAAGGTAATGACTACAGAAACAATGACTCGATTCAAGATTGTGAAAGATCTGCGCAACAAGCAGGTCCATCCCATATGCAAGACGAAGATCCTGCAGCTCGCGTTGATTTCTTAAGAAATTATCAGCCGTCATCAGATCCTGACCTGGTAAGTATTTCTGTCCTCAGTACTGACTTTTCATGTTCTTAGATACTGAGATAATGAATAACCTGACTTCGTCGAGGTTATTCATTATCTCAGTCGCCCAATGCTGGACAAAGACTTCACCTACGGCATTTCGGTGCTGCCCACATCCAGCGATTTCCGCGACCTTCATCAGATCGTCAGACATTATAGGGGGTTTACTCACGCTCTGTCTTCCATTAGATGATAGTCACTCCCCTTTTGGCCTCATAGGCCGTCTTGTCTACGAACAATGTACTCCACACACTCCTACTAAGTCTGGCAACTCCACGAGTAATGTTGGGGGCGCTGGTTTGTCTATGGATCTCCTCATTCCTATTCAAATACGCAGTGAACCTTCGAGCATTGATCTCATCATTGCTTTTTGTGTGACTTTGAACCTTCTTAAAACCCCATCGTGAGTGACCGACTCTCTGTACCAAAACCATCACTGGCAACAAACACAGACACTGGTAAAAACTTCCGTCTTGAGACACTGGGATGAGAAAATGTCACGCAACTTTCCGAATGCCGCCCAGCCTTGTCGGATTTGGCGGTTGACGTCTTTCTCACAGAGAGACTATTGTTTTCTTTATCTTGAGGAAGAAGTTTTTCTTACAGTTGATATAATAATACACACTGAAGTACAAAGCACACTAAGAAAGCATAAACAGTACTTCTAAAATGTAAATAAATCACGTATATCTTAACAGGTTCCAATTGGTAACGGCAATGCAATGGTCCCTAGAACAGTACTCGAAAATATTGACTGGCAAGTGCACACAACGGCTACAAGGCAGCTGCTCCAAGAAATTTTTCCTAGAAGGTATGGTTGTATGCTTGGGTTACTTATTATAGTAGTAATTAACTTTTAGTACTCTATAATCAATTATAAAAAAAAACATTTTGGTCAAATATTCAGATGAAACAGTAATAAACATAAATTTAACTTTTAAAACTTTCACGAAAGAAGTTACTAAGAACAGATTTATAGGAAACTCCATGCCTGTCAAGCACTATTATAAAGCCGGACCACGCATTTTAAACCTACGATATCTTTCAAAATATAGATTTTAATGTCATGTTCAACAGTGCCCTGCGTTTATTTGTATTGAATACAACAAACCTAATTTACACCACGTTTAAAAATACTGAAATGGGTGTATAAGACCGGCAAAAAAGTAGCAGAAGTAGGTAATGAATTATATCAGCTGCAATCAGCGCGACGAGGACGACGCAACATTGGTTTTCATATCACAGGCCTACCTTAGCTTGAGAGCAATTTTTTTTTTAATTTCTCATAGATATTCGGCATGGATCTTGAGCGTTTTGGATCCATTTGAAATATTAGAACAGGATATAATAATAATAAATAATTCGGACATCTAACACACAACGCCTACTTACTACTACTAGTACACAACGGGTACTAGACAACTGATATAAATACTTATTTACCTTTTTTTTGTAAATACATACATATTATACATAGAAAACACCGAAAATCGGAAACAAATATTTGCAGATCATACAAACATTTGGTCCGACACGGGAATCGAACCCGAAACCTCATGAACAGCAGTCGCGTACGCTATCACTGCGCCACCGAAGCAGTTTAGGATAAAGGATATAGGGTGGAAACAAATGAATTACCGTCAGCGATGATTGTATAGTTAGTAACTCTTCTATTTTATAGTCAAAATTTTATAAAGTAATTTAAGTGTACACTATGCTCGACATGAAAAGTTTATGAAGAAAATATTCTGATTTTAGTATTCGTTTCTGCGATATTAAGCATTAATATCTTTTTAGAGATGATGCCACCTCCTGATGGCATGTCGAACTCGAACCAATTTAAACCGCACGCCTGGGTATTAGTAGCCGGGGAATCAGGCGCAACCTTGAAAGGAAAACCCTGGAACCCTGATACCTCGGGCCACCAACAGTTTGTTGATGACCCCTACCCGTGTGTAAACCCCGTTATTTTTGTAAGTGTCCCCAAAAGATGAAGAAGCGCGCCTGTCCCCCATCCAAGCTTGCTTCTGCTGAGTTACAGATGACCTTATCTGCCACCCTCTGTCTTGCGCTTATGGAGGACGGAGATCATTTTCCGATCTCCGGCGCCTGAGGCGTCTACGATACCTGGCCCATTCTTGGGCCTGGTGGACCGGGAGACTCCTAAACCTTTCCCGGTCCCGCTCAGCTATCTTCTTCTTCTCGCAGAAAGAAACGCCCCCCCTCTTTCCCCTAGCCAAATGTTATTCAGCCCTAGTTATCAGAGGTCTTTATTTTATTTTCATTTATAGTTTAAACAAATATCTGATATTTAAACTGACAAATTGAAATTCAAAACTAACTCCAAAAGTAAACTTACATTTCGTTGGATAGAGGTCCAAGGACATAGTATAAAATGAGTCTTTACCGCTGTCTGTTTGCGTAAATATTTTAAACAGTTCTAAAGATTTTAATGCAGCGTACAACAATAGATAGAGTAATTCAAGAGGAAGGTTTATATATTTAATACGTGTATATAATGATAGAGGAAATTCAAAAATATCAGAAACTTCTTTAAGAAGCCAGGCCAGGCCGCTAGTTAAGAATAAATTAATAAGCATCATACACTTTTCTACTCACAATTAAGGCCATGTTCAGATGACGAGCGCTCAACGCGCGTTTTGCTAACGCACGTTAACAACTACATATAAAAACGCGCGTTAGCATGTATACTCCTAGAACGAAATTACAAGTTGTAAACGCGCGTTAGCAAAACGCGCATCGAGCGCTCGTCAATTGAACATAGTCTAACTTTCATCTACATTTTTAACACCTCTCTTTCTGTTACTAAACTTTGTAAAACTTAATTCCAGCGTACTGGCAACTCATTGCTTAACTGGTAAACAGTCACCAGCGTTTTTGAATCGTCCAGCAAAGAAAATTTTGGATCCCAAGCTCGTCGAAGACATCATACTGATAGTATCGGAGAAATGTAAAGTACCACGAAGTGTAGTCAGGTAATAAGACGTGTTCAATTTTGGAATCTATTTTTTCAATCCTTTTGTTTTGTCAATCATTATATTATTAAAGAGTGAGTGGGAACTCGCTCTCTAATAATTTAATGATTGATAAATAATGGAATCGTTTGTAGTAACACTTTTTAAATAGTTTGCGAAATTTAATTTAAGAATTTCATCAACATCAATAGTCTTTAGCAGTTGAGTGCGAGATACAGGCCGCTCAGACCTCTCTTTGGAAAGGAAGGTTTTTTTTTTTTTAATGTATATAAATATATATAGGATACGTATAGGAGTTCTTTTAAGTTCACCTTCTCCTTGCAATGCTTTTGTCCTGCTTAGTTTTCTCTCTTAATCGACTCTTACGATACCCACGACATGAGTAGGGGTATACTCTATGTACCTACGTAATGCATCACCACATCCACATTAAGAATGTGGTGAATAAATTTTCTATTTAAAGGACTATAAACATTAGCGATGTTTAGTTAAGAAGAACTTTAGGTAATACCCAAGCCAGGTAGAATGTAGGTTGTAGTGATTGAACTTTGATTTAGTAAATTAAAACTTTATTTCTAAAAAGCTACACTGTAATGTCTAATAATACTTATTTTCAATTTTATGTCTTAAACAATTTTCTCTTTTCAACAGAAACTGTATAACCATCAAATGCACCGATGAAGCAAAAATGTACAGAAACAGGCAAATACAAAGAGAAAAACTTAAAAAGATGAAAGAAAATAAACCACCTTCATCATCTAGCGATTCTTAACTTTACTTTATTTGTACATAAAAGAAAAAAATGCATTTATACTACTACTTTTGAAAATACTTAAAATACTACTTAATAATTAATAACATTTTAATGAATTGTAAATAATTATAATTAATTATTGAAGCCAATTAAATATTAAAAATTCAATGACATAAGTGTTTTATTCTATTCATTTAGTATCACATCGTTTCGGGATGTGCGTGTGAACTGAGGGGTCAAAGTAGCATTTCACCAAAACAAAAATTAGTACACAGTGTAGTAGGTACATAGTATCTATGACACAATATATTTCGTCCCGGAACAAATTTTACAAGTTATTACTATCAAGCAAATTTTTCGTGAGTAGCTTCAATTTGATGAGGGGTCCACATTTCACCTTACAAAAATTTCCAATTGTGGTAGCTAACATGGCTAGGAGTTCAGTAACCAGTCACTAATTTTTTGGGCGCTGCACCGAAATGGTAAAACGGGACAAAACATATTACTTCTTCGCTGTCCGTCTGTCACCAGGCTGTATCTCATGAACCGTGATAGTTGACACAGTGGAAATTTTCAGATATGATGTACTTCTGTTGCCGCTATAACAACAAATACTAAAAAACAACAAAAGTATTTAAGGGGGCTCCCATGCAACAAACGTAATTTTTTTTCCATTTTTCAATTGTGGTAGCTAACAGGAATCATCACTTACGAGTGAGTCAGTGAGTTCTAAAGAGGCAAGCATGACAGACGTGATGGACATATAGCTTGTATCGGTCATAAATTAAATAAATAAATATTTCAAACATTTAACATTTTTCTCAATTTCTAATAGCAATTCTCCGCCTAATGATTTCGTTATAAAAGCTCACACTTGCCTATCAGGTAATGACTGTACATGTCAAGAACTAATTCAAGCCGTAAATACCAAATACCTTGGCATTCATATAGATAACTAGCCGACCCACGCAACCTCGTTTGCGTCTTCTTTTGCCCGTAGCGTGATAATTTTCCCCCGTTTTTGTAACATTCTTCATTGTTGCTCCGCTCCTGTAGATCTTAGCGTGATGATATATAGCCTATAGCCTTCCTCGATAAATGGGCTATATAAAACTGAAAGAATTTTTCAAATCGGACCAGCGGTCCCTAAGATTAGCGTGTTCAAACAAACAAACAAACTCTTCAGCTTTATATATTAGTATAGATAGACTTAGGTGGGATGTTCAGGTTAATGTCTTAAAAACTAGAATCAGAAAGTTAATCGACCTCTTCAAAATTCTTCGTGATGCAACCACCCCAGAAAAATTAAGAATGATCTTTCTTGCCCTATGTCAATCCATCATTCAGTACTGCATTCCGGTTTGGGGAGGGACTGCTAAAAACACTTACTGGGATTGGAGAGAGCACAAAGAGCCGTTCTTAAGGTTATGAACAAAATCAGATACCAAACTACACAACTTTACGCAGACAATAAAGTTCTGACGGTGAGGCAGCCGTTTGTTTTCAGAGCGATATTGAAGACTCACCAAACTATACCTATCAAAGACAAAAAAAAAACGTAGTGGAAAATCGATTCGTCTTGGACTTCGTTGCAGAACCACTTTTGCCAAACGACAGTTTAAGGGTCTAAGTCTCAAGCTTTATAATGCTTTAAACAAAAGAGAGGATATTGTTGCAATCAATAGCTATGAGGTCAAAAACATAGCAACTAGTTGGCGTCTTCAACTAGATTATAAAAGTACCGAAACATTATTCAAATATCTAGAATAATCATACGCATTAATCAAACATGCACACGCACACGTTTTTCCTTTGATTTCATTCAAATACTACTTATTTTTTGTTAATTAATATTATAAGCTGCGCCACTGAAACTATCAAAACACTCACTGTACTCACTGCGGTAGACTAAAGGTTCCAATTTGTGAACTGACTCCCAAAATACAGGTTCAAGCCTAGTTTGGGAACCAGTGCTAGTACCCTGATGTAAAGCTCAGTGTATATATTTAGCTTAAGAACATTGCTTGTTAATTTTTTTCCAAGACTGATAAACGTTATTACTATTATCTAACAGGCCACGCCATTTACTCCCAATCTAAGCAGAGCTTGTGTTATGGGTACGAAACAAGTGATATAAATACATATATTATACTTAATTTTGTCAATAAACATAAAAAAATACTCAAACTCCGAAACAAATATTTTCAGATCATACAAACATTTGGTCTGACCTGAGTAGTGACCAGGTACTCATTTTTTGGGTGCTGCACCGAAAGGGTAAAACGGGACCATATTACTTCTTCGCTGTCCGTCTGTCACCAGGCTGTATCTCAAGAACCGTGATAGTTAAGACAGTTGAAATTTTCAGATATGATGTACCTACTTCTGTTTCCGCTATAACAACAAATACTAAAAAACAGGAATAAAATAAGTATTTAAGGGAGCTCCCATGCAACAAACTTGATTTTTTTGCTCGATATTGATAACGGCAATAGGTAGACGCTTGAAATGTGTGGGTACTGGTACAAAACCCTTACTGCTCGAGTCCGACTCGCACTTGGCCGATTTTTTTACATAATACAAGCGTATGTCTGCTCGCCATCAATACTCAAACGAGACTGAGAGCTCGCAAACGTGCGGACGCGTCGCAAGCGCTCGCGGCAAATTCCCTTCGTATAAGATAAAAAAAACCAACACTCGATCGGTACGGCTAAAAACGCTTGCAAGCCAACACAAACCAAGGCACCCACTCTATCCACAATTTTGATTTTGCTACCGTTTTTTAAGGTTTGGCAAGCGTGCGGACGCAGCATAAGATTACAGATGTGTCAACCGGAGTGAAAAATAAATGTGATTGCAGATAGGTACTTATTCTAAAAGGAAAACGATGTACATATCATAGCTAAACAAACATACTTAAATCAAACATACCACCATCATCTTTTAAAACATATTGCTACTGTAACGAGCAAAAACATTTACACTGAAACGACTTTTGTAGTGTATTGTAGCGTTTTTTTTTTACTTGAGTGTGTGCAGTTTAATAGACTCTGCAACGAATCAGCGCCATTTTGGTAGTCGTTCACTTCGGCCGGCTGTGAAATGCGGGGGTGGCAACTTTGTATGGGCTGATGTAGTAGGTACCCGGGGCAGACCGGTTTCATTGCAAACATAAAAATTATTATGACTTTTTTTTTTTGTTTTTGAAATATTCCTACGAAATATTAATGTTAATTAGTAAAATTTTAGATGTTTGATTTAAATTATACTGATTTTTTTATTATCTAAAATAGCTTAATTTCTAAAACAAAATTGAATCTGAAATAAAGTGAATACATAGTCTCGAAATAGCACTACAATGTCTATGACATGTCATGTCAGGATTTCATTTTCATTCTGTTTTCGACTTTCATGCGAGTGCGACCCGTTGCAGAATATTTCGTTAATATTCAGTTTTACTGTGCTTTGTATTGCCTATTAACGTCGAGTTGAGCTTTCGTTCCTCCGTTAAGTGTCTGTAAAGTGCAGTTAATCGTGTTTGACGAGCTCTGAGACAGTGACTCTATTTTGTTATTGTTGAACTTTGTTTTGGAACTTTGTGAAATGGATGAAAATAAAAGAAAATGTTTCAAGTGTGGCTGTTATCAACGATAATTTAAACGACAAATAATCATGAACTTAAGCAGGCAGTGGTTTGTGGTTAAAGACATTTATTTCTCAAAAGATTACAAAAATCACTTACAGAGAAAAATACAGTTTTAAACAAAACATATTACCTAATTAGCGTGGTTAGCAAGGTAGTTGTGTTTTTTTTTTGTTTATGTGGGTAGTAAAAATATCTTTTATAAAATTGTAGGTTCAAAATATTTGTGAAGAAACTATCTGTTTACTAAGGCCTATTACTTAGTGTCGATTGATATCAAACATTTTGTTTTCTAGTAAAAGCAGTGTAAGAGGTTTAATTAGTAGTTAGTATATAAAATATTTACTAAATAAGCAGAGTTTAGTGTCATTATAGTTATGTTGTGTTTTGTACGTAAGATTTGTATTTTGTATAACTGATATTTATCTTAGCAAGTATAAAAAATAAAAATATGTATAGTTATTATTAGTAAGTTATAAAATAAACCTACATTTACTTTAGTGCAGTTATCGTAAATGAATATACCTAAATAAAAAACATGACGCTTGCTACTAAAACACTGTTTTCTCCGTAAATGTAGTTAACCATTTTTTATAGAAATTCAATCTAATAACATGAACACAATATGTAGTAATGAATTGGAATGAAACTATTAAAATAAATAAGTAATTTAACAACATTATTTATCGTTTTATTTTACATTCACTCTTGTAAGTCAAGAACCACATTTTTTGGTAGATACATTATCTGAGAAGAAACTCAAATATGGTAGATACATTATCTTAGAAGAAACTCAAATATTTGAGTTTCTTCTAAGATAATGTATCTACCAAAAAATGTGGTTTTCAAATATTGTGTTTGGGATGACCATCTGTTTGAATTTACCGCTATTCGAAATTATTTTCTGGGGCCACATATAGATGGCGCTCGCAGCAATCGTTCTGCTAAATATTGTATAAAGTTGTACTTCTTCTCCGTTAGGAGCATATATATTCTGTGGTGAAATGACTGCAGCGATGTGACTTCTTGTTGGATTCTTTGAAGACAACATACTACTAAATAAATTCGTAGCGCTAAATTTTAACGAACTAGTTTATTCCACCAGCATAGAACCTGAAAGTATAGTGAACGTTCTTTCGAAAGATCAAGAGCATTCGCGTCGGGCTAAGATCCTTTGTGTGACAGGTATGTTCTCTATATATTTTTTTTTCTCTAAAGTCTACACTAATTAAGTTAAAATTTCACATGTTCACAGTACTACTAAACTTAACACTCCAAGTATGGCGTGTATGGGTTTTTAGGACATTTATAAAACGTGTCTGTTACCTTTAAATATTAATAAATTATAAATATGCGTGCAATATATTGTACGTATCGACCACTGACGAATCGACATAAGAAAATTCTTTTCTTTGTAAGACAACTCTCATTTTATGGTCTATATATGTTTATAAAAGAGGAAGGTATACTGTATGTGATGACTACAGACATAATTATGCTCATTTGTGTATTTGCATGTGCATATTTTACCTAAGAATTAGTTACTGTGCATATTATCAGTAGCATTGAATAGCGCCTTAGTTAACTGCTGGAGCCTCTAACTCTAACGTTGCACGCTGCTCTGAACGATTTTAGGCTGCGATTTTTACATACATTTAACTATTTTTTAACCGACTTCAAAAAAAGGAGGTTTTTAAATTCGACCGTACATATACATTTTTTTTTATATGTAGTCGCGGAAAACTTCGTCGTTTATGAACCGATTTTGATGATTCTTGTTTTAATGGAAAGGAGATATCCCAACGGTGGTACCATGATAAGGACATTAATATCTGATGATGGCATCCAAGAGAAATGGAGTCGAACCTTGACGTCGGTTTTATTTTAGTTAAAATTGTACTTGTATTAAATCGATGACTTTAGTTTCAGAATTGGATCACAGATTTGACTGACATAATATCACTTTTGAAGAATCTTAAACAATCTGAGGTAAGTTTGTACTTACCTACTCTTAGTTTTCAATGACTTTTTTTTGTTTTCTGTTCATAGTTAATTTGTCTATCTAAATGTTATTTGCAAGAAATTGTTTCCTAGCGATAAGCCGCTGCTAACTAATACATATTTAAGAAAGTGAATGTAAGTTGGTTTGTTGTGTGATATTAGGAATTTGCCATTACGGAAATTTATAAATACCTGCATCTAATAACCGGTACACACTACAACGGTTTATTGTAGCGATTTAACTGCGCAGTTCGTTTGTGCAGTTTTATCGATGGTGTGGACGAAAATATGCACAGATATTTTGGTTGGTGCAAACGATCGGAGGCATGAGCACAAGTTATTACTTATTCGATAAATCATCGTCGATTTAACTGCGCAGTTCGTTTGTGCAGTTTTCATCGTAGCGTGTGAACGAAGTTGGTGCAATCACTCAGTTCGTTCACCAGTCTTGCTGTAGGCGGACGTGTCCGTGTTCTTATATCATCAGCTACCTATCAGTGAAAGTCTTTTCAAAATCGTTAAAGCCGTTCCAGACATTAGCTGGAACTAACAGACAGACAGACCGATAGACAGACAGACAAAAATTGAAAACAATGTTATTTTTAACCGGCTTCAAAAAAGGAGGGCTTCTCAATTCGACAGTATATATATATATTTTTTTTATGTGTTCGCGGATAACTTTGTCGTTTATGAACCGATATTGATGATTTATTTTAGTGGAAAGGATAGGTATATCCCAACGGTGGTGCCATGATAAGGACACTAAGATCTGATGATGGCATCCAAGAGAAATCAAGTCGAACCTTGAAGTCGGTTTTATTTTTATAATTTTTTTTGGTATACGTTTCCTATATATATGCATTTTACAAAAAACGGCTATTTTAATGTTACAAACAGACAATACAATTTTATCTATTTGTATAGATGAAATCATCAACGACTTTAATAGCTCCATGCACTCTGGACTCTCCTTAGGAATATACTAAGCAATTAAAAACAATAAAAAAAAATTACAACTCAAATGATATATTACACTTCTACTGTAGGTAAACTAAAAAGTTTCTGATAATCTCTGGAACGGCTGGACCGATTTTGACAGGACTTTCACTGGCAGATATTTTTTTAGACTAGCTTTGTCCCGCGGCGTTACCCGCGGTACGATAATAACCGCGAGGAACACCGCGGGGCTCAGCTAGTACCAATTATATTTTGTATTCTTGTCAAAACAAAAAACTGGCGTTTAGTATGATTTATTATTTATTCCTGTGTTTATTCCATTCTGATTCATTCCATTTCATGCCAACGTATTCACTTCTGTTGTATTGTTTTGTTTATCATATCTATACTAATATATTAAGCTGAAGAGTTTGTTTGTTTGTTTGTTTGAACACGCTAATCTCAGGAACTACTGGTCCGATTTGAAAAATTCTTTCAGTGTTGGATAGTACATTTATCGAGGAAGGCTATAGGCTATATATCACGCTGGGACCAATAGGAGCGGAGCACCAATGAAAAATGTTTCGAAAACAGGGGAAAATTATCACGCTACGGGCAATAGAAGACGCAAACGAGGTTGCGTGGGTCGGCTAGTTTAACTATAATATGTAATCTATACATCTATACAAATAAATAAAATTGGAGTGTCTGTTTATAATATTAAAATAACTGTTTTTTTAATAAATGCATTCTTTTTTTTTTATTTACCTGCGAAAATGACTCTGCTCAGCCTGATGGTAAGCTCAAGCAAAATCCAACAGTGAGGGCCACCATACTCACTGCGAAAGCAAACAATGCAGTATGGCGTCCCACACTAAGGCGGCTTAGTGAGATGCTTTTTCACGCCCCGCTTAAAGGACCCGGGATCATAGTGGAGACAAACACGTGCGCTGGTAGTGAGTTCCAGGTTTTAACTGCTCGGCACAGGAAGGAAGAACCAAACCACTTGATTCGAGAGCGTATTGCTACCTTTCTGAGGCGGTGGCTTCCAAGGCCTGCACGTGTTGTTCTGTAGAGAAAGGTGGGATCAATTGGAAGTGTTCTGCAGAGCCCTCTCCATGGTTAAGGCGGTAGAGGACTGCCATAGAGGCGATATCTCTTCGCAACTGCAAGGCTCAAGGAACTCGGTGGCATCGAGACTGTTGATAGTGCGGACTGCTCGCCGCTGCAGCCGGACGAGAGCATCAAGCAAATACGGCGCGGATCCATCACAAAGATGAGAACAATACTCCACGCACGGGCGTATCTGGGTCTTATAAAGAAGACACAAATGCTCTGGCGTGAAGAATCGTCTCACCTTGTTCAATACGCCAAGTTTCCGCGAGGCCGCCTTAAAGATGCTTCGATGATATGTACATTGACAATATGTATGTAAATGTACCAAAATAAAAAAACATATAATTTTTGTCTGTCTGTTTGTTCCGGGTAATCTCTGGGACTGCCGGACCGATCTTGACGGGACTTATGGCATATGGATAGCTAATGATCTAAGGAGTAACTTAGGCTACTTTTTAGACTAGCTTTGTCCCGCGGCGTTACCCGCGGTACGACAATAACCGCGGTTAACACCGCGGGGTTCAGCTAGTTGTAAATACAAGCAAACAAACACAATAACACAAACATAATAATAAGAATATTAAGTGTGAACTGGCCCTTACTAACTTAACCGAAGAAGATAACATTACAGTTTTTTTTTAAAGTACCTACTATATTCAAAATATTTAAAGAAGCAAATCGGCTCTCTGGATATACAATTTGTAACGAACCGACTATTTTATGTTTATTTCCTTGTAAAGCGATTTGTAATCTTCAAGGAATAAATAATTACTAACCGTAACTTGATAAATAAATAGGAAAAAAACGATACAACATAATTATCTATATATCTATAAACATAAATAAAATTGGAGTCTGTTTATAACGTTTAAATAACCACTTTTTACTAAATGCATATGTATGTATAGTATACATGGTCCATATTTCAAAATAGCATTTTTTTAAATTTTTTGTCTGTCTGTCTGTTCCGGATAATCTCTCGAATGGTTGTACCGATTTCAAACAGTAGGTACTTTCACTGATATGTAGCTGATATAAGGATGACATAAGGAGTAAGTTAAGCTACTTTTTTAGACTAGCTTCGCCCCGCAGTTTTGCCCGCGATAGCTAATTATTTAATTATTAGTGTCAATCAATTTAAGTTATAGTACTTTAACTAATTAAATACGATTAAAAACTATGTCTTGTGCTCATATTTACAAGTTTACTACAATATAAACACAAAAGTAAACACGCCATGTGATTGTCAGCCTCGTTTTAAACAGTTATGTTGTTTCAACTTTAATTACAATTGCCAATGGAGTAAAAGTTATACAGTTTTCCAATTTTTTTTTTTTCTTTTTTTATAAAATAGGGGGCAAACGCCAGACGCGTCATAAGTGCGTTGCCGGTCCTTAGGGGATGGGAAGAGGGATGTAGAAAGGAGTTAGGGTATGGGCCTCCGGTATCCTCACTCACTCGGTGAAACACAGCTCAAGCATTATTTCACACCGGTTTTCTGTGAGGCCATCGTATCACTCTGGTCGAGATGGCACATTCATTCCAAAGCATTGCTCTCCCACGGTAAATATCGTAAAAAACAATAATGACTAGCCACATTTTTTTTTCTGATCTGTGAGTATCAGTAGCTCAGAAGATCAGATTTTAACATTCCACTACTGGACAGCTCACCATAGAAAGGAGGCCATGGTCTGCTATACCTACCACGCTGGCCGGGAGAGTTAATATATATCGTTTATTTCAAGTTTTCTCTCTCATTGCAATGATGTTGGCCTGCGTAGTTTGCCCGTTTATAGGTCTACCACATCCGCAAGTATCACCACAGTTTTGCCTGCGCAGGCCGGCTTATACACCGAACACTATTAGTGCGGTTGGTAAAACTGTTTCACGCACCAACACCATAGCGCGGCTTGAGCATTTTTCACTTGTTTAAATTTTGCGTGCACATGCCCAGCCTGCGCGTACTTGCCTGCGTGTGTGGTTGGATGTTCAGTGTTCAAGCCGCAGTCGAGGCTCGTGGTGACAAGAAGTTTATATATTCCATAGATTTGGTTTGACAAGTGTATTGACATAATATTTAGTAACCAGACTTAATAATTCACTGTCGGCATTTTCCTCCATCCGTAAACAATTTCGCCACACACTTCTCTTAAGTCCTTTAGTAGTTTTACATGCGAATGGATTTTTCTATTTGTCCACTTCTATATTTTGCTTTGACTTCGGTATAGAATTTTTTTAATAAGTAACTAATTAAAAAAATACTAACAGAAGAAATAGTTTCTCATTGGGAAAAACATTGTTACCATGCCGACGATTTTGACAAGAATGAGGCTTGCGCGTACTTAACTGTGCCGTGTGTTAGCTACGTCCGTGTTCAAGTATCACGACAGTTTTGCCTGCGCAGTTCATATGTGCCTGTGGTGATATTTGCGCGTGTGGTAGGTCCATTAGTCGCCATGCGACGAATAGAAAAAAATATCTTATTCTTTTTATCAGGGCAATATGGCAAGCAAGATTCCTGCAACCAAAAGTCCTCAAGCAGCGAGTAGCGTTTTGACAGAAGATCCAGTAAGTATATCCTAATTGCATATGGTTTTATTCCTAATTTAGAGACCAGTAGAATATAATAATAATAATGAATGACCATGTGGATAAAGTTTTAATAATCTGGAAACAAAAACTAGTATATATGGTGCCTATATGTAGTATAGAATTGTTTTGTCCTTAGTCTGAAACTCCTCGACCCAAATCCTAATACCTATATACTCCTTTAAAAGCTGCTGTATTGAACACCTGCAGAATCGTCAGAAAGTTTCTGTACACACACACACACCCTTAAAATACCATGATGACTTTCCTGTGTATATAATACTAAAAAGAAAAATTTCACAAAAATAAAAATAACCTTTATTTCAGTTATTATTTATCTTAACAAAATATTTTTCATATTAATTGTTACGAAGAAAGATTATTCCAGAAAAAAGCTCGCCTAAACATAGGAAAGTTCTTGTTGATTTCTTGAGGCACATAATAATGAACCTAACAATGAAACGTATAGCGTCGAATATAGATTGATTGTTGCGCAGTTGTTACAAGCTTATTCGTTTGCGGGCCACAGTTATTATTTATTTGTCACTTATGAAGTTACTTATATTTTTTTTAACAGGGCATTATGGCAAGCAAGGTTTCTCAACCTTCTTTCACGACTCCTCCTATTTGTAAAAGAGTTCAGGCGGCGTTAAGAACGTCGACAGAAGCTTCGGTAAGCTTTTAATACCTGAATATAGCTCTAGTTGATTTAGATATCAGTAGAATATATTTTTGTTTAATTTACACGATAACATTACTTTCAGATCAATAAACGGGCCGGTATCATTCAAAGAAGAAAATCAGATTCTGAGGTAAGTTTATATTTCAGTAGATACACTAAGAACAGAAAAGCATCTTCATAGAAATGTGCCGCTTTCTCTTTGAATGTGTAGGTGTGTGCCGGACTACGAGATGCAAGCGTTGCCACGCACAAATTATCAGCATGATATACAAGGCAATGAGTGACGACAGTGTCTACCGTACCGTACAGTGTTATCAAAATGAAAAAATATTATAACTAGAGCCTATTTTGGAATTAAGTAACTGCAGCCGCGCGGTTTGTAGGTTGCCTACAGTATTTTTATGTTATCTACCTACTAGTTGAATTTCTTTGTAGTCTTATGATTGTATCCATTACATTTTTAATTGCAAAATATTTGATACAGGGTGTCCGAGTTGAAAGGGTGATAACGCCCTGGTTTGAACTGTACAACAGTGCTGGTTCTTTGGAGTGGAGGGATACCTTAGTGAATATATAGATATTTACCTGTCACGGACCCGGATATAGATCCGGGTCCATGACAGATAAAGCTAAGCACTCACAGATCAATCACCGGTGTACAGTTCAAACCAGGGCATTATGTCCCTTCAAAAGCTCACCATGGTGCTGTGTAGGCTTCATTGATGTCCGAAGCGGTGGAGAGACACCCCTGTACGCCGCCAAATGGAGATCTGGTACACAGCACAATGCCCCGATATACATACACATACATGCCAAAGTTTGGCGAAAGTCAAATCCGTCATTCACCGAAAACCAATATTCGCGTGGTTCTTCAAGTGCCGTTTTGGCGGAATTCAAAACTCGTGTATATATGAATTAGTTTACCAGATGCTTGCTAGATGACACTTACAAACACCGAAACTAATTCACGACCCAAACCAAATCACGGCCCGCTCAAAAAATTTGAATGTTATATATATAACTCGACCGATTTTTATCTAACAGTCAGATATTTTAAAATGTCAAACCAAGAAATGACAAAACTATAATGTTGCCATTACAATTACATTTATATGAAGTTTGGTTTCAAACACCGGGAGTTTCAATAAAATAGTTATGTATTTTGATTAGTAAAACTTAATAACATAACGACAGTTGACGCATACTTACAAAACGCCCCCATGCGTTTTGTAAGTATGCGTCAATGCTCCGTTTGTACAAAACGTAGAAAGTTTTTTCACAATATACTAAGAACAATTTATATATAGGCCAAAATATGGATGCAATAGTTTATTCCATTCTTATATTAAGTGAAAAAATATTGCTCTTTAGGCCTTTAGTTTACAATTGCTTTTACTTGGAGTTATAGTCATGGATCTTTTGTTTTCATGTGTATTAACATTATAGAATTTTGTGAAATTTTAGCCAATGTTATAGTTATTAAAAAAACTTCTACGTGAAAAAGAGTTTGGTTTTCGAATTGGCAGGTCTAAGGAGGACCCAAATAAAACTTAATCGACTTCATATCAGAGAAACTACCAACTCCTTGGACCTGTTTAAGGCGTTCAATACTCTCTTTCGAAAGATATTAATACACTTATTCATAGCCAACCATAAAAGAAATAGAGAGAAGTCTACTTTTTTCGTTGATCTCGAGGATATAAGTAACTTAATTTATCAAAAAAAAAAAAATTCAATTATTGATTATTTTTCTTCTTGACAGGTCATTATGGCAAGTAGAATTCCTCCAACTACACCTACTTCTTACAGTTCTCAAACAGCAAGAAGAAGGTCGATAGAATCTAGGGTAAGTTTATTCTACTTAAAAATAACTCTATAGATATCAGTACAATATTCAATCGCTTTATCTCTCCCCCGGATCTCGGTATCGAGTAGACGTGTATTAATCCCACTCAATTTATCTAATCTATACTACTATTATTGTTAATATTCAGAGAAACTACAATCCAGAAGCGTTATTCGAACTTATCTCATAACTGCTACAGAGACGCAATACTCAAGGCTTGTTGTTGTCTTGTTACTTGGGATTGTGCGGAATGAGTTCAATCAAACCATACATTGCACTTTTTATTAACGATTTTCAAAAGTTATATTACTAAAAACTTTGATACAATAAACTTTTGCATCTAGTATATAATTCTTACATTTTATTTTTTCTTTAAATTTTATCGAATATTTAATTTGTGAAATATAAAGTTAACCATATCAATTAATCAATCTCTTCCTTCAACTTCACAATCTTCAACTGCTCTGACGTTGCCTAATGAAATCATAGTTACACAAGAATCGGATACTTCCTCTGACATAATGCAATCCGATATTGAACAAGTATATTCAAATTTCTCAAGGAGATCAAAACCTTAACAGGGTGATTTGGCCAATTCTGAACTTAGAGAGCTCCTTTGTATTAAGCAGAAGAAACAAGAAGCGCAATTTCTTTGTATAAAAAAGGACATGGAGACTATTAAGAAACAAAATACTGAGAAAGCGTTGGAATTCCTCTCAACTATGCATGATAAAGAAGTACGCTTTTTCCTTGAAGATTTGAAGATCGTATTGGTCCAGGAATACCGTATACGGGGCAGCCGAACGGGCGGAAAGCGTATTCGGAGTAGAAAAAGAGATAAACTCATTTGGGTAGTGTCTGTCTCTCTCACGCAAGGTTAGTTTATTCTACAGTTTTGTTGTGCGAGGCAGAAAGTTCCTGAAAAAGCGCACAGTTGTGGACTGCCAACCATCTAAATAATATGGGTATAGCTTTTGCCGCGTAGGACGATGGCGAAAAGAGGCGGCAGGAATCAGTCCGAACAATTCCTTGGAGCACTCCCCATGGTAAATGCGTTAGAAGATGCACAGCGGAGCCACATCTCTACGCAGCGCCAGAGTCTAGCCGAATTGAATGTTCTTGGCAGTCGACGACTCGCGTCGCTCACCGTTGTATGCGGTCCAAAAGGAGGAGCTGGTATTGGGGTGCCCCCGCCAAAAGAAGAAGATAGTATTCCATGTAAGGCCGAACTTGCGCTTTATAAAGCAAAAGGCTGTGGGCCGGAGTGAAATACTGTCTCGATTTGTTGAGCATGCCAAGCTTCTTCGAGGTCAATTTGACCTTACCCTCCAAATGGCCATAAAACTGTATAAACTTTGTTCGATATGTCGACTCCAAGTATTCCATTATTGGCTGAGGCAGATAGGGGAGTGCCTTCAAAACTTATAATTAATGACTTATCAGCACAGCGTTACACTTAGTCTGGAAGTTTTATCCGATATTATAACTTCATAACGACTCTTTTAACAATGGGTCCAATTCTTTCAATGAACGATGTTGATGAAGCTGTGCACTTTTGTTCTTTAAATAAGAAGTTAGAAACCTGCACTAAAATCACGCGTTATCCTAAACATAAGCACATGTTCAAATTTTAAATTACGAAGGGTGTATTGAGCTGTGTAAGAAATAGGGACAAATTATATCAGAAGACCAAAAAAAGATCCGAGAAACAATGTCCTTAACTTGACAGATACTCGTTATCCCAACTTCACTAATTCATTACTAAAAAATACTAAAAGAGAATATAACAAAGCAGAAAGCATTAACGCTAAAAATAATACAAAACAACTTTAGAAAGTAATTAAAATATCACACATATCAATAAAACTAGAAACCCAGCACTAGGTCTGATAACAAACAATAACCCGGTTGAATAAGCTGACGCAGATAATAGAACCCAACCCACCCGAAATGAAAATGCACGAAGGTTGTCTGGAGGAGATCACCGTAAGCAATAAGACCGCCTATTCAATACCATATTATTTAGATTTCCATTTATATCTGTACAATATTTTAAACTTTAGTGGTTTGCTATAAAGTTGTATAAATAAAAAATAACCAATTCTCCAAATGTTTGAGTTCTATCGTCCCTTTTTTCTATCGCAGTCATTTGTGCTTAGTCCTACTGATGCTTATGAAATGGAGTTGACTATACCTATAGTATTTTAATTGAACCATGACGTAATTTAGCATTAAGCGGTATCTCAACCGGTTCTGACTCTATATGACACTAAGAACAGAAAATCATCTTCAAATAAGTAATACGTGACATAGTTTTTTGTGCATACTACTACTGCGTACGTACTGCGCTAATATTGGTATTGAACACTGTCTGTTAATCGGTAATCTTCGGAACACCTGGAACGATTTTAATTTTCACTGCTAAATAGCTTAGCTTTCATTGCTAGAGGATTTAGCTGCTTTTATTTCCGACTAGCGTCAACCGTGGTAATTGTAGATTTGCAAAAAAACTATTGAATCCCTTTCTATGACAGACGTTTTTAAGAACTCAACTAATACTAAGAACTACATCATCAAGAACTTCTCTTTTACTTTATAGGTATATGAATAAGAAATAACTTAACATTTTTTTTTGTTTTAGAACTCGTTGCGAAGTAAAGAAATGCTACGGGCCCCGACAGTGCTATCTCCGCCTGAACACACTGCTAATAATTCAAGACATATCAGATTGTTACAGAAGTATAGAGCAAGAGTAAGTGTACCGTTATAAGTATTTCATAAGAAATTCCGATTTGTTTAGTCATTCGTTATGTGTTAACTGCCTTTTGATTTAGCAGCTACCGTTTGGAACTGCCGACTAAGTCATCTCTGGCAAGACTCTTGTGTCGGCCCAGTAAAATTTAGTTTTCTGATTATATTGTAGAAATGATTAATGACAGCTCATATTTTGGAAATTTTAGTGTCTTATGGCTCATAAAACCGTTCGTAATGACTGACCTAAAATATTATTTTTTAGACACACAAACCTTTAGTAAGATCATTAGCATTAATTTCAGGTACTTACTTGTCTGCTCAGACAATATAATATTGCAAGAAGAGAAAGAGATATTGAGGTAAGTTTTCATTAGTAATCTAGTTAGCAGATAGTTCAGAATTATTTGTTTATAATATCTGTTTAGAGTTAATTGGTCTATCTAAATGATCATCACCATGATTCAAGCGCAATCGACTGAAAACTGTAATTGCGCGATGGCGATGACCAATGTATAATAAAATGGCCTTTATTGCTTTTCACTTTCTTGCAATTACTTATACTATATGCCTACTTTCTAACTTTTGTCTTTCTTTTCTTCTTTATTTCAATAATCGGTAACTGAATGTTTGTCTATAATAGCTTGGCTATCGACAAAGGCATCCTCCAAAGATGTCCACGTTTTCCTTTTCTCGAGCTAAACGGGTCCATACTGGACCAGCTATTTTCTTGAAGTCGTCTGCCCATCTTTTAATTGGTCTGCCTTTATTCCTTTTGCTGTCCTTTGGGTATCATACTGTTATTACTTTTGTGCATTTTTCTTTACTTTCTCTTGGCATATGTCCCGTCCACCTTCATTCTAGTTGTTTGCAGATTATGGGTGCAATTTAAATCTGGTTTTTCTTTTAATGGTTTGTAGTTTTACTCTACCCCTTCTTTTTATACCTACCTAGTATGTTTCTTTGTATTTCATTTTGGCGTACTTTTACTTAGTTTTCTAGTTGTTTTGTTAGGGACCAAGTCTGGCACCTGGCACTAGTAAATGAACATGGCATAATGCATATTTTGTATAATTTCTTATTTCCTTTCATAGGCATATATTTATCCTCAATAATTTCGCCAAGAGACCAAAATAGTTTACAAATGCAATTCTACGTAGATATTAACTGGTCCAACTATATGAATTGATTTACGTGTTCTTTTTGTTCGTTATTAATTTCTGATGATTAAAATCTGTAATATCTTCGAATATATTCATTCAAATTACATACTGTAAAGGGCCATATTGATCTATGCACAACGTATTTAAGGTACATTATTGGATAAGGATTTATGTTGTATTACTCAAAATCGTTTTGTAAATAAGACATTATTTCTCGTAAAAAGAAAGGAATAAAAAATGGTTGTTGCGGGTTATCCCTAGGAGGAAGACATGTAGAATTGTCTATATATAGTCCTTGACAACTTTGCGTATTTCTTATAGGGGAGCAGTGATATAAATAATATGAGACAACTGAACGCGATGATGGTTTATTTGCGACTAACTTTACATTCACACCTTAATGATACTTAATATTAATAAGCGTGGGCGCAGCCACGCTGTACAGTAATACGACCTAGTATATATGTGTGCCTACAGTAGCCCCTTCCTAAAAATAAATTTTTAATACACAGAAAATGACTAACTGTATAAATATACTAAGAACTGCATCTAACAAATAAAAACTCACAAATTCCATATGATGTCATATACTTAACACATGTTATAAACATTTATATTAAACTAGCTGACCCACGCAACTTCGTTTACGTCTCTTATTGCCCGTAGCGTGATAATTTTCCCCCGTTTTTGAAACATTTTTCATTGGTGCTCCGCTCCTATTGGTCTTAGCGTGATGATATATAGCCTATAGCCTTTCTCGGTAAATGGGCTATCTAACACTGAAAGAATTTTTAAAATCGGACCAGCGGTTCCTGAGATTAGTGTGTTCAAACAAACAAACAAACAAACTCTTCAGCTTTATATATTAGTTTATATTAAATACAATCCACATCGATATCCTACGTCATCGTCACGTAACACGAACATTAATAATCGTCGGCGGCGCGCACTGTAGCTGCCGGCGGAACAGAGTGCACTTTGACCCTTGGTGGGGATAACCCGACCGCTGCAGCTTCCTTACGAAACCAATTCTGCACGCGCCTTTTACATAAACTTCTCATGAATACAATAAATGCTATTCCGAGTACAATTGCCAATACCAATAGAACAATTTCCAAACACTTTATCCTCTCTCCAATAACTTCATTTGACACTGTCTGTGCAATAGCAACATTGTTCTGTGTGCTTAGTGCGAGTTTTTGTAACTACTCGATCGCGTTAAAGTAAACTACAATTTATATGGAACTTGATCAGCGCCACCTAGCGGAACGTTTTTAAAACATATTTTGTGAGTGCGAGATGGTTCGTTAACTTTTCGATCGTGACTATCGAGTAACTTCATCGAAGTGAGCATGTAAACGAGCTCGAATGACGTTTTTGTGAGTGTGAGTTGCAACGTTAGTCAATTTTGACAGTTCTATTGTTAACTCCTTCACTTTCGAGCAAGTTAACGTTGTCACTTAGATTTTGGTAGTGAAAGTGATAGATAACTAACGAAGTTTATAATATAATATTTGTGTTGTTTTCATTCGAGAACAAAATGTCAGCTCGTAATTTTTTCGCTTGGAGGATGTTTTCGACGGCGACAGCACAAGAAGCGTAATCACCTAGCCAGAAAAACTAAATTTTAATATATAACCGAGAGTCTCAACCAATTATAAACACTAATATAATAATGTATGAGGAAGTACTCTTAGTAAGATATTATTACATTAGCCCGATTATGGGTTCATCCACCTTGTAAAAAGAAATATTGATACTGCGTTATAAAGAGTTCCAATAAAATGTTAAGGGAAAGATCACTTATCACCATGAAAACCTTTATCCACTTTTTTGTGGTTTTTTGTATCACCACTGCTATCACTATCTATACTAATATATAAAGCTGAAGAGTTTGTTTGTTTGAACACGCTAATCTCAGGAACCGCTGGTCCGATTTGAAAAATTCTTTCAGTGTTAGATAGCCCATTTATCGAGGAAGGCTATAGGCTATATATCATCACGCTAGGACCAATAGGGGCGGAGCACCAATGAAAAATGTTTCGAAAATTTTCACGCGACGGGCAATAGAAGACGCAAACGAGGTTGCGTGGGTCGGCTAGTTTGGGTTTTATATATATAAACAAAAATACAAAATATCAACAACAACTCGCATTCAATATTATAAAAACATATCTTGATTAGGTATTTACTCTTCCATAAAAAATACTAATAATTCAAATTGATTTTGACTTGTTTTCATTTTGCCTAGTCGTTAAGATAATCAATAAAAATATTGCACGCGCAGTTTGTTTACACAAAAATAAACAAAATCCTACAAGTGACGCCGGCGAATTACGTATACTGCAGCCGGAGGTTCCAAAAAAAACCAAAGTTACTTATAGTTAATTTAATAAGAAAAGAAATTACAAACTAATTTACAATTATGTGAATCCTACTCGAAGTATGAGCTAGGAATCTCTTTACAAACTAACTACAGCTAATTAGTCTAGTGATTCCGCCTCGATGTGTGAAGCAAGAATGACCTAAAGTAATTGAATTTTAATATATATACACTATAATGATGACGTCGGTGCCTCGTGTTACCGTTGGTCTCACAATAGGCCTTTGTGGTCTGTTCTCGTAATGCTGCGTCGGCGCCTTGTGTCGCCGTTGAGCTTGTGGCCAGTTTCCGCCGTGGGTCCGGTGGCATAGAGACTGCAGTGTCGGCATATTGAACACGAGTTCGTGATCTCATAACAGGCCTTTGTGCTCTGTGTTCGTAATGCTGCGTTGACGATACATTTAGGGGTTTCATATGTACCAAGTTACAAAACAAAAAGTCAGTCTCTATTGAGAAGAAGTACTGATACGTGTGTTTAGACTAGACGCTATAAATAGTTACGTAATGCTGCGTTGACGATACATTTAGGGGTTTCATATGTAACAGGCGTATCCCGACTATTTTTGATTATACAACGCCTCTATACAAATCTATACTAATATATAAAGCTGAAGAGTTTGTTTGTTTGTTTGTTTGTTTGAACACGCTAATCTCAGGAACCGCTGGTCCGATTTGAAAAATTCTTTCGGTGTTGGATAGTCCATTTATCGAGGAAGGCTATAGGGTATATATCATCACACTACTACTAATAGGAGCGGAGCAACAATGAAGAATGTTTCAAAAACGGGGGAAATTTTCACGCTACGGGCAATATAAGACGCAAACGAGGTTGCGTGGGTCAGCTAGTAGCGTTAGAAAATGATTGTATTTAATTTAGTTGGTTTATCGCATGGACGCTTAAGTTCTGCCAACATTGACAAAAAGTTTACGTACTCACGGTGAGTTAACGCTAATCGAGGTGAAAGTCTCGGTAAGCACTCACACTCGCTAGTATTCGCTTGTCGATCCGTTTGCCGTAAACTCGATTTACGCGGTGGTTAAGTCATTCGATTTGTTTAATGATACTCACACTCAGCATACTGTTCTGGATGACTATTACTGGAACCCATTTTGTAAAATGTAAAATAAAGTTATCAATTTTTAAATTAAAGCAAGTCTGGTTATAGTGACGATGTTACAAATTATAAAACATCAAACTGATTATTAATCTATGCAGCACGACATACATATGTATCATTTTAAACAAAATGTTCACTATACAACCTACTTGCGTACTTATTGATATTATAATTTTTCTCAGTGTCAGGTTGCAAAAAAAAATCATAATGTGTAATAATACAATAATTATAATATTTCGTAACTGCGCTAAAACGCTGAAATATATTCCTTATTTATTACTATTACATTTCAACCTAATTAATTAAACATACATTTGACGTTAACACAACAAATAAAATCATGTTCTTCGTTTAAAGTAATTAATTATAAGTATTTAATAAAATGCACAACAGGAATCGAACCTGAAAACTTCAATTATGTTACGTTTTACCTATTGAACCATAACACATATTGTAAGTTATTATTGTAACCTTATCGGTCTCCTGACTGTCCGGCCACTTCGAGTGGTACAAGTTACAGGCTTATCGTTAGTTATATTATTTTTACTACCTTAATTAAATTTAGAACAATCATTCTGTACAGTTTCTTGCGAAATGGGCTCGTCGTTAATTATGTATGACGGTTTTAACCTATCTATTGAATAACGCACCTGTTTACCGGCTACTTTCAATAAAAAAGTCTTTTCATTTCTGTCTATGACCTGATAAGGGCCATCATAGGGTGGCTGTAATGATTTTTTTACCAAATCGACGCGAACAAAAACATGAGGACGAGTACGTGAATCAGGATGAACAAAAATAGTATGTGAATCTCTCTGTTTAATCGGCCTTGGTCTAAGGTTTCTAATTGTCTCCCTAATTTTATCAACGACTTCGTATGAATCGCTAACGCTTACGTTAGTACCACTACAAAAGTCTCCGGGTAATCTTAACATTTTACCAAATGTCAACTCAGCCGCACTGGCACCAGTGTCGCTCCGCGGTGTTGCTCGCACTCCCAATAAAACCGTATGTAACTCTTCAACCCATGTTCCACTACTACTTCTAGCCATAATCGCTCCTTTCAGAACGCGATGAAATCGTTCTATAGTTCCGTTAGCTTGAACATGAAACGCCGTGGTCCTAATTTTATTTATACCTAAGCACTTAGTTAATTCCTTAAAAAGAAAACTTTCGAATTGTCTGCCCTTTTTTTTTTTTTTTTTTTTTTAACGTGTGGAAACCCCCTCGGGCCGTCACCCCGCCGGGGTTTACGGCGGGGCGGTGTGTCGGAATCGAACCGACTAAAACCACACGGTGTGCCACTCTGCGCCTGAGACGGGAGGGATCCGGGAACTGCTGTTATTAACACATCCGGACCCCTCTCAGCGCCTGCCCGCACTGAAGCGGGCACCGTCACCTGGTAACTCTCTAATTAGGCGACGTACGGCACACGCGTAACGTCGCCCCCTCGCGGGTGGCCACTAAAGCGGATGGTAGGGAAAACCCATCCCGACCATCCGCGGCCACACTCAGGGCGGCATGAGGCGCTGATAGGCACGCCTCCGCCGCCCAGTTCGCCGGCGGCGGATCGGGTCCGAGTGGAGGTCGTCCTCCCGGGCCTTCTCCGAAATTACGTCTTCGCAGAAGGCTGCGACCGCGGTAAAACTGCTGTCGCTACCGGCCATGGAACGTATGACGGCCGGTAGCGACAGATCTCCTCCGATGACTGCAGTGAGGGCCCGGCGCTGCGACGCCCAAGCGGGGCAAACCGCCAGCGTGTGCTGGGCCGAGTCCTCACTGCAGTCGCAGTGGTGGCAGGCGGGACTCAATTCCCTCCTGGCGACCGAGTGCAGGTACTTTCCGAAGCATCCGTGCCCGGAAAGAACCTGCGTCAGTCGGAAGGAAAGGGTCCCGTGCTGCCGCCCTGCCCACTCGAGGATGACCGGCTGGAGAGCCTCCACGGCGGCAAAGCCAGCGCGTGGAGTCTCCAGTCGGAACGACCAGCGAGCCATCGTGGCTCGACGGGCGGCTTCACGCCACTCGCGTACCTCTTCGGGCGGAGGGCGAATGCCTCTCTCCGCCCGGAATTCAGCCACCCGTCGATAAACTTCGGCGAGCACTTCCGCCTCCAAATCCCACGGGGGTGTCCCGGCCAACGCGCACGCCGCCTCGGTCGACACCGTGCGGTATCCGCGTATGGCTCTGACCGCCAATACCCTCTGAGGCCGCCAGAGGCGAGCCTTATTGAGGGCGGTCAGAGCCGCCACCCACACCGGTGCGCCGTACAGCGCCATCGACCGGACCACCCCCGTGTAGAGGAGTCGCGTTGCGACGCTGGCTCCGCCCAAGTTGGGCAAAAGTCGCCCAAGGGCAGAGGCAGCGTCGACCAGCTTCGGACCAAGCTGTCGGAAGTGCTCGTCGAAGAGCCACCTACCGTCGAGGATCAGGCCCAGATACCTCATCTGGGCCCGAACCGGTACGAGGACCGAGTTGACCACTATGGAGGCGCCGGGGGGCGGCCCACGACGGGGCCCATGGAACAATAGGGCCTCCGTCTTGTCCAGGGCCACCCGTAAGCCCAGCGCCTCGATACGCCCGACCACCAGAGAGACACCAATGGTGGCCAGGCGCGCCGCCTCCTGGAAGTTCGCCCCCCGGGCTGTGACAAGGGTGTCATCGGCGTAACAAATTACGCCCAGCCCGGGGGGGAGACGACCTCGTAGGACCCAGTCGTATCCCACGTTCCACAGGAGTGGTCCAAGGACAGACCCCTGCGGAACGCCGCACGACATGGGTCGCCGTCTCAAGGCGCCATCTCGATCCTCGTACACGACGGTACGCTCCTGCAAATAGTCTGCCACCAGCCGCCTCAGGTACTCTGGCACTCCGTGGTATTGGAGTGCTTCCCCGATGCAGCTGAATGGCAGACTATTAAAGGCGTTGGCGATGTCCAGGGACACCGCCAACACCACGCCGCCACAGCTCACTGCCTCCTCGGTCACGGCCCTAAGGCGCATCACGGCATCGACCGTCGAACGCCCCTCTCGGAATCCGAATTGGGCGTCCGACAGGTCGGGCCCCACCTCGCAGAGGTGCCGGACGATGCGGGCAGAGAGTATTCTCTCAAAAAGTTTACCCGCCTCGTCCAGCAACACGATGGGCCTATAGGCCGCGACCGAATCGGCAGGCCGTCCCGGCTTCCTCAATAGGACCAGCTTCCCGCCTTTCCAGCACTCAGGAAAGCGTCCGGACGCCAGGCTAGCGTCCAACACTTCCCTGAGGCGGTCCGACATATGGTCGAGGGCTCGGGCCAGAACTCGGGCTGGAACCCCGTCCGGCCCGGGGGCGGTGTTCTTGGAACGAATCCGCAGAACAGCCGCCCCAACCTCCGATTCCCTAACGGGCGGCACGTCGTCCTCTCGACCCCCGTCGTCTCTGACCGCATAGGCCATCGACGGGGGTGTGTGCTCCGCCCGCTGCGGGAATAGGCCCTCGACCACTTCCTGCAGGAAGCTGGGCTGGAGAGTCTCGGTAAGGGGGGGGCCCGCCGTGCGGAGCTTCTGTCGCACCGCACGATATGGGCGACCCCAGGGGTCACGGTCGAGACTCTCCAGCATCTCCTTTCTCTTCACCTCTTTGGCGCGGCAAATGGCCAGCTTCAGAGTTTTCCGCGCTTCGCGGTACTCCTCATGAAGCTGGTCCCCGCCACCGTCTCCGCGGTGACGTCGCCGGCTGCGGGTGTAAGACCTCCGGGCACGAGTACAAGCCGCACGGAGGTCCGCCAACTCCTGGGACCACCAGTAGACCTCCTTCCGAGGAGGCCGACGACCCTGGACGCGGGGCATGGCCGCATCACAAATCTGCGTAATCGCATCGCGAAAACGGCCAGCCCCCACGTCCACGCCGACCTCCTCGGTCGGGGCCTGCGGAGACAGCCAAGATTGGACAATGGCCGCCTCCTCTAGTAGGTCCCTGTCGAGCTTGGCGACAGCCCACCGCGGAAAACGGGATGTATGCCGCGCCGTGTGACCCCTACTGGGGCCCTGGGACCGGGAGAGCTCGAATCGGATATAGAGATGATCCGAGAGCGTCTCAACCTCTTCCAGGACACACCAGTTCCTTACTCGTGCGGCAACAGCAGGGGTAGCGAACGAAAGGTCCACTATCGACCCCCCCTGCTGTCGCACGCACGTGTTGGTGGAGCCTCTGTTTAATAAACAGAGGCCCACCGAAGCCGCCCACTCCTCGACGGCCTCGCCCTTGGCGTCCGTCCCGGGGGACCCCCACGCAATGGATTTTGCGTTGAAGTCCCCCAGCACGAGGACGTGCCCAGACGCTAATCGCCGCATCGAGGTCTCCAAGCTGTTAAGGAAGACCTCGAAGTCGCTCAGACTCCGGTTGGGGGAGAAGTAGACACCGTAAACGGTGATCCCCCCCCACTCGGCGGCAACATATCCAGAGCCCTTGTCTCTAAGCGACAAGGGCGGGGAATGAGCCGCCGCGGAACCGACGACTGCCACGGAGCCGTCCCGGTCACCCATCCAGTTTGGACGGGGAGGAACGTAGTAGGGCTCCGCGACTACGGCAACACCGATCGACCACTGCGCCATGGCTTGCAGGAAGAGATCCTGCGCCGCGGCGCAGTGGTTGAGGTTCGTCTGGACAAGAAGGTTGGAGACGTGGTCCATTACTGGACCGTCTCTACAACCTCCTCCATGGGCGTCGACGTGGACGCACGATTTACGTCGGAGGCAGCCTGGGTCGTTTGGCTAGCCCCCGACGTTTGCCGAGAAGCGCGGGGAGGCCTGCAGCCCCCCTGCCCCATCTGGTGATTGGCGGGCTTATTGCCCGCCGCACACACAGGGCAGTGAGGGGCGGCAGAACAGTCTGCCGCCTTGTGCCCCGGTCGACCGCAGCGGAAACACAGTCCGCTGCAGTCAAAGCAGCTTTCGCACTTGGTGCGTGTGTGTCCCGCCGACAGGCATTTGAAGCACTGTTAACTCCTTCACTTTCGAGCAAGTTAACGTTGTCACTTAGATTTTGGTAGTGAAAGTGATAGATAACTAACGAAGTTTATAATATAATATTTGTGTTGTTTTCATTCGAGAACAAAATGTCAGCTCGTAATTTTTTCGCTTGGAGGATGTTTTCGACGGCGACAGCACAAGAAGCGTAATCACCTAGCCAGAAAAACTAAATTTTAATATATAACCGAGAGTCTCAACCAATTATAAACACTAATATAATAATGTATGAGGAAGTACTCTTAGTAAGATATTATTACATTAGCCCGATTATGGGTTCATCCACCTTGTAAAAAGAAATATTGATACTGCGTTATAAAGAGTTCCAATAAAATGTTAAGGGAAAGATCACTTATCACCATGAAAACCTTTATCCACTTTTTTGTGGTTTTTTGTATCACCACTGCTATCACTATCTATACTAATATATAAAGCTGAAGAGTTTGTTTGTTTGAACACGCTAATCTCAGGAACCGCTGGTCCGATTTGAAAAATTCTTTCAGTGTTAGATAGCCCATTTATCGAGGAAGGCTATAGGCTATATATCATCACGCTAGGACCAATAGGGGCGGAGCACCAATGAAAAATGTTTCGAAAATTTTCACGCGACGGGCAATAGAAGACGCAAACGAGGTTGCGTGGGTCGGCTAGTTTGGGTTTTATATATATAAACAAAAATACAAAATATCAACAACAACTCGCATTCAATATTATAAAAACATATCTTGATTAGGTATTTACTCTTCCATAAAAAATACTAATAATTCAAATTGATTTTGACTTGTTTTCATTTTGCCTAGTCGTTAAGATAATCAATAAAAATATTGCACGCGCAGTTTGTTTACACAAAAATAAACAAAATCCTACAAGTGACGCCGGCGAATTACGTATACTGCAGCCGGAGGTTCCAAAAAAAACCAAAGTTACTTATAGTTAATTTAATAAGAAAAGAAATTACAAACTAATTTACAATTATGTGAATCCTACTCGAAGTATGAGCTAGGAATCTCTTTACAAACTAACTACAGCTAATTAGTCTAGTGATTCCGCCTCGATGTGTGAAGCAAGAATGACCTAAAGTAATTGAATTTTAATATATATACACTATAATGATGACGTCGGTGCCTCGTGTTACCGTTGGTCTCACAATAGGCCTTTGTGGTCTGTTCTCGTAATGCTGCGTCGGCGCCTTGTGTCGCCGTTGAGCTTGTGGCCAGTTTCCGCCGTGGGTCCGGTGGCATAGAGACTGCAGTGTCGGCATATTGAACACGAGTTCGTGATCTCATAACAGGCCTTTGTGCTCTGTGTTCGTAATGCTGCGTTGACGATACATTTAGGGGTTTCATATGTACCAAGTTACAAAACAAAAAGTCAGTCTCTATTGAGAAGAAGTACTGATACGTGTGTTTAGACTAGACGCTATAAATAGTTACGTAATGCTGCGTTGACGATACATTTAGGGGTTTCATATGTAACAGGCGTATCCCGACTATTTTTGATTATACAACGCCTCTATACAAATCTATACTAATATATAAAGCTGAAGAGTTTGTTTGTTTGTTTGTTTGTTTGAACACGCTAATCTCAGGAACCGCTGGTCCGATTTGAAAAATTCTTTCGGTGTTGGATAGTCCATTTATCGAGGAAGGCTATAGGGTATATATCATCACACTACTACTAATAGGAGCGGAGCAACAATGAAGAATGTTTCAAAAACGGGGGAAATTTTCACGCTACGGGCAATATAAGACGCAAACGAGGTTGCGTGGGTCAGCTAGTAGCGTTAGAAAATGATTGTATTTAATTTAGTTGGTTTATCGCATGGACGCTTAAGTTCTGCCAACATTGACAAAAAGTTTACGTACTCACGGTGAGTTAACGCTAATCGAGGTGAAAGTCTCGGTAAGCACTCACACTCGCTAGTATTCGCTTGTCGATCCGTTTGCCGTAAACTCGATTTACGCGGTGGTTAAGTCATTCGATTTGTTTAATGATACTCACACTCAGCATACTGTTCTGGATGACTATTACTGGAACCCATTTTGTAAAATGTAAAATAAAGTTATCAATTTTTAAATTAAAGCAAGTCTGGTTATAGTGACGATGTTACAAATTATAAAACATCAAACTGATTATTAATCTATGCAGCACGACATACATATGTATCATTTTAAACAAAATGTTCACTATACAACCTACTTGCGTACTTATTGATATTATAATTTTTCTCAGTGTCAGGTTGCAAAAAAAAATCATAATGTGTAATAATACAATAATTATAATATTTCGTAACTGCGCTAAAACGCTGAAATATATTCCTTATTTATTACTATTACATTTCAACCTAATTAATTAAACATACATTTGACGTTAACACAACAAATAAAATCATGTTCTTCGTTTAAAGTAATTAATTATAAGTATTTAATAAAATGCACAACAGGAATCGAACCTGAAAACTTCAATTATGTTACGTTTTACCTATTGAACCATAACACATATTGTAAGTTATTATTGTAACCTTATCGGTCTCCTGACTGTCCGGCCACTTCGAGTGGTACAAGTTACAGGCTTATCGTTAGTTATATTATTTTTACTACCTTAATTAAATTTAGAACAATCATTCTGTACAGTTTCTTGCGAAATGGGCTCGTCGTTAATTATGTATGACGGTTTTAACCTATCTATTGAATAACGCACCTGTTTACCGGCTACTTTCAATAAAAAAGTCTTTTCATTTCTGTCTATGACCTGATAAGGGCCATCATAGGGTGGCTGTAATGATTTTTTTACCAAATCGACGCGAACAAAAACATGAGGACGAGTACGTGAATCAGGATGAACAAAAATAGTATGTGAATCTCTCTGTTTAATCGGCCTTGGTCTAAGGTTTCTAATTGTCTCCCTAATTTTATCAACGACTTCGTATGAATCGCTAACGCTTACGTTAGTACCACTACAAAAGTCTCCGGGTAATCTTAACATTTTACCAAATGTCAACTCAGCCGCACTGGCACCAGTGTCGCTCCGCGGTGTTGCTCGCACTCCCAATAAAACCGTATGTAACTCTTCAACCCATGTTCCACTACTACTTCTAGCCATAATCGCTCCTTTCAGAACGCGATGAAATCGTTCTATAGTTCCGTTAGCTTGAACATGAAACGCCGTGGTCCTAATTTTATTTATACCTAAGCACTTAGTTAATTCCTTAAAAAGAAAACTTTCGAATTGTCTGCCCTTTTTTTTTTTTTTTTTTTTTTAACGTGTGGAAACCCCCTCGGGCCGTCACCCCGCCGGGGTTTACGGCGGGGCGGTGTGTCGGAATCGAACCGACTAAAACCACACGGTGTGCCACTCTGCGCCTGAGACGGGAGGGATCCGGGAACTGCTGTTATTAACACATCCGGACCCCTCTCAGCGCCTGCCCGCACTGAAGCGGGCACCGTCACCTGGTAACTCTCTAATTAGGCGACGTACGGCACACGCGTAACGTCGCCCCCTCGCGGGTGGCCACTAAAGCGGATGGTAGGGAAAACCCATCCCGACCATCCGCGGCCACACTCAGGGCGGCATGAGGCGCTGATAGGCACGCCTCCGCCGCCCAGTTCGCCGGCGGCGGATCGGGTCCGAGTGGAGGTCGTCCTCCCGGGCCTTCTCCGAAATTACGTCTTCGCAGAAGGCTGCGACCGCGGTAAAACTGCTGTCGCTACCGGCCATGGAACGTATGACGGCCGGTAGCGACAGATCTCCTCCGATGACTGCAGTGAGGGCCCGGCGCTGCGACGCCCAAGCGGGGCAAACCGCCAGCGTGTGCTGGGCCGAGTCCTCACTGCAGTCGCAGTGGTGGCAGGCGGGACTCAATTCCCTCCTGGCGACCGAGTGCAGGTACTTTCCGAAGCATCCGTGCCCGGAAAGAACCTGCGTCAGTCGGAAGGAAAGGGTCCCGTGCTGCCGCCCTGCCCACTCGAGGATGACCGGCTGGAGAGCCTCCACGGCGGCAAAGCCAGCGCGTGGAGTCTCCAGTCGGAACGACCAGCGAGCCATCGTGGCTCGACGGGCGGCTTCACGCCACTCGCGTACCTCTTCGGGCGGAGGGCGAATGCCTCTCTCCGCCCGGAATTCAGCCACCCGTCGATAAACTTCGGCGAGCACTTCCGCCTCCAAATCCCACGGGGGTGTCCCGGCCAACGCGCACGCCGCCTCGGTCGACACCGTGCGGTATCCGCGTATGGCTCTGACCGCCAATACCCTCTGAGGCCGCCAGAGGCGAGCCTTATTGAGGGCGGTCAGAGCCGCCACCCACACCGGTGCGCCGTACAGCGCCATCGACCGGACCACCCCCGTGTAGAGGAGTCGCGTTGCGACGCTGGCTCCGCCCAAGTTGGGCAAAAGTCGCCCAAGGGCAGAGGCAGCGTCGACCAGCTTCGGACCAAGCTGTCGGAAGTGCTCGTCGAAGAGCCACCTACCGTCGAGGATCAGGCCCAGATACCTCATCTGGGCCCGAACCGGTACGAGGACCGAGTTGACCACTATGGAGGCGCCGGGGGGCGGCCCACGACGGGGCCCATGGAACAATAGGGCCTCCGTCTTGTCCAGGGCCACCCGTAAGCCCAGCGCCTCGATACGCCCGACCACCAGAGAGACACCAATGGTGGCCAGGCGCGCCGCCTCCTGGAAGTTCGCCCCCCGGGCTGTGACAAGGGTGTCATCGGCGTAACAAATTACGCCCAGCCCGGGGGGGAGACGACCTCGTAGGACCCAGTCGTATCCCACGTTCCACAGGAGTGGTCCAAGGACAGACCCCTGCGGAACGCCGCACGACATGGGTCGCCGTCTCAAGGCGCCATCTCGATCCTCGTACACGACGGTACGCTCCTGCAAATAGTCTGCCACCAGCCGCCTCAGGTACTCTGGCACTCCGTGGTATTGGAGTGCTTCCCCGATGCAGCTGAATGGCAGACTATTAAAGGCGTTGGCGATGTCCAGGGACACCGCCAACACCACGCCGCCACAGCTCACTGCCTCCTCGGTCACGGCCCTAAGGCGCATCACGGCATCGACCGTCGAACGCCCCTCTCGGAATCCGAATTGGGCGTCCGACAGGTCGGGCCCCACCTCGCAGAGGTGCCGGACGATGCGGGCAGAGAGTATTCTCTCAAAAAGTTTACCCGCCTCGTCCAGCAACACGATGGGCCTATAGGCCGCGACCGAATCGGCAGGCCGTCCCGGCTTCCTCAATAGGACCAGCTTCCCGCCTTTCCAGCACTCAGGAAAGCGTCCGGACGCCAGGCTAGCGTCCAACACTTCCCTGAGGCGGTCCGACATATGGTCGAGGGCTCGGGCCAGAACTCGGGCTGGAACCCCGTCCGGCCCGGGGGCGGTGTTCTTGGAACGAATCCGCAGAACAGCCGCCCCAACCTCCGATTCCCTAACGGGCGGCACGTCGTCCTCTCGACCCCCGTCGTCTCTGACCGCATAGGCCATCGACGGGGGTGTGTGCTCCGCCCGCTGCGGGAATAGGCCCTCGACCACTTCCTGCAGGAAGCTGGGCTGGAGAGTCTCGGTAAGGGGGGGGCCCGCCGTGCGGAGCTTCTGTCGCACCGCACGATATGGGCGACCCCAGGGGTCACGGTCGAGACTCTCCAGCATCTCCTTTCTCTTCACCTCTTTGGCGCGGCAAATGGCCAGCTTCAGAGTTTTCCGCGCTTCGCGGTACTCCTCATGAAGCTGGTCCCCGCCACCGTCTCCGCGGTGACGTCGCCGGCTGCGGGTGTAAGACCTCCGGGCACGAGTACAAGCCGCACGGAGGTCCGCCAACTCCTGGGACCACCAGTAGACCTCCTTCCGAGGAGGCCGACGACCCTGGACGCGGGGCATGGCCGCATCACAAATCTGCGTAATCGCATCGCGAAAACGGCCAGCCCCCACGTCCACGCCGACCTCCTCGGTCGGGGCCTGCGGAGACAGCCAAGATTGGACAATGGCCGCCTCCTCTAGTAGGTCCCTGTCGAGCTTGGCGACAGCCCACCGCGGAAAACGGGATGTATGCCGCGCCGTGTGACCCCTACTGGGGCCCTGGGACCGGGAGAGCTCGAATCGGATATAGAGATGATCCGAGAGCGTCTCAACCTCTTCCAGGACACACCAGTTCCTTACTCGTGCGGCAACAGCAGGGGTAGCGAACGAAAGGTCCACTATCGACCCCCCCTGCTGTCGCACGCACGTGTTGGTGGAGCCTCTGTTTAATAAACAGAGGCCCACCGAAGCCGCCCACTCCTCGACGGCCTCGCCCTTGGCGTCCGTCCCGGGGGACCCCCACGCAATGGATTTTGCGTTGAAGTCCCCCAGCACGAGGACGTGCCCAGACGCTAATCGCCGCATCGAGGTCTCCAAGCTGTTAAGGAAGACCTCGAAGTCGCTCAGACTCCGGTTGGGGGAGAAGTAGACACCGTAAACGGTGATCCCCCCCCACTCGGCGGCAACATATCCAGAGCCCTTGTCTCTAAGCGACAAGGGCGGGGAATGAGCCGCCGCGGAACCGACGACTGCCACGGAGCCGTCCCGGTCACCCATCCAGTTTGGACGGGGAGGAACGTAGTAGGGCTCCGCGACTACGGCAACACCGATCGACCACTGCGCCATGGCTTGCAGGAAGAGATCCTGCGCCGCGGCGCAGTGGTTGAGGTTCGTCTGGACAAGAAGGTTGGAGACGTGGTCCATTACTGGACCGTCTCTACAACCTCCTCCATGGGCGTCGACGTGGACGCACGATTTACGTCGGAGGCAGCCTGGGTCGTTTGGCTAGCCCCCGACGTTTGCCGAGAAGCGCGGGGAGGCCTGCAGCCCCCCTGCCCCATCTGGTGATTGGCGGGCTTATTGCCCGCCGCACACACAGGGCAGTGAGGGGCGGCAGAACAGTCTGCCGCCTTGTGCCCCGGTCGACCGCAGCGGAAACACAGTCCGCTGCAGTCAAAGCAGCTTTCGCACTTGGTGCGTGTGTGTCCCGCCGACAGGCATTTGAAGCACCTCATCGGCCTCGCCGCCAGGACTGTGATCCTAGCGCTTACGAAGCCGACGATTAGCCTGCCGGCGTCGCCCAAAACTTTGGCCGACGCCACGGGACAGCTAACCCATACTGCACCAAGGCCCCCTGGACCGGGACGGATGGTGCCGACTCTGATGTTTTCCGCGTTGCAATTCGTCCTTTCCTGGACTGCAACGCGGATATCATCAACAGTGACAGAGTCGTCCAGGCCCGAGATGCGCAGATCCGCGCATTTGGTAGGCCTGGAGATCTTCACACCATCCGTGGCTGCGAATACTCCCCTTAACTTCTCGGCAAATGAGTCCGCCGTCTTGGCGCCTTCAGCCCCAGGGAACTCGAGCACACGAGCTCCCGTTTGGGCGAGGCGCAGTCGGACCCCTGCCGTCCCAAAATCACCGGTGAGACAGTCCCGGGCCGTCTTAAAGACGGCCGCGTACGATAGCCCACCGGTTGCCGCCTCCGGTGACACCGTGACCACCACAGCCGCGGTTTTCGGCGGCTGCAGTTTCCGCGGCTTCTTTTGGCTGGCCCTTGTCACCGGGGACGACTGCGGGCCAGAGGCCGCCTTTTGGGCAGCCTTCTTGGCCCGTTTCTGAGCCTTCTTCGACTTTTTGGCCCCTCCGACTACCTGCCAATCCTCATTGGAGGGGGCAGATATTGAGGGGCCAGGCAGAGGTGTTGGAGTGGGTAGTGAAGGGACGTCCGTTCCAGTCCTTGCCGCCGTCTTGGGTCCCGTCTTGGGCGCACCCGTCCCGACTGGAGCCTTCGCCCCCTGTCGCTGCTTTTTAGTGGCGGCAGAGCCCGACACTGACGTCGCCGCCGCGTACGACACGCGACCTCCCACCACAGGAAGAGGGGTAGGTGCCGACGCGACTTTCGGCTTTGGCGTCGCAAGCGGTGGCCGAACAATGGGGGCGGGAGGCAGCCTAGCCTCCAGGCCAGCCAGACGACCGTCCACCAGATTCCCCACCGAGATGAGGATCTGCTGCAGCATGTGCTGCAGGACGGCGTCAGATACCCCAGGGATATTAGGGGCTGGCTGCGACGTAGACGGGACCGGCTGGTACGTAGACGGGACCGGCCGGGACGTAGTCGGGACCGGCCGGGTGGCAGACGAGGCCGGCCGGGACGCAGACTGGGCCGGCCGAGACGCAGACGGGGCCGGCTGGGACGTAGACGGAACCGGCTGGGACGTAGACGGGACCGGCCGGCATGTAGACGGGACCGGCCGGGACTCAGACAAGGCCGGCCGGGACGCAGACGGGGTCGGGACCTCACGCCCAGGGTGCTCTGCCTGAAATTGGGCAAACTGAGCGCTGAGCTCAGCCACCTGCCCCGTCAAGCGATCGTTGGCCGACTGGAGGCGAGCCACGTCACCAGCCAGAGTCTCAACTACCTCTGCAATTGCAGAAGAGGAGTCCTTCAGAGCCCTCACAAAAGGGCCCTTCAGGTTAACGGACTTGGTGGCCACCTTTTGAATAACAGCCACCGCCGCTTGCGCTTTCTCCTGCAAAGAAGTCGGTGTTTGGGGAACTGAATCCCCCACCACCGGCTCCCCGATCTGGAGCAGGAGACCAGCGATCTCCTCTTCCGCCTGCATTTCTCCGTCCGCTCGAGCCCGCCTGTAGGATTCCGCCTTACAAAAGGCGGAACCTAACGGGGCTGACACCGGGGTTCGCGATCGCCCCCTATGTCTGCTTGGGATTTTGGGAGGCAACATCTCCTGAGAGATGTCACTCTCGCAACCAGGGGGGCGCTCGCGTTTCCGATTGTCTGCCTCCGTATTCATCGGTTCCAATGCGTCCGTCCTCGCACTGGAACTGCCGCCCGCGACAACCGCGACGGACTTGGAACGCACACGTTCCGATATTCTTCGGCTCCCGGGATCGACTTCTGGGAGCCCCACCGATGTAGGCGTTCCAGACGCAGACTCCTCCTCGGTGGACGAGTTATCATCTGCCTTTCTGAACTGCCCTTTGGCGTTCCTTACTACCTTTTTCTTCCCCTCTTTTTCCTTTCTTATCAAGTTTCCGTTTTCGTTTGCCATAGTCGTTGTAATATTATCGATCGTATTATTAGAGTTTGTATTTTTAGCTTCCATAACATAACCCACGAGTAGGGGAGAACTAAAAGTCCACCCGGGCAGAGATCCCCAATACCCGGGCAAGCGTAAATTTGTGCCCAACCGAGGGGTCCGCAGGTCCCTGGCTGGGGGTGTGCTTGCGACTGAACTACCCATCAGCCATGCATCCCCTGGTCACACACCAGAACACGGGATTCGGGGTAATTTTTTATAGAGGTTTTCTTCCTCGCGGTCCGGGCGGTTAAGCCAAGACCCTCGTCCCCGATCTAATCGGGATTACGATATGCCAACGGTGGCAGGAACACAAGTCCACTGCCTGCTCGACGGTAGGGTGAGTACACGCCGAGCCCGTCCCTATGCGGCATGGCGTCTGAAGTCCACGCCTCCGTCTCGGCAGCCTGTAAATCGGCTGTCTTTCCCTTAGTCGCCTTTTACGACACCCACGGGATGAGATGGGGTGGGGCTATTCTATGCCGGCCCCACACGGCAATGAATTGTCTGCCCTGGTCTGTCGTAATTTTAACAGGACAACCATAACGCGTAATCCATTCCTCACCTGGCCTTGGCCACCGTATTAGCAGTAATATATTTTATAGCAAACGCCTCCGGCCAACCTGTCGCTCTGTCTATGACCGTCAGACAGTACCTATAGCTGTCTGCTGATGTTGTTAAAGGACCTATTAAATCTGCCTGAATATGTTGAAATCTATCGCATGGTTCAAATTGACCTAAACCTGAAACTGTATGTCTAATAACCTTTGACTTCTGGCATGGAATACAGGTTTTAGACCAGTTTCCTACATCTGTATTCATACCGGGCCAAAAATACCTACACGTAACTAATTTTCTAGTCGTTCTAATTCCAATATGTGATAAATCATGTACCATGTGAAACGCTTTTTTCCTAAACTCTACAGGTAAATAGGGTCTCACGCTATTTTTAGAAACCTCACACGTAACCTCATTCTGACAATCAGGCAAAACAATTATTTTGAACTGCAATCGCTCACTCGTATCCGATAACAGCTTACTCAGCTCCTTGTCCGTGCGCTGGGCCATCGCTACTTCTGCGAAATCGAGCGTTGTTGGACAACTAAGGGTCTCAATACGTGAGAGCGCTCTCACGTATTGAGACCCTTAGTTGTGATGACGGTCTTCAAAAGATCTACAAAAAAGTCCTTCATAGTATATTTCTATCTTTTATAAATTAGCCACAATAACGTGTTTAAGCGTTAGGCATTTCTTCAAGGTGTATTAAATACTTAAATATATTGTATTTCACATGGATATATCCTTATCACTATACACTTTAATACCTTTTTTTTTTAAATATAGAATTATATAATTATAATTAATAAATACACAAGATATAGATGAAATAAAACTTCCAAGTCTCGCCGCACCAGTATGAGTACGGCTATACGATTGATTTTTGTTTAACACGCGAAACGGCCATCCGTGCATCTATAAAAAGGCGGGAGCGCTCACGCCGCTCACGCGCGTCGCGCTGACTTCACTCGAATTGGCACTGTTAATGCAAACAAACGTGGTTCTTATTGACTCTTCTCGGAATAAGCGCGCTTTAGATTTAAAAAATACATAGATACCTACGTAGTTTTTAGATATCAGTTTAAAGTAGGTATTAGATAATAATATAATTAGTTTGTTTAGTGTTTTTGTTTGTTTCTCTTTCTTTTCTTTATATTTATAGTTGTAAAATTAATAAGTAGTCAGACTTTCCGCGTTGCTGGAGTAGATCTTAGTCTCAGATGTTTTTCACATGGGCAGTTGTACGTCGCTTTTGCCCGGGTCAGTAGTTCCACAAATCTTTATGCATACGTGCCGGAAGCGTCCACTTTGAACAAATGTAAACAAGTGTAGTGACGATGCAAAACAAAAATTACTCTTCGGTCTTAAATAGATTTTTAAAAGGCAGCGTCATATTTATCTATTAAATTGTAGTTTAATAGTCTATAGTTAAAAAAAACATTATTGTAAAAGGAGATCCACGCGGACGAAGTCACGGGCACAGCTTTAAACAATAAGATATTATGTCGCATGCCTGGTCAAAGTACAGAATATTGCTTCATCCATCGGGTGGTGAAACAACTACTTACCGAATCAAATTTTTAAATTCGTTATCGGCCCCTGGACTGTCCTATCTATACATCTATACAAATAATTAAAATTGGAGTGTCTGTTTTTAATATCAAAATAACCGCTTTTTACTAAATGCATATGTATGTATACACGGTACATATACCAAAAATGTGATTAATTTTTTTTTTGTCTGTCTGTCGGTCTGTCTGTCTGTCTGTCTGTTTGTTCCGGATAATCTCTGGAACGACTGGACGGATTTTGACGGGACTTTCACTGGCAGGTAGCTGATGACCCGGGGAGTAACTTAGGCTACTTTTTTTAGACTAACTTTGCCCCGCGGCGTTACTCGCGGTACAACAATCACCGCGGGTAACACCGCGGGGTTCAGCTAGTAAATAATATGAGACAACTGAACGCGATGATGGTTTATTTGCGACTAACTTTTCATTCACACCTTAATGATACTTAATATTAATAAGCGTGGGCGCAGCCACGTTATACAGTAATACGACCTAGTATATGTATGTGCCTACTGACATAATACCATCGTGGACTTTTTGTAGCCTTTTTTAAAGTGTACAATACTGTAGTACATTATTTTGATCTTACTCATAGGCGTCAGCCAGTGTTTGCAATGCAAGCGCAAAAAAAATGTGTTAATTTACGACATCACATAGGAAACCTCTAAAATTATATATGTAGTGATACTTCTGTGGAATTTGCCTTAGGATTTGAATTATGGTCTATAGTTGGAAATGTGCTTCGAAATTCAGATGAACGATGTACAAGTGGGTTAATGTTTTCTTATATATAGCTATATGAATAATAGCACTGAATTTAGATATCAGTACTTAGAATACACTTATGTATGTTATAATATGTTCTTCGATTTTTTAAAACTCCGATAACTTTACTTTCAGCTGAAAAATGGAACTTATGATCCGAACGCAGAAAAGAGCAGAGTATATGCAAATAATATTAGAAGAGCAATTCTGGTAAGTTTACACAACTTGAAAAGAAGTGCTGAATCGTTCAGTTGCTTCTCTATGTATATATACTTTATATTTGTAGTAGCAGTCGCCGAAGTCGCATAAAACACGGTTTTTTTTATGTTTGGCTCTGCCAAAATGACTCTACTCTGCCTGATGGAAAGCATAAGCAGAATCCAAGAGTGGTGGTCACCATACTGCGAATGCAGACAATGCAACAATGCAGCATGGTGACCCACCCCATGGCGGGCTAGTGATGCTTCTACATCATTGAGCCTCCGATCTCGCACTCACCAACGAAACATGACAGCATGATCGCTGTCATTTTACGTTGATTTTCTGTCCGTGTCCGATTTATGTACTTCGCCCAATAAGGGTATCGATATCTGAATCCTATTCTCCTACTCTACTTATTCTAGATATGGTAAGTTAGACTTAAGATGAGAGGGGATTTGGCCTTATACGCGTTGTAACTCCTGTACAGCCGATACATAAACCTGACAAAGTATCGGGACGTCTAAAGGATAAATAGGTCTCAAGATGATCGAAGTGTCCTAGAGGCAAGCATACGTAAGACGTTGGTAGCAGTCAGGGCGTATGACAACTAATAATTAAGACTCATCCATATCTAGCATAGAGAGGACTGGAAAGAAGTATTCTACATCTATCTGATCTTGATTGAAAGGGGTAACGACACTTTTTCATAGAGCTATTATAGATAGAGTGGGGCAGACATATAGCTGCCTGTAAGAAACTTGACTGTCAAAGGTGTATATATATAAACTTTGTTCCATCCGGGTGTCCCTTGACACCTCTCAAGTTTTTTTTGTCCTTCATTATGCGTGTCAGTGTTGTAGTCCCTAGCCCTATAGTCGAATATTGACCCGATTTAAACATTATTCATTTTAAGATATACTACAATCATTTTAATAAATCTCATATCTTTAATTTCAGCTAATACGTAGGCTGTACCGACAATTTTTTGACGCAAGCAATCAAAATAATACTGAACGTTCGGACGTAAGTTTATGGTATTTTAATTTTCAATTTATGTATTTTTATATAAAGATACATGTATGTATATATTTTGTGTAACTAAAGGCTGCTTACAAGAACGTCTTAATTAATTTTAAGTATATAAAATGTGAGTTCGTTTGTTATTTGGATTAATTGGCTAACGTCTTAACTGATAATCATTCGTGCGGAGTTATATTATATTTTTATTATAAGTTAGCGTATACGGTACAATTATTAAGTTTATTGTTGTAAAAACATAAAGCCATGTGGTTTAATTTAATTATTTCTGGTCCATTTCATTCCATTCCATTCTATTCTATTATATTATTTATCATAATAATCGAAAACTCCATATCTAAATTGGTAAATTAGGCAGTGGTCCCACCGCCGACGATGAACGAGAAACGAGTAGAACTATAAACGAGTTGGAGAACAACGGACAGCGAATGTGTAGTTTCGATAGTTTTGTCGCTGGGCTATAAGCGTGTATTCAAGTGCGGTGAGCGATTACTTGCGCCAACACCACAGTCCAAGACACTATGGACAAGTTTTTTTATTGAATGTGTCCGACAATTTATCTATAAAATTAATCTTTAAAATTTTCGAGACTCGATTTTTCTTGGATCCCATCATCAGATATTAATGTCCTCATCATAGTACCACCGTTGGGAGATCTCCTTTCCATTAAAAAAATAATCATCAAAATCGGTTCATAAACGACGAAGTTATCCGCGAAAACACATAAAAAAAATATATACGAATTGAGAAACCTCCTCCTTTTTTTGAAGTCGGTTAAAAATACATCAACGTCGTCGTCTGAACTAGACAACAGTAAGAGTTGCAATGATTTGCTGATATCCATTCGTGTACTTTCAAAGCCGCACCGTATAGAAACGATCGAGCGAGCATCACTGAGCGAGTTTACCTTTGAAAGCTCTTGTCGCTCAGCGACATAACTATAATAGTAAAGCGAGTCGTCGCCGGCAGTGTGAACAGTCTGAGATCAATTTTTACCATATGCATCTCTTTCGTTTACACGGAATTTATATTTATTGTACACAAGCTGACAACTTCGTTTGCGTCTCCATAAGAATTTTTCTTCCCATTTTCCCAACATTATCGTCTATACTCGGCTCCTATTGGTCGTAGAGTGATGTTACAAAGTATAAAACCTTTCTTGCTAAATGGGCTATCCAACAAAAAAAGAATTAACAAAATCGGTTCAGCCGTTCACGCGTGATGTCGTGACCAAGGCAAATAGAGATTCATTTTATATATATATAGATTTCTTGAGCGAGAAAATCGCCGATAGTTAGTTGTTTTCTCGCCGGCGGTACGACCACTGCCTAAACAGAAAAAAGAATACCAAAACAAAACGGTAATCTCAGTTATATCAATGTTTCAGAGAATACTGATAGAAAATATTATGGCAAGTGGGATTATTTCAAATCAAGATGCTTTATACGTGGGTGTTAGATCGACTAGCAGCTCATCGGAAACTGAGGTGGATTTATAATACTTGAATATAGTTCTTAACTAAATTATATACCAGTAGAATATGCTAATATATCTTATAATATTTTCTTTGTTAATTTACATGATAACTTTACTTTCAGCTGAGTGACAACACAGAGGAGAACGAGGTTATTAGATTGAACATAGGAGGAAACTGCCCGACAGAATCTGAGGTAAATTTATATTTCTCGAAAAGAAGTACTGAACTATTAAGTACCTCCTTTAATGTATGCATATTGGACTTTACTTGAACGAAGTCGTGACATGAAAAACAGGAGGTGTTATGTTTACCGCAAAATCAGTCTCTTGTGATCGCTCACTTACTCACTACGTTTCTTTACTAAACTTACGAGTAAATCATAGATCGTCAACATTTTGTTACTTTGTAAGTTCTAAATCTTTTGCATTTATAATGAAAACGTGTGGAGTGTGTAACGTGCAATTTAATGACGGAGTACAATGTACTTCTTGGAAAAAAAATTCTGGATTTTGGATGTGCAAGCATCTCTGAAGCTGGCTGGAGAAAAATTGGAGCAGATAGAAGAGCACAGTGGAAATGCCCAAATGTAGAATTTCATCACCTGCTATGAGTGCCCAAGAACCACCTGCATCTTTACAAACTCTTAGTACTAAATACGGGATATGAAACGACAGCTCTCAAGTCTGCCAATGTTGGTTGAAAACATGAGTACCCTCAAAGAAGAACTCACGGAGCTGAAGTCAGCATGTAACTACTCCTGCGCGAAGCTCGACGCATTTAGTACCAGACTCGATGATTTGGAAACAAAAAAGTCGGAACTTTTAACTCTAAAGGATAGGGTTGGTTCGTTGGAATTGGACTTGGTGAAGACTAAATCTGAACTTGCTTCTCATGATCAGCGAATTACGTGGAAATTAAAGGAGTACCGTTCAATAAAAATGAAAATTTATTCTCCATTGTGGAAGCTATCGGTCGCCAGATCAACTGCAGCTATCAAAAGGAACATGTTAATTATATATCTAGAATTCCTACGTATAACTCCAAAGAGAAGCTAATCATTGTGAGCTTCCTTAATAGGTTCAATAAGGAATATTTTATCGCCGCTGCGCGAGCTGATAAGGAACTCTCCACTTCTAGTATTGGTTTCCAGGGCACTTCTTATCGAAGTTTTGTGAATGATCATCTAAGAGGGTACTTAGCTGTGCAAAGACTGTTGCAAAGGAAAAAAGATATGATTTTGTTTGGGGGTTAACTGTAAGACATTGATAATAAGGGGTGAGGCGGATTTAAACAGAATTGTTTAATAAGTCTTATGCTTGTGATGTTACACCTAGTCGTTAACTTAGTCAACCATTGTATAGCTATTGTATATATCATATTGTTAAATTCTGCAAAAAATCCCGTACATTTTTATGAAATGTTTATAACCTCTGACTCACCGCCCAAGCTGTTGCCATGCTGTAGCATAACACGTCGTACTGTTTACTTTTTAGTTTTAATTCTTAAAAATATAATTGTCTCGTTTTTACACAAATGCGTATGTTGGATTTCCTATTGTCTATCTGTTCATACAGATGCTTACCGCTTTAATTATTTTAAGATCAATCATGTTGAACTTTTTTTACACTTACCCTCTTATTATCGATTTGTTACTTTTAAACTTAATTATGACTTCAAAATCTAGTTTAATACAGTATTACGATGTTTATTCGAATGTTATAATTATTGAAAATGTATAATGACATAAATAACTTGACGGTTTACTACCAAAATGTTCGGGGCTTACGAACAAAACAAATGAGTTATATCGTCGGATGGCTTTAAACTCCTATGATGTAATAGTGTTAACAGAGACGTGGTTAATAGATAGTGTTTCGAGTTCTGTGATGCTTCAGTGATCGGTATTTAGTGTGGCGGCGAGACCGTGATTATGTTTTGACCGGACAGTCCCGGGGTGGTGGGGTTCTTATAGCAACACGTCGTGACTTGCCGGTGAGTACTCAACCACTTCTGAGTTCCACAGCTGAGGATCTCTGGATTAAGTTACGCATAAAAAACGCAACTCGCGTATTTATACGAATCTTTACCTTTGTGTCCTGTACTTGTGTAAACAACACAACGGACTGTCATTCTCATCTCAACTTAATAACTACTTAACTAAATTGAATCAATTGGTTACAAATAACATCAATGACACAGTCTTAATCTTTGGTGACTTCAACATGAGTGGAATTCAGTGGCTATCAAATAATAACGACATGCTAATTCCATCAAATTTGTCTAGTACCGATGAGTACCTACTTACAGATGAATTATGTACTCTCGGCCTTGGGCAATACAATAATATCTTGAATGATTACGCTAAAATATTAGATCTTATTATATGCAGTGACTTGACAAACGTCTCCCGATGCTCAGAACCACAGAAGAGGAGAATTCTTTTGTTCTGTGCTCAGAACCATTAGTACCAATTGACCCATATCATCCAGCCTTATTAGTTCATACTAACTTGTTTAACGTATCTAAACTTGACTGTTTATCGCGAATTCGATACAACTACAGTAAAGGTGACTTTAAATCAATAAATAAAGAAATAGAATGCACCGATTGGCAACATAAGTTTTCATTATTATCAATGAATGATTCTTTGGAGTATTTTAATTCTTTTATAATAAATTTACACGATAATTATATACCTCGAAAATTACTTCGTAACAAAACGTACCCCACATGGTACTCTGATTCATTGATTAAGGCCATTCGCGAAAAAAACAAATATTTAAAAAAGTATAAATGGTATGGCAATAAATCGGATAAACTGACGTTTAAATTATTGGGTGACAGAGTTAAGAATATAGAGGGTAACTGTTATAGACAATATCTTAATGTAACTGGACAGTCGATAAAAATAATCCTAAGTGTTTTTGGACCTACGTGAATAATCGTTATAAATGTAATGCGATACCTAGTTCCTTAAATTGTAATGGAGAATCATTTAACACTGGTGGGGACATTTGCGAGGCTTTTTCTTCTTACTTTCGCTCTAGTTTTCTTAATTCTGGTAACGCATCTTCTATGCAATCACCGAACTCAGTCACCGAACTATCCCTACATACATCGCCATCTGACATCTGCCAAATTTTAGTCACCGAAACTGAAGTTGCTAAGATTCTTAGTAGCTTCTTAGGACCTGATATTATCTCCTCGCAGTTCTTAAAAATGTGTGCTCCATCTATCTCTTTACCTATTTCTCTTCTCTTTACTAAGTCACTTTCATCCGGAGCGGTTCCCAGGCTGTGGAAGTCTGCTTTTATATCGCCGATACATAAAAATGGGTCTAAAAGTGATGTTCTAAATTAGAGACATATATCTAAACTTTGCATCATAGCCAAGATATTTGAAAGAATAATTTATAACCAGCTATACCCAGCTATTGTTAATTCACTAAGTACATTCCAACATGGGTTTTTAAAAGGGCGCTCAACTGTAACCAATCTGATACTGTTCAACGATTATATTTCGGAAGCTATGGATACTGGCAGGCAGGTTGATATCATTTACACCGACTATAGCAAGGCTTTTGACCGTATTGACAGTTTCATCCTATTACAGAAACTAAATAACATTGGGATACGAGGGGACCTGCTGCGATGGTTCTCCTCTTACATCGACAATAGATCACAAGCTGTGGTATTGAATAAATAAATAAATATTTCGGACATCTGACACACAAGCCATCTAGTCCCAACCTAAGCAGAGCTTGTGTTATGGGTACTAGACAACTGATACAAATACATACATACTTTTTTTTTTGTAAATACATACATATTATACATAGAAAACACCCAAACTCCGAAACAAATATTTGTAGATCATACAAACACTTGGTCCGACCCGGGAATCGAACCCGAGACCTCATGATCAGCAGTCGCGCAAGCCAACCGCTAGACCAACGAGGCAGTCTAAGGTGAATAATTATATATCTAGTTGGGTTACCGTCCCTAGCGGCGTTCCGCAGGGATCTTTACTCGGTCCGCTGCCATTCGTTATTTATGTGAATGACATCAACTCTAGTCTGCGGACTTCCTTGCTTCTTTGCTTCGCTGACGACATGAAGATTTATACCGCTATTTCGTCTCCCGCTGATATAATTGCTCTTCAGGAAGACCTACATCGCCTAGATGAATATTGTAAGATAAATAGACTAGACCTTAACCCGTCAAAATGTTCAGTAGTCTCATTTAGCAGAAAATGTAATTTAATGACCAACAATTATACACTGAGTGGACAAATACTGCCTACGCATAATACAATCCGTGACCTGGGAGTACATCATGATAGCAAGTTAATATTTGACGAGCACATCGACGTTATAGTTAAAAAGGCTTCCAGGGCACTAGGTTTTATCATGAGACTTTTCTGATGTTAAGACCCTAAAAATCCTATACTGTACCTACGTAAGAAGCCACCTCGAGTATGCTCTGCAAATTTGGAACCCATGTTACCAAATATACATTGATCGTTTGGAGAATATACAAAAGCGTTTCATAAAATATTTGTGTTACCATCAAAAGATTCCCTACTGTTCTAAAAACTACCTACAAATATGTAGAAAATTTCATATTTTGCCGCTTAGTATCCGACGCGAAATAGCTGACTTCATACTTATTTTGAAGCTACTCCGACATGATATAGACTGCCCCGATTTTTTATCTAAAATTAGGTTCAACATACCATTTAAATCTACTCGTTTTAGCTATACCTAAAGCTTCAACAAACTATAGACAAAATAGTTATATTGTGCGCGCATGTAGAAACTTTAATAAACTTTGTAAACAGTACGACATCGACCCCTTTGTTATAGGTGTGGTAGCGGCTAGAAATCGCTTAAGCCAAGACTTTTTTAGGCAGTGTTAAGGGTGAGGCAGCTCATTGATTTCATATTTTTATTTATTTTTTGTTCTCTGTGTTCTTTTGTTATGTGTTCTTCTTTTTTATCACCAAAAATTATTGTGGCCTAGAATTTGACATAGGTAGGTACAGAGTGAATATGTTCGATCACACTCGCGTACTCTAATGTAATTCTATCAGTGAAGACTTTTAATTGGCCTTCTAGTAACTATAAAAGTAAATTTATAATGTTGTGAATTGCTGTTAGTCTTCCATGTACTTAATTAATAAATAAAAAATAACAAAAAAAAGTAAAAACTAAAACCTAACCACGACAAAAAACGACGCTGGAAAAGCATGAAACAAGTTTCAAAGCCGTAGTCACACTTTAACAAAGCCGCATTGTTAAAGTGTTATGGACTATGGTACATAACACTACACGGACTACGGCTTTTGAAGCTTAGTAATCTACCATTTTTCAATAGGGTTGTGAGAATCTGGTCGAGTTCAATGCCAAGAAAACATAGGTGTGCACGTTCTCTGCCAAAAAGTCCCCATTCATTCCTACTTTTCTAAACACTCAAATGCCATTACAAGGAAGGCTCGTTATCCTGGGCATGGATATCTGTCGAGATCTCAACCCACGAGAATACGTTGAGAGTGTCACTAAAGCGGCCTCGCGGAAGCTAGGTGTGTTAAACAAGGTGGGAGGGTTCGTTCATGCGTGGAGTACTGTTCTTATCTTTGCGATGGTGCCGCACAGTACCTGTTTGACGCTCTCGACCGGTTGCAGCGACGAGCAATGCGCATTGTCAACAGTACTGAAGCCACCGAGTCTCTTGAGCCCCTGCAGTTGCGTAGAGATGTCGCCTCTATTGCAGTACTCTATCACCTGTATCACGGAGAGTGTTCTGAAGAGCTCTTCCAACTGATCCCCCCTCCCCCTTCCTCTATAGAACAACACGTGCCGGCCTTGGAAGTCACCGCTTCAGAGTGGTAGACATACGATCTCGTACTCATTGCTTCGGTTCCTCCTTTCTATGTCGAGCGGTCAAAACCTGGATTTCGCTTCCAGCGCACGTTTTTCTTTCCACTATGATCCCGGGTCCATTCCCGGGAAGCGGGGCATAAAAATGCATCCCACAAGGCGGCCACAGTGAGGGTCACCAATGAGCTGCAATGTTCTAATTCGTTGAGGATGGTGACCACCACTCTTGGAAACTGCTCGTGCTTTCCATTAGGTAGAGCAGAGTAATTTTGGCGCAGCTAAAATATAAAATATTTATATTATCAAAATAATGTAGAAATTATTAAAGTGTATTGTAAAAGTAATTATAGAGTTTTTCCAAATAATTTAAGCCTTCTATTTAAAAACCAAGTCGTGAATTTCCGAATCCCACTGCTGCTACCAAAATTCCCAGGGCCCAAGCACTGCTCCACGGTCTCACTACGGATTCCTATCCTAAATTTAATGGATAACGCTAAGCCTAAAGCTGAACAGTCACTTCACTAAGAAGACGATTTCCAGAAAAATTGAGAATCGTCCATGCACAAGAAAACGATGCTCTACGTATGGATTTTGATGTTACGTCATTCAACATAAATCCGAAGGTTCACTAGCGTCAATATCAACAAACAAACACAAACAGTACTAACTGGATAACAGTTTAGTGAAATTCCTTTTTAATTTCATGTTACCGTAACTCTGGTTACTTTGATTTCTAAATAAATAAAAAATGTTACCGTAATGAAACATGATTTAATCTGGTTTAAATATTGCAGGGATCGGAAGCTGAACAGTCACTTGAAGAAGATGATGATGAGACTCTTATGGAAGAATTGAGAATCGTTGTTGCTTTGAGAATCGCTCTTGCACAAAAGAACAATCCTTCACAAACGGATCCGATCTTCGAATGTACAAGACCACAACAACTCTTATATCTGGATCGGATGGCTTCAACCATGCAAAACGAATATTGGAACACTGCAGAAGTGATTGTACGAAGATTTGAATTAGAAACTAATTGTCAAGAACTAATAAATGAATTACGTCCACTGAATAGTCATACAGATTTTGAACGTAATCTGAAAACCAGTCCAGTTAATCATACGAAACCATCTGAAATAAGACGCGTCAATTCGATAAAGCAAATTCAAGATACTTCAATGCAAAGCGGAAGTAATAGCCCGATAAATAACTGCCCCATTGCAGGTCGTAAAACACCGGTGCCACAAGCTGGACCGTCTCGGATTAGACTGGAAAATCTTGTGGCTCCAATTCAGGATACTACCATGCAAGGTGGAGGTAATAACCCGATAAATAGTGGCCAAATTACAGGTTGTAAGAGGCTGACACCACAAGCTAGCCCGTCTCGAATTAGACAAGAAAATCCTATAGATTCAATCCTGGATAGTTCCAGCCGAGATGAAAGTAGTAGCCCAAGAAATAATGCCTCAATTAAAATCCTTAATAGTTCCGCGCAACGAGACAGATCATTCCGGACTAGACAAGAAAATTATGTAGCTTTGATTCAGGATCCTTCCCGCCAAGATGAAGACAATAGCTTAAGAAATTATGGCTCAATTCAAGATCGCAAAAAATTTCAACCGTTATCAGATCCTGACATGGTAAGCATTTCTCTCACTGGCACTGACTTTTTCATGTTCTCATCCGACCACTGCTGCTGAACACAGGACTCCTCTACGGCTCCCCATAACAACGGGTCCTTTTCTTACCTTATATGCGACTTTGTTTGTTTTCACTGCAATAATCGTTATAAAAGAAAATACCTGTTTCGTACCGACTCGTACAATAGAGTAACTATCTTTTTTATATTTTATAATCTACTCTTGTAAAACTTGTCTTGGTGTCATGGCGCGTCGCCTCTTGGGTTGAATATTGCAGCGCGGTAATTTATTGGAAAATTGTTGATGAGAGATTTGTAGCATGATCGCTTTTCCATGATTGTAGGAAGTCCTGTTGGAGTCGGTGATGTAAGTTCAGTATATGCTTTCGATTTGAGTTAAATTATCGGTTTTCTTGTGCACATGGCCATTTTGATTTGCCCTAGTAAAAACGCCTCGTAAAAAACTGTGGCGACTTCCACATATGACAGCGCCATCTACCGAAGATTCACTACACAACACTACTAATCTATATATACAACATCGCAACATCAACTGTTGGGCCGCGGCCCGCCAGACATGATCACCTCGCCTGGTCGGAAGATCCTCCCTTTGTGTTCGAGGGACATGATACCCGTACCCTCCACCATTAACAACTCAATCATTAAATTAATTGGATTCTTTGAAAATGAGTCCCCTATTGGTTTAAACATTGGCACACGGAGCTTAGTGAAATATTTTTGTGAAAATAAACTTTTGTGATGGAGACATAGTGAAGATTCGCTGAAATCCTTGGAGGGCAGAGGGAAGAGCACGGAAGGTTACAGGTCTACGTAGTAGTTTTAGTTTTCATTGCACCTCGTAAATCTAACTTGATTAAATTTCAACTATCTCCATCGGGTGAGTATAAATTTATTTAACTTAATTTAAGCTGCGTATTGCGGGTATAAGTCGCCTAAGATCTGACCAAGGGGCCTAGCGAAATCTTCATCAAAAGCATCAACCACGGGGGTCAGGTCTGAAAGGGTTGATTATTGCTGTTCACTTTCTTACAATTTCTTATACACCGCCTTCTGCTTTTATAAAGCGCAGGTTCGGCCTCATATGAAATACTGTCCTCATCTTTGGGCGGGGGCACTCCAGTATCAGCTCCTCCCTCTGGACTGCATTCAACGGAGAGCGGCTCGAATCGTCGACTGCCAGGAATTAACTGTAGGTTACAATTCGGTTGGACTCTTTAGCGCTACGTAGTGATGTGGCTTCGCTATGCATCTCGTACTGCATTTACTATGGGGAGTGCTCCGAGGAATTGTCTGGACTTGATTCTTGCCGCCACTTTCCGTTATCGTCTTACGCGACAGCAGTTCCATTCCCATCACTTAGACGGCCGGCAGTCCGTAACTGTGGTGTGTCCATAACATAACAAGAAAATTGTGGAATGAACTGTCGTTTGCGGTGTTCCCGGACCAATACAGCGTTCAAACCTTCAAGAAATGAGCGTATTCCTTCTTAAAAGTCCGGCAAGGCACTTGTGACGGCTCTGGTGTCGGGGAAGTCCATGGGCGGCGGTAAGCGCTTACCATCGGGTGATACGTCTGCTCGTTTGCCTCCTAATTAAGTTAAAATATTGCATAAATTCTAACATTTCTTATTTATTTCAGTTATGGGTAACTGGATCTTTGTCTGTAACAGCTTGGCTATCGACAAAGGCTTTCTCCAGCAAAACAGCTGGCTGGACCAGCTATTTTCTTGAAGTAGTCTTACCCTCTTTACATTTTTTACCTTCATTCCTTTTGATATCCCTTTAGTTTTACACTGTTCTCTTTATTTTTATTTACTTTCTCGTAGCATATGTCCCGTCCATCTCCATTTTAGTTGTCTGTAGGTGTAAAGTGCATTTTTTAATTTTATTTAATTTTCATTGTTTTTAGTTCACCTACCCCTTCTTTTATACCTACCTAAGATGTTTTTTTCTATTCCGTTTTGGCATACTTTTACTTCGTTTTCTAATTGTTCTGTTAGGGCCCAAGTCTGACAATCGTAAATAAACACGGCATAATGCATGTTTTGTACATTTTTTTTTATTTTCTTAAGCATATCTTTATCTTTCATTATTTCGCTGAGAGACCCAAACCGTCCACAAGTTAAGTCATTCTTCTTTATATTTCTTTACTCACGCAATCCTCCGTAGATATTAGCTGGCCCAAACATATATTCATTTACGTGTTTTATTGGTTTGTTATTTATTATTAATGTCTGCATTGTTTGGAGCTCTTTATAATTTTGGTTTTAGTTAGGTTCATTGTCAGACCAGCGTTTGTGTTTTCAACAGACAGTTGTTGTCACATTAATAATAAAGTTCCTGTGTCCTCTGTTAATGAAATTATGTCATCCGTGAAGCGCAGGTGACTTGTTAGTCACCTGCGCTTCACGGGTGACAGATATTTACCATGAATGATTAGGCTATATTTGGATCAGTCTAGATTCCGGAAGATCATTTCTATTACCGCTGAAATGTTGTAATTAAGGCAATATAGGATCTCCTTGTCATACACCTCTTTTGATGGGAAATTTGTTACCCAATTCATTTCAAGTTTAACCTCTGCCGGCTGTGCACACTTATTTGCTTCGAAATCCAGCTGACAGATATACAAGTGGTTTAATATTTTCTTTTATAGCTCTACATCGAATTTAGACACCACACTCAGAATACACTTACGTATTTTATAATGTGTTCTTAGATTTTTGATATACCCGATAACTTTACTTTCAGCTGAAAAATGGAACTTATGAACCAAACGCAGAACAAAGCAGAATAGATGCAAATAATATTAGAAGACCAATTCTGGTAAGATTATATTACTTAAAAAGAAGTGCTGAATTGTTCAGTTTTCTTCTCTCTCTTTTTATTTAGTAGCAGTCGTAGTAGTCGCATGAAACACACTATGTTTAAACGAATTGAGATATTTTTTGATTTTTTCACCTCGCCTAATACGTGTATCATATCTTTATCCTATTCTCCTACTCTACTTGTTCTAGGTATGAAGTAAGTTACTTAGACTAAAGTTAACTCCTATGGACACGATCCATAAGCCTGATAAAGTATGAGGGTATGTGTCAACGCTTGTAATTGAAACTGACACGTCTTAATGATAGATATGTCTCAATATGAACAAAGCGAGACATGGAGACATACATGCATAAGACGTTGGCAGCAGTTATCACGGCTGTCGTGAAGAGATATCGTGTTTAATCATAGTTACTTTTTAGTAGTGTTGGGCGTGACACAATTAATAATTCAGACTCGTCCACATCTAGCATAGATAAAACTAGAAAGAAATATTCTATAAATATTTCATAAGTAATGAGTACGATTTTAGTCCTTCGTTATGTGCGTTAGTGTTTTAGAACACTCCAATGTACTTAGAAATAATGCAGTAGTCGAATATATACCATATTTTAAAATGTAATTAAATCTTTTTATTAGAACTGATGACTTTAATTTCAGCGGCTGTACCGACAATTTGTTGACGCAAGCAATCGAAACGATTCTGAATTATCTGACGTAAGTTTTTAGTGCTTTAGTTTACACTTTGTTTTCTTTTTATAGTTATACAAGCTGAACCCCACGGTGTTACCCGCGGTTATTGTTGTACCGCGAGAAACGCCGCGGGGCAAAGTTAGTCTAAAAAAGTAGCCTTAGTTACTCCCTGGATCATCAGCTACCTACCAGTGAAAGTCCCGTCGAAATCCGTCCAGCCGTTCCAGAGATTACCCAGAACAAACAGACAGACAAAATTTTTTTTAACTACAGTTTTGGTATATGTATCGTGTATATATACATATGTATTGATTAAAAAGCTGTTATTTTATTATTACAAACAGACACTCCAATTTTATTTATTTGTATAGATATAGGAACATAAACTTATATTTTACCTACCTAAAGTTAGCTTACAAGAATATTCTAATTAATGTTATATGAAATGTGAGTTCGTTTGTTACTTTCTTTGTTTTACCGTGATAACTGAAATACATTTTGGGTGGGCCTGCGGGCTCCTCACGAAATGTATTTCAATTATCGAACACGCAGATACAAGTTAGTAGGTAATTAAATCTGATATAAACCAATTTATTTATTTTTCCTAGATCATCATCATCACGTAGCTTTTATTTGTATTATTTCTAGTATGTTGAATATAAATTTATTACGCTCTCCCGTTAACCTCGGTTATTTACATGTCTTTATGTACATAGGATCCCGAAATGTAAATGTCGTTATGATTTAATAATTTATAGTCCATTGCATTCCATTCTATTACTGCCTCGGTGGCGCAGTGGTAGCGTACGTGACTGCTGTAATTGAGGTCTCGGGTTCAAATCTTGGGTCGGACCAAATGTTTGTGTGCAAATATTTGTTTCGGAGTATGGATGTTTCCTATGTATAATATGTATGTATGTACAAATAAAAGTATATACGTATTTATCCTCGGACCAAATGTTTGTCAACATTCAACATTAATCTCAGTTATATCAATGTTTCAGAGAATATTGTCGGAAGTGCTTATGACAGGCGGGATTATTTCAAATCAAGAGGCTTTATACGTGGGTCGTAGAGTGAGTAGCAGCTCGACGGAATCTGAAGTATGTTAATAATACTTAAATATAGCTCTTCACTAAATTTGATACTAGTAGAATCTATACTAATATACAAAGCTGAAGAGTTGGTTTGTTTGTTTGAACGCGCTAATCTCATGAACCGCTGGTCCGATTTGAAAAATTATTTCAGTGTTGGATAGAACATTTATCGAGGAAGGCTATAGGCTATACTATATAGACCAATAGGAGCGGAGCACTAATGAAAAATGTTTCAAAAACGGGGGAAAATTACACGCTACGGGCAATTGGATACGCAAACGAGGTTGCGTGGGTCGGCTAGTTCACTAATAAATCTTATAATTATTTCTTTGGTAATTTACGCAAAAAATTAAAACTGAGAGACGAGAACGAAATTAGTTGTTGGAACAGAAAAGGAAGCAGCTCTATAGGATCTGAGGTAAGTTTATACTACATGAAAGAAGTGCAGAACTGTTTCTGTTCTTCCTTTATGTATGTATGTGTATTGGACGAAGTCTTGGCATAAAATACAGTTACGATTACCGCGAACAGGCCCCACTATATAGCAGAAACTATAGATAGATAGGTACTCTGTATTGAGCATCATAATATGAAAGCAATAATAAAAAATGTTAACAAATAAAACAGTACGATCTCTTCCAGGCCACCTTTTGATTGATTATAATACACATACCCATTAACCAGACAATACAGATTTAGATACCGATCATTGACGAGTTTTTTAAAACAATTCACTGATTGTGCCTCCATAACGGCTTCCGGTAAGCAGTTCCACAGGCATGAAGGTTTCACTGTAAAAAATTTATGAGTGAGAGTTTTATTTATTTTATTTATTTATTATTACAACATCACCATCACTATCATTACAGGTTGCCCAAATTCGACAGAAGGGCTAACTTATTTAATATACTTATTTCTAATATTACATCCATTGTTTTATAAGCGAACAAAGAAAGATATACAGTAACGAAATATAAACTCAAAAAAAGTAACAATCTATCTTAAAATAAAAAATATAAAACAAAATATTGCAACTTTTATGTCTTGTAACAAACTAAAATTACGAGACATTTTGCGAGTACACTCAATTCACACGAAAAAATTTCAAAGTCTTTGTGAACTTCGTTAATTAGACGGATAATTTGCGGGAGTCGGCGTCTCCACACGTACCGGTCAGGCACGCACAGCTTCAGGTGGCCTAGTACCCCGGGATTATATTCTAGACCACGTAGAAGTTTTATTACATACACAGCAAGTGCACACGAAGTTTGTGATATCCAACCATACCCAGCACAATCAGAGATGGGTACATCAATGGGAAGAACGAGTATACCCCGTACAGTTTCAAATATAAGTGTCTTGTAAACTTATTCTGAACCCGTTCTAACATATCAGAATATTTTAGAACGGGTTCAGAATTGACAAGTGTGTTGGTATTTCTAAGGTTCGAGTTTCCAATGACCATAAGCATCGTGAATGTGGGTCCGCACGCGGAGTTGTCCGCGTCGCGGATAACTTCGCGTAGCACTGAACGCGTTGTACAGGCTTCAAACATTGTACCATCCGTCGCGGACATCCGCGTTGGTCATCCGCGTCGCACTGAATAGTGTAGTAGGCTAAATAGTGATATAGATGGAGTAAAAAACTATGTGTATCTAAGGGTAATATCATTTCACTATACTTGTTCTAGGTATAGTAAATTACAATAGACTTAGATTGAGAAGTATTTGGGCCACATACGCGTTTAAACTTCTGTGGAGACGACAGGTACACAAACCTGACAAATCATATTATGTAAATGTGCCTGTACATACCTACATGCATGGCAGCAGTCATTACAACTGTCGTAAGAAGATATCGTGTCTGATGAGCATTGGTTACTTTTAAGTTAGTCGTATAGTATCGTTAGTCGTTAGTCGCCAATTGATATACATACTTTGTAACTGATTTTGTTGTACTAATTTAATTTGTGTATACAATAAAGATAGATAAATAAATAAATAAATATTATACGTGCGCTTCTGTCACAAAGTGTCACACAAATTCCACCCCTAAGGGGTTAAAGGGAGGGAGTGTCCGGGAGTAAGTTCAGTGTGAATGCGTTAACAATGTTTAAGTATTCGTTTCAAGTCGCATCACCACTCTTGAATTCTGCTTATGCTTTCCATCAGGCAGTTTGGAGTCATTTTGGCAGGGCTATACATAAATAAAAAGTCTTATCTTGAAAATAATAACCATTTGTTAACATTGACTGACGCCAATAGTGCTACCGCACTAGTGCGTAAAAAAAAATAACTATAGCGTGCCCCAAGGATCAATTTGCGGCACACTTTTCTTCGTAGTTTACATTAACAATATTCATAAATTAAATGTATATAATGAATAGATGATACTTGCCTTTTTATTATGGACACTCGGTAGACTTCATAATAAAAGAGTGACCTAGGGTGACCTAGCAACTTTGGAGAAGTATTTTCTGAATAATCTTTTCACTATAAATAACATTATATTACATCATCTTCGCGGCTTAAAAATAAAAAGACATTTCCATAAGTCTCTTAGCACCTACACAACACATAATGTAAAGTTAATAAAGACAAGTATCGTAGCCTTTTCTTGGATAGTCACTTGAAATGACAACGTCATGTTCAGAGAATATGTTCGAAGTTATCGAAGTTTTACGTAGAATAGTGAGATGTATCCCTATGAAAGTACGAGATACAATTTTCAAGCATCGTAACTTTATAGAAGAATGCCCTAGTTTTAGTTTATTTTGATAAGTGGTCTTAGTATTAAATCAAAAATAGCTTTCGCCCGCGGCGATCGGTTAAGTAATTTTCGCGTGAAACCGTAACAAACAAACTTACATTCACATTTCTAGTAATTAGGATTGCGAATGTTTCTAAATGACAAATTTGAAGCATGTTTAGGTAAAAACATAATGCGAAGTCATGTTTCTGCGATACTACGTACACTTTATATCGAATTAAAATTTAAATTAACTGATAAAATCGGTATAAGTCTATAAACTGTTATGAAAAATATATACGGTCGAATTGAGAAACCTCCTCCTTTTTTTGAAGTCGGTTAAAAACGTTAGTATTCGCAACATACTTATATTTTAAAAGTTTGCGTTCAGATGTTGTTTTATGTTTCGTGCATTCACAATTTTCATATAATAAATAGGTTGAAGTTTTGTTTCATTTTTAGCTTGCACGCTGAACAGTCACTTCACAAAGAAGATAACGTCGATTTTCTAGAAAAATTGAGAAACTCCATTCACAACAAAACAACGCTCTACATGTGGATCAGAGCTCCTAAAACAGCGGAAGACGATGGCTTTTAACAGATCAACAAAATACGAAGGTTCACTATCGTACTGGCGCTATGGATCCACAAAAATATACAAACAGTACAAACTGGAGAGCAGTTTAGCGAAGTTCCATGTTATCAGAATTTTGTTTACTTAGCTAACTAAATAAAAATTGTTACGCCAATGAAATATGGTTATATGGATATGGATATTATTTAATGTGGTTTAAATGTTTTAGGATTCGCAAGCTAAACGGCCACTTCACGAAGAAGGTTATAGGGATACTATGAAAGACTTGAGAAGGCTTCTTGTACAAGAAACCAATGCTCCATGTGTGGATCAGAGCTCCCAACGTCCAACACCACAACAACTCTCAAAACAGGACCTGATGATTAGACGTTTTAAAAATGAATTTTGGAACCCTGCAGAACTTGTACAAAGATTTGAATTATCATCAGAATTTCATGAACTAATACATGAATTACGTCATCGGAATAGTCATGCAGACTTTGAACGTAATCTCGAAACCAGACCAATTAATCATACGGAACGATCTGAAATAAGACGTGTCAATCCGGTAGATCAAATTCAAAATACTTCAATGCAAAGAGGAAATAATAGCCCGAGAAGTAACTGCCCAATTGCAGATCATAAAATGCCGGTGCCACAAGCCGGACCGTCCCGGATTATACCAGAAAATCGTGTAGTTCCGATTCAGGATACTACCATGCAAGGTCGAGGTAATATCCCAAAAAGTAGTGACCGAATTACATGTCGTAAAAGACCGGCACCACAAGCCGGACCGTCCCGGTTTAGGCAAGAAAATCCTATAGCTCCTATTCAGGATTCTTCCAGCCAAGACGAAGATAATAGCATAAGTCATAAAGGTTCAATTCAAGATCGTAAACATTTTGGGCAACAATTAGGTTCGTCCTATAATCGAGACGAAAATCCTGCAGATCAAATTAATCTTCTAAGAAATTACCAGCCATTATCAGATCCTGACATGGTAAGTATTTCTCTCCTCGGCACTGACTTTTTTATGTTCTTAAATACTGAATGACTTGAGTTCGTCTGATTTTTCCTAATCATCGTCTAAACCGCCCACTGCTAGACATATGCCTCATCTAAGGCTCTTGAAAACAACCGGTCCTGTTCAACACCATATAGGGGGCCCACGATCTGTTTCGTTACGTGGTTGCCACTCCAGAACCTTTCAGCCTATTCGGCGGTCTTGTCTGCGAGCTATGTGCCCCGCCACCTGCCACCGCCGTCTGCGAGTGTATGTGACTACTGCGATTCCCGGGTACGACCAAATGTTCCTATAATTTGCAAATATTTGTTTCGGAGTTTGGATGACTTATATGTCGTATAAAATGAACGTTTATGCCAAAAAGAAGAATATATGTATTTATATCAGATATTTAGTACCGATAACACAAGCTCTGCATAGCTTAAGACTAAATGGTGTTGTGAATTAAATGTCCGAAATATTTTTTTAACTATGTGGATAATGTCGGTGGCCTTGGTTCGTCTACGGATCTCCTTTTCGATTCGATCACGCAGTGATACTGCAAACATTGACCTCTCTACTGCTTTTATGTGACTTTAAGCCTTGTTATAAGCCCATTATGAGTGACCTTGTCACACCTTTGTACCATATCCTAAAATGCAAATAAACTTTCATGTATGTAAATCTTATCAGGTTCCAATTGGTCACGGCAATGCAATGGTCCCAAGAACAGTACTCGACAATATTGACTGGAAAGTGCACACAACAGCTACAAGGCAGCTGCTCCAAGCAATTTTCCCTAGAAGGTAAGGTTGTATGCTTGGGTTACTTATTATAGTAGAAATTAACTTTTAGTAATCTAAGATAATGAAAAAAAAAAATTATGACCAAATCTTCGGGTGAAAGAGTAACAAACATGGACACATATTTACAAACTTTCGCATAAGACGTTAGTAAGAACATAGTTATAGGACACTCCACGTCTGCCGACCGCTACCAAAATTGACATCTCGTATTTTAAACATCCGATATCTTTTAAAATATCAACTTTGATGACATTAAATGCATAAAAAACTTAATTTACACACATGCTAACACCCAAAAAAAGGTGGCAGAAACAGGTAATGTATTTTACTACTAGCAGCAATTAACACCATGGAACGCTGGTTTTCATTACACAAGGACTAATTATTCTTGTTTTACACACTTGTTTAACATGGTACCGATATTTGGATATAATTTATTTCGTCTTATGTGCAACTTTTTTTTTTTTTTAATGTGCTCTAAAAAAAGTTATGTGATAAGATAAACTAACTAACAGAGTCTTAATAATGATTGAACAACATGAGTCATGTCGATTGCTTGAATAAATTTTTATTTTTTTTATGGAACAGGCGGGCAAACGATCAGACGTATGCCCTGATGATAAGCGATTACCGCCGCCCATGGACACTTGCAAACACCAGAGGCGTCACAAGTGCGTTGCCGGCCTTTGGGGGACAGGGAGGGGAGAAAGGGGGAGGGGGTTTGGGTTATGGGCCTCCGGTATCCTCACTCACTCGGTGAAACTTGCACTGTGCAAGCACTATTTCACACCGGTTTTCTGTGAGGCCGTGGTATCACTCCATTCGAGCCGGTCCATTCATGCCGAAGCGTGGCTCTCCCACGGATAAACCTTCCCTGGGTAAAATAATTAGGTTTTACAAGTTTACAAATAATTGCCAACAAACTATTTCGACGTTAAGGACCGCCGAAACAAAAGAAAAGTTCTGACTTTGGAACCGATAAACGAAAATTCAAACTTGACTTCATAAGTACACTAATATTTCATTACATAGAGGGCCGAGGTGAAGCTTTACATAGTATAGAATGAATTCACTTCAACTGTCTGTTTGCTTAGATTTTTGAAAGAACTCAATTGAGTTTTAATGCAGTTTGCAAGAGTAGACAGAATAATTTAAAAATTAAGTTTATATTTCCAACTAGAACCCCGCGGTGTTAACCGTGGTTATTGTAAGCTAGTCTAAAAAAAGTTACTAAGCCTAAATTACTCTTTTTATCATCAGCTACCTATCAGTGAAATTCCTGTCAATGTCAGTGCAACCGTTCCAGAGATTAGCCGAAGCAAACTGACACAGACAAAAATTGTAAAATGCAATTTTGTTATATGTAAAGAAAGAAAGCAAGAAAAATACTTTAATTGGCCCATTTTACAAAGCTTTTACATGGTATTATTAAATATATACAACAAAATTACATTTACCAATTAGGACCACAGCTCAGCATAATGCTTCGAGCAATGCGCTAGCGCTGGTCTTCAGCTGCAGCCCAAGAGTGTTGCCCCGTGCCTGCTTAGTAATATAAATTTATTGATTAGAAAGGATTATTAATTTGAGAGCATAGTAAATAACTATAATAGTAATTGTATTAAAAGAACCGAAAGTAACGTAATAAATAATTAGATAGGATGAGATTTGACATATCATGGCATCAAAGGACATGGCTGACTCACTATATCGCGCTAAGAGATACTCAGATGTCCTCAAACCCTCTCTGGTGTTGTAGTAAAAATTCCTTCAGCTTAGTTTTGAAACAATAAATACAGTAATATAGATACATGTATACTTATATAAACTGACCGGATCGCTTGTCTTCTTGTATATAAAAATCAATTGCTGTTCGTTTATCTCGCTAAAATTCGATAATGGTTATGTCAATTTGGCTGATTTTGTTTTTGAAATATTTCTCTCGTAGTCCAGGGAAGGTTTAAACGATGAAAAATTACAAATAACTTGAAAATCCAAATGTTATATGTACGAAGTAGCGGGCACAGCTAGTAACAATAAATTAATAAGCATCATACACTTTTTTTTGCTCACAGTTAACCTTAATTCACATTTTTGACACCCTTTTTTCTTTGTAAAACTTAATTGCAGTGTAACGGCAAATCATTTCTTGACTGAGAAACAGTCACCAGCATGTTTGAATTGTCCTGAAAAGAAAATTTTGGATCCCTTGCTCGTTGAAGACATCGTGGAGACAGTATCGAAGAAATGTGAAGTACCAAGCAGTTTAGTCAGGTAATAATTACTGTGTGGTAGGAAGCATTGAATATTGGAATTGAGATTTTTATCCTTTCACATTTTTTTGTAAATATTATTAGAGAGTGAGTGGGGATTTGCTCACTAATAATTTAATGGTTGAAAAATTACGCTTAAAATTTAGGGGTTTGAATGTTGACATTCAAGCCCCTAAATTTTAAGCGATGCCTAAACACTTAGGTAGCCCCTAAAGGTTGGTGAAAACGGAAATATCGCTAAGGCTTACCTAACTCTCTCTCTAAGTTGTCCCTTAAATATAGGGGACGTTGGTGAAAACGGCCATAAGACTTCTCTTTAGAAAGGCAGTTTGACCTTGTCACGTGTTGGCCTTAAGATCAGACAAAGTATGTGAAATTAGAACACACAAGAATTTATAAAGTATTTAATGTTTTCGAGGAATAATATGACAAACATAAATATGTCTTAATTCGACAACGGAAAAGGAGACAGAAGTTAAATTATAGAAGGGCAGGGTTCTAGGAGATTCCATCAGTGGCTTCCCTCGGTGGTAGTGAGGAGAAACTTAAACTTCGTAGCAGTTGCAAGGCGAGAGAGAGCGCCTCTTATTTGACTTTGTTAGCTTTAGGTGTCCTCTACAATTTTACGCGGGTTTTTCGGTGAGCGTGGTGGGCTCTCAACCGGTGAGAGCGCATCATGGAGGTGTCCGTTCTTATATGTCCCTCCGGTTTGAGGCGGTGTAGCGGGGCTAGGTGATGTGTCAGTAGTAGGAGAAAGCTACAAAATCACATAGATAAAAATATTACATACTAGTTTGTAATTACTTTCCTATTGCCTAGATTTATCTAAATTTAGAACTAAGAAATTAAAGGACCCCAGGGGTTCTCACCCAGGTGTATTCTGTATTCTTAATTCATCACCACACTCACATTTAGAATTAGATACATTTTTTTTACTTTTTGGATTCTATTAATTTTAGCGATGTTGTTAACGGTATCTGTTTTCCAAGACAAGTATAATGTAGATATTATTAAGATAGGTATTTAGATTTTGTAAAATTTAGATCAATTACAAAAAGCGATACTGTAATATCTTTATCTTATCGCTAAACAAATTAGTCAGTATGAGTTGTATAAAAATTAAGTTAATACCAATTTACTCTTCGCCCTCGTAATTACTTTTTTCTTTTCCACAGAAGCTATATAACCTACAAATGCACCGATGAGGAAAAAATGTTCAGTAACAGGCGAAAACAGCGAAAGAAACGCAAAACGCAATTTGAAAATAAATCACCTTCATCTAGTGATTCTTAATATACAAACTTAAAGTGCAGATAAGAGAAAGAGCTACTTATTCTGCTGCCTTTTTTTACAATACTTTCTTTTTAATAACATTGAAATGATTGCTTAAAATTAATTAATAAAGCCAAAATCTTAATAACATTTGTGTTTCATTCTCATCTCATCTTTTTAATTTATCGTTTTAAGATGTGCGTGTGAACTTACCTTACTTACCTCTATAGTTTTAACAGAAATAATTATTGTAGTCTTATAAACTAGAAGTGAGAATTAAATAAAAGAAACAAATTGGTGGTAACTTTAGTCACTAAACAGTTCACAACAAACGAATCTTATAATTCGAAACATGACAAAACACACAATTCACAAAATACATAACAGATCGACATTAAAACGGTAAAGATATCGGTTTTCAACGATACAACATTAAACGACAAGATATGGTAGACGTAATCGAGACACGTCTTCACCGAGTGCTGCCCGAACGGCAAGATAGCCAAGTACCGTCCTTTTTTAGGTTCGCACTGCATTATTTATCGATAAAGCAGGGATGAACATAAGCTGGCCATTTGCCGCGCCAAGGAGGTGAAGAGAGAGGAGATGCTGGAGAGTCTCGATCGTGACCCCTGGGGTCGCCCCTATCGTGCGGTGCGTCAAAAGCTCCGCACGCCGGGCCCCCCCTTTACCGAGACTCTCCAGCCCAGCTTCCTGCAGGAAGTGGTCGAGGGACTTTTCCCGCAGCGGGCGGAGCACACGCCCCCGTCGATGGCCTATCCGGCCAGGGACGACGGGGATGAGGTTCCGCCCGTGAGGGAATCGGAGGTAGGGGCGGCGGTTCTGCGAATTCGTTCGAAGAACACCGCCCCCGGGCCGGACGGGGTTCCTGCCCGAGTTCTGGCCCGAGCCCTCGACCATATGTCGGACCGCCTCAGGGAAGTGCTGGACGCCAGCCTGGCGTCCGGTCGCTTTCCTGGGTGCTGGAAAGGCGGGAAGCTGGTCCTGTTGAGGAAGCCGGGACCGCCTGCCGATTCGGTCACGGCCTATAGGCCCATCGTGTTGCTGGACGAGGCGGGCAAACTTTTTGAGAGGATACTCTCTGCCCGCATCGTCCGGCATCTAAGCGAGGTGGGGCCCGACCTGTCGGACGCCCCATTCGGGTTCCGAGAGGGGCGTTCGACGGTCGATGCCGTGATGCGCCTTAGGGCCGTGACCGAAGAGGCTGTGAGCTGTGGCGGCGTGCTGTTGGCGGTGTCTTTAGACATCGCCAACGCATTCAATAGTCTGCCATTCAGCTGCATCGGGGAAGCACTCCAGTATCATGGGGTGCCAGAGTACCTGAGGCGGCTAGTGGCAGACTATTTGAGGGAGCGTACCGTCATGTACGAGGACCGAGAGGGCGTCTTGAGACGGCGACCCATGTCGTGCGGCGTTCCGCAAGGGTCTGTCCTTGGACCACTCCTGTGGAACGTGGGGTACGACTGGGTCCTGCGGGAACGTCTCCCCCACGGGCTGGGCGTAATTTGTTACGCCGATTACACTTTGGTCACAGCTCGGGGGGCAAACTTCCAGGAGGCGGCGCGCCTGGCCACCGGGGGTGTTTCTCTGGTGGTCGGGCGCATCGAGGCGCTGGGCTTGCGGGTGGCCCTGGACAAGACGGAGGCCCTGCTCTTTCATGGGCCCCGTCGTGGTCCACCCCCCGGCGTCTCAATAGAGGTCAACTCGGTCCTCGTACCGGTTCGGGCCCAGATGAAATATCTGGGTCTGATCCTGGACGGTAGGTGGCTCTTCGACGAGCACTTCCGACAGCTTGGTCCGAAGCTGGTCGACGCTGCCTCCGCCCTTGGGCGATTATTGCCCAACTTGGGCGGAGCCAGCGTCGCAACGCGACTCCTCTACACGGGGGTGGTCCGGTCAATATCGCTGTACGGCGCACCGGTGTGGGTGGCGGCTCTGACCGCCCTCAACAAGGCTCGCCTCTGGCGGCCTCAGAGGGTATTGGCGGTCAGAGCCATACGCGGATACCGCACGGTGTCGACCGAGGCGGCGTGCGCGTTGGCCGGAACACCCCCGTGGGATTTGGAGGCGGAAGTGCTCGCCGAAGTTTATCGACGGGTGGCTGAATTCCGGGCGGAGAGAGGAATTTGCCCTCCGCCCGAAGAGGTACGCGAGTGGCGTGAAGCCGCCCGTCGAGGCACGATGGCTCGCTGGTCGTTCCGGCTGGAGACTCCACGCGCTGGCTTTGCTGCCGTGGAGGCACGGCAGACGGTGCCCGCTTCTGTGCGGGCAAGCGCTGGGAGGGGTCCGGATGTGTTAATAACAGCAGCTCCCAGTTCCCAGAACATAAGAGTAGGACACAGATGTATAATACCATAGATTGGTTGTGCAGCAGTGTCTGCGTTTCACAGGAATTCATTTTCCTCCGAACAATATTAATTTATTATAGAAATGTCTCAAATTTTCCTTTATTGCATTACACAACTTTGCCTCATATTTAATTCTAATAGACACATATAGTTCTATAATCAGTTTAATTAATATGTATTTAAGATTTAGGAGGTTTGGCGAATCATCCTAAATCCTATCCTAAAATTTCTGAAATATTCCTAAAATACTTTCGACATAGAATAAGGCATTTAGCAACATTACTTTGGTCATTGAATGTTGCTGATGTTCGGCAAACTCGTTCACATTTTGAGCCTATTTCTATTATACCTTGAGATGGATAATAGTGTGGGTACTGATTTATTCTTTGTGCACTTCTGTTTACAAAACAGTTATCTTCAAAATTACTGCTACAAATGGTTGAATTGTTTTTTGGGACCCAATCCGGTCTGTTCACCATTTTTAACCATTCTCCTCGCATGTCTGCATTTTGAGCAAATCTGTAACCATATTAATTAACATAATTAAAATGCCAAATAGTCAGTATAAAAACTAATGGATGATATTATTTGATCACTGTGACTGTGACTGTTATCGATATTTTTATCGACATTGTCACTTCAAACTTCTGGGTATGTGAGGTTTGAAACAACATAAATTCACGTATTTAATAAATCGTTTTATACGATGCCTAAGCATCTTAATTTATATTTAAACTAAACAAGATAATATTCTCTACCGCTGTTATATAAAATATACGATATCGTATTGAAACAAAGCTTATTTAGAGACAAATATGGCATTGTTTATGGCAGGTACGGAACCCTAAAAAAGGTGCACCGTAGCCCTGAAGGACTCGGCATCGAACCCTTTCTGAGGTATTTGGGGCTCGGATATATCCTCCGAAGTCTGGTCCCCAAGCTAGTTGGCGCAGCGCATGCTTTAGCACGGTTGTTGCCAAACATGAGGGGGGCCGATAACTCCTGCAGGAGACTATACGGGATGGTTGTGCGGTCCATGGCCTTTATTGGGACCCACTATGGGCGAAGGTCTTGAAAGCCAGCAACATCGAACTATTGCCACAATCACAACGAGTGCTGGCTATCAGGATCATAAGGGTGGTACCGCACGATCTCCTTTGAGGCGGCAAATCTCCTAGGCTAGAACTTCACCATGGAACCTGGAGGCTTGAGCCCTTGCGGCCCTTTACCAGTGGCGCAGGGAAGCGCGGGAGTTGGGTAGGAGTTCTGAGACTCGAGAAATCTATCAGAAATCCCAACTCCGTCAAGTCCTCGTGGAGGAAAAATATTACAAACATAAATATATCTAAATTCGCGAGGAAAAGGAGACAGAAGTTAAATCAGGGCAAGGTTCTAGGAGATTCCATCAGCGGCTTCTCTTGGTGGTAGTGAGGAGAAACTTAAACTTCGTAGCAGTTGCAAGGCCAGAGAGAGCGCCTCTTATTTGACTTTGTTAGCTTTAGGTGGCCTCTACAATTTTACGCGGGTTTTTGATGAGCGTGGTTGGCTCTAAACCGGTGAGATCGCATCATAGAGGTGTCCGTTCTTATATTTCCCTCCGGTTTGAGGCGGTGTAGCGGGGCTAGGTGATGTGTCAGTAGTGGGAGAAAGCTAAAATCACATGGAAAAAAATATTACATACTAGTTTGTTTACATTACCTTCATAATGGAAGGAACGACTTGGGCAACCGAGCGCTGGGCACGCTTTTATTGCGGCGTTAAGACCCGTTATGAAGAATTGGCTCGAGTGGCTTCATGGGACTCTGACGTCTGAGTGCCACCACTGCGATAGTCAGACCGCAGACACTGCTGCACACGCTGCTGGTAGAATGTCCGGCGTGGGAGGAGCCAAGGCGTGATCTCGTAGCAGCCATCGGGGTGGGGTCTAGTAGAACCAGTACCAGTACCATCAAGAACTGATATCCGAGGGGATTTCCGCACGGAAAAAAAGGGTAGGTACTTCTCGTGAACTCAAAGTTCTGAAATTTAGTGAGAGGCAACGTCTTATAGCATAGATAAAAAATAAATTGCGAAGCATAAATTTATAGTTACAGGTTTTTACGAAACCCTCGGTGCGCGAGTCCGACTCACACTTGGCCGGTTTTTTTATGAATGGCCTTGCCAAACTGATTTTACACTGCCTGATGGAAAGCATAAGAATCCAAGAGTGGTGGTCACCATACTCATTGCGAATGCAGACATGGTGACCCAGACTAGGTTGGCCTAATTATACTTCCGTGGCGTACGGTTTTTAGTAGGTTCAAGTCCAACATAGCCACCAGCCGGTAGTATCCGGGGGATGTTTTAAACTATTATAACTACCTCCCTATGGAAGCAATTTAAAGACGTATTCGCGTCAAAATATTTACTTGTATTTAGACGATATTTTGTTATTCGTGCTTTGCAACCCTTCCTACATAGAATGATGACAGATTGGTGACGTCGCGACCTTGGAGGTACTTTATTTAAGTGTTAGCTACCTACGTTAATGATCTTGAGCTTTGCATTAAATTTTTAATCCGATTTTCATAACTTCTACCTTACACAACAGGCCTTATTACTGGAACCTACTAAATTCAAAAAATGATGAAATCGAATCTACCGTCAATAGCATAGTTGCAGTAAGTACGTTCGTTCTAGGCAGCTTAAAAAATGCCGTGAAAGTTTTTGTGCGTAGATCCATCCATCCATCCATACCATTATTATATATTGAAACGTAATTTTCTACCTTGTTAAATAAATACAAAAAATGGCAGTCATAAGGACTGCCAGTAGAAGTGAAAACCTATAATTTGATGGTGACGGTGACGCAATGACGCGGTGACGGTGACGTAATGACGCGGTGACGCGAACTCATAAGATTTTTCCCTACGTGCTCAAAAACTCACTTCGGAAATTATTAAAACCACTAAAATACGATCATGTGAAGAAAAGCGGTACTACTGTGCGCTTACCTGTATTGTGACCACTAGTTTGCATTATTCGCACCTCGAGGGTATATTGGCATTTTCGTCTGTAGTTGTGAATAAGTTGAGTACCCACATATTATTTTTTAATTTAATTTGCATCAAATGTTACTTACTCATCAAAATGTAACTGTAGAAATTAGAAATATTTAGCTAGTTCATTAATTATTTTCGTGCGGTAGTGTATTAAATACAAAACATATACTCATGTAAGTAAAATGTTAATTTATTTTTGACTAAAATAAATTATTTACCATTAACTCGGAGACGATACCTCAACCTGACAACACATTTATGTGAAAACGATACGTTTATGCATTCTGGAGGCATGTATAGCAGGCATCACGGCTGTCGGGAGGAGAAATGACGTTTGAGCATAGTTACTTTTTAGTCGTAAATATTAGGCGTCACAACTAATAATTCAGGCCGAATCACATACAACATACAGCGCTGAATGTAGTACACTGTAACTATTTCATAGGACATGCCGAACTGTGTTTATTCATTAGTTATGTGTGTTAATGTTTTAATACACTCCGATTATAGACCCCACCTGAATGATATACACTAAGGTCTTTTAATAACACGTATAACTTTAATTTCAGATTATTCGTAGTCTGTTCAGATGATTTGGATGATATAATACTGGACGTACGTTACGTAAGACATTCTGACGTAAGTTTGTACTGCTTGCTTAGTTTTTTATTACTGACAAATTAGACAAAGCTTGTTCTATAATCTATACAAATAAATAAAATTGGAGTGTCTGTTTGTAATATTAAAATAACCGCTTTTTACTAAATGCATATGTATGTATACACGGTATACATACCAAAAATGTAGTTAAAAAATTTTTTGTCTGTCTGTCTGTCTGTCGGTCTGTCTGTCTGTCTGTCTGTCTGTCTGTCTGTCTGTCTGTTTGTTCGGGGTAATCTCTGGAACGGCTGGACGGATTTTGACGGGACTTTCACTGGCAGGTAGCTGATGATCCAGGGAGTAACTTAGGCCACTTTTTTGGACTAATTTTGTCCCGCGGCGTTACTCGCGGTACAACAATAACCGCGGGTAACACCGCGGGGTTCAGCTAGTAATTACTATAATCCTACTAATATTATAAATGCGAAAGTTTGTAAGGATGGATGGATGTTTGGATGGATGTTTGTTACTCTTTCACGCAAAAACTACTGAACGGATTTGGATGAAACTTTACAGTAATAGCTTATACATAAGAATAACACATATCCTACTATTTGCCGCGATAACCGACTAGTAATAAATATGTGGGACATCTAACGCACCACGTCATCTAGTCCCAAGCTAAGCAGAGCTTGTGTTATGGGTATTAAACAACATAATAAATACAAATATGATATAAATATAATTATGCTTTTTTGTAAATACACATATAATACATGAAAGTACTTAAACGCTGGAACAAATATTTGCAGATCATACAAAGATTTAGTCCGACTGGGCTGTGGCTGTGAATCGAACCCGAGACCTCAAGCAGTCACATACGCTAGCGCCACTGAGGCAGTTTGGTGGTACTATGGTGACCAGACTGCTGATAAACATACTTATATGTTTCTTAAAACATACATAAATTTTGTTGGGATTTTTACTGGCAGATAACCGATGATATAAGGAGTAAATTAGGCTACTTTTATTCTAGAGTAGCTTCGCCCCACAGTGTTACCGATGCCAGTGAAAATCTCGTCAAAATCGGTCCAGCCGTTCCAGAAAGAAAAGAAAAAAATGTTATTTTGATACATGTATCATGTTACACATACATTTATTAAAAAGCGGTATTTTAATATTCCAAACAGACACTCCAATTTTATTTATCGGTGTAGATAAATAGAAAAAATAACAAAAAGAAATATTAATTTCAATTTCCTAAATGTTGAAGAAAGTACCTACTCGACGTAGACATCATGATAACGAGAAGCAAATTTCGAAATAAACCTGATGCTAACGTGGCTAGCAGTTCCCAACAAGCAAGTAGCAGCTCGGGAAAAACTCAAGTGAGTTTATACGAATTGAATATGTTTATATATTACTGTAAAAGCCCGAATTACGGTAAATCCTAAGATTTTCCAGTAAAATCTAAGATTAATAAACTCTTAATGGTAAAAGTCTCAACAGTTCTGTGATTATCGTTCATTTCGAACTTTACCACCTATCACTTGGTAAATCTAAGGATTTACCACAAAAGCACGTTAAATTTTGAAAGAGATTTTTGCATATCTGCGTAATCGCATCGCGAAAACGGCTAGCCCCCACGTCCACGCCGACCTCCTCGGTCAGGGCCTGCGGAGACTGCCAGGATTGAGAAACGTTGAAAGAGATGTCATATCGTATTCGCCTCATCGTCTCGTGCTCATTGCAGTCTGCAGTTCAAGACAGTTTTACTAGTGATATTATAATAAAACGGGAAATTGTCAATCAACTTCATTTCTTGAAATTTACCGGCCTTGTATTAGTGACATTGTAAGTTAAAGGTAAGGTTTTTCTTTTAATAGCAAGGTTTTTTTCGTTCTAAAAGAAATGAAAAAAAATAACCTAACCCAACAACGTGGTTTTACAGTAACATATATACTCAATTTAATACAAGAAAGACATACTTATGTATCTTATAATATGTTCTTTAATTTTTAATATTTTTAATAACTTTACGTTCAGAAGGAAAACGAGGCTGGTGGTTCCAATACAGAAGGAAGTCATTCAGGGGAAACTGAGGTTAGTTTATTCTATATGAAAAGAAGTGCTGAATTGTTCAATTCCTCCGTGTATGTGTGTTAGACTTTATGTAGTAGAAGTTGTAATCGGCGCATGACACAGTATGTTAAAACAATTTAAAAATATGTTTTAGCCGTCTATTCAAGCGGGTAAAAATTGTTTTAAGACTTAACATAATTTTATTGTATAGCAGGAATTATTTGCAATAAAATTATTAAAAGATAGGAATAATAAAATAAAATACGTTAATTTTTCCGAGACCATACACGAAGACTATTGAGATTCATTGTGCTAAACCTTGTTGCTTAAATATCTACTATAAGTTGAAGAGTAGAACTGTGAATTTCAAAATTCATAAGTGTCTACACGCTTCGGCATGAATGGGCCGGCTCGACCGGGGTGATACCTCACAGAAACCGGCATGAAACAGCGCTTGCGCTATGTTTCACCGAGCGAGTGAGGATATCAGAGGCCCACACCCCACCATATCCCCCCCTCCCCCGAAGATCGGCGGATTTCCATGGACGGCGACTTTCGCTTACCGTCAGACGATTGCTCGTTTGCTTCCTATTCCACAAAAAAAAGAGTAATATTTTTTTGTACTAACTTACAAGTATAATATATATTCAAAAATTGAGTCACACATTTAAAAAATTGCCATATTGCTTAAACATTCCTATAATAAACGGAGCGAAATATTTTAATAAATACAGTTTAGTAGAAGTAATACGTACAAGGATAAAACAGTTTCTTTTAATAAATTATTCTTTCTTTATTTGTAAATATTTAAGTAAATTTTATTTACATATAATAGAACATTTACAACAAAAACAATAAATATATTTACATACAAGCATAAAAAAAACTCCTCCACATCCTCGCCTACTGGTAGCGTTCCCAAAAGACTAGCAGCATTACCACATTGAATGCAATGCGGATTCTCTGTGCTAGAAAAAGGCCGGCTTTCTGGTCACTGATAACGTCGATCAGTTGCTAGCTAGTCATTTAAACATAGCGCGAGCACTCGGACCCCATGAACCTAGTGTCTCGTATCTGCGTTTGTGAATTCATATAGGATTTAAATTTTAAATCTAACATACACATTGTTCAAATCCAACTAAAATTCATCGATTCACTGGCGCTAATATCCATAAGATTAGTAACAGACAAATACATACTATATTGTATACTATACATACAAATAATAGGACTGGAGAGCAGTTTGTAGATCTTCCATGTTATTAGAACTCTGTTTGATTCGGAAAATAAACAAACAATCTTACCTAAACGAATATTAATTTACATTACATAAACGTTGTACGGCTTACAGGCTCAACATTCACTTCACACACCCGGACAATCAAATGAGGATCCTACAGAAAATATCAGAGAAAATCCTTTGCATAGTAGTACTCGGTTGCCCATGAATGACGTCTCTGGACAACAAAACAATGCTCTGCGTGTGGATAAGGGAACCCAAACACACATAAAACTGAGCGAACCAACATCACAGCAACTCTTAGAAATGAATTCAATTGTTAAGGACTTGCATAGCCAATATAGAGATGCTAAAACGATTTGTATACAAATAAAAAAAGACTTAGAAGACGGAGTTAGTGGTTCAATTCAAGATCGTGAAAGACCCGCGGAAGAAGCAGGACCATCCCAGATAAGAGATGAAAATCAGCCATTGTCAGATCCTAACATGGTAAGTATTTTCATCCTGGGCACTACTTTATGTCCCTTAATTCTGAATGACCTGACTTCCTCCCTGGTAGAAAGTCTGTAGGAGTCTCTTATATTGGGTTTAAACATATAATTTTGTAATCAGGTTTAGGGTCTACAATGACAGGCTGGTACGTTAAAGAAGCATAAAATAATACTCTTGATGTGTTAAAGTGCATTTTTATGTTTGTCTTAACAGGTTCCGATTGGTTACGGCAATGCTATGGTGCATAAACAAGTACTCGACAATATTAACTGGTCAGAGTATACATTAGCTACAAGGAAGCTTCTCCTAGGAGTCTTTCCTAGAAGGTAAAGTTGTTTCTTTGAGTTACTTATTATTGTAGTAGTTGGTAATAAACTTTAAGTAATCTTTAGTAAATTATAAAAATATGTTGGCCAAATATTTTGGTGAAAGAGTAACAAACATCAATACTAACTTAAACTTTCGCCTTTATAATTAGTAAGATATAAATTCCTAGATGCATCGCGACTGCCGACCGCTGCAACATTTTTTAAACCTCCGATATTTTATAAGATGTCCATTTAAAGTATATGTTTTACATGACAATGTTTATCTGCTGATATGAAATAATACTAAATTGCTTTTAAGAAAGAATTTGAAATATTATAACCCGGCTTTTTGAATCAAACCACCATACTCATTGCAAATACTAAACTAAACACATAACAACAAACATCTACTAAACTGGTCTAGTGAAGCAAAGGACCATAGTAGTCATCAACTGGGATCATAGTGGGAGGGAAACACATGCGATGGTGGTTAGTTCCAATTTTGTACTGAGTACATAAACTTTTTTATTAAAATTAATAGACACTTTGTCAGTAGCGCTTGAAATGATTACTGCGATTTACTTTTGCGAGACAGACATAATACCAACACTCTTTTGTTTTTTTCCCCAACTTATGTCCTTATTAAGTACTAGCTTAAAAGTATAAATTCGAACATATAACCATTCAGGCAAACAATAACTACATTTAATAATTTGTATTCCTTAAAAAGATCCGTTTAAAGATGTGTGAATGCCACATGAAATTCGGAGCATCAAAATTATGTCAAATAGAACTGACCCATTTCAAACACGTCACTTTTAATGTGATTGTTATAAAACGCATTTAAATCCTTTTCTTAAATTCGACATAAATTATCAGAAGGTCAATATAAACATCTCACTAGGCCGCTCACCATGGTTATCACTACTCTTGGATTTTATTCATGCTATAAATAAATAAATAAATGTTTTGGACATCTATCACACAACGCCATCTAGTCCCAAACTAAGCAGAGCTTGTGTTATGGGTACTAGAAAACTGATAGAAATACATATACACTTTTTTTTATTTCTAAATACATACATATTATACATAGAAAACACCCAAACTCCCACACAAATATTTGTAGATCATACAAACATTTGATCCGACCCGGGAATCGACCTCGAGACCTCACGATCAGCAGTCGCACACGCCAACCGCGAGACCAACGAGGCAGTCAAAGTTTCCATCAAGCAGAATGGAATCACTTCCCCCGATGTCGCCCGACATTAGTAGCGCGTTGGCATCGCTTCTGTAGTGCGTTGCAAACGCAGCTAAAGCGCGTTAGTAGCAATGCTCGTTTACGCATCGCTGCAAAAAGTCACCGTGGGCGAGCGCTCTAAAATCAACACAATTTTGACAACTGATGGCTAAGATATTTTGACTACTTTGAATGCGTACAACAATATGAGTGCAATGTCTGCCAATATAAAATTGATTAATATTTTTCACATAATTTTGAGCACCGTGAGAGCACAAATTAATGGGATGCTGACTGTACTAAGTTTTTTTAAAATTGTTGTTATGAGTGTTAGCAATAAATAAATTAACACTTAAATTTTTTTTAACTCACGATTGATATATATAATTTATTAACACTGCTTTTTCTATAAATTTTAAGCAATATAGTCATAATTGTGGCTAAGCTCTAAAATAAAGATTAAAAAAAAAAAACACGATTGACGTCAATATACATTTATTGACACTGCTTTTTATATAAACTTTGTAAAACTTAATTCCAGTGTACTGGCAACGCATTCTTTAACTGGCTTACAGTCACCAGCGTTCCCGGATCGGCCACTAAAGAAAATATTGGACCCCAAACTCGTCGAAGACATTTTGAGGATAGTATCAGTGAAATGTGAAGTACCAAGAAATGTTGTGAGGTAATAATTGTGATGCTTAGTATGTGTAGTGACGGACCACTGTTTGTCACCACATAAGAGCTGACTGATGGATCAAACTACGCAGGACACGCGCTGGCGCTGCAAAGAGTCGTCAAAAACGAAGTGATGTGGCAAACGACCAGGGTCATTGACAAATTTTTGCTTGAATTAAAATAATATGGTCAGAGATCATTACCTGTCACCATAATTTCTTGTGCCTAAAACATATTTTATCTGTTACTTTTTTCTTTAGTACTTATTAAAATCAATCTTTCTTTTCAACCGATTTCAAAAAAAGGAGGAAGTTTTTCAATTCGACCGTATATTTATAAATTTTTTTATGTGTGTTCGCTGATAACTTCGTCGTTTATGAACCGATTTTGATGATTCTTTTTTTAATGGAAAGGAGATGTCCCAACGGTGGTACCATGATAAGGACATTAATATCTGATGATGGCATCCAAGAGAAATCGAGTAGAACCTTGAAGTCGGTTTTATTTTTGTTAAAATTGTACTTGTAGTAAATTACTTTTATCTCTTCTTCTTCTTCTTCGGCCTAGCGTTTTCCCTGCTTAGTGCTGGGGTCCGCTTTCCTACTTAGCCTTCTCCACTTTGCCCGATCTTCGGCATCCTTATCCTTAGTAAATTACTTTTATCTAATTCACTTAAATCTTTTTTGTTCACCCACCAAAAGTTATAGCGTCGCGATTACATGCATCGCCGTGTGTAGACACATTCTAAGAGTATCTATATCGATCGTTTCGCTCATGAGGGTGGCTTCTTAGCCAAGTATACAGTAGATTATAATAGTTGTCCCCGAGTGTGGCCGGGTTTTCCCCTTCAGCCGCTTCAGTGTCCAGCTGCGATGGGGCGAGTGCTGTACGTCAACTAAATAAAATAAACTAAACTGTCCCTGAGATGGAAGGCATCCGGGAACAGCTGTTTTACGACATCTTGTTGACTGACGACGGCGTACCACTCACAACGGCGGGCATCTACGGGTTAAACCCTCTAGTTTCACATCGCACACGGTGTGATTTTATTCAGTCTGATTCCTCCACCATACTGCCGTAAAACCCGGTTTGGTGATGGTCAATAGTTTGGTGAACGAATAGTATTATAATAGTTGTAACGATTTTGGAAAATGTGAATTCGCTTCTGAAAAACGATACTACCACTTTCTCTTGCTACCAAAAAAAAAATGTTAGTTCTAATTGCATAAAATTTAAATTTTATGTCCGTTATCAGTTCCCACTATTAACTAACTTTCTCTTTTCCACAGAAAATGCATAACCCTCAAATGCTCCCAAGAAGCAAACCTGTACAGAAAGAGGCAGATGCAAAAAGAAGAACCTAAAAAACCAAAAATATTTAAAAAGAAATCACCTACGCCGAGTTTGTCTAGTGATTCTTTAACCTCGGATTATGATGATCATGATGATGATGGTGGTGGTGGTGATGATGATGATGATGATGGTGGTAGTGTTGATGATGATGATGATGATGGCGATGATGCTGACGGTGATGATGACGGTGATGATGATGGTGGTGACGGTAGTGATGATGTTGGTGATGATGATATATAAATTACTTTTGTGAGTAAATTTTTCATAGATATTTTGACATATACAGATACTTTACAGCTAGCAGGCCCCGGCATTGCCTAAGACTCAGTCTATGAAGAAAGGCCGGAACAAAACACAGAGATGTCTTTTTAACAAGCTTTAATTTTTTTTTATGTATGGCCCTACCCAAATGACTCTACTCTGCCTGATGGAAAGCATGGGCAGAATCCGAGAGTGGTGGTCACCATACTAATTTTGAATGCAGACAATGCAACAAAGCAGCATTGTGACACACAGTATGGCGCCCTATTGAGATGCTTCTGAATCATTGGGCCCCCGGTCTTCCACCTAGGTTGGTCATCTCTGAGAGGGTAGTACCATCCCGGTAGATTCGTCAATTCGTGTTGAAATCAGCGTGACTCTACCTTAATTGGTAGTAAGTAATACCATACAAACAACAGCTAATTATGTATTTGTAAAATAACATTTACTTACATTTATTTATTTAGATTTAAGTGTTAAACTAAGAAAATAGGAATTTTGACTTTATGGTTAACTTGATGTGATAGGTAATTGATCTTCAGCTAGCTATTTAGACTTTTTTAATTTTACTTATGCCAGGTTTGAGCAATCGAACAGATGACCTAACTGAGGGTAAGAGGCTACCATTATAGTGGTATGGATTAGCTGCCACCACTCAGTGGCAAGCTGAAATTTTACAGCCCAGTTATACGTTTAGTGATTGACGAACCAAGACAACGAATGACCATAATTTTTTTTATCTAATGATTTTCGTATTTCACGCTATGACATTAAGAATAGAATTTTTGTATGTAGTACCTGTATTTTAGAAATGATTATAATTGTGTATTATTACATATTTTAAAATATTTTTACATTAATGAAACGTTAGTTTTATTTTTACGCTCTTCTTTCCCTTTTCTATGGAAAATCTGTTGTTTTAACTTCTTCTTAGTAAAATGACAAAGAATGATGATACCATTTGAATCAATTGCTTTTCGAAGAGTAGAACACTATGTCGGGATGGATTGTTACAGGATTCTGAACCAAATGGGTTTAGAAATAAATATCACAGAGTTACAAAGTATTTTGAAATGTTATTATGAATTTATCTCTTTAATAAGGTGTCAAAGATTGCATGAGGAGGTTACGGGTACGGTACGAGGGCAGTCCGATAAATACTTAGTCTATAAAACAAATTAAGGAAATTTGGAAAAGTGGCGTTTTATTTCCCAACATAGTCTTTTAAGCTCGATACACTTGACCCCGCAATGCTCCAACATTTTAACCCGTTTGAAAAATACGTTTTCACGGGGTCTGCAAAGTAAGTTTCCATGTCGGCGATGACCTCCTTATTCGACTTTAATTTCTGCCCGGTAAGTGACTTTTTTAAGGTTGGAAACAAAAAGTACCCGTCCGGGGCCAAATGATGAGAAATGGCCGATTTGACCGTGGCAAAGCCCACGGAGCACGTTCGCCGGGTGAAGTCCACTGTGTCGACTGTTCCTTGGTCTCTGGTGTGAACCAGTGAATTCATGTTTCGTCAACGGTAACGAAATGACGCAGAAACTCCTTCGAATTACGCTTAAACAGTGTCAAAGACTGATCTAAAGTGGTCATACGGTTGCGCTTGTTGTCCGGAGTGATCAAACGCAGCAACCATCGCGCCGACAGCTTTCTCACCTTGACCTTGACCTTGACCCCAAATGCAGGCAATGACCCACGTGTTTTTTTGAGATGCCTACTGTTTTGTAAGGTAGGTGCACCGAGGTGAAAGTCAGAGGTAGAATAGTAGCAGTTAGCTGCAGCCGCTAGGCCAACGAGGCAGTTCGTGGCACTCTTTCGATTTGATTTTTTTAAAACCTTATATTAGCAGACACTTTCTTAATCTTTGTCTTTGTCAAGAAGTAAATTTCTGTTAATAATGTGTCATGGTATTGTAAGAAGTCCTTGATAAATAAATGCAATAAATTCTTTAAAATGTGTTAAAATGTTCTAATTTCATAGAATGATCGGTAAGAATCTTCACGGGCGGATCCTAAACAAGGTCAGGCACGGGCTCAGGAGTATTCTCTGAGGACCTAAACATACACATCTCGACACCATTCGGAGCCCACAACACAGCCTTCCAGGCAGAATGCATGGGCATAATAATGGCGGCACATGCGATCATCTCCAGAAAGGTAACGGAATACCCCATCCGCATACTTTTCGATAGCCGATCAGTGTTACAAGCCCCACAGAGTCATACGGCTACCTCAAGGCTGATCTATGAAATCCACAGAACCCTAACAAAGGTAAGTACTACAAATAATATAAATCTTCAGTAGAGAAAGGGGCATAGCAACTCCGCGGAAACGACACAGCTGATGCACTGGCAAGAAGTGGATCGGAAGCAAGGGCAGCAGGCCCTGAACCAATATTGTACTTGCCAACTGCTTGATTGCAACGGACACCGCAACAGAACACCAAGGTAGAACACCAGATATATTGGTCCAACCTTAGAACCTGCAGGCAGACCAAGGAGGACCTCCCGACGATCAACCCCGGATTGTCACGGTAGCTGAAACAGCTCGGAAGACCTCCGGTTCGACTTCTGATCGGAGCAATAACTGGTCATGCACTACTAAACAAACATCTTTTCACTCTAGATGTAACAGACAGTCCTCTATGCAGAGCATGCATGGAGGAGGATGAAACAGCCGCCTATGTCATCTTGGCCTGTGCTGGGGTGGCAGAATACCGGGCGAGAAACCTCGGATCGCCGAGGTCACTTCAAGAAGTCGTCGCAACGCAAAGGGTCTGCTAGGCTTCCTGGAGGAACTGGGTTGGCACAAATAGTGCCGGTCCATTACGTAAAAATAGGCGCAATAAAGTCGTCGAGTTGCGGCAAGCCAGCCCGCGAGTTCAAAAGTTCAAGCTTTTTATATAATTAAACTGATTGAACAAACATTAATACTAATATTACCTATTCATTTTATATTATAAACTATAAAGGATAATTTCAATAATATTAATAAGTTACCTAACATCCAAAAGTATCATTGCTTCGTATCAGTTTCAGCACTATGGCCCATTGAAATATTTCCAAAATTAAATAACTATATTTTCGTAATTATGGATATGTGTGTGAAAAAACGAATGTCACATGTTAAACAAGAGGTAAGAATTATAATCAACACTAAACACAATTTAGAACATACAATGACCTAAAAGTAAGTCCGTTTCTTTCTTATCTTTTGCAGCCTGATGTTCCATCTAGAGTCTAGACATATACTTATGTATTTGCATTATTGCAAGGTTTATCATATAAAACTCTAGTGCATTTTTATGCCAATTTCCAAATCATTTTCCATTTCTGAATCCAATGCTTATCTACAATGGTGTCTAATTTTAACTCAATTTGAGAAATACTCCCGCGATTCTTAACTATATTTGTGGAATACAACATGTGCCTTTAAGTAACATAATTATGAAAAAAAAGAAAAGATATTATTCCTATTTAAAAAAAAATACGATGTTTCATGATCGATTATGTGTAATCGTAATCGAATATTTTCACTATGGCTTAATGACACTCAAGTACTGAACGTCAACTGTCATAATCACTCTCTTAGATCGGTGAGACTGTAGATTTACTAATAATATATTTGTTTATTTCATATATAATATAAAAAAACTAATAAACGAATAAATTAATATTTAAACTAAAAATATTTCATTAAATAGATTTGAAAGATCTTTTTAACAAACGAATGGACAGAGGACAACATAATTTTTACAAACACTATTTACTAATAATTTATCTATATTAGTCATGAACGACCGCGTCGTCCTAGCTCTATGAATCCTAGCTACTTGTGTTCGAGCGTCATCCCTTTATCGACAACGAGTAGCGCGACATTGTGATATTCCTAGTTCGCACGTTTATAATGGCCCACCTATAGTATGGATTGATGTGTTTATTGTGACATTCCATTTACTTCGCTTTTTTTGTATCATGTAATTGTTTGTCACACAAAAAACTACTTATGAAGAATATAAGGCGGCCACTGGACGCTACAATAAATAACATGTGCAATATATTTTATTTCAAAAAATAATATGACTGGGGCTTAGACTACAAACGATCAATAATATTGCGCTATATTACGAATTGTGCAATGTTTTGCTTGCCTGTGTAAACATATCTTCATATTTTTGCATCACTTGTATGTGTACTACGTCAAGCAAAACATAAGACTAAACAGTAATGCGCAATATTGACCCTATACAATGAAATAGAAAAATATTGCGCAGTAAAAATTCAAGTAGTTCAAACTTTTGTTTAATCATACATAACACAAACCTCAATAATAACCATAAACGCTCAATAGTATTGCACAGTTCGTAATATTGCGCAAGATCGTCTAGGCCGCCTAACACAATGTGCGAACTGGAGTAAAAAATGAATCTAATTGCGGGTATTCTAAAAATATTTTTTTAAAAACATGATCTTAACGTAACAAGCTGAAACGACTCGAAAGACGTTGAATTTTTTTCCAGAATATTGGTGATTTTGTAAGAACGTCGGTACAGCAACTTACACGTTTCGCAACTGGTTATACCAAGGACATGGGTCTACGAACAGACTTCTTTCTGGACTCAGGACGGTTTCTTTTTAGCTGACTGGTGTGCAGTTTAATAAACTCTGCAAAGATTTTTTTTCATTTTGGTAGTCGTTCATGTTGGGCTAGTGTGATATGACTTCAGCGACGTGACTTTTGTTCAAGGACAACCTACCCCTAAATAAATTCGCCGCGGTAAAATTTAACAAAGTAGTTAATTCCACCAGAATAGCATCTGAGAGTATAGTGTACGTTCTTACGGAAAATCAAGAGCACTCACATCGGGCGAAGATTGATAGTGTCACAGGTATATTCTTTTTATAGATTGTTCTCTAAATTATTATGTTAAGTTAATTTGTGTACATTTTCAAAACCTTTTTTCGCTTCTAAAGTCTTGCACTATTAAACTGAAATTTAACACGTTAAACTTTACGCTCCAAGTATGGGTTGTATTAATTTTTTGCAACATATGCAAAATTTGTCTCTGCTACCTTAAAATAATTACATATTATAGATACGTGCAATATATTATACGTATCGTCGTAAAGCAAAATGTGTGTTGTTTTATAAAAGAAATAAATGAAACATATACTTTATATGATGACTAGGGACCGAATTATATTCATTTGCATGTTTGCATATGCAATTTTTATGTGAAACAATTTCAAAAAGACAGAGTTGTTCAGCGTCAACCTTTAGTGACGTATGACATTAACATTTTGGTCCAATATTTCTGATTGATTTTCTGGCGTAATACATATATCAGATTATAGAACACTAGCTGACCCACGTAACCTCGTTTGCGCCTTATATTGCCCGTAGCGTGAAAATTTCCGCCCGTTTTTGAAACATTCTTCGTTGTTGCTCCGCTCCTATTAGTAGTAGCGTAATGATATATACCCTATAGCCTTCCTCGATAAATTGACTTTCCAACACCGAAAGAATTTTTCAAATCGGACCAGCGGTTCCTGAGATTAGTCCGTTCAAACAAACAAACAAACTCTTCAGCTTTATATATTAGTATAGATTTTTCTTTAAGCATTAAAATCGTGTTTAATAAAGTGCTATGCACATATCCCAAGTTTTGAGTTCAGGTTCACATGAATATTGTATTGAGTATTTTATGAGTATTGTAACAAAATTTAAACGTGTTTAGACGCAGATCTATTTTCGCTGAAATCTGTGCACAGATACAGATCACAGAATACAAATTATTGATATGGGTATCCGTTATATCAATAATGATTTATTTACTTTTCATTAGTGTACGACCGCCAATTCAGCGTTTCGACTGAAACCAAAACACAAAACAAAAAAAAAAACAATGTTTTTTTACATATTTATTTGCATATACAGACACAAACAGTTAAATAATGCTAAACGGCTAAGGCGAAAGGCCCGTATTCACTTTGATTAGTGCGAGTGCAAGTGCGTAGTGCAGGTGATATCAGTCATTGGTAGAAAATGCGTGTGGATCGCGAATTCGCTGTCCTGACGTATTTTCTATCACTCATCGATTACCTGCACTACGCTCTTGCACTCGCACTAATCAAAGTGGATACAGGTCTTAAGCTAAACACACATAAGTAGGCACTGCCCATGTCGTTTTCAGCCTCGTTTTAAACAGTTATGTTGCTTCAAATTTAAAAATGATGGCTAATGAGTAGAAGTGATATACTTATGATACACTAACTCATTCGAAAAAAAAAACAATAATAATAAGTCACATTTTTTATCCGATCGGTGGAAAAAATGTCTCTTATCCTTTTTTTTCTTAGCATTCTTCTTAGCAGTGCAGTATGGCAAGCAGGATTCCTCCAACTAGACGTCCTCAAAAAGCGAGAAGAATATCGACACAAGCTCCAGTAAGTATATGCTTTATGAATGTGGCTTTAAAGTCAATTTAGATACCAGTAGAATATAATAACAATAAATGACCTTATGGATAAAGTTTCGATAATCTGGAAACAATAAATAGTGCCTAAAGAATTGTTCACCATTGATGTTATTCCCAAATACATACACCATAGTCTAAAACACCTCGACCTGAAGCGTGGTAAGATATATAAAGTAGAAAAAAAAATTTGGGGGTTCCCCATCATAGAACTGCAATTCAAAATTTTTTATCATCAACATCCTGTCTGAGGGGTATCTATGGATAGATCATTGAAGTTTCTAACATCATTTTTTTCTAAACTGAATAGTTTGCACTTCCAAAGTCGTAAAATGTGTGTAAACTTCTAAAATAAGAGCTTTATAACACTAAAAAAACCTTTTCTTTTTTAATACGTCATAAATCTTAAAAAAATACACTCTTATTAATACATCGGTCAAAGTTACAACGAACTACAAGAACTTTTACATTATGTTACTTGCTGCTACGGAACCCTTCATGGGCAAGTCCGATTCGCATTTGGCCGCTTTTTACTTGTACAGATTATAACTAATATCTCGAAAGGCAATTGGACTGAAAGAGACTAGATCTCTCGATACAGGGAATCCTAGTGTGGGAGCTAGCGATCAAATACTCTACCTATTTTTTTTTGTTGTCAGTAACAAGATATCACAATATTTGTCACTTATTAGTGTTTTTTTTTCTTAACAGGGCAGTATGGCAAGCAAAGTTTCTCAACCTCCTTTCATTGCTCTTCCTATTTCTAGAAGAGTTCAAGTGGCGTTAGGAACCTCGACAGAAGGTCCGGTAAGTTTTTAATGCCTAAAAATAGTTCCACAGTTAATTTAGATGTCAGTAGAATATATTTCTGTTTAATTTTAATTTGCACGATAATATTACTTTCAGCTCATTAAACGGACCGGTACCATTCAAAGAAGTAAATCAGATTCTGAGGTAAGTTCATATTTCAGTACACTACGAACAATCATCATAGAAATAGACGCTGTCTGTTTGAATGTGTGGGTGTGTGCCAAACTACGTGATGCAAGCTTTGCCACGCACATCAGCATAATACATGGCAATAGAGTGACAGCAGTGTCTACCGTACCACATATAAATAAAAATTATGTAAAAATGTTTTATTAAAAATAATGTACTGAAAGCTAAAAATATATTCGGTTGGTTCCAGATTCCAGTACTCATACCCCTCTCCCTCATGAATCAAAGGCATTGATCAGATAAAAAAAACCAAGGATTTCATCAAAATAGAGAGTTAATTTTTTTTCGTTGATCTCGAGAATATAAATAACTTAATTTACCAAAAAAATTCATTAATACTGTTGATTATTTTTCTTCTTTGCAGGTCATTATGAAAAACAGAATTCCTCCTTCTGCTTCTACCAGTTCTCAAACAGCGAGAAGAAGATCAACAGAATATCGGGTATATTTATTCTACTTGAATATAGCTCTATAGATATCAGTAGAATATACTATACATAATTGTAATTCACACGATAACCGGGAATAATCGGGCCTACCACTGTAAGCAGTACCTCAACCGATTCTGAGGTAGGTTTATAGTAGGTACAGTACATTAAGAATAGTAAATCATCATTATCACGGGTAACGTGGTTATTATTCTTCTTCTTCTTTGATGAAATGGCAACCAGCCGGATCTCTCGGATCAGCTATTTCTGCCAATATCAAGTATTTAGTCTTCAAGTTAAAAGTCTTCGTCGTGATGAAATTAATGATATAAAATATAAAAAATGTGGATGCGATGAAATGGGAACCGTCTTCCGAAAAAACAAAAAACGATCTCCGTGGTTATTATAACTTTACAACAAAAGTATTGTATGACGTTTTTAAGAACCCAACCAGTACTAAAAATCACATCGTCAAGAACTTTTGTATGATATGAATAAGAAATAACTTTTTTATTTCACGAATGTTTTAGAACTCGTTGCTAAGTGCTGAAATGCTAAGTGGCCTGACAGAACTATCTCCGCCTAAACAGACAGCTGATGATTCAAGACAAAACAAAATGTTACAGAAGTGTAGAGCAGTAGTAAGTGTACCGCTAGTAGTATTTCATAAGCCAATTTGTTTAATCCTTCGTTATGTGTTAGGTGCTACCGTGTGGTACTGCAGACCAAGATGTCTCTGGTTCGACTCTCGGGTCGGCCCAGTGTTATTGAGTTTTTCTGATCATAGATATCCTTAGTAACAGCTCTGAGTTTGGAAGTTTTGGTTCGTTGGTCGTAGGGCACTTAAGGGCGCTCACACATAACTGCGAATTCACATCACATCGTAAATATGTGCGAGCTCGCACGAATGCACCGCAAGAACTTCCGATTTTTTCGCATCTTACATTCGTTTTGGTCCACTCTGAGACTTTACTAGATGGCACTACTTTCTTTCTTTTTCTTTGCTTTACTTTTACTAAATTGCGCTGTGTGTTAGATGTCCGAAATACGTATTATTATTACAAGATTTAATTTAGCTTCATCTGTCCCGATTTGTCTGTAATGAAATCTTGCAAGTTAAACCTGATCCACTTCGCGGTTTCCGACTGAGCTGAAATTTGAAATATACCTTTAGTTTTGATGACAGTGCAATTTTATATAATCGGTATTATTATTAATAAAAAATCGGCGCCGTAACAAAATGGTGGCGTTGAAATTTCTGAACAACCCAACCGATATGGGTATCAAATGAAAGGGCTTAAGTTGTTCTTTTAGTAACGAATAATAAAAGCTTGTTTTAAAAAAAACTTTTTAAATTAATCACTTGTTTTATACGTATGTAAAGTAAAGGTACCTAACTAGGGAACTATACGATACGCATAATTTTACTCTTTGTTTTCGAAAGTATGGTCACATGAACCAACGTTTTGCCGCACAAATTCACATCGCAAGTTCCTACGATGTAATGCGACGTCTAATCGCATCGCATCTTAGTTATGTGTGGGAGCCCTATAGCCGTCCGTAATGCCTGACCTAAAATGTTATTAATTTCTAGTTACACCAAAATCTTTTATTAAAATCTAAAACCTAAATTTCAGACACTTACGGCTTTGCTCAGGCAATATAATATTGCAAGAAAAGGAAGAGATAATGATGTAAGTTTTGACTAGTTACCTACTTAGTTATAAATTATTTTTTTACCTGGTTATGGCTAAGCCAAACGAGGATTAGGCTATGTATATATGTTCATCTGTTCCCTCATAGCTCCTCAAGTACTTATTAGAACTGAACAAATGAGATATCGTTTAAGAGTATTGATCGTCCGCTGGTTATAAGCTATATGACGTGTCACTGAATCTAATGTGGCGCCCTCTAGTAGTCCTAAAGTACTGTGTTAAAAATAAATTTGAGGTAAATATGACTTGTACATTTCTAAAATATATATATATATTATATGCTCGTGGCTTTGTCCGTATTTATTTGATAATCGTGATATTTGTGAGGACTTAGAGGACGCCTTGAGCAATATTTTTGAAGGAAGTTTTAATAAATAAATTAATATTTCTATGAAATTTAAATAACTTTTATAATCAATTAATAAAGGCACCAAAACATTTAAAAAAAAAGTATAAACTAAGACGTCGTAGTTGGGCTACTACAAAAACGACGCTAAAAAGTATGAAACAAGCTAGAAAAGTCGTAGTCACATGTTGTTAAAGTGTTATCGTACATTTCTATGTAACGAGCGACCACGTCTTTTCAAACTTGTTTCATACTTTTTAAGCGTCGTTTTAGTTTTAGTTTCAGTAGGGTTTTAGTTTTACTTTTGATTTAGATTTATGTTAGTAGTTAATTGGTCTATCAAAATGATCATTATCATGAGCCTACCGCTATCGATTATAAACTTATGACCAGCTGTTAACTGGGGTAGACTTCTAAGGAATCCTTGTAAGAAATTACTTTTTAGCGAAAATATTGTTTTCACCGCGATGACTATTATAAAATAAAAAATAACATAAAAGAGCCTTTATTGCTATTTACTTTCTTACAATATATAATACTATATGCCTTATTTATTTTCTTCCTAATTTCAATTATCGGTATCTGGATGTTTGTCTGTAACAACTTGGCTATAGACAAAGGCACCGTCTCTAGCTGAATGAGTCCATACTGGAGCAGCTATTTTCTTAAATTTGTCTGCCCATCTTTTTTTTTGTCGACCTTTATTCCTTTTGCTGGTGCGTGGGTACTATTATGTTATTACCTTTACCCACTTTTCTTTACTTTCTCTGAGCATATGCCCCGTCCATCTCCATTTTAGTTTTCTATAGATATTGGATGCATTTTTAAATATTGTTTTACTTTTCATTGTTTGTAGTTTCACTTTATACCTTTTATTTACGGTACACACACAAAGCTTTCACCGAGGGAGTGAGGATACCGGAGGCCTATACCCCAACCCCTACCAACATCCCTTTCCCCATCCCCCAAAGGTCAGCAACGTACTTGTGACAAATCTGGTGTTGCGGGTGTCCATGGGCGGCGGTAAGAGTTTACCATCAGGTGATACGTGTGCTCGTTTGCTCCCTATAACATTAAAAAAAAAACAAACTGTGAGATGGCAGATATTTACGATGCGTTGCTTTACTTTACTTTCAGCTGAGAAACGGAACTTATGATCCGAACACAGAAAGTAGCAGAATAGATGCAAATAACAGTAGAAGAGCAATTCTGGTAAGTTTAAACTATTTGAAAAGAACTGCTCAATTGTTCAGTTGCTTCTCTGTTCTCTGTAGCAGTCGTAGTAGTCGCATGAAACACATTATGTTAAAATGTTAATCTTTTCAACTGCCTCTGTGCGCTGTGGTAGCATATGCGACTGCTTTGCTTGAGGTCTGGGGTTCGAATCCCGGGTTTGACCAAATATTTGTATGATCTGCAAATATTTGTTTCGGAGTTTGGGTGTTTTCTATGTATATATTTACAAAAAAGTATGCATGTATTTATGTCAGTTGTCTAGTACCCATTATCGAGCTCTACTTAGGACTAGATGGCGTTGTGGTAAGATGTCCGAAATATTTATTTATTTATCATTTTCGATCAAATTGATAACTTTAATTTCAGTTAATACGTAGACTGTACCGACAAATTTTTGACTCAAGCAAACGAAATAATACTGAACGTTCTGACGTAAGTTTCCAGTGCTCTATTATACAATTTGTTTACTTTTATGAACAATATTCTAAACAATATTGCATGAAATGCGAGTTCCTTTGTTACTTTGTTTTAACCCCGACGCAAAAAGAGAGGTCTTATAAGTTTAATGTCGATGTCTGTCTGTCTGTGGCATCGCAGCTCTCAAACGAATGGACCGATTTTTTGGCAGTTTTTTTTTCATTTGAAAGCCAGTTTCCTTGCGATATTTCTTAGCTATGTTTGGTTAATATCGGTCCAGGAGTGTGAGAGTATCAGCTCTTTTTCAAAATGATGTAAGGTATTTTTAGCGTATGATTAATCGATTAAGTGCTTGCGTGGGAGGTTTTGTAATTTTTTTTAAATTTTAGGTTGTTATTACCGTGATAACTGACATACATGAGTACGGAGTATTCAATTTAATTTTGTAAAAAAAAAAGGTGGTGTATAATTTATTTCTACTCCATTTAATTGAATTATTCACCATATAAATAAATTGGTAAATAAATAGAAAAGAATTACCAATACCAAACATAAATCTCAGTTAAATCAATTTTTCAGAGAACATTAATAGAAAATATTATGGCAAGAGGGAATATTGCAAATCATGATGCTTTATACTTGCGTCGCAGAGCGAGTAGCTCGACGGACTCTGAGGTAAGCTTGTTTTTTTTTAATGTTAGACCCTGCCACAATTACCCTTCCTGATGGAAAGCATAAGCAGAATCCAGGAGTGGTGGTCTCCATACTCCGAATGCAGACAATGCAACAATGCAGCATGGTGACCCACACCATGGCGGGCTAGTGATGCTTCTGCATCATTGGGCCTCCGGTCTCGCACTCACCAATGAAACACGACAGCACGATCGCTGTCATATTACGTTGATTTTCTGTGCGAGGGTAGTACCGCTCCGGTCGAGCCGGCCCGTTCGTGCTGTAATCAGCGTGGCTCTAATACCTCCAAGCGTGGTTCTATCACCACCACAATACAATACAATACTAAATATAATATGCTTAAATGTCTAATAATAAGTTCTTTGTCAATTCACGCGATAACCTTACTTTCAGCTGAGAAACGAGATTAGTATTTCGGACACTGAAGGAAGCAGCTCCACAGAATTTGAGGTAAATTTATGTTACGTGAAAATAAGTACTGAATTGTTTAGTTCCTCCTTTACAAGTACAGTATGTTATGCTTACCGGGAATAAGTCCTACTATGCTACAAATAACTATGGATTGATAGGTACTCTTTATTGCACACTATAATATGAAATACATAATATAGAAAGTTAAGAAATAAAACTGTGGAATCTCTTTCAATCTGTAGATTGATTATAATAATAATAAAAAATATTTGGATTTATCTCACGAGATTTTCGACATGTGGAATGTGGATTCGGCTATCATTGTTCCGATAGTCGTATCTGCTCACGGATTAATTGCCAAGAGCCTCGACCAACACCTTAAGAGGCTCACGTTAGACGGCTGGATCAAGCGTTTGATGCAGTGTCAAGTTGTCTTTTTGTTACTTCTGGAAAGGCTGGACCGATTTTGACGGGACTTTCACTGGCACATAGCTGATGATCTGAGGTGTAACTTAGGCTTTTTTAGACTAGCTTCGTTCCGCGACGTTACCCGCGGTTTTTGTTGTACCGCGGGGTTCAACTAGTCATAAATATTAGACGTGCACTTTTTACATATTCGACATATTTAGTATACACTGTGTGGCTTTACCGAGTGTATAAACAATTTATACTTTGTATACAATAGTTAATCCACCACTCCCACAGAATTTTTAGGTCATGAACATTGGCATTAACGGAATAACTACTTGAGGTTCGTATATTTGGTCCTGGATTTAGACACAAACAATTCTCTATTAAATCGTGATTTTTCATAGTAGGTTTTCATATTATGAAGTTTAGCAGAACTGTTATGCTGAACCTTATTACACGAATACTTAAAATGTTCTATAAAAATGAATTACAAAATTCACAAGTGGATACAAATTATGTAACTACATACTACAAAATTACTAATATTACTTGCTTGCTGTAATAAAAAAGGGCATCTGCTAACAAATTACAAAATGTAGTTTAAAAAAAATATGTACTTACAAGGAGAAAAACTCTGTTATTTAATAAGTTATTTCTTTCTTTATCCGCGTAATGTAAGTGTTTAACTTTAAATCGAATACATATTACATTGTTATTCAACTTAAATTTAACGGTTCAGTATTGCCATAAAGTCATAAAGAGCAAGTAACAAACAAATACAAACTGGGGAGCAGTTTGACGATATTGCACATTAATTTAGATTAGATTAGATTAATATTATTTTTTATATAAATTTTGTAGGGCTCGCACGCTGAACAGACACCTCACACACGCAGAGAATCCAATATGAATCCTACAGGGGATATGAGAAACGCTCATGCACAACAAAACAATGATCTATGTGACTGTGTGAATCAGAGCTCCCAAAACAACGGAGGACGACCTCACTGTCTAACACCACAACAACTCTCAGATTTGGATGTGTTAGCTAAGCGCATACGAAGTCAATTTTGGGACTCTGCAGAAGCACTTGTACGAAATTATGAATCAGTCACAGAATTTTGTAAACGACAATCACCACCAACAATAAATGAATCACGTCCACGAAATATTGATACAGATTTGGAAAGTTATCTCGAAACCAGTGTAGTTAATCATAGAAAACGGTCTGAAACAATACATGTCAATCCAGTAAATCAAAATCACGATACTTCAACGCAAAGCGGAAGTAATAGCCTGAAAAATAACGGCCCAATTACAAACCGTAAGACGCCGGCGGCACAAGCCGAACCCTCTCGACTTAGGCAAAAAAATCCTGTAGCTCCAATCCTAGATACTTCCAGTCAAGATGAAGGTAACAGCCCAAAAAATAATGCCTCAATCAAACGTCTTAAAAGGTCCGCGCAACAAACCAGACCATCCTGGATTAGGCAAGAAAATCCTGTAGCTCTAATTCATGATTCTTACAGCAAAGAAGAAGATAATGGCTCATTTCGAGATCGTAAAAGGTCTACGCAACAAGCAGGTCCGTCCTATAATCGAGACAAAGATCTTGCAGCTCAAAATAATGTCTTAAGAAATTATCAGCGGGCATCAGATCTTGACATGGTAAGTATTCCCTCTTCGGCACTATGTTTTTCAAGTTCAGCAGTACTGAATATAGGCCTCCCCTAAAGCTCCACATAACGACCGGTCCTGTGCTGTCCGTATCCGCGACCTTCAGCAGGTCGTCGGACCGACTTGTAGGGTACTTACCTACGTTCTGTCTACCATTATGCGGTCACTACTCCAGAACTTTTCGGCCTCATTGACCGTCTTATCTGCGAGCAATGTGACCCACCCACTGCCACTTAAGTTTGGCAACTATCTGGGCAATGTTGGTGACCTTGGATAGTCTACGGATCTCTTTATTCTCATTCGATCATGCAGTGAAACTCCGAGCATTGACCTCTCCATTGCTTTTTATGTGACTTTGACCCTAATTATAAGTGTCCGGGTCTCGGTAGCAAAAGTTATCACTGGCAACAAACACTGGTCAAAAACTTTCGCCTTGATTCCGCCCAGCCGAGTTGGATGCGACGCTTGACCTCTTTCTCGGAGAGAAACTCTTTTTTTCTCTTAAGGTTTTCTTGAGGTGTTTCTTACATTAGGTATAAATATATAATTTATGAATCAAGTCTATAGGTCTAAGGCACGTTAGGGAAGCATAAAACAATACTCCTGAAATGAAAATAAATTTTCATGTATGTCTTATCAGGTTCCAATTGGTAACGGCAATGCAATGGTCCCTCAAAGAGTACTCGACAATATTGACTGGAAAGTGCACACAACAGCTACAAGGCAGCTGCTCCAAGCAATTTTTCCTAGAAGGTATCTTTAGCCAATCATAAAAAATATTTAGCAATACTATTTGGAGGTCTATCAAGCATTTATAACGAATTTTAAAAAAAATAACACAGCTAATTAGGATTTACAAGTTAACGAATATTGTCGGCCAACTAGTTCGACGCTATGGGCCACCGAAAATGTTATGTGAACTGTTCACCATTGTCTTGATTCGCATTGCTAACATGAAACCTTTTCAAGGCGTGGCTGTTGGCGTGTTTACTTAGATATTTTAAAGAACTCGACTGATTTGAATGTAATTTTCAACAATAGATAGAGTAATTTAAGAATTAGGCTTATATTTCAGCCGGCCGGCCGAACCGGATCGCTAGTTAATAATAAATTAACAAGAATTATACAGTTTTCTACTCTATACACTTTTCACTTACTATTAACTTTACATTCTTGACTATTTCTATTACAAAATTTTGTAAAACCTAATTCCAGTGTACTGGCAACTCATTCCTTAACTGGTAAACCTTCACCAGCATTTGTGAATTGTCCTGCAAAGAAAATTTTGGATCCAAAGCTCGTCGATGACATCGTGACGACAGTATCGAAGAAATGTGAAGTACGACGAAATTTAGTCAGGTAATAATTACGGTGGTAGGAATCATTCAATTTTGGAATTGGTTTTATCAACCTTCAACCATTTTTTGTCAATATTACAATATTACTTAAGTAGGGACTCGCTCTCTTATAATTTAATAATTGACAAAAGACAAGATTTAATTCAAAAATTTCATCAACAGTCTCTAGTAGTTCATTGCTCGATATATGCCTCTAAGACCTTTCTTTAGAAAGGAAGGTTTGGCTTACTAAATAACGTTGAAATACTTATTACATACTATTTTGTTATTAATTTCCTGTTCGCCAGATTTGTCTATACCCATCTGGCCATACGGAAATTAGGAACTAAGAAATTGAAAGAAACCCTATGGATTCTTTCACGTTCACCTTTTCTTTTTTACGATACACAGACAATATATACTCTGCATTCTAAATGCATCACAACATCCACGTTAAGAATTTGATAAAATAATTAATTTTCCTTAAGATTTTGGATTTAATTAATTTCGGCGATGTTGATAATGGTGTTCTTTAGATCAAGTGTAATGTGGGCTATAGTACTTGTATTTTGATTTCGTAACAATTAATTTAATTTCAAAAAAAGAGATACTGTGATATCTTACTCGTGTCTACCGCTGAACAAATCAATGATTGCTGAAAATTAAGTAATGCCAATTTTTTAGTTCTCACTCTTAAATAATTTTCCGTTTTCCACAGAAGCTGTATAACAACGAAATGTAACGATGAGGCTAAACTGTGCAGAAACAGACAAAAATCCAAAGAAAAACGGAAAAGGCAAAAAGAAAATAAACCACCTTCATCGTCTAGTGATTTTTAATATACAAACTATATAGTCCGGGATCCCTGGAACAAATTTTACAAGTTATTACTATCAAGCAAATTTTTCGTGAGTGGCTTCATTTTGATGAGGGGCCTTTCACTTAACAAAAATTTTCAATTGTGGTAGCTAACAGGGCTAGCAGGGACAAAAAACTTCTGAGCGTAGGATCTGGATAACGTACCACGCAAATTGTAGTACAATGTGTCTGTTAAATTATATCAATACTAGCTGTCCCGGCAAACGTCGTTTTGCCATAACGACTAATAAATTAAAAATTAATTAAAAAAACATTGTCCAGCTGACAAAATTGTGAATCTAAACCATTCCCAGATCCCCTTGAACACACACAAAAATCGGTCCAGTCGTTTGAGAGTAGTTCAGTGACATACACACTCACAGAAGAATTATATATATAAAGATTAACTAAGCAACTGTTAAAAATCAGCTAGTTAGTATCATATTTGATGACCTCGTTATCAATATATGTTGGAAGGATAAAACCATACATTTTGTTGGACAATTATTTGTTTCCATTATGTAATAATGTTAGTTAATACTTATATAATTTAACAGCCACATTGTCCTACAAATTGCGTGGTACGTTATCCCGGCCCTACGCTCAGAATTTTTTTCGTTGGTTAGTAGTTAGTAGTTCGTAAGTTAGCTACTTCAATCATAACTTTTTGTAAGGTGAAAGGTGCCTCATCAAAATGAAGCCACTCACGAAAAATTAGCTTGATAGTAATAACTTTTAATAATAGCTTAAAAGTACAGATAAGAAAAAAGCTATTTATTCTGCAACTTTTTTACTATACTTTATTTTAATAAATGACATAAAATGTTTTTTTTAAATTAATAAAGCCGAAAAGTAAATAGTCTTTGTATATAATTATTTATAATTTATTAACACATACTTTAAAGATGTGTGTGTGAAATAACCTGCGTGTTGTGTGACAAATACCTCCCTGAGGGACCAAAGAGGTATTTGACAAAAAGAAATGGCGTAGGATATAACTGTAGACTTAAAACAAATTGTCACACAAATTTGGGAATTCGTTAAAATATATTTGAAAAAACGAACCCTTAACATAAAGTGTGGCCTTTCTATCCTCACGGCAACAAAAAACAATAGATTTATTCTCTTTTTTATTTCATTAAAAAATATTTTATTATTTTTTTAATAAAATAATAAAAATAAATGTTCGGGTTTAAGAAACTTTATTCTCATAAAGAATTCCAGGTTCACTTACATGAGAACATTTTAAAAAAGATACAAATAATTTAATAAATAAATATTATTTCCGTCATTTAACGCACGACACCATCCAACGCTAGTCTAAAAATAAGCAGAGCTTGTAGAATGGGCTCTAGACAACTAGATATAATACATTTAATACTTTTTTTTAAATGCATATCCTACTAATATTATATTCCTACTAATATTATAAATGCGAAAGTTTGTAAGGATGGATGGATGTTTGGATGGATGTTTGTTACTCTTTCACGCAAAAACTACTAACCGGATTTGGATGAAACTTTTCAGTAATATAGCTTATACATCAGAATAACACATAGGCTACTATTTGCCGCGATAACCGACATATACGCGAGCGGAGCCGCGGGCAACAACTAGTATATTATACATAGAAAACACCCAAATTTCGTAACAAATTTTACAGATCATACAAACATTTGGTCCGACCCAGGAATCGAATCGGAGACCTCAAGCACAACAGTCGCGTACGCTACTACTGCGTCCACGAAGCAGTAAATAGCTATTAGATATAAAAAATATTAAATTAAGAAACCATTACCATTAAATTAGGAAATTTAAAAATACAATAACTATAAGAAAATTAAATATAGGTCATTTAACCCATCCCTGAAACCCTAAGGTGGAAAGGTGCACGTTACACTTGTAGCATTGCCACATAGAATGGCAATGGTCAACCTTTGCACCAGAAACAAGCCAGAACGAAGGACACCTCTAAGCTCCGTATGCTACAGCCCAGTTCCCCAACAAACCTCAAAGTGTTGGCAGCCCAGCTGCCCATGGCCTCCACCGCCACCCGAACGAAATAGTAATGTTGCTCTAAAGCCGCATATTACTGCCTCTTTCTGTAACAAGCGTCCCCCGCGGTGGTCAACGGGGAGTGGATGCAATGACTCAGAAGACTGGCGGCAACAGTGCTGACACAAGTAGCGTCCCAGATCAGGCACTTGCCATTCTTACGTTGCCGTTCCGCCGTTACGTACCATTGTCATCTATGCGCTTTTACCATTGCATGGGTAGTTTATTGATCCCTTGACTAAAAGAACCATGGGGTGCGAATCAATTGACTTTGTGATGGTAGTTTGGACCACAGAGTACAATGTATATTTATGTTTGGACTGCCACATCAGAAAAAAAATTTTTCAAAAGAAAAAACGAATGATAAAAAAAAATACTGTTTTTTCAGACATTTAGACAGTAAACACACAACGCCATCTAGCCCCAATGCTAAGCAGAGCTTGTGTTATGGGTACCAGATAACTGATAGAAATACATATATACTTTTTTTTTCTAAATACATACATAAATATTATACATAGAAAACACCCAAACTCCGAAACAAATATTTGTAGATCATACAAACATTTGGTCCGACCCGGGAATCGAACCCGAGACCTCAAGCACAGCAGTCGCATACGCTACCACTGCGCCTCAGAGGCAGTTTTTGAAACTCAAATATACGGGCTTAATGGATATATTACTTTGAATTTGGAAATCTTAATCAGAGAGGATCTATTGCAGATCAAAGTGGCCAGTGCGACGATGGATGACCAGAGAATGTTAAAAAAAAAGACAGGAGGTACCCAAAAAAAAGTTTTTTTCGTTTTATTTAACACATTGGTAAATACACATATCCATAAAAGTTTAATTTATCTCTCTAGTACTAACTGTTTGGAAGGTAAGCCGAGGACCGACGAACAATACAATTATAATTTGTGGTTTAAGTCGTCTATACAAATAAATAAAATTGGAGTGTCTGTTTGTAATATTAAAATAACCGCTTTTTACTTAATGCATATGTATGTATGCACGATACATATACCAAAAATGTAGTTAAAAAAATTTTTGTCTGTCTGTCTGTCTGTCTGTCTGTCTGTCTGTTTGTTCCGGGTAATCTCTGGAACGGCTGGACGGATTTTGACGGGACTTTCACTGGCAGGTAGCTGATGATCCGGGGAGTAACTTAGGCTACTTTTTTTAGACTAACTTTGTCCCGCGGCGTTACTCGCGGTACAACAATAACCGCGGGTAACACCGCGGGGTTCAGCTAGTTATAAATAAAAGCTAAATAGATAATTAAATAAATACTTATCTATACAAATAAATAAAATTGGAGTGTCTGTTTGTAATATTAAAATAACCGCTTTTTACTTAATGCATATGTATGTATACACGATACATATACCAAAAATGTAGTTAAAAAAATTTTTGTCTGTCTGTCTGTCTGTCTGTCTGTTTGTTCCGGGTAATCTCTGAAACGGCTGGATGGATTTTGGCGGGACTTTCACTGGAAGGTAGCTGATGATCCGGGGAGTAACTTAGGCTACTTTTTTTAGACTAACTTTGTCCCGCGGCGTTACTCGCGGTACAACAATAACCGCAGGTAACACCGCGGGGTTCAGCTAGTTGAAAATAAAAATAAAATTTTGTGTCCGACGAACTAACAACTTTAACAAGAATTAAAAATAAACAAGATAATATGAATTAACAAAATTAAGGTTGCGATGTAAACACTAGCTCAGTAGCACCCTCTCCGAGTGGTATAAGTAGTCTGTGGTAGCGCCTACGAGCCTACCCTCTTTACTTTAATTATATACCCCGACTTAAAATGTAAAATTTTTAGATCCTTCACTAAAATAGTTTCTTTTAAGTTCAGATAGTTGGTGGTCGACTTATACAATATAATAACGCTAGAGGACTAAATTATCTTTAAGAATATGATGTAAGTTTGTACTTTTATACTAGTTACCTACATGGTTTTCGATAACAGTTTTTAGATTTATGTTTATACTGGATGGACCATCATTTATGATTTTGTAAAAAAAAAATGACTTTCTGGTGATAAGGCAGCTATTTTTACATCCTAACTAACATTATAAAAGCGAATATGACATTCCTTGTTACTTTTTACTGCAATGACCGATATACAACCGGGTGGAGCCGCGGATAAAAGCTTGCAAGATGCAGTGTTTGTGTTTTCAAACACTCCAGTATACTTAGTACTAATCCAATAGTCGAGTATATTACGTATACCCCATCTAAACCTTATTCATTTTAAGATACTAGAAAATCTTTCAATAAACCTGTTAACTTTAATTTCACCTAATTCGTATATTACACCGACAATTTTTTGACGCAAGCAATCAAAATAATACTGAAAATTCCGACGTAAGTTTTTACTACCTATTTGGTTTACAATTTGATTTTTTTTTATGTACATACTAGCTTTTGCACGCGGCTTCGCTCACGTAGACTTTCATCTACTGATTTATCGCTAAGAATATCTTAATTAATATTACATGAAAAGTGAGTTTATTTGTTCTTCGTTTTTACCGCGATAACTGACATACATGCATGTGGAGCCACAAATACAAACGTTTAATCTACGAGTATTCTTGTAAAAATAAAAACCAGACGGTTTATAATTTACCTATTTTCAGTCCATTTCATTCCATTCTATTCTATTATAATAAGTAAGTTAATGTTTCGTTTTGAAACTCCAAAACGAAACATCAATCGCAGTTATATGAATGTTTCAGAGAATACTGATAAAAAGAATTATGGATTATGCAAGCGGGATTACTGCAAATCAAGATGATTTATTGTAATGGAGCGAGTAGCAGTTCGACGGAAGCTGAGGTAAGTTTATAAAACTTGAATATAGGTCTTCATTAATATCAAGCAGTATAATATATTTATATATCTGGCAACTGCCTCGTTGGTCTTGCGGTTGGCGTATGAGACTGCTGATCGTGAGATCTCGGGTTCGATTCCCGGGTCGGACCAAATGTTTGTATGATCGACAAATATTTGTTTCGGAGTTTGGGTGTTTTCTATGTATAATATGTATGTATTTAGAAAAAAAAAGTATATATGTATTTGTATCAGTTGTCTAGTACCCATAACACAAGCCTCTGCTTACCTTGGGACTAGATGGCGTTGTGTGAATAGATGTCCGAAATATTTATTTATTTATTATTTATTATTATTTATATCGTATGTCACGCCGCGGGGCAAAGGTAGTCTAAAAAAGTAACTTAGTTACTCCTTATATCATCAGCTGTTTACCAGTGAAAGTTTCGTCAAAATCTGTCCGACAGACAGACAGGTCGACAGATAAATTTGTAAAAAATGATATTTTGGTACGTGTACCGCTTTTTGCATTTAGTAAAAAACGATTACTTTAATTTTTATCAATATTTTTTTAATTGTATTGATAATAATATGTTCTTTGTTGAATTGTTTAGTTCCTTCTTTATGGATGTGTATTGGACTTTACTTAGATGTATTCTTAATATACCAGTAGAATATACTTTTATATTTTACTAGCTGTGCCCACTATTACGTAAACGTGACATTTCTATTTTTAAGTTTATTTTAATTTTTCACCGTTTATACCTTCCCTGAACAACATTTCAAAACTAAAATCAGTTAAATCGACCAAGCCGCTCTCGAGATTATGCGAGACAAACGAACAACAATAATTTTTTTAATCTAAGATATAAGTTAATATGTTCTTTCCTAATTTGGACGATAAATTTACTTTCAGGTGAGTAACGGGACAAGTAATTCGAACACAGAAAGAAGCAGCTCCACAGAATCCGAGGTAAATTAATACTACTTGAAAAGAAGTGCTGAATTATTTAGTTCCTCTTTTATGTATGCGTATTAGACTTTACTTGGACGTTATGACTACGTCCAAGTAAAGTCTACATACCAGTAGAAAATACTTAAAAATGTTTTTTGTTAATTTACCCAATAACTTTACTTTCAGCTGAGTAACGAGATTAGTAATTCGAATACAGAAAGAAGCAGCTCCACAGAATCCGAGGTAATTCAATACTACTTGAAAAGAAGTGCTGAATTATTTAGTTCCTCTTTTATGTATGCGTATTAGACTTTACTTGGACGTTATGACTACGTCCAAGTAAAGTCTACATACCAGTAGAAAATACTTAAAAATGTTTTTTGTTAATTTACCCAATAACTTTACTTTCAGCTGAGTAACGAGATTAGTAATTCGAATACAGAAAGAAGCAGCTCCACAGAATCCGAGGTAATTCAATACTACTTGAAAAGAAGTGCTGAATTATTTAGTTCCTCTTTTACTTATGTGTATTAGACTTCACTTGGACGTGGTCGTAACATACCAGTAGAATATACTTAAATATTTTTTTTGTTAATTTACCCAATCACTTTACTTTCAGCTGAGTAACGAGATTAGTAATTCAAACACAGAAAGAAGCAGCTCCACAGAATCCGAGGTAAGTCAATACTACTTGAAAAGAAGTGCTGAATTATTTAGTTCCTCTTTTACGTATGTATATTAGACTTCACTTGGACGTAGTCGTAACATAGCAGTAGAATATACTTAAATATGTTCTTTGTTAATTTACCCAATAACTTTACTTTCAGCTGAGTAACGAGATTAGTAATTCGAACACAGAAAGAAGCAGCTCCACAGAATCCGAGGTAAGTTAATACTACTTGAAAAGAAGTGCTGAATTATTTAGTTCCTCTTTTATGTATGTGTATTAGACTTTACTTGGACGTAGAAGTAACATACCAGTAGAATATACTTAAATCTGTTCTTTGTTAATTTACCCGATAACTTTACTTTCAGCTGAGTAACGAGATTAGTAAATCGAAACCAGAAGGAAGCAGCTCCACAGAATCCGAGGTAAGTTATTACATACCACTTGAAAGAAGTGCTGATTTGTTTAGTTTCTCCTTTATATACAAGTACTGTGTATGTTCTTTATTAATTTACGCGAAAACTTTACTTTTAGCTGAGTAACGAGATTAGTAGTACGTACACAGAAGTAAGCAGCTCCACAAAATCTGAGGTAAGTTAATACATACTACTTGAAAAGAAGTGCTGAATTGTTTAGTTCCTCCTTTGTGTATGTGTATTGCACTTTACTAGGACGTAGTCATAACATACTAATAGAATATACTTATATATCTGAAAAAATGTTCTTTGTTAATTTACACGATAACTTTGCTTTCAGCTACGTAATGAGATTAATAATTTGAACACAGAAGGAAACGGCTCCACAGAAACCGAAGTAAGTTAATTTATACTACTTAACAAGAAGTGCTGAATTGTTTAGTTTCTCCTTTGTGTATGTGTATTGGATTTTACTTGGACGTAGTTGTAACATACTAGTAGAATATACTTAAATATATTAAAATGTTCTTGATTAATTTACGCGAAATCTGAGATAAGTTAATACTACTTGAAAAGAAGTGCTGAATTATTTAGTTCCTCTTTTACGTATGTGTGTTAGACTTTACTTGGACGTAGAAGTAACATACCAGTTACCAGTACCAGTACTTAAATATGTTCTTTGTTAATTTACCCGATAACTTTACTTTCAGCTGAGTAACGAGATTAGTAATTCGAACACAGAAAGAAGCAGCTCCACAGAATCCGAGGTAAGTCATCACATACCACTTGAAAGAAGTGCTGAATTATTTAGTTTCTCCTTTATATACGTGTACTGTGTATGTTCTTTATTAATTTACGCGAAAACTTTACTTTCAGCTGAGTAACGAGATTAGTAGTACGAACACAGAAGTAAGCAGCGCCACAAAATATGAGGTAATTTAATACATACTACTTGAAAAGAAGTTCTGAATTATTTAGTTCCTCTGGACTTTACTTGGACGTAGTCATAACATACTAGTAGAATACACTTAAATATATTAAAATATGTTCTTTGTTAATTTACCCGATAACTTTGCTTTCAGCTGCGTAATGAGATTAATAATTTGAACACAGAAGGAAACGGCTCCACAGAATCCGAAGTAAGTTAATTTATACTACTTAACAAGAAGTGCTGAATTGTTTAGTTTCTCCTTTGTGTATGTGAATTGGATTTTACTTGGACGTAGTCGTAACATACTAGTAGAATATACTTAAATATATTAAAATGTTCTTTATTAATTTACGCGAAATCTGAGGTAAGTTAATACTACTTGAAAATAAGTGGTGAATTATTAGACTTTACTTGGACGTAGTCATAACATACTAGTAGAATATACTTAAATATATTAAAATATGTTTTTTTATTAATTTACGCGAAAACTTAACTTTCAGCAGAGTAACAAGATTAGTAATTCGAAACCAGAAGGTAGCAGCTCCACAGAATCCGAGGTAAGTTAATACATAGTACTTAAAAAAAGTGCTGAATTAGTTTCTCCTTTGTGTATGTGTATTGGATATGACTTGGACGTAGTCGTAACATACTATTAGAATATACTTATATATCGTAAAATATGTTCTTTATTAATTTACGCGAAAACTTTATTTTCAGCTGAGTAACGAGATTAGTAATTCGAAACCAGAAGGAAGCAGCTCCACAGAATCCGAAGTAAGTTAATTTATACTACTTAACAAGAACTGTTGAATTGTTTAGTTTCTCCTTTGTGTATGTGTATTGGATTTTACTTGGACGTAGTCGTTACATACTAGTAGAATATACTTAAATATATTAAAATGTTCTTTATTAATTTACGCGAAAACTACTTTCAGCTGAGTAACGAGATTATTAATTCGAAACCAGAAGGAAGCAGCTCCGCAGAATCCGAGGTAAGTTAATACATACTACTTGAAATTCAGTAAGTTTTATTTAATTACTTTCTTTTTTAATTTATGCCCTAACTTGACTTGAGGGTTAAGAAAACAACTGATTTGTGGAGACATTCTGTACATACATATCTGCAGTAATTGAAATGATATCCCCATATTTAGCTAATGTTTTCAATTCTTGTATTGCATCTAGTGTGTTTCTGATGAAACAAAGTAAAGTGATTCCATTGTTCAAATCTGGTAGCAGTTCAGATCCATCAAACTCCTGACTTATCTTAATCTTCCAACATTGAGTAATTTTTTTGAAAAATTGCTTTTAAACCAAATGTTACAACATTTTATTAAGCACAACTTGCTTCATCAAAAGCAATTTTGTTTTACTAAAGGTCGTTCAAGTATGGATGCATGTGTCGAATTGCTTATACACATATATGGTGCCTGGGAGGATTCACAGGATGGGTTTGGTATATTCTGTGACTTGTCTAAGGCCTTCGACTGTGTCCATTATCCTACACTCATCATGAAGTTACAACACTACGGCATAAAGAATAATGCTCTAAATATTTTAACGTCGTATTTGAATAAGAGTTCAAAATGGCAAAACATCTTCGTGATCCCCGGTAACAATGGGCGTGTCACAGCGTTCTATTTTATGGTCATTTCTGTTTCTCAAATATACAAATGATCTAGATTATTATGTAAGTGACCACCATGAGATTGTATTGTTTGCGGATGACACATCCTTAATTTTTAAAGTAAGACGCCAACTTGACAGTTTTAATGAAGTCAACGGTGCACTCTCAAAAGTGGTACACTGGTTCAATATAAATAACCTTCTCCATAATGAGAAGAAAACAAAATTCAATTAATTCTCTACACCAAACGTTAGCCATGTTAAAACCAATGTTCGATTGAATGGACTAGAATTGTATACTGTGGAATCTACTGTATTTTTAAGTAAGTATTACTATTGAAACTAAGTTACAATGGGGTCCCCACATAGAAAAACTATCCGGTAGGCTAAGCTCGGCGGCTTTTGCTGTAAAAAAGATTCGACATTTAACTGATGTTGATACAGCTTGAATAGTTTACTTCAGTTACTTTCATAGCATAATGAGTTACGGTATCCTACTTTGGGAGAACTGTGCAGATATTAATGCCATATTCGTTCTACAAAAACACGCTGTACGAGCCTTTTATAAATTAGGCACTCGAGTTTCTCTCTGTTCCAAATTTAAAGAGATAAATATTCTGACTGTATCTTCACAATATATACAAAAAAAAAATGTTCAAAAAAATATATCAGTTTCTTAAAATCAGTGATGTTCTTTCGGTAAATGCCAGAAACAAACATAATATTAGTGTTCACGTCACTAGTCTCCACAGAGTAGGCAACTCGTTCATGGGACAATGTATACGCTTTTACAAGCTCCCTATCAATATTAGGAATATGCCATTAAGGAAATTTAAGAATACCATTAAATCGAAGTTATCCGCAAAATGGTATTATACCATATCAGAATATCTTGATGATAAAACCGCCTGGGAATGAGCTGCCCATTTTGCACATGCTGTTTATTTTGAATGTTTAAATTTATTTTGATGTGACAATAATTTATAATTAGAAACAGATTCGTCTTAAACTATTGTTATAGTTGACATTTTTTTAAATTGTTATCTTTACTGATTATTGTAATTGTGACTCAAAGTGTAGTTATCGCTTATTTTATTGAAATAATGTCTTTTGCATTTGTGAATATTATCTGAATTTTAAAAGAGACGGTGATACCTGAGTTTGTTTCGTCCTTTCTTCTCAGGGACAGATTTAGGAAAGGCTGGACTCATCTGCCCAAAAAAAAGTTTTAAACTTGCAAAAGTGTTTATGTAACCTAATTTCAGAACAAATTACTTCATTGCATTTCATTTCATAACTTTCAGCTAAATAACGAGATTGGTAGTACGAATACAGAAGAAACCAGCTCCACAAAATCTGAGGTAAGTTAATACTACTTGAAAAGAAGTGCTGAATTGTTTAGTTCCTACTTTGTGTACGTGTATTGGACTTTGGTTGGACGGTCGGACGGATAGTCGTAACATACTAGTAGAATATACTTATATATCTTAAAATATGTTCTTTGTTTATTTACCCGATAACTTTACTTTCAACTGAGTAACGAGATTAGTAATTCAAACACAGAAGGAAGCAGCTCCGTAGAATCCGAAGTAAGTTAATACATACTACTTGAAAAGAAGTGCTGAATTGTTTAGTTTCTCCTTTGTGTATGTGTATTGGATTTTACTTGGACGCAGTTGTATTATACTAGTAGAATATACTTATGTATCTTAAAATATGTTGTTTGTTAATTTACACTATAAAATTACTTTCAGCCGAGTAACGAGATTCGTAGTACGAACACAGAAGAAAGCAGCTCCACAAAATCTGAGGTAAGTTAATACTACTTACTTGAAAAGAAGTGCTGAATTGTTTAATTCTTCCTTTAGTTATGTGTATTGGACTTTATTAGGATGTAGTCGTAACATACTACCAACTACTACATACTACTACTACCTACTATAATGGAATATACCTACTTATATTACTATAATACTATGTTCTTTGTTAATTTACGCGATAACTTTAATTTCAGTTAAATAACGATTTTAGTAGTGTGAACACAGAAGAAACCAGTTCCCCAAAATCTGGGGTAAGCATTTGAAAAGAAGTTCTGAATTCTTTTATTCCTCCTTTATGTATGTGTTATACATTACTTAGACGTAGTAGTGGTATGATATACAATATGTCACGTAATTATGTTATACTGTTAATACGAAAAATATAGATAGATAGGTACTCTTTATTTCACACCAAAATTGAGAAGATACAACGTAGAATGTAAATAAATAAAACCAGTGATCTACAAAAATAAATAAAATTAGAGTGTCTGTTTGTAATATTAAAATAACAGCTTTTTAATCAATGCATATGTATGTATACACGATACATATACCAAAAATGTAGTTAAAAATGTTTTTTGTCTGTCTGTCTGTCAGACTTACTTTGTCCCGCGGCGGTACTAGCGGTACAACAATAACCGCGGGGAACACCGCGGGGTTCAGCTAGTTATCTATACATCTATATCTATTCAAATAAATAAAATTGGAGTGTCTGTTTGTGACACGAACGGGCAGTGGATTTTAGTGTTTTAACCTAATTCACCTTGACCATGTAGTCTCGATCTATGATTTTAAGAGTAGCTTCAATTTAACGTTCATTAAATACATGATTCTAGTTTGAACCTAAGTTGTGTTGTTTTAATAAATCCTAGTGTACCGACGGGTATGGTAATAAATTGATTGAGAACGGTCTAAATCATGTGAGTGATATTAATGAGTTGAGGAGTGACGTCAGCGAAGCTGATGTCACCCTATAAAACTTACAAACTCCACAAAAATAAATTTGTAGATCATACAAACATTTGATCCAACCCGGGAATCGAACCCAAGACCACACAGCAGCTGTATACGCTACCACTGCGCGACAGAGACAGTCGAACGATGTACGTAATATATACCAAGCGTGTGGATTCATCGCAAACTGTTTGACAAAAAGCCTTTGTCTTGTGAAGAAAAACACAAACAAGAACAGGCAAACATATACAAGCACCAGTCCACATGTTCGTGTTTGTTGTTTACTGTTTCCCATTGCATTGCTTTAATAAGTTATTTCGTTCTTAAAAAAGAAATAACATAAACTACAAAATATACAGAAAGAAATGATTAATCCGCGAATTTAAGTTATTGATTTGAAATCTAACTTCATATTACAATCTTAAAAATTCAACTAAATTTCTAAAATCCTACGGTTCACTAGTGTCAATATAAAACCAGTAATAAACAAATGCAAATTGAAAAACAAAATATTGAAATTCCATGTTATTTCAACTCTGTCCAATTTTGTAAATAAATAAAAAATCTTACACCAATGAACCAATATGACTTAAATGTTGTAGGATTCGCGTGCTGAACGGCCCCTTCACGAAGAATTAGAAGTGGATTTTATGGAAGAATTGAGAAACTTCTTTACACTACATTGTGATGCTGTACACATGGATTTGAACTTACGGAGATGTAGAACACAATGCCACCAAACAACACCACAACAACTCTCAGAAATGGATGTAACGCTTAATCGTATGCAACATCGATTTTTGGAAGCTGCAAAGGAAATTGTACGAAAACTCGAATTAGAACCCGATATCCCTCTAGGACAATTAGCGCCAATAATAAATGAATCACATCCACAGAATAATGATAAAAACTTTAAGCGTAATCTCGAAACCATTCCAGTCAATCATACAGAACGGTCTGAAATAAGACACGTCAATCCAGTAAATCAAATTCAAAATACTTTAATACAAGGCGAAAGTAATGGTCAGAGAAATAGCGGCCCAGTTACAGTTTGTAAAACGCCGGTGCCACAAGCCGGACCATCCCGGATTAGGCATGACAATTCAGAAGCTACAATTCATGATACTTTTAGCCAAGACGAAGGAAACAGGTCAAGAAATAATAGCTCAATCAAAGAACATAAGAGTGTCGAGCTACAAGCCGGACCATCTCGGATTAGGCAAGAAAATCCTGTAGCTCCTGTTCAGGATTCTTCCAGCGAGGAAGAAGGTAATAGTCCAAGAAATAATACCCCAATCAAAGGTCGTAAAAGATCTGCGGTACAAGCCAGACCATCCCGGATTAGGCAAGAAAATCTTTTAGCTCTAATTCGGTATTCTTCCAGTCAAGAAGAAGGTATTGATATAAGATATACTGCCCCAATCAAAGATCGTAAAAGGTCCGCGCTACAAACCGGACCATCCCGGATTAGGCAAGAAAATCTTATTAGCCCTATTCAGGATACTTCTAGCCAAGACGAAGGTTATGACCTAAGAAATAATGTCTTAATTCAAGATCATGAATGGTCTGCGCAACAAGCAGGTCCGTCCCATAATCGAGACGAAAATCCTGCAGCTCAAGTTAATGTCCAAAGAAATAATCAGCCATCATCACATCCTGACATGGTAAGTATTTCTCTCCTCGGCACTGACTTTTATAAGTTCCATAATACTGAATGATCTGACTTTGGCGAGGTTTTTCTTTATCGTCATCTCAGCCGCCCATTGCTGGACATAAGTATTCCCTAAGGTTCCCCATCACAACAGGTCCTGTGCTGTCCTCATCTAGTGGTTTTTCGTTTTCGCACCTTCACTTACCCACGCTCTATCTTTTAGTACGTGGTCACCACTTGTCACGTTAAGGGGCTTAGCAGGTGTGTGGTCATATGATTAAGCCATGAGGTTAAGTAGAAAATAAATAAATAAATAAATGTTTCGGACATCTATCACACTACGCCATCTAGTCCCAAGTTAAGCAGAGCTTGTGTTATGGGTACTAGACAACTGATACAAATACATAAATACTTTTTTTTTGTAAATACATACATATTATACATAGAAAACACCCAAACTCCGAAACAAATATTTGTAGATCATACAAACATTTGGTCCGACCCGGGAACCGAACCCGAGACCTCATGAACAGCAGTCGAGTAAGCTACCACTGCGCCGCCGAGGCAGTCAATGAGCATTTCACCCCTTTCATTTCTGGTACCTAGGCCGTATTTACCGAGATGTGGCGGATGTGGTCATCTTGTTCAGTGTTCCCTATTTTCGCATTCCAGTCTCCCTGAACTATTAAAATCTCACGTTTAGAGATGCTCTCTATCGTGGTCTGTAAAATTCCGTAAAAGTCGGTATTGTCTTTCTTTGGCGACTGGACCGTGGGCATGGGCGTACCCAGGGTAGGGCAGGGGAGGGCAGCTGCCCCCCCCTAGAATTTATTTACATCCCTGTTAACTATCTACTTATCGATAAAAATAAAAATAAGTTTTTGCCGGTGGAAATACAATACACAACTTTTAAATAAATAATCGTGCGGGACGCACTTTATATCAACTTGCTAGCAAAAATACCGCGCTCGGGTGTCCTCGACTGCAACTCGGCTCTGTACCAACACGAGCCAAGCCAAGGACATTACCGAATCTAGCCGAGCCACATCGTGTGCCGCGCGCAAATAACACGAAGAAAGATGTGAGTACGAGCGAGCGAACTTAGGCTATTTTTTTTTACTATTTTTGCCCCGTGACTTTGCCCGCGGTTGTTGTTGTAATAGGTACAACATAACCATGGGTAAAACAATCTTATTCTGCTAATAAAAACTTGTGTGAGTCATTTTTAATTAGAATTGGAAACCGCCAATTTTTCCAATATTGTTAACGAGGTAGTTTCTGAATCTTATACATCTACAGCTACGTCCATTCTGGATGATGGAGATCATTTTCATGAAAACGATATCGGTCGATAGGTTGGACGATATTTTGCATTGATTACCGAGAAACAAATGGCAATGTTAAAGCGATGCTGGGTACTTCCAGAAACTTATGATTATGCTGGTGATGCTACTCATTCAAAACGAAAATTTAACCACTCTTGGTTAGAAATGTATAAACTTTGTTTTGCATACTCAAAGAGTTTGAAAGGTGCCTTTTATTTGTTTTGTGTTTTATTTCTGGCGAGAGTTGTACGTGGTGTACAGGGGTCACTAATTGTTCGACTATTTATTAAATATACTTATATAAGATATACATACTTACTGCAAATCACAAGCAGATAGTCAATGGCACAAAGAGTCGTGTGCGTCTGCCAATTGTTTTGACAGCATAAATAAATCTAATATTCAAGTTACCATGCGAGCAGGCCACGAGAAAATTAATTAGGATAATAAAGAAATTAGGAAAACAGAAATATTTTACAACCTATAATAAATACAATATTTTTTTGTGGAACACATGATTTGCCACTGAGGGGAAAAGAGAAAGATGACGGTGTTTTCCAAGATTTACTAAAATAAAATTTAAAAAATAATTAAAATTTTACTGGCTATGCCATATTCCATGAAAGATCATTCAGCTCACTCAGACGCGTTAAACATGGCTGACTACGATCCACAGAGTACATTGTTAATACAGAAACGATCTTAATACAGCTACGATCGAAGACAGGTTAAACGAACTTTCTATGCTCAGTGTACATAGAAAATTTGTAAACAATATGGACGACTTTTTCACGGAAGACGTCATAAATCATTTTGCTGAAGAACCTCGCAACTTACTTTTTAAATAGATAGTGTAATAGTAAAGGATTCCAAAAAAACTACCTATTTTATTTTATCTTTATTTATTCTACTAGGTGCTGATAAAAAGTCCGATCTGCCCCCCCCTGGCCCAGAACCTGGGTACGCCCATGACCGTGGGTGAATATACTTGAATGATGTTTAATGGGAGTGGGTTACAGTTTATTCGTATGGTCATAATTCTGTCATTAACAGGATTGTAACCGGTGAGGGGACCACGCAGTTTGTGAGACATCAGTATACCTGTACCGTTTCTACTTTCGGTTTCATGACCGGAGAAAAATATTGTGCTACCTGAGCTACTATGAGCTCATGTGCGCTCATCTCCTTCTCAATTATCGCAAGCTTTCCCGGTCGCAGTAGTCCTCTCACATTCCACGTCCCTATTCCGTGTTTGGTTCGTATCGAAGGTTTTTTGTTGTCTTCAGTAGAGTTCACTACTTCAGTAGCCTAATGACTAATATCGAAGAGTCTTCGGTCATATATTTCACACTCGTCAACCCGGGTATTGACAAGCGCCGGGGGTCAGCCGGGTCGTCCGACGTATTCGTATTTCTGTCGTTAACCTTTTCCATGGAGTTCTCTTGGGAGTGTAATCGTAGTGGGTTCCCATTACCTTATACGTCGGATTGTTTAGGGGGTATTTAGTCCCCATGGCCTCCGGAGCCTTCATGGCCGAGTAGGTTATTTCACCGCCGCCTACTGCTCGGCGTTGGCGTATTTTACGCCTGTCTTTTCCCTGATGGTGTTGGGTGTACACCTTTCACTAGCTAACCCTCCTCCTTTCGCAAACCGGGCTTGGGACCGTCTATGGCGGAGTTAATTGAAACAGTATGTGAGCACAAAAGACACAGATAGGCAGTCGGGGCGTGGCTCCTGAGAGTTCCTTCAGCGGTTGTACCTCCAAGTAAAAGAGGTTCTTAACTTGGCGCTGCGGGCGAGGTAAAAAGGCAGAGTCTCGACGAGGGCGCTCTTTTATAGTCCGCTGTAGTGAGGCTCGAGGGGGCGCGGTGGTGGCTGGTACTGACTGGCAAGGGGGTGCATAATGAATGAAAGCGGAGGGGGCGGGGAGGCACGTTGAGCGCCGCCACGTGATACACTCCAGAACCTTCCGGCCTTGTTGGCCGTCATTTAACTCTGGCAACTCTCCGTGCAATATCGTTGACTTTGGTTCGTCTACGAATCTCCTTTTTTTGAGCGGAAATCACCCCGGATACCACCGACTGGTGGCAATGTCGGACTTGAACTCGGATCAAATAAAAAAGGTTATATAACGCACGGCCTTTATTCTTACTGAAGCCAAAATTCTCAGCTACTTCTATACAAAAGTGAACAAAAAGTCTGAAATAATAACATTTCACATGTAAATACACACAAAAGACGTACTGGGAGAGTATTGCCAAGAGTTCGTATTCCTATAGCCAAGGCATGTGGGTAAGTAGATAATTTGTAGGTGAATTCAGACAAATAGGTAGAGAGTGAGATATGAGTATTAGTTTATTTTGATATTATGATGAAAGATGAAACAAAAAGATTTATTTTCGCATATTACCTATTTTAATGCAATTTCCAGGGACATTTTTTTTAAGTGGAAGCACTTCAATCACTCACACATATTTAAAAAATGGCTTCACTTTCTTATTCTACGTGCGCTATCTACCTTTCTTATTTAATCGAACCGACTAAAACTGCACGCCGTCTGTGGTACTAGGAGCCAGGGACCTGACTAATAATATATATAATTTAGGAATCAAGTATAAGGCACGTTAAAGAAGTATGAAACAGTACTCCTAAAATGCAAATTAATTTTCATATATATCTTATCAGGTTCCAATTGGTAACGGCAATGCAATGGTCCCTCAAAGAGTACTCGACAATATTGACTGGCAAGTACACACAACAGCTACAAGGCAGCTGCTCCTAGCAATTTTTCCTAGAAGGTAAGGTTTTATTAGATTTATTATTCTAAAGCTCATTTCTACTCTAATAATATTATTATATTATTAGAGTAGAAATATTTTTGGTCAAATATTAGGGTGAAAGAGTAGCAAACATCAACACATCTTCACAATCTTTCGCGAAAGAAGTAGAAGAACAGAGTCTGATTGACACTACGCTTGTCGACCGCTACCACAAAGCACGACCCTGCATTTTAAGCCTCCGATATCTTTCAAAGTATCAGTTTTACTGACACGGCAGTTCGATCTATATTAAAAGCACAACAAACCTAATTTACACACATGCAAAAAGTATCAGAAGCAGGAAATGAATTACATCACTAGCAGCGCGATGAAACACTGATTTTCATAACACAAGCCTTCCTTGGCGAGAACTATTTTTATTTTGAAAAATTTGTCTACTCATGCTTATTTGGCATGGACCTTGAGAGTTGATCATCACTTACGCAGCTGATGACGACATTTGGAGTATTTGGACAGGAAATAGGGTGGAAAAAAATAAATGTCGTCGGTAATGATTGGTTTGTTCGTCGCATTCCTATTATATCATCATTTTACTAAAATTATAAACGCAAAAGTTTGTAAGTATGATGGATGGATGAATGTTTGTTACTCTTTCACGCAAAAAGTACTGAACGGATTTGGATGAAACTTTACAGTAGTATAGCTTATATATCAGAATAACACATAGGCTACTATTTGCTGCGATAATTGACATACACGCGGGCGGAGCCGCGAGCAAAAACTAGTAATTCTATAAAGGTTGTTGGATAAGCGAAAAGTGTCCGACGAACATAATTAAATAATAGTTCGAGAACCGATCACAGTGGCGCTAGAGTGAGAAGAGAGAGAGACAGATAACTTAATCGTTTGAATTTTTTGATTAAGTTGTGTTTTAAAAATTAAAACTTTGCGTAGTAACATCGTTATTAAGCGCGCCATTGCAAAAGCGGAAGACTTTTCTCATCTTCATCGTTTTTAATTCTTTTTATTAAATTGTGGTTCTAAAATTACAAACTTTGCATAATAACATCTTTATTAAGCGCGCCATTGCGAAGCGGAAAACTTTTCTCATTTGTTTATCTTTTCTAATTCTTTAAAATGAATTATCGTACATTTATTACTCTTGCTACAGTCGTAGCCGCCTATTTAATGCTTTTTGGCGAATACTTTTTATCCTAGAGATTGTACTTCTTACCTCTATACTCCATGGTCGTAATAAAGGAAAGGATTTTTGGTGTCAAGTGTTCGATGCCCGAAGCCCGAACCGAAGGTTTATTAAAACAATAATCTAATTAAGAAATCCGTTTTTGATCTCTTTAGATTCCAGCATTTATAAAGATTTAAAAACGAAAAACCGGCCGAGTACCCGCGGACTTACGCACGAAGGGTTTCGTACCATTATCTCAGTCTATCAGACTGCCTCGTTGGCCTTGCGGTTGGCGTATGCGACTGCTGATCATGAGGTCTCGGGTTCGATTCCCGGGTCGGACCAAGTGTTTGTATGATCTACAAATATTTGTTTCGGAGTTTGGGTGTTTTCTATGTATAATATGTATGTATTTACAAAAAAAAAAAAAAAGTATGTATGTATTTGTATCAGTTGTCTAGTACCCATAACACAAGCTCTGCTTAGCTTGGGACTAGATGGCGTTGTGTGATAGATGTCCGAAATATTTATTTACTTATATATTATTTATTATCTAACTAACTCGAAGGAGTACCACTTTACATTACATATTTGTTTTATTTTAATTTACTGTGAATATTCCAAGCGTCTACTTGTTGTGGTTATCAATATCGAGCAAAGATGACCAAACAATCACGTTTGTTGAAATGGAGTCCTTTAAATAAAAAAGTATATGATGTACATGCAAACTTCCACCGAAAATCGGTTAGAACGAAATCTAGTAAGTAGTTTATTTTTTAATACGTCATAAATCATAAACTGTAATTTACCTTTCATTCAATCAACACAAATATAAAATTCAAAATTATATTATGTTACTTGCTGCCGCTAAAATAAGCCTTCATGGGCGAGTCCGACTCGCACGTGGCTGCTTTTTTTTACTCTGATTATTAAATTATGTAATTATACTAGTTGTTGCCCGCGGCTCCGCCAGCATATATGTCGGTTTTCGCGGCAAATAGTAGCCTTTGTGTTGTTCTGATGTATAAGCTATATTATTGTAAATAATGAAAATATCAAGAATGAATTTAAATCTAAAAGAAATATGGTCTGTGAAGAAATTCAGAAAATGAAGACTGAATATTATCATTAGAAATTCTCAGACTGCAGAAATGAACCAAAGAAGATGTGGCAGCTAATTGGAACTCTAGCACACAACACACATAGAGAAAATTCCATGCCAACCAAGCTAAGAAAAGGCGATATGGTCTTGTCAAACTTAGACCCTTTACAACCGGCTACGGGTAGTGAAATCTTAAAAGTAATAGATATATTAGATAGTAATACTAGTAGACAATATAAATACGAAATCAATAAAATACGTTAAAAACCAAATTTATTCTAAATTAGCCCTATGTATAAATTATAGCTTAGAGTTAGGTAAATTTCCAGATACCTTAAAGGTTGCCAAAGTAACATCAATTTATAAGACAGGTTCCAGGGCGGATCCCGGTAACTATCGCCCAGTATCTGTGCTTCCCGTCATTTCGAAGGTTGAATACCTAGAAGGTTATTTATAATCGATTGGAAGTCGAATCGACTATTTAACTTCAATCATTTTTTTTTCCCCTAAACAATACTAATTCCAGGTCAAATCAAATACACTTTTTGCAACAGTAGATTTAACAACTAAAATAAAATATAGTATAGATGAAAAAAGTTCTAAAACTTCAGAACCTGTATTATAATCTATATGTTTGGTACCACATTTTCTATTGATTATATTAGACTAAACTTTGTAAAACTTAATTCCAGTGTACTGGCAACTCATTGCATATCTGGTAAAGAGTCACCAGCGTTTTTTAATCGTACTGCAAAGAAAATATTGGATCCCAAACTCGTCGAAGACATCGTGGTGACAGTATCGAAGAAATCTGAAGTACCTCGCAATTTGGTCAGGTAATAGGAAGTGTTCGCTTTTGGAATTGATTTTTGCAACCTTCAACAATGTTTTAAATAAATTTAATGATTGACAAAAACAATAATGCCAATTTTCAGTTCTTCCTCTTAAATATTTTCCCCTTTTTCACAGAAACTGTATAACCGTCAAATGCGACAATGAGGCAAGAATGTACAAAAACAGAAAAATACGGGAAAAATGGAGAAGGCGAAAAGAAAATAAATCTACTTCATCGTCTACTAATTCTTAATATACAAACTATACCATATCTGTATATTTATGAACAAAAAATGTACCTAATAATTGTTTTACTACTTGTTAACAATAGATCCTTTTTTTGTAGTTATTTATGTTTGTATAATAAGGGGTATTAAAACACGAATGTGGGTGATAATAGTATCACATGAGTGTTTTAATACCTAATTATGTACGATTGCATGCAATAGTTTATCTACACTCATGACATTATTCCTCTATAAAAAGTTCTGAAACAGCTAGCTAAATGGCGGACTAAGCCGTGAATTCGAATCCGATCTTTTTTAAAATACCAAAGGTAGTGGAGCCATGCTCATTTCAGTACGAAGGGGCCGGCTCAACTGGGGTGGTACTACCCTCGCTTAGAAAATCAACGCAAAATGACAGCGATCATGCTGTCGCGTTTCGTTGGTGAGTGCGAGACTGGAGGCCCAAAGATGCAGAAGCATCACTAGGCCGCCCTGGTGTGGGTCGCCATGCTGCATTGTTGCATTGTCGCATTCGCAATGAGTATGGTAACCACCACTTTTGGATTCTGCTTATGCTTATGCTTTCCATCAGGCAGAGTAGAGTCATTTTGGCAGGCCATACATAAAAAAAAATACCGCGTTGTGGTAGTGAAAAGCGCATGCCTGACAATGTTCTTTGCAAGAAAAGGAGTTGCATTAAGCAAATAATAAAATAAAAATGCACCTAAACGATAAAATATTTTGACACAGGATGTTTTAACGTTGGCAATAAGCTAACTGGTTCAGAAACTTTTGTATAGGATTTATAAAATGGGTGTAGTTAAAATAATAAATGACATTAAAAATATTCTGTTGGACATAGGCCTCTCCAATAACGCACCACTTAAAATTATTGTATATATACTCGTATAATGTTATTTAATAAATCTAAAAATTTAATTACATTAGTGTTTTATTCTTTTATTCTTTTTATTTAGTATCGCATATTAGTGTACTAATATGCGATACTAAATGAGCGAGCGAGGTGTTATAGTAGTAAGCTTAAAACAAATTGTATTACAAATGTGAGAATTAATTTAATTTAAAAACTACAACCCTAACGGCCGTTTTAACCAACGTCCCCTAAATTTAAGAGCGAGCTAGGTAATCCCTAACGATATTTTCGTTTTCAATAACCTTTAGGGGCTATCTAAGTGCTTAGTCGTCTTCTTAAATTTAGGGGCTATGTGAATGTTGACCACGTAACCAACTCCTAACGAGGTGATATAGAAACTTGAGGTACATTTAGCTCAAAATTATTGAAATGGAGGAGTTATGGGATGATTCCAATATTATGGAGACTTTAGAGAAAATAAATAATCGTAATTTATTCAATAAATCGAGAATATACTGTGATAGACCAGCTATATTTACAAAATACGGCGTTATAGATTATGTTGCAATAATTAGGTTAACCAAGGGCTTATTTTTATATAGTAAAATTGGAAAATTGGAATATCCTAACAATAGGTAATACAGGTCCATACATTACTTAAACATGCACATATACCGGGTAGGCGCCCCATTCTTAAAAAAAAACTATAAATATTTTCGCTTAATGCACAATTTTATATACAGGCTGTAACCAGACGTTGGCCGAAAACGAAAAAGGCAGCTTCAGCACCCCAAAACTTATTAAAAAAAACCAAACAGATGTCCTTAAAAAAATGGTAGCTGGAAAAAACAATGTGTCAAGATTTTAATTCATTTCAGAAGCCAGCAACGTATTGGGCGCACCGCGTAGCTACGTGAATGCTTTTTTATAACTATTTAGTTTAACTACCTATGCGTCGGTAAAGTTGATAATGCCTACTAACGAAAATAGGTAGTGTACTCCACTCCTAATTCTGCAGTAGCCTCGGTCGAATCAGAAATGGCTCAAACTGAGCTCCTTCTCGGTCATAGCACAGCTGAACTCGTCTGGATGTAGACCGATGAACGCGATCCAGGAATGTAGGGTCCTAGGCACTTCTTGCGTTCAGGTCTGAGAATACTTAGATGATACAACTTCTCATTTCTTCAGCCGTATCACACTCCCGATGGAATACGCGTTCCTTGAGATGACCCCATAGAAAAAAATCTAATGGATTCAAGTCAGGTGACCGAGGAGGCCATGCAGAAGTCCAAATCGTCCAATCCACCGGTTTGGGAACACTTATTCGATCTGTTCCCGCACTGACTGGATTGTGTGCGGTGGTGCGCCATCGTGCTGGAACCACATGTGTCTTCGTTGGGCTAGTGGAATGTCGTCCAGATATGAGGTTACTGGACCTTTTATCAGGTCGAGGTATTCCATCCCGTTCATTCTCGAGGGCAAGAACACAGGTCCTACAATCGTCATCGGATGGATACCTGCCTAAACGTTTACAGATCACCGTACCTGATGTCCTGTCTCTTGAAACGCACGAAGATTAGTCTCCGACCAATACGTGGCTCAGGTGGGGTCGGTCCAGTCGGCACGTAGTCCGCAGGAGCGGAGGCCTCTAACAGAACGTATCGGTGATCCAAACCTCTCTCCTCCCCCACGCCCCATCCCGAACACGGCGCGCCAGCGTGGGGCAGGTGAACGAGATATCCACGATCGAACTGCCCCTCGCCGTCACAAACGTGGGTACGGACCCCCGATTGAAGACAACTAGACCGAATCTTTCAGCCTAGTTCTCCAGTGCCCCATCCCTCGAGTTCGTGTGCCGCGAACCCCAAGTTTCCGACCAGGCATTGAAGTCCCCGAGCACAAGAACCGGATGAGGGTGATAGGCATCGACGACGACGGCTAACTGAGCGAGCCACTAGCTCATAGCTAACAACATATTTCGAGTTTGATAAATTCAATAACTGCATTTATTTCACCAAATTTAACTCTACCAAATGGATTTAGCTTGTAGGGAAACTGCCGAAATAGGTAGCCAATTGTAGTTACGTTAAAAATAATAGTTGTGGCAAAATTAAACAACTTGATTTTTTATGTTTTATTTTGTTTTGTCATAGTTCTTTCTTTCTTTCTTCTTTTTCTTGATAAATGGCAAACTGTGCCGATGTCGACAATTCTGTCAGTGTCAAGTACAATGGAAATACGTGTGTAAAAAAATAAAATTAACTGTCCAGATTTTCCGACTAAGTACACAGTGGACTTTTGTCATAGTTAAAGATAGTGTTCAGTTTGTTAAAGCATAATGTAAAAGATAATCACGTTCACAAAATATCTAATTACCGACATTAAAAATGTCTCACATTTTTTAACAAATGTACATTAACTGAAAAAAAAACACTAAATCGCGTTTATCTCAGAACCACAAAATGTTATTTAATTTTCCAACTACGGGGACGATATAAGTCACCTTCACATCGACTGCTAGTCGTTGAAGTTATAAAATAAATATTAAACTACATGTAAAACGTATTAAATTATTATAAATATTTACAGGGTGTAAAAACACTGCTTCCGAAAACTTTGGGGTTCCATTCAGATCATGATATTAAATAGGTTTAGCGAAAAAAAAACGCAAAAAATATGTTAACTTATCTAAGTTCTTTTTTGTTTATTTCTTGTTATATACACATAGTACAACATAATGGGACCCAAACTTCCTAATTATCTCATTTAGAAACCAAAAAACAAATAAAAGTAATAAAACTTCAATGTATTTTAAAATAAAAACAGATGGCCGGGGGTCATTACACAACGCGCCCGCGCGCGGTTCAATGACCCCGGCGGGGCGCGCGGGTGCGTCCCACCCCGCTCGCCTCAGTTGCGCTATATATCAGTAACCTAGTACCTGGACACTACAGCCTGCCTTCTGCCTTAATTTTACAAACAGAACTTCTAAGAAACCTAAGTTCTAAACAAAATGTAAAATATTAAAGTAGGTAGGTAGATACCTATTAAAAATTAACAGAAGGTAAGGCCTTTACTTTATGAAGCGTGAATCTGCATAAACAATCTGTCTCCACGATGCCTTCGACTAGTGACTAGTGACCACAGATAACTATAAATAAGTCGGACTAGGACTGTTTACCAGGTATGCAATGAGTTGCCAGTACACTGGAATTAAGTTTTACAAAGTTTAGTTTAGTATAATTAATAGAAAATGTGGTACCAATACTATAGGTTATATATAATACAGGTTCCGAAGTTTCAGAACTTTTTTCATCTATACTATTTTTTATTTTAGTTGTTAAATCTACTGTTGCAAAAAGTGTATTTGATTTGACCCTGAATTAGTATTGTTTAGGGTATAAAAAATGATTAAAGTTAAATAGCAATGATTATAAAATTCCAGAGGCCGTTGTAAAACAAATTCGGTATCAAAGAGTCATATCAATCTGAAATGTACGATTATGATGGCTGATTTTTAATGTAGTACCATTTGTTAGTGGTTTTCTGGCGGTTTTAAAAATTTAATCTAGTGAAGAGCTAGTTTAAGTGTTGGCAACACTTTATATTCGATGGTGACGGATAGTGCGATAGCGATAGTGCCGTCGGTGCTGGTTCTGGTTCGGTGTCGTTGACGTTTATCGTTTTTAGGTTATGTGAGGATAAAAGTGATAGAACACATTTTCAAACATACATTTTGATTATTCTTGAAAAAATGGAAGATATTGAGGATACAGATTATGTTGCTTTAGAACATGACCAGTTAGTAAGTGCTGTATCAAAGCTGGACAAAACTCAACACATAACCGAGCCCACAAGAAATGAACCCACAAATCTAAACTCGGAATTTAATCTTATCAAGAAGAAAAATAAACTTAATCTAAATAATGTTGCTAAGATATTAGAAAATACTTCACATCATGTACAAATAAGTAAAAAACTAAAGAAAACTCAAGACGAGTCTAAAGTGTTGTCCAAACCTCTTGAGAAACCACATGCCATACGTATCAAAAGAGCTACGGGTTACGAAGAGACTAAAAAACAAGTTGGTAGATGGGATCCTGTCGTCGCTAGAAGTCGTACTATAGATTACGTTACTTTTCCTCTAAAACATGTGTCCACAAAACTTCAGCCAACAGGAGAGTTCCTTTCAAAATTTAAAAACAAGTCCGATTTAGAGAAAGAGTTGGAAGTGCTCGATCCTCCAGCCATTGAAGACAATGATGAGGAAGAAGTAAAGGTCTTCCCAATGTCCTACGAAGATATGGTTCAACACAGACAACATATTGCAAAAATGAGAGCTCAAGAATCATATAAAGCTGCAAAGTCTAAAAGACAAGGCAAAATAAAAAGTAAAAAATATCATCGGTTAGTAAAAGGATTAATTTCACTTAAATTGCAATTTAATTTTTTATTGTCAACAAATGAATTTTAATCAATACAGTGATTCTGTATATGAACATGTTGTAGGTTACAGTTTTGATGTTAATTTTGTGAAATTTACATTTATTTCATTAATTCACATTTTAATTATTAATGTTTCTTTAACATTCAGGATATAGTTACATATAACAACAATTAGGCATACTGATATAACACTTTACAGCATGTGATATATAGTATATTACCTTACCATAATAAGCCTCAATATTATGAATTCCTTGATTCAACAAATCTTTGTAACAAATTTTTGTATTCCTCTTGATTTTGTTCTCGAACTAAAACGAAACTAAAATCAAAAGAAATCATTTAATTGTAAGACGCAGAAGTTTTTTCTTTGTGGAACTACTTCATTTTTTTTTTCAAATAACTTTCATTCAATAAATAATGTGTTCATAAGTCATTAGAAACTTGAAGTTGAAAAAAAATTACCCACTACTCTGCCAACGTGTATGTCAGTTATTGCAGTAAAGATCAGCCTATGCCCTTTCTCTAGAATCAAACTGCCTTGGTGGAGTAGTGGTGCATATGCAACTACTGTGCTTAAGGTCTCGGGATTCGATTCCCAAATGTTATCTACAAATATCTGTTTCAGAGTTTGTGTGTTCTCTATGTATAATATATTATATATAAATATTTATATCAGTTATCTATCTATATTTATATCTGTCTGTCACAATGATAAAGTTGTCTAGTACAGATGACACAAGCTCTGCTTAGCTTGGGACTAGATGGCGTAGTGTGAAAAAAACAAATCCCAATGGCAAATTTCATTGAAAGCATAACAGGCAGATTTATATACTATTTAAATTAATAATATTAGTATGAATGTCTCATAAATTAATATGTATGTGGATAACTTACTTTGCGATTATGTTGGGGTGACTACAAATTTGTATAATGAAATATGCACACACAAGTGAGTTTTCTTGAAATTGTGTACTAGTATTAAAGGTTTGAGACAATAGAATTAGTCCTTTAATCGAAATCATTTTTATTACAATTATGTATTAGAAGTCTTTTCTTTTATAAAAAGAAACAATTGTGAAAGGGATAGTTTCTTTACACAAAGCTATTCCTTACATTATAAATTTGAAATAAACTGCATTGTGTCTGAACTGCTGCATCAATTTCAATTAAATTTATCATGGACATACTTTGATTCTTGAGAAAGAACAGTCTTTATTGTGATAACCTGTGAGACTAGTATAAAAAAAGCTAGTATTTCATAATGTATGTTATCATATCATAGTGTATGTTTATCAATACTCTCTATATTTTGAACATACAGAATTATAAAGTACCTGTGTAATATAAAATTTTCATTTCAGTGTGCTTAAAAAAGAAAAACTAAAACAACAATTGAAAGAATTTGAAGAATTACAGAAGACAGATCCAGAGGAGGCCCTAACAAAACTGGAAGCCCTTGAAAAGGGTAGAGCATTGGAAAGGCACACTTTGAGGCATAAAAGTACAGGAAAATGGGCAAAAAATAAACTTATTAGAGCTAAATATAATAAAGAGGTAAGAAAATTTATCTGAATGCACTAGCTGAACTGCGGGTACCGCCGCGGGACAGAGCTAGTCTAAGAAAGTAGCCTAAGTTACTCCTTATTTTATCAGCTACCTATCAGTAAAAAGACTCAAAAATTGTGAAAAATGTTATTATGATATATATGTATAATGTACACATACTAAGTAAAAAAGCAGTTATTTTAATATTACAAACAGACACTCCAATATTTAACGGTCAAAAAGAACATCCAGACTCAGAACAACAATTTGGGGATAACACAAAGCGTTTATAAAAATACTTTAAGAATATGTGTACAAAGTTTTATGATACATATAACGTAACAAACTTACTTTCATCTTTATAATATTAATGTGATAAGATAGTAGATCTGTGATGGCTGTAGAAATGTATTCTGTTAATTATTTCAATAGTATATAAATGCTTATTAAATAATGTATTGTCACATATTATTTTCTCTTAATTAATAACAAACAAATGATACTGTAACTCATTGCATTGTATAGATTTTACATAAAAGGTGTAATGTGGTGAATTTGCTGTAATGTAATCAATTTTTGTTTTCCAGGTCCGACAGGCGTTATCCGAGCAATTAGCTATTAGTAGATGTTTAACTACAAAAAATGAAAACAATCAAAGTTCAGATGATGAACCTGAAACAACCTCTGACTTAAATTTGGTTCAAGATCCGATGCAACCTTGGATGTTGCAAAGATCAGACAAATCAAATGTGAATACTGAATTTGACTTTGGATATAAGAAATTTTTACAAAATAAAATGAAGAGAAATGAAGACAATGATAGTGAAGATTCAGAAACTGAGCAATCAAATGTAGAAAAACAAGTTGAAAAGAAATTAAATAAAATAAGAAACAACATTGAAAAATTGGAGAAGATGTCTCGCCTAGAAAATAAGAAGTCTAAACTGAAAACTACTGAACGAGATAACATAGAATACCTTAAATTAAAACCTACAAAAGTGAAAGCAGTTATTGATGAAGAATTAATAGAAACTGCTTCTAAAAATATTAACGAGGTTACAGATGAGTCTGAAATAATATCTGTTCCTAAAGTGTTAAATGGTGGCCAAGTGCCAGCACCACAACCTGGAAATTCAATTGTAGAACCTGATACTCATAAGACCATCAAGCAAAAACATTTAAATACAGCTATTGAACAAGTTGATGAAATGGATTACGATCACCTGGATGATCATGAAGTGGTTGAGCCTACATTAAAAATAAATGATGTGCTTGAGGATGATGATTTAGTAGACAGTTTCAGACAAGAAAAAGAAGATGAAAAGAACAAAGACAAACTTGAAGATGTTGCTGGAAATTTGCCTGGATGGGGCTCTTGGGGAGGCAAAGGTGTTAAACCACAGAAGCGTAGGAAAAATAGGTTTATAATGTCTACTGCACCCAAAATGCCACGACGTGATGAAAATAAAGGAGATATTATAATTAGGGAGAACAAAGATCCTAAACTAGTAGCTCATAAAGTTAAAGATGTGCCATTCCCATTTGTTAGTGTGAAAGATTATGAAGCATCAATAAGGGCACCTTTAGGCAATACTTTTATACCAGAAAAGGCACATAAGAAGCTCATTCGTCCTAGCATAATTACTAAAGCTGGAACAGTCATTGAACCAATGGATGAAGAGGAACTGCTTGTTCCAAAAAATCGCATTTTTAAGAATGAATCTGTTATGAAGATTTTGGGATGTAAAGGTAAAAAAAATAAGATCACAATAAAGTAATTTTTATATAAGCTTATATTTATTTTACTCTAAACACCGACTCTGACGGGGGGTGAGACAAGTATAACACCATCACCCCTTACAAATAACATTGGTATATTCCTCTTTGTTGTCCTGTATACTTCTTCATATGTTTCTTCATCTATTTCAACTGTTGTGATAGTTTCTTCTGCATCACCAAGTACCATATTCAAATGTTGGTCATAGGCCTGTAATAGCATTAATTAAGTTACAAATCTAGATTTCTAGTGCTTACATTAGTATACAATTGCATTATTGCCTATAAAAGGTCACAATTTAACGATTTTATTATCAAACTACCATAAAAGACATCTATTTGCTCCTTTTAAAGGTATTAAATCGTATCTAATACCTATAAAGAAGCAAGTCTTGTATAAAGAAGGCCCCACAAGTTTTTAGGAAATTTAGTATGTAGGGCTTAGATTACTAAAGAAAGCCAGATAGAACATACCCGACAAACAATATGACGTCGTTTATTATTTAAGTGTGCGTGACAAGCGACAGCGGCGCTGTAGGTAAACGTGCATTTGAGTGCGTGGTATGTAACCAGTAGCAGAAAAAGTCTCTTTTTGTAACGTTAAGATTGGAAAAAAATATCTATATTTAAAATGTCATAGAATTATGGTATTTTTATTTCAATAATAATAATAATAATATCATCGTAGATTTTAATATTAAATTCTAAGCAACTACTTAGCAGTGACCTGTTTTCTTTATAATATTGCTGAATAAAAGAAATTCATTCGCTGCATAACAATCATAATGGTAAAATTAATAACTTTACTGCGAAGTGATTAATTTTACCATTTAACTACTATTTACTACTTGCTTAATATGATTAATATGCTTTTATACCATATATACCATATACTGTACTGCAGTTATTCCGTAAGTACCTGTGGACCAACTAAGCGTTGTCATCTTATTTTTATTATTAACTTAAATATCTGAGGTCTAGTGGATCGTAATATCTATCATTCTGTACCCTTGAAATGATGCAAACACAATTTAGAGACATAAACACATCAAGACTCAGAACAAAAATTTGTAAAATTTCTGATAATTCATCAGCAAACCATAACATGCCACTGGTGGGCTCGGGTCTCCTCTCAAGAGAGGGTTAAGACCATATGTATCACTAAAGAATACTTTCAAATTACAAATGTTTAAAACCACATCCTTAAATATAGAATAGAGGTTCACTAATATAATAATATTAATAATTCGACTAACAAGTCCCCGAAAAAATCGACATAAACTGGTATCACAGGCAAATTAAGGTTGAGGTTTTATGTTCGGACACCACCTTAAAATTAACAGATAAATAATAAAAGCAAAGTACATAATCTATATTTAACTGTGAAAGGATATTCTATCTTCTTTTTTTTCTTTTTCAGAACTTTTTTCACATTGTTTAAAAACACATGCAACTGCACTACATTTAGAACATAAAATCAAAAATCACTTGTGACGTGAAAACAGTATGGCGGTCAGTGAATTACTGCTACGATTGTATTCGCTTTCTGATTTGTATTTCTTGTGGTAGCATCACTTTCGTGTTTTGTATGATCCATCTGGCTTTCTTTTGAAATCTGAGATGTTGGGGTGTCGGGGGTCCATAAATTTATTGAGAAAATTTACCAAAAAATAAATGCTCAGCAATGCTCAGTCATCTATACTGTACTATATATATAGATAATATCACACACGGCTGCCTAATCAGTAGGGCTACTAAATTAACCAGGGTGCTGATAAATTTGTATACAAGTTGTACAAGTCACTTTCATCTATATAAATAAATAAAATCAGAGTGTCTGTTTGTTATATTAAAATCACCACTCTTTAATATATGTATATGTATGTATACATGGTACATGTACCAAAATGTCAATTTTTGTCTGTCTGTCTGTTGTTCTAGGTAATCTCTGGAACGGCTGGACCTATTTTGATGGGACTTTCGCTGCCAGATAGACAATGATCTAAGGAGTAACTTAGACTTTTTTTTTAGACTAATAACTTTATCCCCCGGGGTAACACTGCGGAACTCAGCTAGTCTATACAAATAAATAATCTATACAAATAAATAAAATTGGAGTGTCTGTTTGTAATATTAAAATAACAGCTTTTTAATCAATGCATATGTATGTATACACGATACATATGCCAAAAATGTACTTAAAAAAATTTTTGTCTGTCTGTCTGTCTGTCTGTTTGTTCCGGGTAATCTCTGGAACGGCTGGATGGATTTTGACGGGACTTTCACTGGCAGGTAGCTGATGATCTGGGGAGTAACTTAGGCTACTTTTTTTAGACTAACTTTGTCCCGCGGCGTTACTCGCGGTACAACAATAACCGCGGGTAACACCGCGGAGTTCAGCTAGTCTATAATAAATAATGGATAGCAATTATGTGGATGTTGATGCAACCAGTTTTATAAAGTACTGTCTAAGTAAAGTCTTCAAAGAAAAAGTGTTGGTAGCCATTCAAGAGGAAGGTCATTCCCAAGAAGTATGCACAAAAGATGACAAAAAAATAGACAACTATACAGACATATGGAACAACTTAGAAAGAGTTTCTCTTGTAATTGCTACATAAAAGTTGGAAGGTAACGTTAGTGAGGATGGGTTATTTGCACTCCTGTAGCTAATCACATAATTTAGTACATTCAAGCTCCTACACTTGGTGGTATACATGAACTTTAATTCAATTAGATAAATATTACACCGAACAGAGTTCTACCCTCCTTCACAGGTATGTCCTTAAAAACAAAGCTATTACATACATGCAATTTTCCACGCAGCTCTCGTTCATTGCGCATTTTTACGTATATTCTCTCATCTAAACTCAGTCTTATGAGATCTAAAGGTTCTTTCACCGTCATAACAGAAATCTGTAACAAAAGTGAAAGCAATTCTTATGGAGTAAATTATAACATCATTTTAAAATTATATGAATATAATAGAATGGTTGTAGTTTTACATTTTCGCCATCCTCTGCCATGATTGATTATCAAACTTTCTATCAACTTCTCAAAGAGAATTTTAGGGAGAGTTCCCCTGTTAATACGGTAACGGAAAGAAGTTTGTTTTTGTTTACTAATAAAGTAACACACGAAGAGCGCGGCGAAGAATAATTTGAGGTTATAATTTAAATTTTGACAGATTAAAGCATAACAAACTAGGGGTAGACTCTGTGGGGTAGACCATAGATAAGAATATGCACTGACTTAGGGTAGTTAGCATATATACATAAAGGGGTTTCTGAACAAGCGAAAAGCGTGATCGGAGTAGACAGAGAGAGAGACTGAGTTTAATTAAAGTCCGTCTCTCTCACGGTTTTAATTGGTGGACTCACATACCAATTCGTATGACCGACTTGCTGGGAAATACATTAACCAATCTGAAGCTTGGATGAGGGAGACAGACTCTAACTAAACTCAGTCTCTCTCTCTACACCGATCACGATTTCAGCTCATTCACCCTGTTTTCCAATTACAGCACTAGAGCGCATTATGCGGCATAATGCTTAACTTTGAATGATTCAACTACAGCAACGCTTCGCACAATCGAGCACTCTCAAAAGTAGTGTTTTTGCGTGATGCGTGCAATCGATACCAACGTGACAAAAATTAACAAGTGTTTTTTCTTTAAGGTGGCATTGATCAAAATGTTTTATTTATATATTATCGTTAGTAATATTATGAAAAAATTTTTAAAGCTTTCGTTTCGTTGCAGTTTTTTCGAAATAATCAAAGTTAATTCAAACTGTGTTAAAAAAATAAATATAAGTATGGATGAAGGTAGAACTCATTTAAAAAAATTACTCAAAACAAACAAATGTTAATGTAATTATCAAAATCCAAATTACTTAAAATAACCGTAAATAGTTTTCAACCAATTTTTATGTATACCACTTTGCTTACAAATTAATGAGGTTATTGCTAACTCTGAATATTTTTTTTTTTTCAACACTGAACTTAGCGCACTCTGCTGGTGCATTTGAAAACTAATTCACGTTCCAATTAAGCTTCAGCATAATTCAGCATTGTGCGCCAATGAGTCGCACTATGCTTTGTAATTGGAAAACAGGGTCAGCAACCCCTTGATGTATATATACTCTAAGGTCCAACCCTATGGTTTACGCTTGTAGTTGATGCTATATCCCCTCAGGTGTCCCTGTCACTTTGACATAAGCATGCTTGAGCGTCACGGGGTTTGTGGGATAATTCCCGCCAATTCCCGATTCTCATTGAAATGCAGATTTCCAAAGAAAAATGTATTGGACATATACGATTTCAGCGTATCATTAGAAAGGAATTAAAATAAGCTATCAGATGATGTATCATTAATTAGAATCGAATATAGAATTCAATAAGTAAATCCTAGATGAAAGTAGGGAAAGTGTTTTTTTCTTCGATGTACTGCTTAAAAGGTGAAATGAGTGTAAATAAAACATTTATTACAAGTAATAGTTACTTTATTTAAAACTACAAAGGATAAGTAACAATGTACCTGAAAAAAAGGACCCTTCTTCGATACAAATTTTTTATACAATATGGTTATCAACAATGACCTCCATTTCGCCCGCTCGAAATCTCAACAAAAAATGGGGTATATGTTTACACTTGAAATATCGGCTCACTGTGGTTCAAGTGGCTTCGGGTTACATTTATTTTAAAGTACAGTTCTTCTGTCAAAATTTAACATAAATTTTAACCTCAAATCTCCGACTTATAAAGTTATCTGTGCCTCAAATTATTCTTCGTGATCGGAGTGGAGAGAGAGAGAGAGACTGAGTTTAGTTATAATCTGTGTCTGTTCTAGTATCCAGACTATGTGATAATATTGAAAAGAAACTATGGATTGTGGTCATCCTATCAGATAATAGCCTAAAAAGTCATATTTCACCATAAATCAAACAAAATAATGGTAGTTTCACGCAGATTGCACGAAATAAAATGATCATTTTTTATAAATTTTATCTGCTTCTGTACGCCTTGTGATTGGTTGCAACTCTGGTGACATCACATGCTACTAAACAAAAGATTCCTCAATTGAGTGTTGCTGTTGTTTGCGTTTTACGTTTTCGGAGTGCTAATAATCGATCTGTGAGCTATTTCTGAAGTACCTTTTTGATAAACTATTTAATCAGTGGTTTAACTTTGTTTCGAAACAAAATGGAACCAAAATGTGCGTGCCGATAAAAGTAACCTAAATAAGATAGACGATTTTATGGTTGCACTTTTCTTTACATAATAATAACGCTGATTACTAAGTCGCGGAACTGAAAAATGTTATAGCAGCAACATAAACATAAGTACAACATAGAAATTGGTTCTGTAAAAACCTCTGGAAAAAATAATTTATTATTTTTTTATAATCTCATTTTACTTTCAGGTAGGTAGGTGTTGTCTTGAGATAACATACAGGGGCCAAATAAATTCACAATAATCAAAATTACAAATGTCTTATTGCTTTGATCGTTACAGTTCGAGTGTTAGCATAAAATAAAAATTACATGACATGACATTAAATGCAATAAATGACACTCCCGCGCTGTTTTATTTTGTTGTGGCTAGCGAGGAATTTTGTTTACTGGCATGTGACGTCACGCGTCTCATGCGACCAGCGCCATTACAGAAATATCGGTTGTCAAACTTGAACATTATCATAGATTTTGATTCATAATACAGTAGAAATTCCCTAAAATTTTAACGCCGTGTGCTAATTACCCAACAAAGAATGATTTAAAACGATTTCCGAAAATCGGTCAAATAGCCTATTTGCATGACTGATTTGGTGGACCTGGAAGGAAGGGCCTGTGTTCAAGTCACCTCCATGATCTGCATCACTGTAGCTCTCAAGAATGCCTGTCTTGATACTTCTTTTGTACAGTATCAATTTTTCTGGAGCATATTGCAAGTACCGTAGTATTCCTTTAAGTTTGACACAATCCTGTCCTTTAAGATTTTCAAGGCTTCTAAAAACTACGCTGAGTGCAATATTGGGTCTAATCCCGACCATTAAGTATGCCAATGCTCCAACAACTTGTCTGAAGTTCTTCAACAAGCTGCTTGGCCGGTCTTGACCCTGATATTAATCATCTTTAACAGTTGTTGTCATTACTGGTCTACAATGTTACATTCCAAACCTCAGCAGCATTCAGCATTTTGATTCCATCATCAGTCTTTTCAATCTCAATTCCAAGGAAATATGTCGCCGCCATTGTGGTAATTTTAAACTTGTGTTTTATTTTTCCTATGAACTCATTAATAAGGTCCTGACGCGTTGCAGCCACCAATCCATCAGTAACATATAGGACAACTATTAGTTCCTCCACAGCCTCCACAAGACGTCTTCCTTATAAATAAACAACGATCTGAGTCACTAACTTTGAATCAAATATCTTTAAAATAGCCCAAAATTTGCTTATTTCAGCATCTTGGAGCTTGTTTTAAACCATTAAGGCTCTTTTTCAATAAACATAGCCGACCAGGACCATCATTATGACCTTTGGGTTGTTTCATGAAAATTTCCTGTTCAAGTGACCCTTAAAGAAATGCTGTTGATACATCGCATTGCATCAATGACTTGTTTTCATTGGCTGTGACAGCTAACACACTCCTGACTGTTGCCATCTTAGGTACAGGCCTAAAGGTTTGATTATAATAGATAATAGATCCCTTTCTTCTGACTATAACCCGTTATAACAAGTCTAACTTTGTACATCTCCACTGAATCATCTGCATTAAGTTTGACTTTATAAATCCACTTACTTGGTATAGCCTTCCTGTTTTTCGGAAGATGCACAAGGACCCAAGTCTTATTTTCCAAAGAATTCTCGCTGTCCATTGCTTGTTCCCAAATAGCGCTTTTAATAGAATCACTATAACAACTTCCTAAACTCCCATTAGTTACTGAGTTGTATGGGCATGTAGGTATGTAATCTGCAAGTCATTTGTCTGTGCTGTGCTATAAGCCCTATATAAATGAGCGAACCGAACACGGGTTGGTAACCATAGCTAGCCATGTTCAAAACATAGTCTATAAGTTTCTCAGGTGGACGTAGTAATGACCTGTCTCTGAGAAACCTTCCATTATGTTCCATGATTACTTGCTCAGGAATTACATTTTCACCTATTTCTCGTATCTCTCCCCCTAACTCAAACCTTGTTCATAAATATCACTTCTAGCGTCATCAAATTCATCATAATCGTCAACTGGAACGTCTTCTCTAATAACAAAAAAAAAAAAATGCATACTTAACACCCCAACGAAGGATTTTTCAATTGAAAATGACCTTAGTCGATAGGTCTACGTTAGATCTGTATAGGTCCACCATAATATTTGTTAGGTCCCCTATAGTTTTGTAATTTTTGTAATTTAATATTTTTTATTTTTGGACATAACGTAGAACTATCGATGAAGGTCATTTTGATTTCAAAAATCTTTCGATGGGGTGCTAAATTGGCACTGGTACTTGAAAGGATGTAGTTTTCTTCTTCATGACATTTAGAATTAATACAAAACACCAACAATTGAGCGGTTATATGAACTTATGTATTATGTATATGTGCATAATATTTGTAAATAAAAATGGAAAAAATTGTTTAGTGAGATTATTTAGACTGTCCTACAAACTAAACACGCAAGCTTCTGATTGGTTGGTGTCTAGCTCAGTCTCTCTCTCTCTCTATACCGCTATACGCAATTACGTTTTCCGCTCGTTCAACACCCCCTAAATTTATATATGCTCTAAGATTGTACTAAAAAATTGACAGCCATTGAGGAGTAAATGTGTTCTGTGCACTGAATTGAGTTGACAGCTGCAATAATTCGTCAACGCGTCTCACCACCTCTCACACATTTTAGTGTTTTGCGTGAATATGAGAAACGATTATTCTAGTTTAATACGTAGTAAAACAACATTAATTAGTGATTATTAGTAAATTTTATAATAATGGTCAGAAGTGGGTACGTATAGTGTGCGGTTTTATTTTATAATATTTATCTATTAATGAATAGCAAATAAAACTCAATACTTTTGGAAATATTTACAGGCGTGACCGCGATAGAGACCGGGATAGGCGAAGGTCTCATAGTCGGTCTCCAACGCCTGAACGTAAGAGGAAAAGATCTAGGTCTAAGTCCAGAGACCGTGCGTCTAAATCGTCGAAAAGGAAGCGTAGCCGTAGTCGGGAAAGAGATTCGAAGAGAGACCGCAGTCGTGACAGAAGTAGAGAACGAGAAAGAGATAGAGACAGAGAAAGGGATCGAGACAGGGACCGTGAAAGAGACAGAAAGAGGTTTGTCTTATTAATCTTATAATTTTATCTTAAAGCAGTTGTTCCTTTGTTGGGCAACTTTTTCACATGCATTCTTAACAGAATTAATTGATATGGTAACAGACTCAACAGTAGAGATACTACACATACATACTACAAACCAATGCTATGTAATTCTTTGCAACTTTTCACCTTAAGCATATGAGTGAGGTGTTTAGAACTCAGTCTTCTGCTGACTCTACGAGAGGACTCCCTCCCTCTGGTGCTTGTGACTCAAGGCTACTGAAGAGTTATTTATATGTTTCCATGTATGGTGGTAATTACATTTCAAACTCCTCAAAGTGATTCTTCTGAGGTTTTGTCTCCTTATACTATAAAGAGAAAGAAAAATGAAGGAAATGTTAGGTTTTTACTCACAATATTGCATTCCATGACACATCTTCATACCTCTCACCATAAACAAAGGTAATGCCAATTCAATTAAGCTTATACTTAAGATGAGTTGCAATTCATCAACATGTCTCAATAATTATTCTAGTTTATAATTTTGTAAAATAATGTTAATTGGTAATAATTAGTGGATGGTTTTATTTTTAAATCTTATATACCTATGTATACATGTTCCAGTGATAAACGGGATGATAAAAGAAATGGATCCAACAGCAAGTCATCTAGAAAGAAATCACCAGATAAGGACAAAGAAAGGTCTAAATCTAATGAGAAAAATGTCAAAAACGATTCTTCTGAGTATGATCCAGGGACTGTAGATAAGGTATAATGCATAGATTTTTTTCAATTTTTTATGTAGGAACCTGCTAACGTGACTGCATGAGCAGAATCTAAGAGTGGTGGCCACCATACTCATTACGAATCCAGGCATGCAGCTTGTTAACCCACAATATGGCAATCTATTGAGATGCTTCTGCATTATTGGGCCTCTGGTCTCACACTCAAACACTCAACAATATAAAATGAAACACTAATGCTGTCATTTAAGATTGGTCTTCTGTGATAGAAATGGTAATTCTCATGTCAAATGTTGTCATGTTTAGATATTTTGAAAGCACAATCAGTATAGCATCATCAATCATCATCAACAACACATAACATCCCACTTCTGGGCTTGGTTCTCCTCTCAGAAGAGGGTTAAGGCCATACAGCCCCCCTCTGGCCGAGTGCGGGTTGGTGATAGGCAAGGCAACATTGTGGCTACGTAATCTTGCCTTTGGATGTTTTTAAGCCACCCAAAGGCCTCCAACTGAGCTTCACAACTGTTATCATAGATAACCGGGACCGACTGCTTAATTTCACCGCCAAATCACGGAGACACTCATGGTAACATGCTACTAGAGGTCACCCATACAGCTACTGGCGCGCTGTTGTTCCTTATCTTCGATGATTGTATCTAATCACCAAGTGCAACTGGTCTATGAGCGCCTTTGCTACTGGGCTATGCGTGCATGAGTAAATCATAGTAGGCCAAAACCGGCTTGCTAAGGAGAGGTATATGTTGAGCAGTGAACTCTTGAAGGCAGAATTGATGTTAAGTGATTAAAAATATGAAAGAAATAATATTTCTCGAACAATCATCCAATATAGTAATGCATACTTATTATGCTACAGAATTAAATAACATTGTCACCTTTACATTGCATTATTTCATACATATAGATTCTGCGATCATTAAATTGATTCATCAGCAAATATTGTTAGAACAACACTCTGAAGTATTTCAATCCATGCTTAAGGTTGCCTAGAAGAGATAACTTTTAGCAATAAGCCACTCTTTCTACATAATATCTGTCATTTTATATAATCTCTTGTAACTCTGTATATATATCGAGAGGTGAAAGGGTATTTGGTTTCAATTGTCAATTGATAGCTCTAGGTTTCACAATAATTTGTATATAATCTTTTTCAATGCATAAATATCTAATACCACTTCAATCTTTTAAAATATTCAAAATAGAACTAAAATGTTTTAAAGACTAAGCAAAACTTAGTTTAAGTAGCACCCTGCCTGGAAAATAGATGCAGCTGAAATAGTTTAAGCGACGTGATGTCTTGTATTTGGGTGACGGACAGTTGTTTTAAGCGACTTCACGGCGTGTAATTGGTGGAAGTCAAAATTATTTAAGTTAGTCTTTATAAAAATGAGAAACTGGAAAAACGCTTGAACTCTTATTGAATTATTTATTTGAAAAGGAGTAACTGATTTATGTCTCAGTTTGTATGGTTCAAGTACATTACTGAAAAAAAATGCTAAATCCACGTCGGATAATACACTGTCACAGAAACAACCTAAAAATAGTAGTGTTTCGAACGCCAAAAAACTGCTCTGATTTTAATGATTCCGGCATCATTCAATGTAGAAAAATTCGTTGATTCCGAATATGTATATATAACTCAATATCGCTCTAGATGTCGCTGAAACCAAATAGCATTTCAAACCTTATAAATATATGTATAATTATATATATAACTAGCTTTTGCACGCGGCTTCGCTCACGCAGACTTTCATCCCCTGATTTACCTCCTAAGGGGTGGAATTTCATTTCAGAAATTCCTTTCTTAGTGCTCACTTACGTCATACGAAGAACCTACATGCAAAATTTCAGGATTCTAGGTTCAGCGGTTTGGGCTGTGCATTGATCTCTGGGTATGTCAGTCAGTCACCTTTCTCTTTTATATATATAGATGTTTTTAACAGGAAGAAGAGCAAAGTCGTTTAGAAGCAGAAATGCAAAAGCGTCGTGATCGTATTGAACGTTGGCGTGCAGAACGTAAACGAAAAGAAATTGAATCTGCCAAAAAGGAGGTCCAAAAAGGAAGCATTGTAACTAACATACAGGTGCCTGCTACTAAAAAGTGGTCTTTGGAAGATGACTCTGGTGATGAAGGTAACAATGTTGTATTGTATTGGTGATGTAAATGTAATGAGGGAGGAAAAATTGAGATTGAAACCTTAATTGTTAAGTGATGATGTACTTTTTTACCTCCCTCCATTTAGGCTCCAGTAGACTGAAGTAGTAGTAGACTAAAAACAGTTTAATAAACTACAACGCCACCAAATTTTTTTTTTTCCTATAATATTATAGCCACTCAGACCATTATTACGAATCTATTGACACCTCATTCGTTAAAATATGAGCAGTAGTTTAGGTGCTACGGTCCACCATATCTGTATTTAATCTTGTATTAATATTACTATTGTTTTTGGCAGTCTATGTATCTTTGTAGGTTGGTCCAACCTACACACATACTTAGACTGCCAAAAATAACAGTACTAAACTTGTATTGCGGATACCACTCTCACTTTCAACTAAAATTTACAAGCTAATGGTGATGATTCTCCTGGAGTTGTCACTAAACTAAAATTCACTAAAATTTGTTATTGGATTGTATACTCTAATCTCACCTGTTTACAGTCCATTTTTCAATATCTCACATCTGAGCTTTCACTATATTTAGTTCAAAATCAACTAAAATTTGACCAGAGGTCCACACTTGTTTATTAGAAAAAAAAACTAAACTATCCTCTTAATGTAATAAATACAAGAAATAATTACGTAAGTAATTTAGTCGGCGTCTAAGTTTAGTGCGAGATGTCAAGTTTATGTCGTACGTTACACGTCTTAAACGTTCAACACAAGAATAGAAAAAGAAGAGTTATGGTCTAAGTGGAGTAATTTATTTATTTAGTTTTGTTGCTTTTTCCACTAATTAACAAGCTTGTGTTTCTGATTAACCTGTATTTGGTATTGAACTAAACACAGTGACAGCTGAGATGTGAGATATTGAAAAATGGACTGTAAACAGACGAGATTAGAGTATATCATTCACTATTTTTTTTTTTGTAAATTTTAGTTTAGTGATGACACCAAGAGAATCACCACCATTATATTTTAAGTAATTTAACGTCATTGCCGTCATGTGCATGTATGTGTGAATTGGTGTAAACTTGTGAATATTACCTTTTCTTTTTTGGCTATTTGGCTGTAGTGGGGGAAAAAATTAATAACGCAATGATCTTGAACAGGTGAAGATGGAGAGGCTAAAGAGAAATCAATAGCAGAAGAGAAGAAACAAGCAGAAGCTGAAGAAGAGATTGATCCTCTAGATGCATATATGCAAGAAGTACAACAGGTAATCAGACATTTTATACTCGTTAGTTTTAGTTTAGTCTTTATATTATCAGCTATCTGCCATTGAAAGTCCCTTCAAAGTAGAGTAGGTTTAACCATCCCAGAGATTAGATGGCACAAACGGACAGACAAAAATTTAAAAAGTATATACATTTCTATGCATTTAGTGAAAATCTGTTAATTTTAAATTACAAACAAAGACTTCACTTATTTGTATAGATTTCAAATTTAGTTTAAGGTACTTAATGAAACACAAAATTTTGTCTAATTAAATTTAACAGGAAACCCATTATTCTATGTAACAAACAGACACTTCAATTTTATTTATTTGTATGTGATTTATCTTTATAACTTATGTAGTATATTGTGTATATGTAATGTTTATATGGATTTATGACTGTATTTCATCTGCATTTCTTAACATTGTCAATAGGAGGTGCGTAAAGTAAACCAGATTGACCAGTCCAGGGGAATTATAAATGTGCCGACCACAGGGGGCACTATCGTAGTCGTGACGGGAACTGCTAAGAAGAAAGTATCAGAACAGAAAAATAAAGGTATTTTGGTGAAACACATGATGAAATGTACTCAAATCAGGTATAGAGTGTGATGTTATTCATACTAATACTCATACCTCCATGCTAATATATACATTGGAAAGTAACTCTGTCTCTGTTACTATGTGAAGCATGTGTGCTTACACTATTCCATTCCATTTAATGTTTTTACCTACCTACATGATCCCTTTTTTTTTAATAATAAGTAAATTATACAAGGAGGCCCTATTGAAAGCAAAATATAATTTTAAAGGATTTTTTCAAAATTTTAAACCTTACTATTTTTTATATCAGGCGAGTTAATAGAGCAGAATCAAGATGGTCTAGAATATTCTTCAGAAGAAGAGACGGAAGATATTAAGGATGCGGCTGCGAATCTGGCGTCTAAACAAAGAAAGGACTTGGCTAAAGTTGACCATGCCAGCTTGAACTACATGTCTTATAGAAAAGCTTTCTATACAGAGGTAAATACTATCGTCTATGTAAACTTACAGCATAACAGCCCTTTTACACATGATCTCCATTTCTACAGAACCCTTTTAACGAAAACGACACAAATGTATGCCCTTTTCGCACATAGGCACCGGGTTGTGTTTAATGTATCGGTCGTTCCCTGATGCGATGTTCACTCATCAAATTCATATTCGCAGTATAGCACCGCCACACTATTCGGTAAAGTTGAATGGATACGTCTATTTTTAATGATCCGTCGACCAGTATTAAAAAAAACGAATGACAAATCGGACCGAGCCTGTGTGGACTGTGCATTTTACTGGCCCATTTTCTCATATTTGTTTTTTATTCATTGTTGGTTTATGGAGTTATATAAACTACTTCACATATGACAGTATGCTGTGCATAAATTGACATTATGTTTTGTCATTGAATACTGAATGATACTTTACCAGATAGAATAACGGTGGCATACTGCGAATTTAACTGTGTGAACATTACATTCAGTAATGACGAATACATTAAATATAATATAATAGGTACGTTGTCTATTTTCATATATAGGCATCGTATTATAATTAGCTACCTTTTTCTATTTTTATTAAAGCCAGCCAAAGTTACTCTGCCTGATGGAAAACCTCAATATAATCCAAGAGTGGGGGGCGTGTGGTTTTTATTTAACTCATGCAAAACTGATGTTAACCAATACTGTAGTTTCGTTTCTTTAGAGGACTCGGGGAATGTAATTGTTACTTGTGAGTTGCAAGTGTGTGTCCTTGTTTACTATTCTACATATTTCTTATAGGTAAGTGAGCTGGCAAGAATGACTCCTGAAGAAGTAGAAGCGTATAGAACAGAGTTGGAAGGTATTAGAGTGAAGGGTAAAGGGTGTCCAAAGCCGATAAAATCTTGGGCCCACTGCGGTATCAGCAAGAAAGAGATGGACATATTGAGGAAGTTGAACTTTGAGAAACCAACACCTATACAAGCGCAGGCTATACCTGCTATTATGTCTGGAAGGTTAGTGTCTTGATATAACATATTGCATGGATAGCGTACTAGCTACTTCTTAATACGCTGAGTATTCCATCTCTTCATGGACAACACTTTGTGTGACACATAAATAGGTGTTCTGATTCTCTGTTATTTGTGTCCTGTTCATGTGTTTGTTAAGTCTCCCGCGACACAGGGTTTATTCCTAGTGCGAGAGTTCTCTTTTAAATGAAACATTAACCATCTATTATAGTTGGATATTATCATTCAGACATCAGTTTTGAACTTTTCACTTTTTTTTACATTACGCAACATCTATTTCAGGCTGAAAAAGTCAACAACATCCAAATTAAAGTTATCTTATTGCATATGCCAAAATATGAACATCAATTTAGAAAGAATCCCGTAATAGTAATTTACAATTTGTTTCATTTTGACTAGTGAAGCGGAATTGCTTATTTATCGGACTAATATCCAACTAAATAATATTACTATAAAAATATCTTAAACTTTTTATAGAGATCTCATCGGTATTGCAAAGACTGGCTCTGGAAAGACTCTAGCATTTATTCTTCCAATGTTCCGGCACGTGCTCGACCAGCCTCCTTTAGAAGACACGGATGGACCCATGGCCCTTATAATGACTCCCACGAGAGAGCTGTGCATGCAGATCGGTAAGGACATCAAGAAGTTCGCTAAGTCGCTAGGCTTGAGAGTCGTCTGTGTGTACGGCGGTACTGGTATTTCTGAACAGGTATGCATTCAGTAAATATTTCGATTCTTTTGACAGTCACCTAATATTTGTTAAGTTATATCTATACCTATGTTCTTGTACTTATATTTGTTCGAGTCTCGTATATCTAAATTTTAAAGCATTTATTTAACTAACGCTGCCTTTGAAACTGAAACATTGCTGATACAGTTTCAAAGGGAGCTGGTTAGTTTAGCTAAACATACACAGTTTATGATAACATACTTTTGATTTGCCTAACGCTTCGACCAAGTTGCCGACACCAATACCATATTACTTGAACGCGTCCATTCCCTTATTACACATAGTACTCGTATTAGTCGCCCAGTGACAGAAATTCACACAGACAGACAAATCCTTAATTCGAGAGTTGCCTTTTAGAAACAAATAAATAAATATAACTATACAAATAAAACATAACACAAATATAACTTTAACTGCGCGACAATCATACTCCTCCGTTCGCATATTTTCGTAAAAAGATTTTGTATCACATAAAAGTAAATAGATTATTATATATTATTTTAATATATTTTTCTTTAGATTGCAGAACTAAAACGCGGTGCTGAAATGATAGTATGTACACCTGGCCGCATGATCGACATGTTGGCGGCTAACTCTGGCCGCGTGACGAACCTGCGAAGAGTCACATATATCGTGCTCGATGAAGCCGATAGAATGTTTGATATGGGTTTCGAACCTCAAGTAAGTTATATTGTATTATAGTTTTCTCTTTCCTCTGAGCCTCTTTCTCATACAAGTTAAGGTCGGCTTTATGTCTACTACGATGCGGGTTAACTTAGTTTTTTATGCGGACCGCCAACAGACCTCCTTAAACCAAGTACTAGGCGATATCGAACTTTCGACTGCCTTACCTGATCTTTAAGAGGGTCAATGTGTTAAGAATTGACTGGTTCGGTGGCGTAGAGATAGCGATGAGACTGCTGTCAAAATCTGACCTTAGAATCATTTGAGTGCCGAAAAAATTTTTCGACATTTTGATGCTGGTCTTTGACAAACGAACTCAACATTTTTATATATTGCTGGCTGACCCGAAATGTTGTTTTGCCATAAAAATAAAAAATGTATTTAGGGATGGGTTACCCGTATAATTTAGGGGGTATCATGAAAAATAGATGTTGGCCGATTCTCAGATTTACCTGATATGCACACAAAGTTCATAAGAATTTAATCTAGCCGTTTCGAAGGAGTTTGGTAACAAACACCGCAATACGCAAATTTTAAATCAATACATATAATAAAATCGTAACTGGTCGCTGTCTGTACATGAAGATTTGTAAAAAAGAAACTGTGGGGCTTTGTGAACGCAATTGTGAACCCAAAACAAGGATTTTTGATTTTTTGTCTGTTTGTCTGTGCGTTTGTGCACGCTAATCTCCGAAACGGTTTATCCGATTTAGATGTGGTTTTCACTAATGTATTTTGGTAAGCTTCGCTTACATTTAATGTGTTTTATGTCAATCGGTTAATAAATAAAAAAGTTAGGCCAATTTAAAAAAATCATGTGGCTGGACGTTTGTAGATTGTTCACTCTTACGCGGGTATACTCGTACTAGCTGTTGCCCGCGGCTTTGCTCGCGTGGAAGTTGATTATATGCATTTAATTAAAACTGTGTAAAAGAATGTATCAGTAATTTATTCATGTTTTTAAACGTATTTATTTATTAATTTTTGATCATTATCCCATTTAAAAGAACTTTCATACAAACATTCGACCCATATTTCAACCTCTTTAGGAGCAGATTTCGCATAAATACTGATATAAGTTTTCATCTATTTGTAATCAGAAACATAAAAACGAAAGTTGTTAGACTGCTAAATTAAAAAAATGACTGATTTCCAAACTAACCAATATATGAAATGCCAATGCCTATTTCTCCCCTTAGGAGTAGAATATCCAGAAACGCTTAAATAGGCATATTCTCGTTTTTAATTAGTAACCCAAAAGTAAATTTTTTGTGTTTCTAACATAAAAAAGACAGATTTCCATGCAATCTTGCAACCCCCATTTCACCCCCTTAGGGGTAGAATATCCAGAAACGCTTAAAAACATATCTACTCATTTTTAATCAGTAACCCAAAACAAAGTTTAATAATTGGAACTTCTCAAATGACGGATTTCCAGACTAACCTATATGCGAAATGTCAAACCCTATTTCACCCCTTAGGGGTAGAATATCCAGAAACCTTTAACAGGTATCTACTCATTTTTAATCAGTAGCCCAAAAATATAGTTTAATGTTTCTAACTTAAAAAATGATGAACTTCCATATAAACTTTCAACCCCTATTTCACCCCTTAGGGGTAGAATATCCAGAAACGCTGAAATACGTATTTACTCATTTTTAATCAGCAACCCAAAAGTAAAGTTTCAGGTTTTTAAGTTAAATATGACGGATTTTCATAAAAAAAATTCAACCCCTATTTCACCCTCTTGTTGGTAAAATATACAGAAACGCTAAATAGATATCTAGTTATTTTTAATCAGTAGCCCAAAATTAAAGTTTCATGTTTCTAACTTAAAAAATGACAAACTTCCATAGAAACTTTCAACCCCTATTTCACCCCTTAGGGGTAGAATATCCAGAAACGCTTAAATACGTATCTACTCATTTTTAATCAGTAGCCCAAAAAGAAAGTTTCATGATTCTTACTTAAAAAATGACGAACTTCCATACAAACTTTCAACCCCTATTTCACCCCCTTAGAGGCAGAATACCAAGAAACGCTTAAATACGTATCTATTCTTTTTTAGTCCTTAGCACATGAATAAAGTTACATGTTTCTAACTTAATAAATGACGAACTTCCATACAAACTTTCAACCCCTATTTCACCCCTTAGGGGTAGAATATCAAGAAACGCTTAAGTACGTATTGATTCATTTTTAGTCAGTAACCCAAAATCAAAGTTTCATGTTACGAACTTCAAAATTGACGGACTTCCAGACTAACCTGTATGCGAAATGTCAACCCCTATTTCACCCCCTTAGGGGTAGAATATCCAGAAACGCTTAAATACGTATCTACTGTTTTTTAATCAGTAGCACCTTAATACAGTTTCATGTTTCTAACTTAAAAAATGACGAACTTCCATACAAACTTTCAACCCCTATTTCACCCCCTTAGGGGTAGAATACCCAGAAACGCTCAAATACGTCTCTAATCTTTTTAAATCAGTAATACATAAATAAAGTTTCATGTTTCAGACTTCAAAAATGACGGACTTACAGACTAACCTATGTACGAAATGTCAACCCCTATTTCACCCCTTAGGGGTTGAATATTCAAAAACGCTGAAATACGTGTTTACTCATTTTTAATCAGCAGCCCAAAAGTAAAGTTTCAGGTTTCTAACTTAAAAAATGACGGACTTCCATACAAACTTTCAACCCCTATTTCCCCCCCTTAGGGGTAGAAATTCCAAAATTCCTTTCTTAGTGCGTGTCTACTCAATAAAAAGATCCTACTCACCAAATTTCATAGCCCTAACTATCATAGTTTACGCTCGGCGATGATGAATCAGTCAGTCAGTCAGTCAGTCAGTCAGTCAGTCAGTCAGGACTTATTATTTTATAAGTATAGATAAAGCGCGCCGAGAGCCGCGCCGCTTTGTATTCGATAACACTGACTCTTTTATATTTCATTTGTATTTAAATTCTTTATTTTTTTATAAATAATAATGAATCACCGAAATATATGTACGGGCATAACTTCGGATCGGCTGCATCAAATTGAATAATTCTATGTGTTCATTATAGTGAGGGCAAGATTTATATAGAAAAGAAAATTAAAAGATACCTTAAAAGTTTTTTTCACTACCTGTACGAACCTGTATAATTATGTCTGCTAAAATAAGTTTTTGAGAAATTTGGAAAAAAATTACGACAGAAAAATATGACAGTACGAAGTTTGCTGGGTCAGCTAGTCTATACTAATATTATAAACAGGAAAGTTTGTAAGTATGGATGGATGGATGTTTGTAACTCTTTCACGCCAAAATTAAGTGATGAAACTTTACAGTAATATAGGTTATACATCAGAATAACACATAGGCTACTATTTGCAGCGATTACTGACATATACGCGGACGGTGCCGCGGGCAATAACTAGTATTAGATAAAAATAAATAAAATGTAAGTGTGTAATTTCATAGTAACAGATTTTTACTATCGTTTGTTGGAGCTAATCTCTGGAACGGTTGGACCAATTTTGACGGGGTTTCACTGACAGAAAACTTCATTAAACTTAGTCTACTATTATTTTAGACTAGGCCCCGCGGTGTTACCCGCAGTTTTTGTTGTAAAGGTCCAAAGGGGCAAAGCAGGATGCTGCTAAAATTAACTATATAGAAATAGCTAATTATGTATTTGTAGGTTATGAAGATCATAGACAATGTGAGACCAGACCGGCAGACTGTGATGTTCAGTGCTACATTCCCGAGACAAATGGAGGCTCTGGCAAGAAGAATATTGCAGAAACCCATTGAAGTTCAGGTATTCTAATTTGAACACACATTTTTGATTTAATCGCCCGAAATGTAAAAAAGGCGGTTGATATTAAAGATTTTTATTTTTAGAGCATAATATTCTGATATTAACAACAAAAATAATTTACTTACTTGCATGATTCACAATTTTGTGTGTCTTTTTTTATTGCGGGAGTTGTTTTTAAGGAAAAACCTAAAAAAAATAATTAAAACACAACTTTCCTGTAGGTTGGCGGACGAAGTGTAGTCTGTAAAGATGTTGAGCAACATGTAGCCATTCTGGAAGAAGACGCTAAGTTCTTCAAGCTGTTGGAGCTGCTAGGACTGTACAGCCAATCGGGGAGCATCATAGTCTTTGTAGACAAGCAAGAAAACGCCGATAGCTTGCTCAAGGACCTCATGAAGGCCTCATATTCTTGCATGAGTTTGCACGGAGGTGAGATTTGGTCAACTTTTTAAATTCTGACGTGTGAAGCAGTTGGTACATAGGCTTTTGATCAGACTTTTTTTTTTTTTATCTTTAATTGGCGTAATGAAAAAAGAAAAACTACATATAACCGTTTATTACGTGGACAAAAGAGTACAAATGTTTTTAACCGACTTCAGAAGGAGGAGGTTCTCAATTCAAATGTATTTTTTTTGTTTGTTACCTCAGAACTTTCGACTGAGTGAACTAATTTTGATGATTATTTTTTCATTTGAAATCTGTTGCTTCATGTGTGGTCCAAATTAAATTTGGTCCTGTTCTAGAGTCGGTTTTTTGTTAAAAGTTTTACCTATAACATATTCAATATTTAAACTGTAAAATATTTCTGATTTTTATGTTCACAATCATGGAAATCAGGACTGAAGGGGTTCTTAGAAAATCTTAAAACTTTGTATATTATTTAAACTCAATTCACGGGTTAAATCAAAAGATCATAAACAATACAGAAACATCAAACAAAGATAAACAAGCTTGTTAAACCTGCCCATACTCGGTAGGGTGTACCTGACAGGTAAACCTGCCCATACACGGTAGGGTATACCTGATAGGTTAACCTGCTCAGTTCAGTCAGGATAGGCTTGGCTGAGTAAAGGACATACCTGCACAGTTGACCAACAATACAGTCCAGTTTACCTGTAAAGTTCAACTGTACAAGCAAAGTAAATAAATCCCGCAATGTCTTTAAGAAATGAAGACATTTCTAATAGGGAGGGTAGAGGTGAATATTTGACTTGTATACTCGCAGCAAGTGCATCACATAATGTAAAATATCTCTGGATTTGTCTACTTAACTAGCGCGACGACCTAAGATAGGTTTTTGTGTTTTAGGTTAAGATTTATATTAATGTAATTGTATGTTTCTGGAAAATAAAAAAAAACTTTCGGTTTCGATTCCCGGGTCGAACCAAATGTTTGAATGATCTGTAAATATTTATTTCGGCGTTTGGGTGTTTTCTATAATGTAAGAACGTACATTATATGTACGTTTTTACAAAAAAAAGTATGTACCTATGTATTTATATCAATTGTCTAGTACCCATGTCATAAGATCTGTTTAGTTTGGGACTAGATGGAATTGTGTGTTAGATGTCCGAAAAAAACATATAAAACCTGTCAGGTATATCCTAGCGTATATAGCTTTAGCTTAGTAACGCTTCAACTTTCATATACATTAAAACATATTCTAAATGAAATATATTATTTATTAAAAGGACGAGAATAAGTTAAAGATCGTAAAAAAACTACAGGCTTATAATTTTTTTTTACAGGTTACCTTTATGTGAATTGATTCTTACGAACGGGAGGCTTCGATCACTGCCCTATTTCAACTTGATATTTTAAAGTTTATTAGGTTTAAAGTTTCCTGCAGCCGTTCATTTCAGTAAAGTAGTGAGATTAAAGGCCTTCGGTTGGCCTTAATACCGTTATTAATTTATGTCGGTTGGCCTTAAAGAGTCTTAAAGGCCTATCTTATTCCTCACGAATCAAAATATCTTTATGCCAAATTTAATTCAATTGGTGCAGCAGTTTAGCTATCAAAGTGTAACAGACAGACAGACAGACTTACTTTAGGATTTATAACAGCAGCAATCATATCGTAAATATGGTATTAAATAACACATCTAGTATAATAAATTAATTTATAAATCTACTAATAGATTATTTTGATTTTCAGCGACCAATGGATCCGGCAGCGGCATAATTTTATTTTTATTCTCCCCGTCATTTATAAGCGTGTTACAAACTTAAAAGATATTAACTTTTAACCCATAGAGCTAAAGGGGCACCCAACGGAAGGGAGTAGCCATAACATATTTTTCCAATACAAAATAATTGCAAAAAAAACAGAAATACATGTAAAAAAACGAGAGTTATATTAAACTAGAAACTTCTTTTTGAGAAAGAGAGAAAGAAAATGTGTGCTTGCACCTCTCTCTTGCCCCTATAGTAACATATGATACGTAACTCTCTCTCTTTTTATCTTCACTAACTTATATCTCCCTCTCTCTCAACTTTCGTTCGCATCACCCGATCACGCTTTTCGTAACGCTCGTGTCACGCATTCATGAGCCTACTTTCCAAATCAAGTTTTAGTAAATAAGTTTTACTTTAATAACATTCACAATTTCACATACACTTAAATACATTTTTTGTCATTACAGTGTCACGCGTAGGCCATTTGGGCTTATACTGTGACTGAGAGGAACGCTATGTATGGTTACTCCCTACCTTATGCTCTATTACATATTAAAAAAGATGAGCAATTTTTTTTATACGCTTATAAATGCCGGTGTACTATATTTTGTTGAGTGACGAATATATTAATGATGGCCTGTTACAGGGATTGATCAATTCGACAGGGACTCAACAATCGTGGACTTCAAGTCTGGGAAAGTAAAGCTGTTGGTGGCTACGAGCGTGGCCGCCAGAGGACTCGATGTCAAGCAACTGGTGCTGGTCGTCAATTATGACTGCCCGAATCATTATGAGGATTATGTGCATAGGTGAGGTTTTTAATTGTTATATTATTAACTATCGATCTGACTCCGAAGTCTTTGATTAATTTATGAATTCTCTTATTTCCTCTACTATAATATACATTTATTATTCATATAACCTTCATCTTGAGTCACTCTGACTATTGCTGAGAATTACTTTAAAATCCGTTGAGTAGTTTAAAAGAGCTAAGCGAACAGATAGCGAAAGCGACTTAATTTTAAACTATGCTAGCTGTGCCTTGCGGTATTACCCGTGTGTTTGGTTGCTTGGAATCGAATATTGTTCACTATTTCATTGGTGTTATTTTATTTTGTTCTAAATTATTTTAAGTATAAGCCTAAGTTACTCCTTTAAATATCTGATATCTGCTAGTGAAAGTCCCATCAAAATCGGTCCAGCCGTTCAAGAGTTTACCCGAAACAAACAGACAAAAATAAAGAAAAAAGATTTATTGATGTTAATACCGTACTTACAGAAAACTGGTGTGAAATAGCACTTGCGCTGTGTTTCACCGAGTGAGTGAGGATACCGGAGGCCCATAACCCAAACCCCCCCTATCTCCCCTCCCCATCCCCCAAAGGCCGGCAACGCACTTGTGACGCCTCTGGTGTTGCAGGTGTCGATAGGCGTCGGTAATCGCTTACCATCAGGCGATACGTCTGCTCGTTTGCCCGCCTATTCCATAAAAAATGTTTATATTAGTGTGCTTACAATAGTACAGGTTCTGCGTTCTCCGTGTATAAGATTAATAATGCGAGAGTGTCACCATACTTATTCATACCATGAGTTTTGTAAGAACCTACCTTGTATCGCTATTTATAGTGAACTTATTGTTACGACGAATAACAACGGCTATGGGCAACGATGTAAGTAGTATTTATTATACAGGAGCCACGGCTTTATAATACACTTATGTTACACTAGCCGACCCACGCAACCTCGTTTGCGTCTCCTATTGCCCGTAGCGTGATAATTTTCCCCCGTTTTTGTAACATTCTTCATAGTTGCTCCGCTCCTGTGGGTCTTAGCGTGATGATAGCCTTCCTCGATAAATGGACTATTTAACACTAAAATAATTTTTCAAATCGGACCAGCGGTTGCTGAGATTAGCGTGTTCAAACAAACAAACAAGCCCTTCAGCTTTATATATTAGTAAAGATAGATGGTAACGTATGGCTTGTTATCCCAATTTACAGCAACATTAAAAATAAATCAGATATTAAACTTATTCTCGATGAGATAAAGAATGTCTAAATAACACGTGATCGTAATATACTCATATATGAAATATGCTGATACAGTTGGTCAGGCTTAGCTATGTATAAATTATATTAATTTAATAATATATGACGCAGGAATAATATTCTCAAGACTGAGGGTCGTGACCCCTATTTAGAAGTATTTTGTAAGGGACACAGTCCAAAGCTTTCTTTCTAAAGAGAGATTTATGTAAAGCCATCCATTTTAGGAAAGTACAAAATGTACGAAGATTCGACAAAATCTTTTTGTTTATGTTCTCATTAAAAACAATTTATTGTCGATTGTCACGTTGTTTTCAATATTAGTGGAGTCACATGATCTTCGATTTTTTTATCAATTCATTTCGTTAGCGTATTTTTCTCATTAGTGATAAGCAAATTGTTAATTGTAGTTGTCGGTATGCACACATATAGCTTGTAGGAGATCTATTTGGAACTGAGTGTGATATATATTTATATCTATACATCTATACAAATAAATAAAATTGAAGTGTCTGTTTGTAATTTAAAATTAATAGCTTTTCACTGAATATACATACACTAGCCGACCCACGCAACCTCGTTTGCGCCTTATACTGCCCGTAGCGTGAAAATGTCCCCCGTTTTTGAAACAATCTTCATTGTTGCTCCGCTCCTATTAGTAGTAGCATGATGATATATACCCTATAGCCTTCCTCGATAAATAGACTATCCAACACCGAAATAATTTTTCAAATCGGACCATCGGTTCCTGAGATTAGCGTGTTCAAACAAACAAACAAACTCTTCAGCTTTATATATTAGTATAGATACATGAAAGAATATTCGGCACTTACATAAAAAAAAAACATTTTTAAAAATGGTTTCTTTGTTCTGGTCAATCTCTGGACTTAATCTGGAAGCTGGACTGACTTTGATTGGACTTTCACTGGCAGATGGTTAATGATATAAGGATTTTTTTTAAACTAACATATTTTAAACAACCGCGTCAATGCCGCGGTTGTTTAAAAAAAACTAGCTAGTAAAGGGACAATACCGCAAGGCTTAGATAGTAATACGATAATATTTATGTAGGTCTTATAATCCTGTGCCTATTTTCAGTATCATTTTCAGATTAATAACAGTAGACAGTAATTTTAATCCATCACAAAAAAATTGATACCCTTACCATCAGTACAGTAGTTCAAAACCTCCTTTCAAAGCGAGGCCTACGATCTATCAGTCCATCAGTAGATTATTAAATTATATTGTTGATGGTATATCGTTGTTTACATAGATGCGGCCGTACGGGACGTGCAGGCAATAAAGGCTATGCTTGGACATTCCTGACGCCCGAACAAGGGAGATACGCTGGTGATGTGGTGAGAGCGTTCGAGCTGGCTGGTGCTACACCAACGAATGAACTAAGACAGTTATGGGACAAGTATAAGGAGGCACAAGAAAAGGAAGGCAAGAAAGTCCATACTGGTGGCGGATTTAGTGGAAAAGGTACGTATATCAAAGTTATGTCATAAAAAATAAAACTATTTTAAAACCGTTTTTTGTGTAGACTCTTATCATAAATCAATACACTCTATCATAAATATTTTACGAAAAACTGGTGCAAAATACCATATGGTAGCAATAAGAAAGATTTAATAACTAATATTACAAATGTGTTTTAATAATAAAACATAAAATGTATAGGAAGAAAGGTTAAATAAAATAAATAAATTACAAATGTGAGTGTGAATGTTTGTTACTGTTACAAGCAAAAACTGTTAAACAGATTAAGATAAAACTTCACAGTAATATAGTCTATATTTTAGAATAATAAATAGGCTACTATTTACCGCGATAACCGACATATGTGTGAGCGAAGTCACGTGCTGAAGCTGGTATTTAATATTACACTAGCAAGAATTGCCCAATGGATTTGTATAAACAAAAATATTACTTCACTTACTTATTACAGGGTTCAAATTTGACGAATCTGAAGCTCAAGCGGCAACAGAAAAGAAGAAATATCAGAAGGCTGCTCTTGGCCTGCAGGACTCTGACGACGAAGATGTGGAAGGTGACCTCGACCAACAGATTGAGACGATGTTTGCGGCTAAGAAAATTGTTAAGGAAATTAAGGTCGGATTATTTCTTCAATTTTATTTTAACGTGTGCAAGTTATATATGTGTTGATCGATTAAGAAGGAGCATCAAAAGCTTATTCACCACTTAGTGTCGTAAGAGCCGACTTAGGTAGAGGTAGCAAACTTCACAGGAAAACTGTAACAGTATTACAAAGAGAAGGAAACTTGAAACAAATTATACCAACACAATAGGCATGATGACTTATTTTGAAAAACTATTTTATAGTGCTCGGAAGTATCTCCTATTGTCGAAACAGTTTTTTATTTCTACTAACAATAAAGTTTTAGTAGGAAAAAATTGCGATTTAAATTTTAAGTTTTAAATTCACGCCATATCCGCTTGGTGGTATCATGGCGTCGTTTTATGCAGACGTGACGTCACCATTTGTCAACGAGTTTTATATTATAGCTCTTATAAAGTGATCGTCGATTATGATCGAACTATACGACGTGACGTAACTCGCTCTGATTATTGTTCAAATTAACATGATGGATTGCTGTATTTTATAGTTTTATTTTTGTTAATAAACTATTAATCTCGCTATAAATATGAAAATAAATACGATTTTTATACTCTATGAACCCGATTTTATCAAATAATTACATAATTTTAGTGGTTACTGTCATCATGCCTATTTGCAAGATAGTAGGCTAAAACCTTTTTTGTAACAATAGACATAGGTCTCTCAATAGTGGTCTACTAAAGGCATTTATGATCTACTTTGTAAAAAAATAAGGGTCTGTTATGGTCTACTACAACAAATATTTCAAAACCTAAATCAGCTAAATTGGTCCAGCCGCTCTCGAGTTTTAGCGAGACAAACGAACAGCAAATGTTTTTTATTATATATAAGTAATTATAATAGGTTTTCTAATAGGTTTTACTTATCTTCATTAACAATTTCCCAGAAACATCCATCTGTATGAGCATAACTTTTCCTTGATTGAAATCTTTATTGCCCATCTAATTCCTTAAGTGCCTAGTTAGACTATGAGCTGGAGTAGAAAACTCTTCAAATATTAATATTAAAATAAAGCTCACACATACATGATCTGATGATTCCAATTTATTTCAGTAGACAGAGTGGAATGACACTCAGGTACGTAGGGGTTACAATTGGGACAACATATCACTGGTTTATTTTTCAGACTTTGGTCCGATTATCACAGTATTTAAGAATTTATATCATCTTTTTAACAGACTTCAAAAAGAAGGAGATTCTCAATTCGACTGTGTTTTTTTATGTTGTTGGTTTTTGTTACCTCTGAACTTTCGACTGAGTTAATCGATTTTAATGATTCTTTTTTATTTGAAGGCTGGTGCTTCCCGCGTGGTACCATTTCAATTTGGTCCAATTCTTCGAAGTCGGTTTTTTTTGTTAAAATTTTTGATTATTAAACAAGAAATTCTTAAACACCAAGGTTATAATTTATTGTAAGGTAAATAACCACTGGGGTTTATTGACTTTTATTGTACAGACAAGACTCGGTCACTATTTAATTATGCTCACTACAGACACTATTATAAAGAGTTAATGGGTTCTTATGTCAGCTTATCATATTATATTTTTATTATTAAAGTTGTTTTTTGTCACTGAGCTGTTTTGATAAATTTTTCACAGTTCAAATGAGCACGTGAAACACGTGTTCTGATCACGCTTTATTTTTTAAATTTATCATGTATTTGTTCATAACCAAAAGTAATTAAAAATAACATTTTAAATAGAATAAGTATTGAATGTAGGTATCGATTTTTGTGAGCTAAAAATTATTTTATCGAAGCAATACTAAGGTAAATGGTGGTTTCTAATCTTACAAATTTCTTTTCCATGTAAATTTCCTGTGCTATAAGTGTTTTTAGACGTATACCGTGTAGGAACGGTTATATGTTATACTTGATAATATCCTTAAATAACATCTATGAAATGTTAGTGGACCAATGAAACTCGTTTTGACTTAAGCAATTAATTAACTTTTAGATAGATGATAAAGGTTCGTTTGTCTAAGGGTCCAAAGGCACCAAAAATATCACCTTAAATAAGTTGTTGAAAAAATAAGGAGGTAATTAAATGTAGTTATTGTTAAATCGCGTAGCGTATCTAAGTATCTAAATTCAATTAAGTGTTAAGTAACCATTTATGATTTTTAAGTAATGCCGAATTTGAAATTATGCATATTATGTACTATTTTTTAACGAAATGTATACGAATATTTGTTTTCGACGTTTTGTTTCAAATGCTGAAACAACGATTACTTAAAATTTTATAAAACAGTATCTTTCATAACCGGGCCCGGACTCGCCCGGAAGATTTTGAAATTCTCGGATTTTTTCTTCTAAAATATGCATGTGTTATACATATAAACCTACTTGAATCACTATCTATTGTTGATAACTGCATTAAAACCCGTGGAGTAGAGTAGAAGATCTGGGCGAACAGATAGCGAAGCACTGTCATTTAATACTATGTAAACAAGCATAGCAGTGTTGAGCGGCGAAGGTAACCAAGTCGGTTTTTTTGAAAGTCAAGAAACCGAGTTTAGTGTTAGTTTGGTATACTCAGGAATGCAGACAATGCAACAAATCAGTATTGTGATTTACACTTAAGTGGCCAATCTTCAAGTTCCGAATTACTCTAGGCAATTACTAATCAATTTCTCTAAACAGTTGCTATAGTGTTGAGTGTTAAAGGTAACGAGTCGGTTATGTAAATGTTGGTATGTTGTTTCCAGCCGGGCGTGGGTGGTGCGGGGGTGCCGGCGGGTGCTGGTGCGGCGGGCGCGGCGGGCGCGGGGGGTGCGGACGGCAAGCTGGAGCTGGCTCGTAGGGCGGCGTCCCGCATCAACCTCGCCAAGGGGCTGGGCGCTGAGCACAAGGGCGCTACGCAGCAGGCGGCGGAGGCCATCCTCAAGGGCGCGCCCTCCGCACACACGCTCATCACGGTAACCTACCTATATATATTATTTATTAGCTTTTAAGCGCGGCTCCGCCCGCGTGTGTGTTGGTTATCGCGTTAGAAAGTACTGTACTGAGGAACCACTCAGGAATCAAATTTGAATTGGAAATCAATTAAATTGAAATCGGTGTAGCGACTTAGCCGTGAAAGCAGGACAGACAGACAAAGTTACTTTCAAATTTATAATATTAGGATAGATTTGATTTTTGAAAGTACGGTTGGTGTAGTGGCTTAAGCGTTCGCCGCGCCGCTTCCAAGTGTTGTGGGTTCAAATCCCACATAAAACAACATTTTCACATCCACAAATTGCTTTATGTATGTTTGTAAAGTACCCGCGACACAGGAATATACATCCTGTGTATCCTAAGGTATAAGAAGTTTTTTTTTATATTGGCAGTCAGAAAGACTGCCGATAGAAGTGAAAAGTTATAACTTAGAATGTTTTTTGTAAAATTAATGACAGACATTTCCGCTTTCTACCGTCTGTAAAAGTGACTTTTACTTTTCCTGTTGGAAAGCATAAGAAGAATCCTAGAGTGTCACCATACTCATTGCGAATGCAGACAATGCAACAATAATAATAATAATAATAAATAATAATAATAAATAAATGCAACAATTCAGCCTGGTGACCTACATACATACACTTGTAACGTTGTGTTTAACAATGTATGACTTTGTCCTGACGTAATTATTGTTTCGAGATGATGTATTGGTATATTGCCATGAGTTTATCAATGCGTAGGTTTATTTTAAATTATCAATAGATCTTTGAATAAAAATTCCATATGATTTTGTTGTTAAATTGTAACATTTGTTACATTAACATACTAGCTACCTGGCAGTGGAAGTCCCGTCAAAATCGGTCCAGCCGTTCCAGATATTACCCGGAACAAACAGACAGACAAAAATAAAAAAAATATATTTTGGTACATGTATCGTGTATACATAAATATGCATTTATTTAAAAGCGATTATTTTAATTTTACAAACAGACTCCAATTTTATTTATTTGTATAGGTTTATGGCTGTATTAGTAGTAGTATTAGTATTGGGATGCTTCTGCGTCATTGGGCTTCCATTCTTTTTACAACTCCCGTATTAGAAATAAATCCTGTGTCGCAGGGAACTTTATCCCGTCTCATGTGGCTTGTGTCCTTTGAATTAATAGTGGTTGTCACGTTCCATCGAGTGATTTTTCTGCTTACCTCGATCTCAAAAATGATGATGAAGATATTGTGATTTCACTAAAAACCAGCTTCACCTCCGTCAGGGTGGTTTTTAGTGATATCACAACATCTCAAGCTTGTCACGGCGGAAACGCTTGCTTGACCCTATATCATAAAATAGGCATAAAAATAGTGCATGTAACTCTGATTTAAAACCCAGTACTATTAAACGATGTGTGGTATATTCTGAAATATTTACTCTCAGGCTAAAATAGTAGCGGAACAGCTCGCGGCGAAATTGAACACTCGTCTCAACTACCAACCGCGCGACGAAAGCGCTTCGGAACCGGCCGAGGAGGTGTTCCGTAAATATGAAACTGAATTGGAGATCAACGACTTCCCACAGCAAGCTAGGTGGAGGGTCACCAGCAAGGTATACTCATTTACTCTTTATAATTATCTACTTAGATATTTTATTTATGTACTTACTAGCATTTTCTTACGACTCCGCCCGCATGTATGTCGATAATTGGGTTAAATAGACTATGTCCTTCTTCAAGAATCAAAGTGCCTCCATGCCAAATTCCATTGAAATCGGTGCAATGGTTTAGCCTTGAAAGTGTAATAAACAGTTACTTTCGGATTTATATCATTAATATTTACACTAATTACTTTCGTATTAAGAAATAATAAATATGCGGTTTTATAACTATTATTTATTTCATTGGGTACTTCTCCGACGATTATACGATAACCCACGACCTTATTGACGCTGCGATTTGCGTTTTTATTGAGAGCGAACAACCTTTTATTTGTTTATTTACTTAGGGGTCGACATGACCTTGTCCGATAACCTTTATACAATAGGAACATATTTATTGTATTTGTGTCACAGTGCAATTTCTGTTGCTGCGGCCATTAGTTGTCAAACATGTTGCTCAAACTAGCATTACTCGGTGCTCTAATATTCTTTTGTGTAAAATTACTTAAACGTAATAACGTTACGGTATCAAGATGCTGCCATCATTTTTATAAATAGTTACTCTAGTTAAAGGTAAAGCATGATCGTACTAATATTAGTTCTGCGTAAATTTAACCTCCATTTTTATATATATTATGAGCCTGCGAAAGTGCCTCCTTCTGATGGAAAGTATGAACAGTGCCAGAGAAGTGGTCACCAAACTCATTGCGAATGCAGACAATGCAACAATGCAGCATGGTGACCCACACTATGGCGGCCTATTGAACTGCTTTATATATGACTAGCCGACCCACGCAACCTCGTTTGCGTCTTCTATTGCCCGTCGCGTGATAATTTTCCCCCGTTTTTGAAACATTTTTCATTGGTGCTCCTCTCCTATTGGCCTTAGCGTGATTATATATAGCCTATAGCCTTCCTCGATAAATGGGCTATCTAACACTGAAAGAATTTTTCAAATCGGACCAGTAGTTCCTGAGATTAGCGTGTTCAAACAAACAAACTCTTCAGCTTTATATATTAGTATAGATTGGTTAAATTTGAAATCTGAAAGAAATTGTTTAAATTTTAGTCACTGCTTCTTACCACCAGAATATGCAAAATAGTATAGGTTAAACACAAGATGCAATTTCAAACGCATGTTATTCCAAATACCTATACCACATGAATAATACCCATTTGGTCTGTATAATATTGATAGTTTTGAATATGTGTGGCTACAATCAATAAATACTTTTCGTTTGTGGCAATTCGTGATATTAAAAAACTTAACAAATAACAAGTTCAGATGTATCAGAATAGGAAATTGTAACCCGTTTCAAAATGGAATATCTATATATGATTGTCGAATGTTGTTTTTTTTTAAATAGACATGTATATAATTGTATATATTCTATTTTAAGGCGTAGTTTAGGCCAAAATTCATTTATTCGCCATTTCACGAGTTTCATTTAGGTATTAGTCGTACCGTTAAAGTAATGTAAAAAAAAACACTTGACAAGCTTATATTTTCGTAAGAGTTTTGAAACACACACATAGTTGAGATTTTATATTTAGAGTTGCCAGGCTAAAAAAAACACTTACATTGGAAGTAATTTCTTTGTGCCAAAATTATGTTGATTATTGTTAATTTTATTCGTCAATATTTGTTTTCATATTTTTTTTTTGTTTTACAGGAGGCTCTAGCGTTAATCAGCGAGTATTCCGAAGCCGGTATTACAGTACGAGGCACATATGTCCCGCCCGGCAAGACACCTCCTGAGGGTGAACGTAAACTATACCTTGCGATCGAAAGTTCCCAAGAACTCGCTGTTGCCAAAGCAAAATCCGAAATCACACGCCTCATCAAGGAAGAACTTCTGAAGCTACAGACCTCCTCCCATCACATGATAAACAAAGCCAGATACAAAGTTCTGTAAATGTACGGAATATAACTGGAGTGATTACGTTAATATCGTTTTATTTCTTCATGGCCTTTGCCCCTCTAATGTATAAGACAGATCAATGGAATGCTGACGTCGTTCCACTATTATCGTTTTGTAATCATACATGTCTGCCAGTACACTAATGTATCAACTATGTAACTCTTTACACAATTAATAAATTGAGTAAGAAATCCGTTTGGGTGAATTTAATTGTTTTATATCTTTACTAGCTGACCCTCGTTTGCCCGTAGCGTGATAATTTTCCCCCATTTTTGTAAAATTCTTCATTGGTGCTCCGCTCCTATTGGTCTTAGCGTAATGATATATAGCCTGTAGCCTTCCTCGATTAATGAACTATCCAACACTGAAAGGATTTTTCAAATCGGACCAGCGGTTCTTGAGATTAGCGCTTCAAACAAACAAACAAACAAACAATCTCTTTAATTTTATAATAACTAATATTATAAAATTAAAGAGATTGTTTGTTTTAGACTAGCTGAACCCCGCAGTGTTACCCGCGGTTATTGTTGTACCGCGAGTAACGCCGCGGGACAAAGTTAGTCTAAAAAAAGTAGCCTAAGTTACTCCCCGGATCATCAGCTACCTGCCAGTGAAAGTCCTGTCAAAATCCGTCGAGCCGTTCCAGAGATTACCCGGAACAAACAGACAGACAGACAGACAAAAAAAAATTTAACTACATTTTTGGTATATGTACCGTGCATACATATATATGCATTAAGTAAAAAGCGGTTATTTTAATATTACAAATAGACACTCCAATTTTATTTATTTGTATAGATTAGTGTTTCTCTACCCTACTCGATATATTTTTTTACGTAAACCCAGCGAAGTCTTGAGTAGAGATTGCGTATCGAAAGGCGTAGTATACAGGTCGTCCACAAGCCCGCTAAATGTCTAACAGGAGCTTTATGCGAAAGCCAAGGATCGGCCCAAGTGGTGTGCGATTGGAGAGGCCTATGCCCAGATGTGAACTTCGATAGGTCGATTCGATAATTCAGACGAATTTTGCGACACCTTAAACCCAAAATCCATTACGTTGTTCACAAATATACATAAAGTAAACACATACTAAAAACCGAAACAGATTAAAAATAAAGGAAAAAGGTGCCACTTTTATATATTTTATAATAATAATAATAAATACTTCGGACATCTAACACACAATGCCATCTAGTCCCAAGCCAAGCAGAGCTTGTGTTATGGGTACTAGACAACTGATACAAATACATATATACTTTTTTTTTTATTAATACATACATATTATATAGAAAATACCCAAACTCCGAAACAAATATTTGTAGATCATACAAACATTTGGTCCGACCCGGGAATCGAACCCGAGACCTCATGATCAGCAGTCGCACATGCCGACCACGAGACCAACGAGGCAGTCATCATTTTTATAGGTATATAGGATAATCCTACGGGTTAAAGCATGTAGTCACGGATAGAACAATTTTTTGAATCGTCAGTCGTCAATTCAAACACATTTACACAATCATGTGGAACGCAGGGGTAAATGGTTCACAAAATATTTAAATGAAACTACAAAGGTTTCTGATAGAAATTTAAAAAGGTAGTTTTTTATAAACCAAGATTAACAAATAATGTGGGAGATCGTTTTTTGTTTTTTCGGAAGACGGTCCCCATTTCATCTCATCCACATTTTTTATATTTTATATCATTAATTTCTTATTGACTTGAAGACTTATAACTTGAAGACTAAACACTTGACATTGGCAGAAATAGCTGATCCGAGAGATCGGGCTGGTTGCCATTTCATCAAAGAAGAAGAAGAACAAATAATGTGGCTCTATACCTGTTTGCATCGACAAAAGAAACCACAAACAAACAACAGTTAAAGGAACAAACTTCAATTAAAATGCTTTAAAACAATTGCAAATCTGTTTTCGTGTGTAGCGATTAAAAAGAAAATGTATAAAAATGATAACTATGGTTTTAGTGGCTATCCGCATTAATGACTGCGAAACCTAACCTTAATCCAATTATAAGAGATCTTACACTCCTTAGCCTCCTAAAGAACTACCTGCGAAATACTGTCTGGAGTTTATTCATAGCGCGGTTTCTCCGAGTAAACGAAATCGATTCTCAACCAGGAAAAATTAATGCGTCATGAACACGATCGTTTTTTGTCTCTGGGTGTAACTCATTTTATTCCCGTAATTTCTACATATTTGTATTTAATATGGGACGCGATAGTTTAATAGTAAATTTATTAAACCTATTGAACATATCGCTTCCCGGCAAAAAAAGTGTCAGAATACAAAAATAGCTGTTTCGAGAAAATGTAACTTTAATAGTTTTTAGTTCATCTAGACGTCAATAATTTAAAAACTATAAGAGTCAGATTGCTGAAATATGGTGTGTAAATAGCTTATTTATATATTTATTATAGGGCTTTAAATTTAATAGCAAAATTGAATTTTTTTTTAACTAACTTTTAAGAAACTTTTAATTTGATGAATATTACGACTCTTTTTTCGATTAAAATTTCTGTAGTTTAAAAAATAATACACATTATAATGTATGTAATCATCATTACTTTTATTATTAAAAGTCTTCAATATTAATTAAAAATAAAGAAAAAGTAACCAAATTATAAACTTCTCATTAAAATAAAATAAAAACATCAAAAAATAACTTATCTATACTAATATATTAAGCTGAAGAGTTTGTTTGTTTGTTTGAACACGCTAATCTCAAGAACCGCTGGTCCGATTTGAAAAATTCTTTCAGTTTTAGAAAGCCCATTTATCGAGGAAGGCTATAGGCTATATATCATCACGCTAGGACCAATAGGAGCGGAGCAGTAATAAAAAGATGTTTCGAAAACGGGGGAAAATTATCACGCTACGGGCAATAGAAGACGCAAACGAGGTTGCGTGGGTCGGCTAGTTAGTTATAAATTACTAGCTTTGGCCTAATTAACAATCAGTCTTAATTCACTTGTTGGCCGATAACAATATAAAAAGTCATTACTTTTATTGGTTAACTGTCTTTACTTATAAAATTTAGGCACTTACAATAACAAAAAATAACTAATTAAAACCTGCTCTTTAACATGTTTTTAAAATAAGAAAAAAAATCAACACAAACTTCTTTATAGGTAAAAATATTTTTTTTTACGTGAACTTACAGTCAACTAAAAAAGCTAAATTACTCACTTAAGAGATTTATAAAAAGACTCATAAAACGGTGGAATATGATTATTTTGTAATAAATCCAATAGATCCTTCAGTTTATTTTCTTTGAGTTTCGGTTTAGATCGATACGCGAGTTTGAGGGATATTGCATTAAGATTTTTTTTTCGCGTTAAAACTGTTTCGGAGAACTGATGATCTTTAAAAGAGGTTTTAAACAACAACTTCGTAGGATCGTCCTGCGACAGTTTGAAAATCTTTACCTCAGTAATTTTAAAAGACTTTGTGGTAGTTAACCCAATATCCTCAGACAGACGCTTCAATGAATAAAAATCACTAGATGACATTTCTGTCACGGTGTAGGGATTACCTTTCTTCTTAGCGCATTTAATAGCTTCAACGTATTGACTGGGTACATAAATTGGACCTGACCTGAGTCTTCTTTGTATTTGTTTTTCTATTGTTGAATGAACAGAGTCAGCTTCATTTTGTGTATGTCCAGTAATTAGGTACTTATGTGTTATAGACTTTATTATAGGGAATTTTAACAGCGCATACAAGTATATCGAAATTATGAATCTGTTTTTGTTCTGACCACAACAATTGTCAGAATAGAATATTAGATCTTAGCCTGGTCCATCGTAATTTACCACACTATTTTGAATAAACTTGAACAAACAAGATCCAATTTCATCAGCTCCGCGGTTTGCTTCTCCCTCATGCCAATAGAAACAATCGGTTTTATCAACACCAATTAGAGACACAGTAAAATTTAAGGTATTAAGTTTGGATTTGTAATAAAAAATAGATGTATTGCCTCGTGGAAGTTGCAGGACTGCTTGCAAATCATAAATTGCAATCATTTTATTTGGACCAGAACTTTTTTTATCAGCGTCTTTTTCAATTCGGGAAAGGTCCTTTTCTTCAATGTGTTTTAAATACTGGACTTCTAAGTCTTTCTTCGTATCACCTTGGGCGTTCTCATAACGTACACAAAGTTCACATCTGTCTTTTTTCGGCTTGAAGAAACTGATATTAAATTCACCGTTGAAAATTCTTGAGTACAAAGTTTCATTTACATAGGGCACGTTATTAGAGTCACACAAGGTTTTATAATCTCTATAAAGATCACTAAGTGACTTTCCCCCATCAATATATTCCCTTGACGAGTTTTTTCTTATGTAGTGAGATTCCATTCTTGGTATTGAATTGATATGATCCCTGACACCCTGGCGAATAGATTCTGCAACTTTGCTATGATTGCCATGTTTGCCCCTCATGTCTTGTTCAAGAAAACCGTCTTTAGATTTTTCAATAACTGTTCTGATGACACGATCATTAATATCTAGTGTTGCTCTGAAAAAAGTTTTGCATACTCGAATAGGCTCTTCATTAATTTGGAAATAAAAGCTGTGGTTCAGTTTTCGTGGTTGAGTTTTACCGGTAAATCTAAACGCAGGAATAATCGCTTTCATGTTCTTATGAATGAAATTACGTTGAGCAGCCAGGTCTCCTAATTGCCAATAGTTTTCAAATATTTTAGATCTATTAACATAATTTATTTTTTGGGTACATTTTAATTTGCATTTCTCCCCACACGGAGGTTTTAAGCATCTCTCAGACATTTTTTTTTGTGACTTAGAACGAGAAGTGTAAGATTTTCCGGTGTTTCTTAATATTTTAGCTTTATTTGACAACCATTCGTTCACACAAGATTTACGTTTTTTGCTAGATTTACGTATTGGACTCATAACTTGCTCAGGAACATTATTGTAAGGTACGTGTCTTTCTTGGTTACATGGCAGAGAGGATAGTACTGCATCATTAGAACTACAGAGAGTTTCAGGTGACCTAGACTTAGAAATAGCATCGCTGCTGCTGATACTGCTGCTGCTGCTACGGCTGCTGTTGCTGCTACTATTCGACGAGGAAGTAGATGAAGAGGAATCAGAAGATATAGACCGCTTGCGTCGTGGAATATTCTTAGAAGTTGAAGAACTCACAGCCAAATTCTCTGGTGCACCATTATTTACGTAAGGTTGCGTTTGATGCTCCTCTTCCGACAATATTGGTGAATTCCGCTTAACACGTTTTCTTATAGTCAGGCGACCAACGCTACTGTCTGAGGTAGAACTCTTATACCCACAGTCAGTTTTAAAATTTGGGTCTTTAACACTGTCATCACTGTCTTCGAAATAAACATTTTCTTTATCTGATGTTGTATTTCCATCTAAAACAATGAGAGTAATTTGATTTATCAAACCTTAAAGTAAGAGTACAATTTAAATATCAGTTCTACTACTATTAACAAACCTGTACAAAAAGGTTTTCTAATATCCTCAATAATACTTGGACTTTTACATTGCGTATGCATTATGTTTTGATCTTCAGTTTCGTACTGCTTATTTTCACATTTTTTTGAAGTAGATGCCATTGTGTCGAGATCTAAAAAACAAAATAAATAAGTATCCCTGGACAACTGACATGCGGCCGTCTGCTTCCGTACTGTATTATGGTAATCAAGCAGCTGATAAACATACATAAAAGTAAACTAATCAGCCTGTCCCTCTGCAAGGCAAAGACCTTCATCATTGAATTCATGTCATCACTACAATGATAGGATCTGGGAAAATCACTACGCTTAGCAAATGCCGGTTGGTGATTACAAACCAGAGCTAAGTTAGAAATTTTGAAATACTTTTTATTTGATCCGGGAATCGAACCCAAGACCCTAGTCCGGTACATAAACCACTAGAATATCGGGGCAATACATTACATTTATTTATATTTCACTATAATAATTATAAAACACTAACCTTGCATTAAAGCATCATCGTCTTTCAAAGCATTTTGATTAAAAATATTTTGTTCATTTAATTTCTCGCTAGCCAGTTGTAATATCAATGCTGCCCGACTATTATTATTCATATTGATCCTAAAAAAATAAACAATTAGTAAAGACTAGTACTATTAAATAAATAAAATACGCAATGTGGCATTAAGATTGAGTTCAATTTTATACAGAAAAAAAGACCGAACACAACATATAACTCCTGATTATTATAAAAGTTTGCAACAAAAACGATATTACATGTGTTGCGTTTTTATAAATTTCCTTAAATCCCGATTATAGATCAGAAACAGTAAAAAAGGCGACCCTTTACAAGTTGTGTCTGTTTTTTGTATGATCTGGCAATATTTACAATGCTTTTTCGTCAATAATACAGTCATAACACAGATTGTGCCACCTTTTTAGTAACAATTCGAATATTAGAATGTATAACTTACCGATAAAAAGTCACATCACACGTTAAAACACTTTTCTGGCGACACAGTAAACGTCTACTCTGTATTAACACAAATGTGACACTGTCACAGAACACATGACACTGTTCACGACGGTGTTCGGAGAGAAACGGCTCCGTGAAAAAGAGAACTTAGTGCCATCTAGCGGTAGCCAAGCGCAACATAATAACGACATTTTTTCAGCCGGACAAATGAAATACGCGCTATTTAATGCTGTGATTATGTCATTTTGTACATAATATGTGTTGTGACACTTTTCTTGCCGGGAAGCGATATTTTACATGATATTGGCATGCACATGACCCACGCAACTCCGTCTGCGTCTTTTTACAATTATGCTCGATTAATATTGGTCTAAGCGTAATGTTAGCTAACTTTCCCTGAAACCTGAAAATCGGTTAGTAAGTTCATTGTGAGCAACAAATTGAGATTAGAATTATATTTTATAGATATACAACAACAATTTCATTAATACAATTTATATAATTATTTTGCACACCGGCAACGGTTGGTTAAGTATTACGCTACTTCTAACATTGACCCCACCATCCGTACATGGATATACCTATTCATATTCTTTAAAGAAAAAAAATATATACCTATTATTTAAAATAATAAAGGTCATTTAACACATCCCTGAAACCTCCGGTGGAAAGGTGTCCATTATACTTGCAGCATTGCCGGGTTAAATGGCAATGGCCAACCTTTGCAGCTGGAATGGGCTGAGCTCCGCAAGCCTACGCCCCAGTTCTCCCACAAACTTCAGTGTCGGCAGCCCAGCTCCCCATGGTCTCCACCGCAACATATTTAAATAATAATGCTCCTCTAAAGCCTAATCTATTTCTAACGTATTATAGCTATTTCTAACATAACAATTGTTAAATCTTTTTTTTAACATTGCACTTTAGTACGCAAGTCCTAGCCGTACTAAACGGCAGTGACAGGTACTTACCTAAACACGTGGATATCCAAGAGTTTACTCTTCAATACAATTGTGTCATCGTTGTTTGATGTAAATTATATTAATAGCTACTTGAACAAACTCGAACTCGTGCGCGGGCGCCGCCTTCCTGATAACGCAGGTTATCGACGTTGTGGGAAGATTCCACGGCAAAATAACTGAAGACAACACCAAGTGAAACATTACTCACAAGCGATTTTGAACCTTGTGCTATTATTATTACCTAGTGGAAAGTTTATTTAAGGCGATGTTATCCTTTGTCTTTTCTCCCTTATCTCTGAGAAAACTTATTTCATGACGACCAGTTCCAGCTGATTTGTTTTAAATTCCAAGGTCAGGAATGATTTCAATTTGAAGTGCCAGTGCTGATATGACGATATAAGTTATCTGTAGTCGCTACGTCACCTATTGATCTCTTCTGAGAGGATGACGTCGCGTTAGAGTTAAGAGATTTCTTCTAACCCTGTTTTGAGTACTGCTACATTATAAATAATTTTATTAACTTGCTGTTAAACTAATATGGTATGCATTTATTGATTCAGCAATAAAAAGGGTGGCGTCTTGTCTACTTCTCTGCAACGCCTTGAGGGTTTTCAATACAGGTACCTAGTCACTTTCTGAAAGTTCACGTTTATTGAAATCCATCGTAAATATGATTCAATACAAAGTATTTTAAGTAGGTACTTACGTAATTTCTAATAACTCATCTCTGTAAACTGTCATAAAGTACTGTTTTTTTTTTAAGTTTAAATTTAATAATACTAAACAGGAAATACCTAAATCCTCTAACGAGAGTAACACGTTTTAAGTACTTGGTTCACTGGGTCACGGATAATTTAAATGACGATGTGGACTTGGAGAGAGAGCGCAGGGCGCTGGCTGTCCGTTGTAATATGTTGTTTCGCAGATTTGCGCGGTGCGGTGTACTATACAAGTAAAAATAACTCTGTTCAGAGCTTAGGTACTGCACATTTTACACGTGCACTGTGCAGTCTGTGGGTTAGATATACGCAAGGGGCATATAACGATCTACGTGTCCAATACAATAATGCGTTTAGGATGCTGATAAGGCTACCGCGTTTTTGCAGCGCTTCCGGGATGTTTGCGGAGGTGAGGGTTGAAGGATTTCATGCCATCATTCGACGCAAGCGAAGCATCTCCTTAAGTAGAGAGTACTTCATAGAGTGCGCAACTAATGTTAGGATTGCCCAATGTTGGGACGCTGGATACGTTTACATACGTATATAGGGTCCTTCCTAATGTTGTGTAAGTTTAATTTGCTTGTATGTTTTTCTCACTTTTACTAATAAAGAGTTAAAACTTTTATAAATAAAAATACAATATCGATCTCGGTCCGAAATAAATGATTAATAATAAAATAATAAATGGGTTCAAATCTGTTTAAAAAGCGTCTCTACCACTTCCAGACAGTTATCTACTTATCAAGGAAAGTGTTTTGAGATTGACACAAATAAAAATGTTGTTACAAGGCAATCACCCTTTTATAATTAATTGCGCAATTAAAAAAAGTGTTGTCCCATTTGTAGTTTATAATTGTCTGATAAACACAACAAAGCAAATACTTGTTTAAACAGGACAAAGTAAGCGATGGTATCTAATCAAGTGGTTGACAAAGTCATTAAACGTACTAATTTAGGCTCGGACGGAATTTGCTGTTTTTGTTGACACAACATAGCGTCATGTCGCACGTTTAATCTGATACCGTCATTAAGAGAAAATATTCGAAAATTTGTTGTGTAACTTCATCTAGTTTCTCCGAAAGGATAGCTCGAGCAGAGGCAGAATCGCGTACGTACGCAGACTTTTCTTGTAAGCCTATCCGAGATCTAACCTTGCCTTTTTTTGAGTGGGGAATTGAAATTTACACTTTGCTTCATTTTTTTTAACCATATACTGTTACTGAAGTTTTATAAAAAATTACATATCATTTAACTGCCTCTGTGGCGTAGTGGTAGCGTATGCGACTACTGTGCTTGAGGTCTCGTATTGGATTCCCGGGTCGGACCAAATGTTTGTATGATCTACAAATATTTGTTGTGAAGTTTGGGTGTTTTCTACATATAATACGTATGTATTTACAAAGAAAAAGTATATATGTATTTATATCAGCTGTCTAGTACCCATAACATAAGATCTGCTTAGCTTGGAACTAGATGGCGTTGCGTGTTAGATGTCCGAAATATTTATTTATTTATTTAAAGATAAAATTTCACCATTTATCAGTAGGTATGTGTTGTTTAAAATGTTTAAATATAAACCTGCGTAATTTGTTGTTCATGATGTGACTATATTGGAATACCTAAACGTGTGATGTAGTCAAATGTGTCATGATTGTGAAATGACTGTATGGTTGGCGTAGTCGTTTAAGCGATCGCCATGCCGCTTTACACTGCGCCAAGTGCTGTGGAATCAAATCCTATGTGCAACAAGACTTTGTGTGACCACAAATTATTGTCTTGGGTTTGGGTGTTCTTTGTGTCTGTGTGTTTATGTTTGTTTGTTATATCCTCCGCGACACACGATATATGTATATTTGTAATGCGGGAATAAACAAAAGTTATTTATTACATGTTCAGAATCAGTTTTCATCTCATTCTGAAAATATAGACAGTAGAAAACCAACTGAGAAAAATCAAGTAATAAATTATAACTATCTTGAACGATAGATGATTTCATTGAATTAAAAATATTATGCAACTTCTTATCAAAAATCACTATATTTGTACTTGGCTTTATAAATAAGCTGTCCACGTGCCGTTTTTGGCAGTGTAAAATAAACAATCTGGTTCGAAAAACAAAATGTGTATTATCTACGAGTACAAAGTACATGTAACATCCAGTTTTTGCACTCGAAGTGCAGTTTTTTTGTAGTCTCACGAAGATTTAATACCCGGCGATAATTTAGTTTATTCTTTGAAGTTTTTGAAAATATATGTATTTTTTTTTTTGTGTTTAGTGATGATCCTGTCTTTTTGAATGTAGGTTATTAAAGAATGTCATAGCTGATTTAACAAACTATAGTTTTAAGGGTTTTTATAATTGACAGACATTTAAACGTTGGTACTTAATCTTTTTCTTTTCTTTTTTTTTAAAAAGGCAACTCTCGCTATAGGAATAATCCTGTGTCTCTGACTTTACAAACATACATGAAGCGGACACAAAGTACACCCAGACTTAGAACAACAACTTATGGATCGTACAAAGTATTGTCCTATGTAGGATTTGAACCCACGACACGTAGTAGAAAGCAGCGTGGCGACCACTTTCATCAATCAACATTAACGGCATTTTACCTAGTAGTTCACTACTGAGTATATAAGCCTCTCTTTATGAAGGAGGTATGCCACTCTGGCCAGACGAGTTCATGTAGCATGTAGGGTTTGTTTCAAGCTTTCCTTTTGCAGTGATTTTATCCTGCGTAATTTGTTCCTTTAGTCGCCTCTTATGTCACTCTTGTAAGTCTCGAGTCTTCTTGTAAGAAGAATACGGTCGGTTATGCCACAGAGGAATTTCCTTATACTACCGTAGGAGAGCCACGCTTCGGCATGAATGGGCCGGCCGGAGTGATACCACGGCCTCACAGAAAACCGGTGTGATATAGTGCTTGCACTGTGTTTCACCGAGTGAGTGAGGATACCGGAGGCCCTTAACCCAAAGCCCCTGCCCCTATCTGCCCTCCCCATCCCCCAAAGGCCGGTAACGCACTTGTGACGCCTCTGTTGTTTGCAGGTGTCCATGGGCGGCGGTAATCGCTTACCATCAGGCGATATGTCTGCTCGTTTGCCCGCCTATGCTATAAAAAAAAATACTCCGTGTTCTTAAATCCTCATCACACAAATAGTTGTTGGTACTGATTGGCGGTATATAACAACCCGTTTGGTTAACATGTTTTAGTATGTTAAAATCTCCTAAGAAGAGATCCATGTTCAACAGTGGACTAAGGGCTAATGAAGATGCTCCAAAAATCGACAATGTTCGTTTGCGAACTACTACCTATACATCTATGCAAATAAATAAAATTTGAGAACAAACAGACATGTTTGTAATAATAAAATAACCGCTTTTTACTAAATGCATATGTATGTCTTTAAAATTTTTTTTGTCTGTCTGTCTGTCGGTTTGTTCCGGGTAATTTCTGGAACGGCAGGTAGCTGATGATTCATGGAGTAACTTAGCCTACTTTCTTTAGACTAACTTTGTCCGACGGTGTTACTAGCGGTACGACGATAACCGCGGGTAACACCACGGGGTTCAACTAGTTCTTTTATAGAAATACTTAGGTAGATACATAGGCAAATACTGTGTTTATTATGAATATAATTTACATACGCGAATACACGTTTCTCTATGAATACAGATACAGGGGTTGTGAACATAAATAAGTTCTTTAACTGTATTTTTTTACATAATTAGTGTTAAAAAATCTTGTATTGTTTCTAAATACGTCAATGTGACGTCAATGCATTAATTTATACAATTAAACTGTTTACTACAATGTATTTCATATAATGTCGGACTTGTGGAACAAAAGAATGATTCATTACGTTTTTCGTTGTTGAGAAGTTAATTAAAGTTTATTTTTGTATTTTTCTACTCACTACTTAACGTATTAAGTAGCTGTTTTATATTAAAACTTATCTTCAACTTGTCTTTATAACAAGTTTGTTAATAGATAGGAAGAAAGATCGGAACGGAAACAGAAAACGTAAAGAAGACATTTGAAATAAGTGATTAACAGACAAAAATCTATCTGTCTGATAAAAACAATGATGTACAGACAGAATATACACTATACAGTCCGCATCAAGTCATGTATCTAAGTACCTACGGAATTATCTAGTCAACATCAGCTCAAGAATCAATTTCAATAATACGTTTTAAATTGTTTGAAGATTTGATAAAGGTTAATAAGTGCTAACATCCTAGTTTTCAATAAAGAGTTGCTGTTCCGAAAAGAGAGTAGGTAATTCTTTTATATATTGAACTAATTACGCTCTGCGGCGTCACCCGCGGTTATTGTTTATCATTACATAAACAGACAGATAGGCGGACGAACAGACAATAATTAAAAAAAAAAATTTTAGATGTATGTACCCTATATAAGTAGGTACCTACTTTTATATGCATTTAATAACAATCACTTAATTGGATATATAAACAGACACTTTCACACTTAAATTTTATTTGCTTGTATAGATATTTTATCAGTATTTTTATCGTTTTAAAAGAACACTCAACCAGCCACTGGGTTACCGCGTTATCAGCACGTGCCATGCGCATTGACAAGGCTAAAAAATAAAACGATGTATGAGATTTTAAGTATTGCATGACTTCAATGCTATCTTCACAACCAGGATTCTATTGAACGTCCTTGAAGATTAAGTATAGTCACGCTAGCACTGATGAGAGTTCCACCACGATATAAAATTTAAACTATTGAGCCTACCATTGGCGAAATTTTCATTTAAATCCTACTTATATTATAAATGGGAAAATTTGTATGTATGTATGATGTTTGTTACTCTTTCTCGCAAAAACTACTGAACGGATTTGGATGAAACTTTACAGTAAATATAGCTTATACATCAAAATAACACATAACTATATAATACAAACAAAATAATACACGCGGGCAGAACCGCGGGCACCAACTAGTATCAATTTAATTATTAAATGCAGTTATCGAACCTTATTTTTTTAAGACGTCAGATTTCATTCGAGATTTTAATTGTTCGAAAACACAGAAAAGAAATAATAAAAATAACAGTGGTATAACGAAGGTTATTTTAACTTGAATAGTTTTGCTCTAAATCGATGTAACTTTGATCACTTATTATTTTCACAGAGATTCGTTTAAGCAAAACAACATTTCTATGACGACACCTCATTTTGGCACCAAAAACTTCACATGATGTTCCATATTCAGAAAGCAAATTCCTTCGTGCAATACTTTGTTTTCAGGCATAAGGTACTCGATACGTCGATATTTAGAAGATGCTCGTAGATGTAATTTATCTACAAGGGTCATTTGCAACACAACAAGGCTGTTTTAAAAGTCAGTGCCCCTGTCTATCGATCCTGTTGTTTGTCAATTCCCACTCAAGGAATGCAGCAGTCTGGTAATCATATTGGTCTGGTTATTTAGGGATCAGACCGATCGCAAAGCATGTGTGAGATGTGGGAGGTTAGATACTATTATAAATTATAAAAATCAATTGCTGTTCGTTTGTCTTGCTAAAACTCGAGAACGGCTAGGCCGATTTAGCTGATTTTAGTTTTGAAATGTTTGTCGTAGTCCAAGGAAGGTTTCATCATCATAAACCTATCACAGTCCACTGCTGGACATAGGCTTCTCCAATTGCCCGCCACTTAGTTGGATCTTGGAAGGTTTATACGGTGAAAAATTAAATATTAACTTCAAAGTCTAAATGTCACGTGCACGAAGTAGCGCGCACAGCTATTTAGTATAATTAATTGACTAATGTGAAATATATAGGCAGGTAACGTTTAGACATAGTTTTAGAAATTCTTTCAATGATTAGGTAAATGAATACTTATTATGACAGATATAATAATTCACGAGAACCTATTCGATGTTTTCGTTTAAATACTAACTAAGCTAAAATTCGAATAATTTATTTCATAGTAGAATAGATACTTGTATGAATTTAAAGTTTTCGGACATCTAATTACACAACCCCATCTAGTTCCAAACTAAACAAAGCTTGAGCTGTAGGTACTAGACAACTGATATAAATTCATATATATTTTCTTCTAAATACATACATATTATACATATAAAACACCCTAACTCCGAATCAAATATTTGCAGATTATGCAAACATTTGATCCGACCAGGGAATTTAACCTGAGACCTCAAACAGTCGCATACGCTATCACTGCGAAACCAACGCAGTCAAATTAAATGCGAAGATATTAGTTTTAGGGTAGATCATAAAATCTGAACTAAAGACTCGAGAAGATAAAGAGTGCATGTGAAATGAAGCGAGAATAGCTGGTTACTTATTATATGCGATAACATCATGTGTCGCACGAATGTGTTGCTGTGATTGATATCCTTATTTACTTACGTATTGTTATCTTACAAATAAACTTTCCATGAGTAAGTATCACCCAAGTATTTGTCGTTCTACAAATTTTATTTATAAACACGTTTTTTCCGTAGGTTATAATATTCTTGACCCACAAACTATTTGTAGGGTATGTTGCTTAGAGATAAACATCTAAAAATAACTAATTATACTCTTAATTAAAATTATGTAACTGCCCCGTTGACGTAGTGGTAGCGGAACTGAGTACTCGGACTACTCTCGAGGTCTCGGGTTCGATTTACAGGTCGGACTAAATATTTGTATGATCTGCAAGTATTTGTTTCGGAGTTTGGGTACATATTTACAAATAAAACATCTAATATATAAAATTCTCGTGTCACAGTTTTAGTTGCCAAACTCCTCCGAAACGGCTTTACCGATTCTCATGAAACTTTGTGAGCATATTGAGTAGGTCTGAGAATCGAACATCTATTTTTCATCCCCCTAAATGGTAAGGGTCACTCATCCTTAAAAAAAATGTATGGCAAAACGACGTTTGCCGGGGCAGCTAGTATATATATATTTATATCACTTGTCTAGTGCCCATAACATAAGCTTTACTTAGCTTGAGACTAGATGGCGTTGTGTGTTAGATGCCCGAAACATTTATTTATTTATTTAAATGTTGTAAGTACGTGCTCATTTGTTTACATTTTTTATCAATAGAGCAAAAAGTATGAAAAGTTCTGCTTAGGAAGACTGCCCTTCAAATTGTAGGTGAATCAACTTCGAATTACACTTTTTGAAGCGTTTGCGACACATCGACATACGTCTGTTATCCTACTAATATTATAAATGCGAAAGTTTGTAAGGATGGATGGATGTTTGGATGGATGTTTGTTACTCTTTCACGCAAAAAGTACTGAACGGATTTGGATGAAACCTTACAGTAATATAGCTTATACATCAGAATAACACACATGCTACTATTTGCCGCGATAACCGACATATACGCGGGCGGAGCCGCGGGCAACAACTAGTTATAAATAATTTCATTGATTTCTTTAACTGAACTAGCAAAGAGACTTTGATACTAGTGTTATTCCAGCAGCATCAATAGATCACTTCCAGTGCCTTGCCTTAGTGGACGTCAATTGAAAAAGAAGTAAAAATAGATAGAATAAGCACTTTGTGAATTTTGTACAAATTTCTTACAGTACCTGGATGACGTACCTTTGTTAATTTTTTTAAGTTTTCTATAAATGAATCCTGCCCCCTTGCCAAGCTGCAAGCTTTTGTCTTTCTACGACCGTTAACGCCTAAATTCTCGTGTGTCTCTGGCTAATACTTTGTCTTCTTAGACAAAGTATACAAAGTTAGGGGGCTGGTTAGATCGATTTATCGTTCTTGAAATCCCCTGCACGCTGCCCATGAAAATCGTTGGAGGCGTTTCCGAGAATCAGATTATAAATATTTACGTATATGTCGGAGAACGAGCAGTTTTTAAGTTTAATTTAGATTAGTTTTTAGTTCATTCCATTATTCTAAACGTCAAACTGTGCATCAAGAAAAATGCACGGGGTGTAAGTTACTATTAGTTTATTTTTATTAGATTTCAGTTATCAGTCAATCAGATTTAGTAGGCAGGCACTATTCATATTTAAAAAAAACTTTTCAGGTTATAGTCGAAGTACTTTACACAGGAAAGTCTATAAAAGGTAGGTAATAATTAAAAAATGAAAATGGAAATCCCAAAATTGTAAAGATTATGTTATTAATCAGTGATAATTAGCAGTAATGACAGGATTATAAAGTAATTAAGTCTCATTACGAGACAACCTGTTGTCAAGCACGATAGTCTGTTTTGGATATAAATAAAGTTATGGTACACGAAATAAAACTTGGTGCAATAAGTTTATAACACATTTTTTTACGGCAAATGATCTCCGTCTTGCGCAAATCATCATTCCACTTGGCCTGTGGACTATATTTACCGAGACGCGGTTTACTCTTAAGAACCCGTTTACCCCAACGGTTATCGGTTCTACGGTAAATATGGCCCGACAACTGCCACTTCAGCTTACTAATTCTTGCAGGAGCTGGATAGGAGAAGACGAGAATCAAACTACGTGTACACACCTCTTTTCCTTTGTTCACATTCATCAATCGCTGCATGCATACTGGCCAGTTCCTGGTGCTTTTCACACGGCCCTCTTTTTTGAAAATTACCAATTTCGAAGGTATCTATCTGGTATCATCTAAATGTGGACGACCACATCTGACAATTTCACAGACGTTCTCTATGTAAATTACGTGTGTAATTTGGGAGTCTGTATGTATGGGTATCTTTTGTTCGATTTCCATTACGCAATTCAAGACCTCAGATTTGATTAAATGACGCAGATCTCTGTGTTCTTTTATAATATTGGTATAATAGATATCTGTTACTTCTGCGTCATTAAAATAGGTGTTGAATTTGAGAATGAAAAAAAAATGGGTAATTACAGTTATTATCAGTAAACAGAGTTAACTGAGGGCAGGAGGTCGATCTGTATTCTCGTGGTTCGTATACCTAAATTAGCCTGGCAACCCGATAGCTTATCACTTATCGCAATAATGCACGTGCTCTTGAAATTATTTGAATTTTATTCTTTTTAATAAGTGTCTGTAATATTTCATCATCATGCATTATTTTTTTACTTTTGAACGTGTGAATTTTACCGTCTCGAACAATAGCGGAACAATAGCGTCACACTGGTGAAGTAAATATTTAGATTAAGTGTTTTTAACAGCTTTTCCTATGTTGACGCTAATAATGCTACAACATACAACAAACACGTTCAGGGGTCTGATCAGAAAGAGCGCTGGGATTTTCTAGTGTGGCCTTGTGTTGAGGGTATTTTTCTTTTATTATCTGTTTTATTTAAATAATAAAAACTGCCTTTAACAGCCTCGGTGTCGTAGACCGCAGTGGTAGCGAATGCGACTGCTGTGCTTGAGGCTTCGATTTCCGGGTCGAACCAAATGTTTGTATGATCTGCAAATATTTGTTTCAGAGTTTGGGTGTTTTCTATGTATAATATATATGTTTTTACAAAAAAAAGTATTTATGTCTTTACACTTATCAGTTGTCTAGTAAGTACCCATAACACAAGCTCTGCTTAGCTTGGGACTAGATGACGTTGTGTGTTAGATTTATGTCCGAAATATTTATTTATAAAATAAATTTATTGACATCCATGTCTAAAGGGATTTCCCACTTAAGAATAAGTTGACGAACAGTTACGTACGTCGCATCTAAAATCTCTCACTAAAACTCGAGAACGGCTCGGCCGATTTAGCTGATTTTGGTTTTGAAATGTTTGTCGTAGATCAGGGTAGGCTTAAACGGTGAAAAATTAAAAATAACCTGAAAATAAAAATGTTACGTGTAGGTACGAAGTAGCTGGCACAGCTAGTTGCTAATAAATATACAAGAACTATTTATAAATATTATCTGTTTCTACGATTGAAACTATCCAAAAAATGCACCATACATTTTGCAAATTAAAGCCCTCATCTCTAATGGTTAGTAGTTCGTCCCGACTGTCAACACGTGCCGGTCTTGGAAGTTACGGCTCACTTCCAGCGCACGTGTTTCTCTCCCAATATGATCCCGGGTCCTTTGGCGTAAAAAAGCATCTCACTAGGCGGCCACAATGTAGGTCACCTTGCTACAATGTCCTTATTCGCAATGAGGATGGTGACCACCACTCTTGGAATCTGCTCATGCTTTCCATCAGGCAGAGCAGAGCCATTTTGGCACAGCTAAAATATATATAAAAAAAGACAAGTCAAACAAGGATCCTAGGTTCGGTTTACACCTAGTTCAAGTGATTGTGTGTACGATCAGTTATTTGTCCTATGTATGTGTTGTGTTGTACATAATATGTATGTACTTAAAGATATTTAACCATGTTTATCAGTATTCGTGAACGGGATCAGACGGATTTGTGAGATACATCGGTGTTATTAATTATATTTAATACGTAATGTTGATGGCGAATGACGTAGTGATTTCAGCGGTCACTACTGCGATAAGTGTTCAGTATTTAATCCTTACATGGGACAACACTTTGGGATTTACAAATTGTTGTTGTCTGGGTGCTCTATGACTACGTTTTATGTTTGCTTGTGAACTCCCCGCCGTTACTGGATACAGTCTTAGAGTTTTCTTTAGAAATAAAAATTTTAGTTCTAATACATACAACTAGCCTATCATTTTTTCCATGTTATCTATAGCGAGTCCGCTAGTCATTCGAGACACTTGATCGAAGCAGTGACAAGCACGTACATTATTACTGCTTACTCACTATATGATAAGACTGATTATTCTCGAAGTAGTTTTTAATTTTATTTATATGTTGTGTAATATTGATATGATTCTGTGATAAAGCTGTCAAGTTTGTTTCGGGTTCTAGGATACTGGCAAAGTTATTAAATTGATAATAAGAAAATTTCTTGCCAAAAATAAATAGGTACCTAGCAAAAGTATTAAATAACACCGCGGGGTTCAGCTAGTACGTCATAAATCGTAAACCGCAATTTATCGATCAAATTTACAGCGAACTACAAGAACTGTTATATTTTGTTACTTGCTGCTACGGAACCCTTCATATTCATATTCATATATTTAATAAAACAATATGTCCTTTATGTGTATATGTAACATATGCGAGTCCGACTCGCACTTAGCCACTTTTTTTTATATGAGCTTGCCAAAGTGACTGCTTAATGAAATAAACAAAAATACGGCTACATTGCAATTACACAAATCTTACACCATTTTAAGAATATATAATTTTCAATGGCAATGAACCATTTTCAAATAATGAGAAAACATATAGAATGATGCAATCAAGTTTGATCATTTACTGTATAGTTTATCAATGCACGAAAATATATGTATCATGTAATTATTTGTTATATTGAGTCATCCACAATTATGACCTCATTTATGGTACTTACCTATTGTGATAATATTATATACGACTGTGAAAAGCTGATCGCGTTGATCGTTAACAAAGATTTTTTTTGGATTCCAAGGTAAGAAATAAGGGAAGAAGAAAATAATAATTCCCTCGCATAGAAAATTAACGTAAAATGACAGCGATCATGCTGTCGTGTTTCGTTAGTGAGTGCGAAATCGGAGGCCCAATGATGCAGAAGCATCACTAGCCCGCCATGGTGTGGGTCACCATGCTGCATTGTTGTATTGTCTGCATTCGCAGTATGGTGACCACCACTCTTGGATTCTGCTTTCCATCAGGCAGAGTAGGGTCATTTTGGCAGGGACAAACATAAAAAAAATCTGATATGACATAGTGGTTTAAGCGGTCCCCACTTCATACAGTATGACATGAGACAACACTTTGCGTGATACACAAATTGTTGTTCTGCGTCTGGGTGTTCTGTTCTGTCGTCTTTTTCATGAATGCTTCTAAAGTTCCTAGTGACACATACATATTTTCTACTAGCAGAACCCTGCGGTGTTACCCGCGGTTATCGTTGTTTTAAGACCCACAGTAGGATTCCCCGTGTTGTGGGATCTAGTCTCCTTCGTTACATTATACTACAATTTTATCAAGGTTAGTTCTGATGTGGTGTGTTTTGATGTGATGTGTTTAATGTGATGGGGTGTGCTATGATGATATGGTGAGGTGTGACGTGAATGATGTTATGTAATGTAATGTGGTATGATGTGATGTGTTGTGTTATAATGTAGTGTGGCGAGATGTGGTATGAAGTGCACCGCGTGCATGTGTTATTAACTGTTTTAGTTTATACTAGTTGTTGCCTGTGACTCCGCCCGCGTGTATGTCGGTTATCGCTGCAAAAAGTAGCCTATGTGTTATTCTGGTGTGTAAGCTATATTATTGTAAAGTTTCATCCAAATCCGTTCCGTAGTTTTTGCGTGAAAGAGTAACAAACATCCATCCACCCATACTTACAAAGTTTCGCGTTTATAATATTAGTAGGATTATCTATCTTTACATATGTTTTTTTATGGAATAGTGGGCAAACGAGCAGACGTATATATTGAGATGACACAGATATCTATGTGGATTTAATGTGGATGGTCTGTAGGTAATGTGTAACGCTGTCATTCCGTTCTGTGTACTGTTATATTAATATATATGTTCTTTTAGTGATATTTTCTTTGTCTTTATTGGAACTATCTATATAAACCAATTATCCATCTATCCATCCAATCGATTAACACCTGCAACCATACCCTACATTAACAGATAATCGTATAGAGTGTGATAACATAAAAAATACATGTATTTGTTATCTAAATCATTCGGTATGGTGTGGCTAGATAATTCGGTAAGGTATTGCCAATGATGAAAGATAAGGTATAGGCATACTTAATCACATTTATTACCTAACTAGCTGAACCCCGCGGCGTTACCCCTGGATCATCAGCTACATGCCTGTGAAAGTACCGTTAAAATCGGTTCAGCCGTTTCAGAGATTACCCGGAACAAACAGACAGACAGACAAACAAAATTTTTTTAAACTACATTTTTGATATATGTACCGTGTATACATGCATACGCATTTAGTAAAATCTGTTATTTTAATATTGCAAACAGACACTCCAATTTAATTTATTTGTCTCTGCCTACCCCTTTGGTAAATTATGATACCTGTTAAATTAAAGTTGATAAAACTGCAACTTCTAAGTATTTTCGTATTCTTTGGTAGAACATGTCATGGAAAACGCTAGAAAAGAAGTGCTGTGGCAGCCACAACAATAGCAAGTAAAATTATAATAAGGACGTTTAACAAATATAAAAATAAAATCGAAAATCGACGAGAATCAAGGACAAACGATTTAATACTAAACTGAATTCAAATGATATATCTATGAAGTTTATTAATTCACTTTGTACTGTCTACTTTCTAAGCATAATCTCGCTTTTCTAGTTATCTTCAATATCTCAGCCACTGCTAGACACATGCCTTCCCCAAGGTTCTTCACAACAACCAGGCCTACGCTGCCCGCATCCAAAGGACCTTGCACACACCCCATTGATTGAAAATACTACCTTTTGTGGGAGAAGTGTGTAGGTATAAGGTACCGAAACAGATTCCCCCATTCACTCTGATTTCTAACACGTTTAGAACAAGAATACTTTATTATTATACAACTATTTATCAATACCGATAATCGTAATGTCACGTGAGGGTCAAAGTCGGAGTCAAATGTTAACTACAGATTTACATTTAAAATAATCACTTCAATATTTAGGTATGTACGGTAAAAATATTGTACATTTAGATTTTTAAGCATTATACTTATAATCGAACCTTGTATTTTATTAGAAAAGGTTTTTGCGGAACCTTAATCCATAAAAAATATAATTACTAAGCGTTATTAAGCTTAATTTATATTCTACGAGCCCGATGGTGCTTCAGAAAGGTGCTTTATAAGAAAAATGAGTGTCGTATTAGACCACCGTGGATATATTGTTTGTAATGGAATCGAAATAACTCCCTGGTGTACAAATAATGTGAGAAATGCGGTGTTTTTACTAAATGAGTGAGATTAATACTTCAGCTTATTGCCGACCACTGCTGAACAAAAGCCATTCCTCAAAGCTCGTCAACCATCTCGGTGTTACGCAGTCTGCACTCACGCTTTGCCAACCATTTTCTTCAAGGTTACCTGAACCCAATACGTCAATTCTGAACTTTGACTAGCACTTAAGCATAGTTATGCAACTTGTGACTCAAGAGACTGTTTACCGTGGGAGAACCACGCTTCGGCATGAATGGGCCGGCTTGACCGAAGTGATACCACGGTCTCACAGAAAACCGGTGTGAAATAGTGCTTGCGTTGTGTTTGACCGAGTGAGTGAGGATACCGGAGGCCCATAACCCAAACCCACTCCCCCTATCTCCCCTCCCTATCCCCCAAAGGCCGGCAACGCATTTGTGACGCCTCTGGTGTTTGCAGGTGTCCATAGGCTACGGTAATCGCTTACCACCCGGCGATACGTATGCTCGTTTGCCCGCCTATTCCATAAAAAAAAAAGTTGAAAAAGAAACATCTATCTCATTACTTTTTTTCAGCATTGTATATCTATCAAATGTCCTGATATCCTTTTTACTCATTACATAATATTAATTCAACATTTTATTTAGTCTAAGACTTCCCCCAAGAATTACTTATCAATTAATCTTCGTAATATGATAAATATTATTAATCTGTTACTAGAAAATACTTATGGTAAAAAATTGCAGATAAGAGCAACATTATGCGGGGTTCGTATTACAGTCATTATTGAAAAGATATTTTATATGCACTTTAGTGCTGTAGTAGTAGTAGTAGTAGTAATGTTTATTATCTGATTAATTTATTAATCAGATAATAAACGTTATACATGTGGTAACGGAGTAAGATTATGGAGCAAGTATTAAGTACTGTTACCACCCCTATTTATCTATACTAATATATAAAGCTGAAGAGTTTGTTTGTTTGTTTGTTTGTTTGTTTGTTTGAACACGCTAATCTCAGGCACTACTGGTCCGATTTAAAAAAATATTTTAGTGTTAGATAGCCCATTTATCGAGGAAGGTTATAGGGTATATATCGTCACGCTACTACTAATAGGAGCGGAGCAACAATGAAGAATGTTTCAAAACCGGGGGAAATTTTCACGCTACGGGCAATATAAGGCGCAAACGAGGTTGCGTGGTTCGGCTAGTCTCGTGATTAAAGTCGATTACAGGAGCAAACTACCCAGGACAACAACACTTTAAAGAGAAGGAAAATTTGAAACAAACCCTATACGAACCCGTCTGGCCAGCGACCAAAACATACTTTATATGGAGGCTAGCTGACCCTCGCAACCTCGTTTGCGTCTTCTATTTTCCGTAGCGGAAAAAAATCCTTCGTTTTTGAAACATTGTTTATTGATGCTCCGCTCCTATTGGACTTGATGATATATAGCCTATAGCCTTCCTCGATAAATGTACTATCCAACACTGAAATAATTTTTCAAATCGGACCAGCGGTTCTTGAGATTAGCGCGTTCAAACAAACAAAGAAACTCTTCAGCTTTATAATATTAGTATTAATTGCGGGTTTTGAAAATAAAAACCGAATTAAATTGTTACTAACTAGATGTATCTTGTCACACGTTGTTGTGGCATATTGTACTTTCATTGATAAGAAGTACCTAATAAAAACAATTAACGTGAAAAATGTATAAAAATAATAATCTTTGAAGTGTGTTGGATGAAGTGTTAGAGATGAGCAAACATTTTTGAGCTTTAAGAGTTTTGAAAACGTATATAACGTACATCTTAATATTAGTTATTAATTATAACTGTGTTTTATTTTAATTATATAAGAAGTTGAAAGTATAATTTTTACTACCCTGTTATTTTCGCTTACGTTTATCAGTAGGTCTTTCATTTGTGACCATGTTATTGCCATCATTCGAAGGTTCGCGTGAAATTCTGTCGTCTTATTTTGGCAAACTTTAGAAACGGTACAAATTAGTATTATTATTCTACGTATGCAAGGAAATTAAAGGAAAGGACTTTGAACTACTTATCTATGTATACAGTTACCTGTCAGTATAACCCCTAATTTCTGACATTGTGATGACCAATTATATAAATATTTCGGACATCTAACACACAACGCCATCTAGTCCCAAGCTAAGCAGAGCTTGTGTTATGGGTACTAGACAACTGATATAAATACATATTTACTTTTTTTTGGAAATACATACATATTATAGATAGAAAACAGCCAAACTCCGAAACAAATATTTTCTCAAGTTAATAATTCTTAATTGCTGTAATTAGCGTCCTAAATTGAAATCTTTTTGGCCAAACACCTCTCTTTTACAGTAAGTCATGGCTTCAAACACCATGTTACAAAAGCTCTATACAGTGCTAAAGCTTTTCAGTAGATGGCGGTACTGGACACATAATAAAGGTTTCTTAGGTCACTAATAGATGGCGTTACAAGTTTCAATGTGATCAGGCGCAGAACCGCACGCTTTACAAATTACGTCAATAAAGTATGTATGTGTGTTAATAAATACACGTCATATTTATTAAATTATGAGGATGTTTTAGTTTTGATTTTGTATCAAAATTGTACGGCTCGTTAATCGATGTTGAAAGTTAGCTTTGTAATTATTCGTTGATCATGAAATCTTTTTTTATAATATTATTATCTATATGATTGAGAGGGCATTTTACCTACCAAGAACTTACACTCTTGGTTTTGAAAACGAATTTGTATAGTGTAAGTGAATGTGTGTGTTGTATAGTAGATATCATGCCCAATCTTAACGATTATCAGGTTCAATTCAGACGCTATTCAAGGAATAGGTTGTGATTAACAATGTGATACAATAACTAGATCTACTTAATTAGTACATGACCCCCAAGGTTTAATGTTCAAGTAGCAAGACACACTTAGTGGATAGGTGGACTAATACAGTAGAACGACAAGCGTGACGATTGCAAGGCACATGATCCAAAGAAAAAGGAGAAATAAATTATAAGGGTAGACCAGACAGAAGAGAAGAAAACGTAGCATATTAGTAGTAGAGAACAGGGCATAGTTCCGACCGCAAGCGTACTTCTTACTTATAAAGTCTCTGCGTTATTATTTTCGTTTTAAAATAAATGTATCATTTTCGCACATAGCACGACCGTACTATGTGCAAAAATAATGATACATTTAATTTTATTTCCATTGAGATTAAAAAAGTTACTTACAAGTTCATAATCAATATTACTATTTGAAATTAAAAGTAACTCTATTTGTCTCTATGTCACGCTTTCACGACTAAACCATTGATATTTGGCCAGGACTACTATTTACCGTGATAAACGACATACACGTGTTCGGAGCTGCGGGCAAAAGACTAGTACTAAACTAAACCTTAAAGTATACCTTAGATTGTGAATTATTTCATTATTTTCTTACAACCCCAGATCACACTTAGGGTAGTAATGTATTAGAATTACATGACATCGTGTGTGATATTGAGGCATTCCAAATTTGCGTATCATCAGCAGCCATCAATACCTAGTCTATTGCGGGACATAAGCCTCCAATACTCACTAAGTCACTGGTGAAACGGTTTAGTAAAGGGTTTGTGTCAGGTTTTTCCTTTCTTATTTGTGGATAGTTCGGTGCAAATAAATATGACTTAATCAGACGTATCTGTGTGATTCTTGACAACCCTTTATATCATCATTCTACGTTATTCAACACCAAACTTATTCTGTTAACTTCTCATCTGCAATTTTGACATATCCTCTCTAAACTAAAACGTCTAATTCGATATTCAATCAAATCGAAGTAACGAGTGTTGTGACTCGTTAACTACAAAATTTTGATTAAAACCGGATTTAGCTGATTCATCGGTCTTTACTTTCAATGAGGCATCAACTCATTGAATAATTAATGCGTTTGACATCATATATCTAACATGTCTGAGCCGGTAGACCACAACAAGTTAGAATAGAGCGTTAATATTTGTTCTACTTTTTGTCACCACTCATTTTTGTAACTATTAAAATAAATATGCTATTTTCTTATTACGTGTAACATGACAGCAGACTAATAAAAATTAAGCGCCACTAATGGAGTGTAAAACATTTTAAGTGTATGAGACTATGTAAACAGGAAAGTTACCAAGCACGCGCTTCGAGCTATGTCAAAGGTTAGATTCGAGACCTTAACCTCTTTCAATATTTATCACTGTCTCGTCGGCTGTCACATTTATATTTAACTGTTTAGGCACGTCATTCATAATCGGTGAGTGTTTTACATTTAAAATCATACTGTTTGTCCTAATATTTTTGTTGTAACTTAAGGAAGTTATTGTTGGAATAAAATGCAGAAATAAAGTAGATATTTTTTTATTAACTTACTCTTTTATATTTTTTTCACAATTCTGTGAATTCTTTTCAACGATAAAAAATATAACAATACGAACTTGATAATGTTCGATACAACATTTCTTATACAATAATAACTCTTTAATATCACAAGTACACTTATTTCCTAATTTTAATTAAAGCTTTGAAGTTTGGACTTAACAACTATTTTTTTAAATTACTAAATGTGAGATCTAAAGTTATTTTGATATCGTCATCACGTATCACTGTAATTGTTGGATGATAGCGGACACATAAGTGCGTGTGCGACTCCGAACGGTGCTGGAACAGATGTGACCGCGGAGCCGGGTCCGCCAGCTCCAGTCACAACTGTTTACCACGGCCGCCACACTGCAGGACTCTTGGTGAAGGTGTTGGTGGTGCAGTCCAGAGGAGTTGCTGTGTGCATGTGAACGGGCGATGCTGGTGGAGATGGAGTCACATATCCAGAGGTGGAGGAGGCCGTAGACAGAGCAGGACTTGGTGGGCTGGCCGGTGGAGTGTCAGCAGAGGCAGCCGCTCGCTGCATGTCGTTGAGGCGGTGTCCCAAATGTGTCATCAACTGAGTTCCTAGCCTCACATCCACTCCTGGAATGGAAGCTAAGCATCGGGATACTTCGTTGGCAGCGTGTGTAAATCCAGCACGGAAACGGTCAGCATCCACTGTCGGGTTCAGCGACAAGCGACGCTGGCGGCGGAGCTTGTGAAGGTGGCGAACGGTCAATTCCAAAATATCGGCTTTTTCCAATTTGGCAACATTTTCTCCTTCAGATTGAAGAGCGCTGACCATCAACTCTTTGAGTTCGTCAAGGCAGCGATTGATGCGAGCGCGCCTTTTGCGCTCAAGCATTGGCTTCATCACTTTGCGGTATTGATAAGTGCGCGAGACTGGCTGCGGGCCGTCGTCTGCGATCGAATACGCGATCTCGTAAGACATGTTGGACATTTGTGTGAGCGAGAGGGGAGCGTGCGTTAGCGTTGAGCGTTGAACGCGGAATGCGATGTTCACCGCTTGGCGGGGGTTTATATAGGGAGCTGATCGTGGGAACGCACAGAGCCGTCGAGTTCCCACACGCGCCACCTGTGCGGAGCAGCTGCCGGCGCGGGGTGCGGGGGGACACGCGCTCCTCGCGCGTGCGCGCCGTAAACAATCGTGCGCCGCACGCCGCGACGCTTGGCCTCGGTAATTGCCGCTGTTGCGGATTCTATGCTAACTCGCTACTGTCTAACCTAGGACTGTTTTGGATAGCGCCTTGTAGAGATTTCGACTAGATAGCAGATTAGATGGTGGCCTATATAGTTGCAGAGATTAGAGTCGTTCATTTAATAGATTGTGTAAAAAGTGACTCATACGCGATTTTGTTTTTATGTTGTTTTTGGGCTTAGGATAAATCTTATAGCCACTAGCAGCGAAAGAATAATAATAGAAAATTTGGTTGTAAATCAAACGTACGCGGATCCGTAGGCGAATAGTTCGCCTCGACCCCGTAGTCACTTCACACATGCTCCAATAGCTCTAAGTAATAATTAATCAAGTATTATTGTTGCTGATCAAACAGCGCTTCTATTTCATCATGTATACATTTAATTAAAGCGGGGTCTAATTAAGAACAGATTTATGCATCAATGTCGCAATGTAATGTCGGTGTAAAGCGATCAATCAAGTTTGGAGTCGATGGTTGCGCGGGCGCACAACTCTCACAATACAATGGCCGGGCGTCAATTATACTGTGATCGGCCTGCCGGCTACTGTTGGCGGTCATCAATCAGGGATTACGGGTCGTAATAATTATTGACAGACGAAATTACAGCCGCGATCGGCGTCCTAAATGATGGAATTATGTTGCCTAATGTCATTCGAATGAATTATCATATTTTGCAACGGGTTCTCTATACTAAGTATGTCAGTATGTATGTTGTTGTGCTTGTGTTTGGTCGTATGCGCCGGCGCCGTCAGTAGCGGTCTTGTATGTAGGTGGGTATTAGTCAGCGCGGTGCGCACGTCGAGTGGGCGTTCGGCCTACGCAGCGCCCGCGCCGATGAGATAATGTATGTCCACAGCGTCCGGCATCGACACGCGCTCAATATCGGGCTTTCTCCGAAATACACCAACTTTGATACTTCCAATGTTTATATGTTCAAGTACAGTATATATAATCTTATGCAAAATGAATACAGCTTTCATGGGAATTTATCTTTGTGATTATTTTTTCTGAATTACGGTAGATTTTGATCAAATTTCGAAATACAATTTCAGGATCAGATTTTAATACAAAACGTAGTAGTGAAGTATTCAAGCGAGTTCATTAATGTATAAAAATTCCACTAAGTTAATGTTTGGAGCGGAAAAATGTTAATTTGTTGCTCACTAATCATTCGAAATGGTTCCGTTTTATGAGGCACGTGCTGGAACACTGCATCAACATTGTTATGCATTAATAACTTGACACATTAACGCATGGAAAGTTTATGTTTTTTGGTTTGCACTACGTATTTGTATCGTTCCCGTTTTCTGTCATTTAGTTCGTACACTATCAGTCGGAAGAATAAAAGAATAGGTGGTAAAGGCCCTGCGACTTTTTTCTAGGTGACATAAAATTCGTAAAAAATACCGTTATTAAATAAGTAAATTGAAACTTTGTCGGAAAAACACTTCTCAATTGGAACCGAATGCACAATAGTGTTTTAACAACACTTTTCAATTGGACCCGAATGCACAATAGTGTTTTTACCATCACTTTTCAATTGGAGCTGAATGCAAAATTGTGTTTTTAACAGCACTTCTCGATTGGATCCGAATGCACAATTGTGTTTTTATTGCTAGGTACCTGTTAGCTAAGGTTTGTGCAGTGCAGTCTTGCCTTATTTTACAACCGCTTCCCCAATAGCAAAGCAATAGGGATGGATTTCTGTTGCTTTTCGTTTTACCGCTTTGTGGGAGGTAATTAATCTTAAGGACCCACTTCAATCTTTTAAAATGATTTCTTCAAGTACTATATTGTCATTCTTTGAATGGCACAATATTCTAATAACCGGTTTGATTATTCCGTGAATGGGTTTGTGAATGAACTTTAGATTTGGACTTTGCCTTATGAATTCTTAGTAAATTAGTAATCTAACATGCTATTTTAGACGAAGTTAAAGTTTAATAAAATGATTAAATTAACTGATTCGATATTTTTTTTGTAATAAAGGTCGAACAGAAATATGTGGCTGTTTTTGTAAACGTGAAGGTCAAAACTAAGTAGTAGATTAACAGACGGTTATCCTGAATTTTGGGGTTATCTACTGCATTAGTATAGGAATGTTATATATCCTGTAGCAATCTATCTATGTACTAACTGGTTTGTTTATGTTGGTGCACTAGGCTGCTTGTAACACTATTTTAAAATATGTTTATTTAAATGCAGTAGATAACTTTATTTTATTCAGCTTAGTTTGAAAATAGTTTGTAGCCAGTTTCAAAAAAAAAAATTTTTCCACTTATGCCTTCACAACTGACTTTACATAAAATTGTTAACTTGATTGTCGTTTGCGTGTAACATTACCTAACAAACGCAATTTATATAATCAATTTTTTTTTAATTATGGTAATATATAAATAAATATAATTTAAAAAAAAAAGTCGAGTGAAACTTGTGTCACACGCACTATCTTTCGTCAATAAAAAGTTCCCTCGCGCTATCGTATCGAGAAAACACTCAGTGGCTAACGTACGTAGAGTTGACAATGTGCTGCTAAACTACTGATGGACGGCATATCGTACTATAGCCCTATTGTAATAATGCTGCCTATTAGAACTAACTACTATTATTTTCTTAGGCCCTATTCAGTGCGACGCGGACCGTCTGCGCGGACCGTCCGCGTAGCGCTGAACGCGTTGTATAGGCTTCATACATTGAACCAACAGTCGCGGGCGGTCCGGAATAGAGCCTTAGAATTTTATTCAATACTGTATTTTTGCTGAACAACAAAGACTTTTATTTCTACTTACACTTTAATATTTATACGGTTTAAGTGGTCACCTCACTTGTAGTTGGTAAGTGTTGTGAGTTCAAACCCCGAATTGAATAATACTTTGCGTAATACACAAATATTGTTCTGAGTCATCTATCATGTATGTTTATGAAGTCCCCTTCTACACAGGAATTATTCGTAAGAGTTGGTTTCATTCTAATTGAAGTATTAAACCTCTAAGGGTAGATATCAAAGAAACAGTACAAAACTGGCTTTTTTTATCTTCAAAAATATTTATGATACTTCTTTATCACAGTGAAAGATCTTCATATAATTAAGTATAATGCGATGATTTTCCGATTACAGGATATCCTGCTATCTCGAGATTATTAAAGCATCGAACTGCACTGTCAAATCGATAATGTAATGAGAGGTTAATGGTCTCTGACGTATACGATGATTGTATCACAGCTTCAACACCGTCATTATTACTAATAATTCAAGTATACTCTGATTCCGGACATGTACAAGCGTACATTGCAATTACTATAATGTTTTACCTACCTATATTATTTATGCAATGTGTCATCAACTGAGTTTTACGCAGTTGTGATCGCTCATTTGGATCAAACAGGATGATGAAGGTACTGTTCCAATGTTTGGTATATGGATAGATGCTTAAACTAAAAACCTAAGCGTCTTCATCTAGGAAATACAATGTAAAATACAGACGACATATAGTTTAACATACCTAATCATTAATCACACGTTTTTGTTTCTTTACATACATCTATCTAGTCTTTTTCTCTATAAAATGAATTTTTCAATTTATGTGTGTGCGCCTTTATCTAAACCTTTACTTTTTTGTATTCATGACTGGTGTAACTTATGTAGTGGTACTTTATGAACTGGTATCTTTGTTGACTTACCCACAATGATGACTACAACTTTTTATGTACTTACTCGTAATCGTTATGTACCTTTGAGTATGAGTTATATGCTAAAAGTTAATAAGTCATTGAAGTACGTATTTTTATAAAAGTGCATGAAAGAGGTCAAATTTATTCTACTGTAATAATAATAAATAAATAATAAATAAATATTTTGGACACCTAACACACAACGTCATCTAGTCCCAAACTAAGCAGAGCTTGTATTATGGGTACTAGACAACTGATATAAATACTTATATACTTTTTTTTGTAAATACATACAGGTTATACATAGAAAACACTCAAACTCCGAAACAAATATTTGCAGATCATAAAACATTTGCGCCACCGAGGCAGTTGATTTGTAATACCTTAATAACTCTCCTACTAAGGCACATACTAATTAGTCTCTAATTTTGGTCAGCATAATCTGAAACAATAAGTTGTATCTACTAGAATTCTAGAAAGAAAGACTACTAACTACTACTACTAACTTTAGTGTCAACACTCAGACAAGCATTAATTGAAGGAAATAATCCCAACATTGACACACCTATATTATAATCTTTGACGTCATTGCAGACGTGTGAAGCCAGTAATAATACAAAAGGTTTTGCAAAAAAATTTCTGATATCATCTATTCAACGAGTGTATTTACTTTGTCGTGTGCTGCACGCGTTGTTTTTTGTTTTATCTTATTTTTCAAAGTTAATCAAGATTTTTAGGAGTCATAGTCAGGTAATGATGGTAGATAATAATGATGCTCATGTAGGTAACTAAAAATGTGAAGGGACTTTCCCATAAATCTATTTTTATAATGTTGTACTTCATGTGTGCTCGTCGTATGTTAGTCATACGGTATAAGTATGGCAAGTATATCAAGGGGCTGTAATTACAATCAGTTTGGTGAAAATGTAAATGTATGATGAGAAAATCTTTTAAATCTCCCATCAAGTAATGGGATTAAATCTCACATCATCCAGGTTTGTTGAGAATATTGGACTTCCAGGCCAATAGAGTCATTAGATAGATAGGTAGGCAATGCTTCATCTTAGCTTTGATCTCGGTTGCTTCCTAGGCTAACATTTTGAAGCTCGGGCTTCACTTTCCTGCTCTTTCTTCTCCACTTTGACCGGTTTTCAGCATCCCTTGTAGTGAGATCTTTAGCACGCATGTCATCTTTTATGACTTCAAGTCAGCACTTCTTGGGTCTACCCTTTAACCGGGACCCGGCCGAGGCGGTTTTGCCAGACATTTGTTATCCACGTAGGAAGGCGGTTGCCGCAAAACGTGGCCACACCAGCGCAGGCCACGCCGTTAGAGTATTACGTGAATACTATATCTTCGATTGTATGTCTCTATTAATGAACAATCAGTGCGTACGCCATAGCATATTATTAATGCATTAAATATCAATTTAGGTTACATAACGTGTGACCCATTTGTTATTCGACAAACATATGCATAATGATATGGAATCGACAACGGACAAAAGGACCTAATAGGATTTTAAGTTAATTTAAGGCATATTTTAAGGCATATTTATATGGAAGGAAAAATGATATAAATATAAATGAAGGAAGATGATAGTTAAGCAATTCTACTAGATTTATATAGTGTTTTATTGAAATGACGTCTGAAAGAGCTGATATGAGTTTTTTTTTCATGCGATATTCCCTAAGAACCGGGCGAATTTCTCGAATTACAAACAGATAACCCAGATAAATAAAGAATTTTTCAAATCGGACTAGCGATTCACAGCGAGCAAACATACATACTTTTTAGCTTTATACATTAGTATAGATAAAATACATATGTCTTTACTTTCATTCAGCTTGAAGACAACGTTCGTTTGTGTGTTGACGAATTAAGAATACAGATTGTCAGTATTCCCATTCATCCCGTGGGTGTCGTAAGAGTGGACTAAGGAAGTAGACTCTGCAGGGTAACACCAATATAAAGAGAAGAAAGACTTTAAAAAAAACAACTCGGTTGGCCTCCTTTTTTTTTTCTTTTTTTTTTATGTTAGACCCTGCCATAATGACTCTACTCTGCCTGATGGAAAGCATAAGCAGAATCCAAGAGTGATGGTCACCATACTGCGAACGCAGACAATGCAACAATGCAGCATGGTGACCCACACCATGGCGGGCTAGTGATGCTTTCGCATCATTGGGCCTCCGGTCTCGCACTCACCTTATAAAAAGGCCTATGTTCACTGCGGACTGTTAGACGCTAATATATTATCACTTAACCATTAAATTTCTGTTGACCAATTCTGCTAAGTGAAGTAGCAGCAAATATATGACGTGAACGACATGCCTCAACTAAAGTCAACGTTTAAAGTAATAGCGTGATATAAATCTAAAACAAGCAACCTAGAATAAACACGATATCGTGTGATAATGATGTGGTTTCAGAGTGGTATGAATTACCCAACCTCGTGCGGTTTAGCAAATGTATCTGGGTATCCCACGTAAAACATCGTGTGTTCGTGCTCGGTTGATAACTAGTAGAAGTATTTGAAAAATATGATTCAATTTAGTAGAATTGGTTAACTTACACAATAGTTACTTCCTCAGAAAAAAACTGTTGAGCCCGAAAGCGTGGGTTCAATTGCCACCTATTATATTATTGTTTGATAAACATCCAGTTTGAAGGTAACTACCAAGTGCACATCAGCCACTTCACAAACAACCCATAACGTCCCCTTGCTGGGCTCGGGTCTCCTCTCTGGAAAGGGTTAATGCCATACATCCCCACGCTGGCCGAGTGCGGGTTGGGGACTGACAAGACATTGTTGTGGCTACGTAATCTTGCCGTTGGATGTTTGTCAAAAAACAAACGATACTACGTCTGATACTATTATAACAACCGGTACCGACTGCTTAATGAGACCTCCGAATCACTTTTTACAATCGCTAACGTCTCGATTGTCTTGTTTTGACAATGGATATGGCGTTAATGAATGAATATTAAATGTAGCTTAGGTAGAGGTCTGATCTCTCTAGGGCCCGATCTAGTGATCGACTGGGAAATTCGGTTTCCTTCCTATGTTTGTGACAATCTGTTTAGGTTCCTACGCATTTGTTTTTTATTATTGTAGATATTTGTAAAACTTTTGAATCATGGGTTTTCCTCCCTCGGCTGCAATGTATATGTTATCTTTTAGTTGTATGTTGTTTTAAGCCTATGCTAGAACAGCTAACAATCTGGGCTCAACGTTTTGCGTTATACGGCAGCATACTTAAATTTATGTGCATATAAAGTCCAAAAGCATTGTCGATTGTTTGGAAACTGTTTGTAGACTTCAAAATCAACGATAATGTATTGTCATGATAGTAAATATTTAAGTATTGTTAGAATATTAATTAATTAAAATCGTTAATCATCACGTATTAACATTGTTTGTGTTTATAAAACCCTTATGAATGTATGTCAGTTATTGCGAGCGATCTATTTCCTTTCTCAAGAATTAAAATGTGCGCGTGACAAATTTCATTTAAATGGGTCCAGTGATTTAGCCATGACATTGTTATAAACAGACAGCCAGAGTTACTTTTGAATTTAAAATATTAGTATGGATTGAGATTTGACAGTTGAGAAATCAAGTTTTTCTAAATCATTTTTATCATTGTTTGAGGTTTGAGGATTCATTTTTTTTTCAAAGGACTTTTATTCCAAAACTCTTCCATCTTGTCCTTAAATTTTTTTTCCATTAACTTAGGCCAGAGGAATATTTTTAAGTGAAAAAGTCATACTGCTAAATTTTCCTTTTCTTAATGTCTTACACTAATGAATGAAGGCATTTAATAGCTATTTGCAATGTTGTCATACAGATAAAGCAATTAGGTTAATCACCTAAGTCATGTTCTTACAATTACATACAATAATAGGAATTTTCCTATTTATACCAGTCTCTGTATTGCTTGTTGTGCTGCGCGCGCGCATGTAATTGTCGGCTGATAGCCATTCATATATAACTATCTGATAAGAATGTCTATGACTATTATATAAAACGTCATTTTAAAAATAGCCTTGCTATTTGTTCTTTTGCGAGCACCACGTGGCATCGAGTACTTGACTTAAGTACTTCAGAGATTGTAGTAGCTGATATAATTTGTTCCAACAACAATATTTGGATAACTCCAGTGCTGAGCTGTGATAGACTTGACCTTACGCAATGATAGGCCTATAAAGCATAAAGTTTATTTTGAAATTTGTTGTTCTAGAAGATAATAGTCTGTAGTCGATTTCAAAGTTTTCACGAACTTTGAAATCGACAGTGAATTTTTATTATACAGTCAATTTTGTATTATATTGTATTGTGTATTTAAACAGAGAACATTAATAAAAGCATTAATCTCGCCTCTCAGAGGTCAGAGGGCATAGTGTAAGTTCATTTCACATCAATTCGCTCCCAATGGCAAGCGCATTTCGGTTTGCGCCGAACGGAAAATTAGTAGTAAGTAGTGATCAATCACGAAATTGTACCTACTAACGTTCTCTAAGATAAATTGAAATATGATTAGAGATTTGTTAAGTACTGCTCTGACAAAATAGAGACTGAAGACCCCTTTTGTTAAGTTAAATTCCATTATTTGAAGGCCCTGGTGGTATTGTGCAAAATTATGTAGTAACTCGCAAACACTTAAGCGCATGTCCGACAACTGTAGTACTCCTGGGGTTCGTCATTTCTTCATCCCCTGCGTCATTTTTCATAGAGTGGTTTATGGTATACGATAAAGAGATTTATCGTTACTGTTTACCTATAAACCGAATAACAAGAAGGTGTGTAATTATTGTGCAATCTACAGAGATAACTTGAACAGGATCTGGTTAATATACGACGTGAAATTGATAATCTTGCTGGGTCTAGTTGTTTCAGGGCCTGATAATACGAGTGTTCTAGACGCCGCTCACGTGATCGATAAACTACGCACGCTAATCACGATTAGATTTTAGGTAGTGTGATTGATGGCGTTGCTGCATGATTTCTAAAAAATATATGCTGCTTTCGAGTTAAATTGTTTACTGATAGTATGTACCTGATTATAGTTAATGCTTTAAATAATGACATATTTATCATTACAAAAACAACGAGTATTGTTCTAAAATCATCAACATCAACATTTTTATATAACTTCTATCATTCCTTTATCAATTAATATCTTAAAAAATTGTATTTCGCGTTTTATGTTATTGAAAATATCATGATTGCAAAGGTTCAAAAGATATGAAATTATGGCGATCTATGGATGTTTAGCAGTCACTTTCAAATTTATGATTAATTGATATTTAGAACAAATATTTTTCAGTCAAGATCAAGAGCAGATATTGGTTTCACGACAGTGACGTGATCTTACGTCGTCTGTCGCAGTGATTGTTTCACATTTATCTGTTATCTTAAATTCGGTGATCCTTTTATAAATTCTATCTAAATTTGCTGTTTTTATCTGTCACGTACCTTTATCATCATTTAAATAATTTGCCAAAAAGTAATAGTCATAAAAACAGTTTAGGTAGATAAATATATTTTTAAGGTAGTAGAGCCACGCTGATTTCAGCAGGAACGGGCCCGCTCGACTGGGGAAGTACACAGGTCTCATAGAAGATCAAACTAAAATGACAGTATTCCTGTTGTCGTTTTTCGTTGCACTCACGATCGGAAGCCCAATGATGCAGAAGCATCTCAGTAGGCAGCCATTATGTGACCTTTGTTATGCTGTATTGTTTGCATTCGCAATGAGTATGGTGGCCACTATTACTGGATTCGGCGCATGCATTCCTATTCATAGGCAAAGTTGACTCACCTTGGCAGGCCCATTTATAAAAAAAAAATTAAAATGACCATCAAATCTAGGGCACTCTTCTTGGGGCCTACTTGCCTGCCTTCACAGACGCAGGTTCTTGGTTTGGTAATTGTATTACATTCATTTATTAACTTAAATCATAGCTATTTATAATAAAAGATTTGAATTGAATTGCAGAGTAACTTCTGTGCTAGTTCCCTGAAGCATTATAATGTTTGGACGTATTCGTTAAGGAACTTAATATTTCCTTGTACAGGGTACGTTTAGACTGCACGGGTGGCGTAGTGGTTGAAGCGTTTGTTACGACGTTTTCTACTGCGCTAAGGTGTTGAGGTTCAAATCTAACATGGTATTACATTTCGTGTGATTCACAAATTGTTGTTCAGAATGTGATCCCCGCGACATCGGATATATTACTTATGCAGGAGTTATCATTAAAAAAATACTAGATATATGCTCCTAGTATGTGCGTTGAGTCTAAGCGGCACTGTAGGTACACAAGCCGACGCACGCGCAAGATTGATCACGATCACACACTTGAGACCATGTGCTGGTAAACATATTATATTACTGACTGGAAAATTTTGAATTATATGTATCCGTGGCAACCACTTCTACACGTTCACAGTATAATATTTATCAACGTGTTGTTGACTATAATTTATCTCTGGCTTTTAAAAATAACCTAAGAGGATTAATATGGCTATCTTTTATAGGAAATTAGAGTTAGCACAGCTGTGAACATATTTCGATATTTGTCTAACCAAATGGAATGCAATTGCGAAATAAATATAGGTATTTCGATTTGAAATGCTAATTAGTATTTTTGCATATTTATGTGGGTATGTTTACGTTTATATTGTCACGTAGACTTCGAACCTTTTGCAGTATATTTTAATGTTATCCTGTTTACACAACAAACATACATATACATAAGTAGGTATAGTCACTACATACGTGCTAAAACATACGTATACAATTGCCTCACGACCTCAATTTTACTAGAGGAAGTCTTTTAGCACGTGCATTTTCAAGATGTCTACAATAAAACGTCGATAATAATCTGCCTTGGATCGCCACTCCGTTCACACTTGTCGGGTGTCGGGTCCGATTTATTAATCGGAGGTTCCAGTGCCAGAGCTTTTATATGAAGCTATTCACACTTGTCGGAAAACGATTTTGTGTCGGCCACGACAATAAATGTCGGGAGTTTTCCCAGCCCACTACGCCCGCAAAAAAATACACATATTATTATTGATTAAACGTACGTCACTAAATGAAAACACGAAAGTAATATATTTAAGTCTCGGTTCCTTAATTTAATGGACTGCTATAAAGTAATCTTTTATTTTCATCACGGCTCATCTTCTATGGTGCCCTAGGGTGATTTCACTTTTTCACACAATTTCACTGACGGTACGACGATAACCGCGGGTAACACCGCGGGGTTCAACTAGTATAAAATATAAGCATCACATTATAAATTCCTGTCTCTTGTGATAAAAGATGAACCATACGGTTACTATTTAAAAATAAGGTACATGGACCTCCTTCTCACTGGTATGGCAGAGTCATCGGTATCTCACTGGTATCAAGGAATCTGTAATAGATAGGGAATTGGTCAAGGATCCAAATCCCTATCTATTACATTTTTTTTAAAAATCAAGATTGAAGTTAGGGGATACAATGTAGCAGACTCTCTCCTAAATGTAAATATATTTACATTCTTACACTAATGAAAATAAGAAATGTTTATGAGTGCTATCGTTACGGTGACTCTGCCGTACCAGTTAGAAAGAGGTCCATATATCTTCTTTTTAAAAATGAAACGGTTAACGGATTTATCCTGTGTGAAATTCGAAGCCACGTCCTCTAGCCTAGTCAAGATTATAAATTGTTAGATCAATAGATCTTTATGAACGGGCCCGTAAGAAGTTCATTTTATTATTCACGCAATAAATTTAGATAATATGTAAAGTCATTGTATCAAAATCCTTTATATTGCACATAAATGAGTTCGCCGAAACGCAGCGAATGTACCAGACTCAAGTAACTTCTAATTAAAATTAGATTAGCCATTCTAAACAACTGCACGATTCAAGAATATTCTCATAGTATGACAGCAATGTTCTCATTCTTTATAAATTGTTTCATTAAGTGTGTTGTCATCATTAATGCTGTAGGATATGCAAAGAGGATTTTCGTGTAATAGACGTCTGGTGTAATAGTCGAATTCGCAAGATTAAAGAAGAAAAGGTCACATTGCTCATAGAATTGATAACCGCATCGATAGAGGAGTTCTATTGAAGAGACTGCCTCCAGGAAGTCGTAGAGTGTCAAGTTGTGCAAAACGTTACGTTTGAGGAAAACTTGATGTGGAGAAGTGACGATTGAGTTCTGAGGTGTTCAGTAGTAATCGGTTGAAAGCTGATGATGATGTTGACTTGGTTCTATAAAGATAGTCTAGATAAACAAATGCAACGATTTATTACCTTCCATCTTCCACTTTAAAGCTGCTAAAACCCCACTCGTTGTGACGCCTTTACTAATGGTTATGTGCACAAATTAAGAGTACAAAAGTCAGTCGCAATGTGATGACGCACGCAAGTCATGGATCGTCGCACGTGCCGTACAATGCGTAGACGAACGAGGAAACTCCTACTTTGTAACAGTTTACCTCGTTCGGTTTATTTTAATGCAACTCAGCCGTATGTGGTTTAATGATTCATAGGTTTTGGCGCACACTATTGTGTAGTAGTAACATCACGTGATTCATCTGTATTTACCTAACTTTTAGTTTTAGTTGTATATGTTATTGTTTATAAAACTGTGACTAACGACAATTAGACAATATTGTTTAACGTAACGTTCCAGTGAGTCATATCTTCATAATTTGCAGGGCTGTTGAACTTAAGGTCTCAAGGTAGTAGAGCCACGCTGATTTGAGCACTAAAGGGCAGGCTCGACTGGGCGATACTACCCTCGCACAGAAAATCACCGTAAAATGACAGCGTTCGTACTGTTCGGCCCGATAATGCAGAAGCATCATTAGGCCGCTACGGTGTGGATCACCATGCTGCATTGTTGCTTATGCTTTCTATCAGCCAGAGAAGAGTAATTTTGGCATTGCATACATAAAAAATAACAAAAACTTAGAAGCATTGACAAGTACTTATTAAGCTTAAGAAGCGTACGTGCGAAGATTATAGGCAGTAAATGGATCTCAGAAAATGTTAAAGTCCAATAATGGAATAAAATCGAAACAATTATTTCAAGTAATGGAATGAGCAACATGAGCCTACAGATCTGATAATGTAATGTAGCTTCACATGCGTCTTTTTTGAGTGAAACTAATTTTTAGGGTAGTATTATAATCAGGGTAGTCTAAGTCAGTTCATATACCCTTCTGACATTGAGATTAAAAAGTAGTTTAACCTTTTCAGAGATTTGGTTCGATTATTTTGCAAGTTAGGTTACCTCATTCGAGACACTAATTTTACAATATATACCTCATCTTCCTAGCCTTTATTATTCCCAAGATTTAGGGTCGGTTACTAGTTCAACTGGTTTTACCTGAATATCAGTTTTTACACGAAGCGAATGCATCGGACCCTGAGGGTGAACTGAATTCTAAGGTTGAACTAGTTGTCAGTATATTTGAGGGCACTGACTTCCTTCTAACGATGCCACAGATGTTCATGACAATCGGGACCGACGGCTTAACTTGCTCTCAGAGGCTCGGGCGAGAAATACCGCCAACTTCCATACTACAGACTGCTATTCAGAATTTCTTGTAAGAAAAACCCAACTGCAGTCCGACCTGGGAATCGAACCCGAGACCTCTTGATCTGCAGTTGGTTACGCTAACCACTAGACCACAAGGCAGGCAGGCTATATACCTATTTAAGCAATTTTGCGTATATTATGCTAAAAGCTTAACATTGAAGTGAGCGGTTACAGCTTAGTATCAACAACACTGTAAACGAATAAGAAACAAACGCCGAAATTTTATGAAGTTTTAGTACATAGTTAATTTTTTTATGAATAATTTCGTCATACCTTTTTCTAAAACGAATTCGACTTTTCCTACGAGGAATCGGGACTGTACCACAGAACTAACGTGATCTGTTCGCAAATATAATTAAGTTTGTACAAACCTGTTTATTTGAATTTGTTTACGTTTGCGAGAAGACCGGTTCAAAGGCGACTGCCCGAAGCATAATCGTTCGTACGACCTTTGCGTGATTTATACATACATAAATGTATAGTAAGTTTCACTCGTGACATCACATTGGTGTGAGTCACACTTTCTATGCTGATGTCACTGATGACGAAAGCACCGTGACGTTTTTGTTAGTGCGAGTAATTAAAGACTGACGTGTACCGATTTCACAGAAACTATATAAATTTTATGGAATCTCCGATAGCTTTTTTAATATTGGGTTTCTCACTTTTATAATATCTTTCACGCGTGATGTGTTTTTAGGAATCACCTTCTGGGAAAGTTGCCAGTCAGCGAATATGATGATGTGCTTAGGAATTTTGTGACGCATACGTAGTATTTCGATATATTTATGTTAAATTGTATTTTATTTTATCCCATTCAAAACTTAAAGTATCTTTTATAAAGCCCTTACCAAGGCATATCTACTGTTAAACCGGCTTCTGTCTGTACAATGGTAAGCAGGGGGCATGTACGGTATGGAAGCAGATTATAGATAAATTTACCCAGAACGAACAATTGATCCAAATAATTATTTATCCTGCGTTTCGAACCCATAACCACATTAAAGTGGATACTGATTCAGACTTTGAGTCATTACCCACTAAGTCAATATGCCCGTTGTAGTGTATGTGTCTCAGTCACTTCTCTCAGTAACGCATTCATTCACTCACTCATTGTACTATCTGTCAATGTATGAGAATAAAGCATTATGTCATCTCTAGTACACATGCGATCCGTGACAGTGACACAGTTCAGCTAACTGTAAGCGACAGAAGTGAGTGGGCGCGAGCATCTAAGAGCCGACAATATATATGGATTTATATTACATTCATCATATGAATATAGATCTATGTAATCACCACAATTAATGAAATACAGAAGAACACATTAAAAGGTTTTTAGGGATTTCTGAGCAAACAAGGTTTTGTATCTTTACTCTAATACACTTAATTTTCAGGTTGTCTTGTTACTCTTGTTTAAGGCTCCAGAGTTCAATCATGGGGTTGACCATTATTGTATGCTATAAAAGCTTTTGCCGCGGCGCCACCCGCGTGTATGTCTGATATCACGGTAATAAAGCTTATGTGGCTCGCTGATAACGTAGCTTTATATTGGTGAAAGATTTTTTAAAATCAAGTTTGTGATTTAGACCTGAAGTTGAACAAACAAATAAACTTGCATTCGTATATATAATAATATATCGTATATTTAGTAGTATACAAATGTTTTTGCAGTTACCTAAATAACTACAGGTACGGTTTAAGATTTTTACAGTCAACACTATAGCTTTAATGTACATAGAAGAAAAAAATGTTTCAAAAATTTCATTCATCAGGAGGGACTTTATAAATATTTAGCACTAATACCCATGTGTATAAGTGCTAAATATTTAGAATAGAAAAACAATACCCATGTGTATTAGTGCTAAATATTTAGAATAGAAAAACAATACCCATGTGTATTAGTGCTAAATATTTAGAATACAAAAATCGCATTTCTAATAAACAGAATAGCTTATAAAGTCCCTCCTGATGAATGAATTTTTTGAAACATTTTTTTCTTCTATGTAGCATAAAACATGTGATTTAGAAAAAAAACATTGTCTAGGTATGTTGTGGTTAAAAACAAAATGTTATTAGCAAAAGTGAAACAAATAATAGACAATATACTTTAATATTTTAATTTATCTGCTGTGGACAGCAGTGAACTGCAATACTTATTACACAGTACCTCTATAAAGAATAAAAATAGAACAGAGAATTCAAATTAAAGAACACTGACTGAAATGTACAAGTCCAAAAGCTTGCAAAACATTTACAATCAGGCAAAACCTATATACGTTCTCCGCCGACATGGTAAAAAAATCTTATAGTAAAATATAAACCGGACAATCGTTAAGTAAACAAACTGCATGTGTTCAGTAGTTCGCATGCATTAGCACTGACTCGATATAAATCCAACGGTCATTTTGTGTTCATAAGCCGTCTCAACCAATATTATTATAGCTGCAGTTCCTTGAAAATGTTCGTTGCTTTTAAAAAGCCGCCACGGAGATTCTCTGGCGGCTTCCGTTAAAGGAATTCTCGTGCCGGTGGCGCCGAGATTTGCAACCATCGCCAAATATTTGAGACCAAAATGTCAGCCCCTAACTAATGAGTTACATGTGCACATGATTTTTTTACATTCCAAAAGCGATAAGTAGTGATTTTTTCATTTCCCATACTTGAGGTCATAAAGCTTAAGAGAGCTTAGTGTTTGTAATGATTGCTGCAGATGTAGATGCTAATGGATGCATGGTTGAAAGATGGCAGTGCAGACTTGTTTGATCGTTGGATTTATTTTCCGCCGCTTAAATTTCTTTCGTGTTGAGTCCACTTCAAGAACTTACCATCCGAAATGTCTTTTCTGTAGCATTTTCAAACACGTTTAATCTCTTTAGGGTGAGAGTTCTTGAGTTTTGATCAATATTGATAGTTTTCTACAGAAAAATATCAATATTGATCACTGAAATAATACAGTGTTTTGTATTGTACATCAAACCTTTTAGTTTGTGTAGTTTGAATAATCAATCGGTAAAAAATGTGTGTCTGTAAATATGAGTAGTTACAGAGTCATTTTAAAAGTAAATAGGCATAACTGGGCAAAGTGTGGTCAAAATCAAGTGGAATTATGCTTTCCATATCGTGTCATTGACGTTATGCTGTATAACATTTGTGTTTAAAAGTACTAATAAAAATATTAGATCATGCTTACAGCGTCTAATCGAGAACAAAAGGAGCCATAAACTTCTTCCAATCCATGCAACTCAAATGTTTGGGTATTTATATATGTAGTATTAATTGACCGTGCGTATTTATTATTATAGCAGCTGATACCGTGCATTTAAATCATAACCACATATGGTATTTGGTTGTTAACTGCTTCCTGATCGATGAACAAGTTATATTAATTAATAGCTATGCTCTCCGAAAAGTCAAGGTAATGTGTAGTCTCATATCCTTGCACTTAACGGTAATTCAACAAGTTTTATGATTCTACTTGAGGTAATAAACTGAACGTTTATAGCACAATGTCATCCCTGTCGGCTTTCAACTCAAACGACGAATGAAACAATACCCCAGCTAACACGTGTTCGTAGCTAATATTCCTCAGAATTGAACAAAAACTTAACAATGGGTTGTAGAACAGGTACAGAGGCAAGTGCATTTTGGGAATAAACAAAGAAGACGACACTTGAGACAGTTACAGCGCCGTGGGGGTCGACATAATACAATATGGCGCCAATTTTTTCCGACTTGTCAAGTCCTCCAGAGATTAGTCGCCGCCAGGAGGTGTTGGTACAAACGACGTGAAATGTCTGGCTTTTGTACTTAAACCCTCAAGTGTCACGAAGACAAGACACTTGAATGCGACGGTTAAGAACATACCTTAAAATAGAAACGCCTCTTGACGTGACGCGGATAGTTATGCCAATAATGGACTGTGATATGCCCATGCGCACTTTGTACCATAGATTTTTCGTACATTCACAATATTGAATCGTGTATTTTCCACCAACGTAATTCTTTTGTATGTATTCTGTTTCTAACAATAGCAATAATACAGATTTTCAGCGTGATATTAACTTACCTTTTATTCAATACGATACGAATGCAGAAATGACTACCGGAGTAGTTATAAATAAATAATTGTTCACATTACAATTCACTAGACCACATAATTTTTAACTTATACAATTGCTGGTTTACTTATTTCATATTCAATAATCCTTGGAATGTATGTCGAATGTGAATGCTACAATGAAAAGACGCATTTATGTTTTGGGTAACTGTGCGGTAAGATATTCTTAATTCTGCGAATGATTATAAAAAAAAACCCTTTTCTTGACCGTTCACGTGCTCGTTGCCGACAAACGAGCAACTAAGTTATTCATATTGCTGAAGGATGTGTTAGAAATAATAAAAATACTTGATATTTCTTTGTAGATCTGTTTAGTGCATCCTCTCGTATTGTAAACGATGTTTACGATTTTAAAAGTCATATATTATTGTAGTCTGTAGTTTAAATTTTACGGCCGATTTTAGTTTTATACTTTTGGGTCTTCAACTCGTGGTGTCCATGCAATTTTATGGTTGCCATAATGTTAATTATCGTAAAGATATGGGACATTAATGTACCTTATATAAGACGCTTTTAGCGTGTTTTTTTCAAATAAGTGACAACGTTTATTATTGTTGATTTATCGGTTACTTTCTTTTGAAACGAGACCCTTAATCGTTAAACCTCTGTTACAATGCAACCATAAACACTCTGTTAAATTAAAATGCTATTAATTAGCAGTATATTTAATTTAGTAACAATAATAAGTAAAGTATTCCTATAGTGAAATCAGAAATGTATCAGTGCTAATTAGGTATTAATTAGATACAAAAGTAATATTCATGTTCAATATGCCTGATTATCACGCATAAAGAGATATTATATTACAAAAAGTAAATTAGTAAAACTATGATAGTATATATATACTCAGCGGTTGATTGTTGATGCACAAATCTCATGAATATGAGATGAATGTTTCAAACTTACTTTTTTATGTATGGGTCTGGCAAAATGACTCTACTCTGCCTGATGGAAGCATAAGCAGAATCTGCATAATTGAGCCTCCGGTCTCTCACTCACCAACGAAACACTACGTCACGATCGCTGTCATTTTACGTTGATCTTCTGTGCGAGGGTAGTACGCCCTGGTCGAGCCAGCCCAACCGTGCTGAAATCAGTGTGGCTCTACTACCTTGATTTCTACTAAGACTACTTTCTGATTATAGATTGATTAAATTATGTAAATTTTAAATAGAGTAAATGTTCTAATTAGTATGTGATAAATGTTTAAGAATTGAGTATCCTGAAATATGGTAAAGAAATGATAACGTGGATAAACAAAATATATCTATGTGTGTGAGTGTGAGCATCGTAGTTGAGTTCCTAGAATCCAATCACATTCTATTCCAAGGTAGAACCACGCTGATTTCAGCACGAACGGACAGGCTCGACCGGGGCGGTACTACCCTCACACAGAAAATTTGAAAGTATAAACCGAACTTGTATGTACTAACGGAGTGTCGTAAAGTGTGCCTTATCCAGACTTCGCACTGTAACAGCAGGGAGGCTGGACACAATGGACACCCAAGAATTTTAGTTAAAAGAAAAGGCAATAGCAATTGTACTGGCCCCGAAATCTAACTATGTGTAGAACACATAACTTAAACCCGACAAGTTAGTTAGTTAAAATAATATACAGCTAGTTATTTTCTTACTCGAAACTCTTGAGGCTCTATTGTAATACCAGCGCTGTAGTCACTCAGGCTACAACAATATGCTAAGATAGGCGCCTTTCCTGGCGTTGCTAGGCCATTATAATTGTTTGTGTTCCGTTCCCTCAATTCTGTATAGATAACCATGTGTTGTCGTGTGTATGTCAGAATAAACATTTTTGAAGTGAAAACTTCTTTAGGCGTGTTGAGCACATTTTGGGTGGACAATAATCATGGAACTCGCATCATCGTCACCTAACGCTTTCCGTTAGCTGTATACTGTGTATATATGTGTACTTTTTGGGTAAACCAAAAGCGTGAAACTCGCGTCATCGTCACTGCACGCTTCATCGACGATATAATTCACAAGTTACTTAGTTTTCACTTCTATCTTCTAACAAAGACAGCCTCGCATTTTTTTCTTACTTTCTGTCTGTGATAAATCAAATAAGTAACAGAGTTTCATTCTTATAAAGTATAAAGTCATTCTCGTTATCATGGATCAAACTTTAAAAAACGCACACTATGTATTTTATACTCGTTCAGATAACCATTTTATTTATAATGTGGTACTGCGCGTACGCAATTACGAAACAATAAAATGACGCGCTCAGCTTCCCGTTCGTGTATCACTGATTAATATCACTGTATCCGGTTATCGGCTGACGTATTTACGAGCGCTGTATTAATACATGTAATCTTATAACGTGATGCAGCCTGCCGGCTCTGCCTGAGGGCTAGCGGCCTAACCAAACACCTAGCGTGTAATCGTTTTAATGACTACTGGGCATTTTTAGGGATCAATAAAGGTGTTACACATAGAGAGTATTATAAGAATCTTTTTTTTTTTTATGTTCTGTCTACCAAAATGACTACTCTACCTGATAGAAAGCGTGAGTAGAATCCAAGAGTTGTGGTCACTATTCTCAATGCGAATGCGGACAGTGCAGCATGATGACCCACACTATGGCACCTTTTTTCCCGTCCTGCTTAAAAGACCCAGGGACATAATGGGAGGGAAACAAAAAAATTCATTATATACATCTGGTGTATAATAAAGAGATTTATTTTTATTGACTATGGATAGTGTAACATAGTCACAGAACAAAAGCTCTTCTGTGTGTATAGTAATTTAAGCGGAAACCAGGCCGTTTCCTGCTGCGCTGAGTGTTAAGTTGGATCCTCATATAGGATAACACTAAATGTGATTCACAAATTGTTGTTTTTAGTCTGGGTGTCTTTTGCATCCATTTCATGTAGGTATGTGTGTTACGTCCCCGCGACACCAGATTAGTTTATATTTTTAAACTACTCCCACTTTTAAAAATACAAAAGTATAACTAAAAAAATCTAGGCTATGCATTGGACTGAGAATATTGAACATCTTTTGTTTCCTTTTCTATCGGCGGTCCTAGTGACTGATTTGTGTTTTTTTTTATTACGAGTAAGTGTGATTTTATGTCTTGCTCTCTGCCATTAAATACCTATTATAAAAGTTCGTATTTTTTTAATGGTATGTAGTGCATAATATTACTATAAAATGACTTGCCTGTTAATCATTTCACGAAAACATGTTTTCTTATTATTATTTGCTAGTTTTTGAGGTTTCTCCTTCCAAGAATATATTAAGAAGTGTAAAATTGGTGGTGGTTTTTCTAACAACAGTCGAGAAGCTGAGAATGAGAAACGTTGAGTGTTGCACGTAGTAGTAATGTGTATTTGCTAGTTAGCTTACATATTTTCCTGATCTTGCGGTTGTAGATGGTTACGGCTGACGTCAAAACTAGATATTAGCGTACGTAATTGCTTGATTAAGAGGTTAGGAAGGCATTTTTTTTATCTTTTGTTATGGGTAATACGAATGATATCTACTATATCGAGGTATCCAATCATTTTGCATAGGATTATCGAAGTTTCAGGATATCGTATCACTTAATTACGTAAGATATCAATAAATTAATACGCGATGCAAAAACAATACGTGTGAAGGTAGAGTGCAGAAAACTAAGAAGATAAAAAAAAGATTAAATGGATACCGTGGCGTATGGGTGACCAAAAGTTCTTGTTAACTGTTGATGTATGTTTTTATATAGAAAACCAAGAAGTTCCATTTACAGAGTTGACTAATTGATCAAGTCGGAATGAAAACTACTAAATATTTTTTAATACAGTTGCTCAAAAGTGGCGTATTGCAGGGACGTATAGCGTTCGGGATATGGGCTATTACATACTCGAGCTTTTTCTTTACCTTTTCCGAACTCGTGCGTTCTCTTTCCCAACTGTCAAAATAATGTCTACTAAAAAGAAAAAAACCAATCACGAAGTTTTACTAAAAAAAATTCATAGAAGTTTTTATGATTCATGCAAATATTTCTAAAAAGAAGCTACTAATTTCTTTCAAAATCAGATTTCATGATTTGATTCAATGAGGTTAGGTTTCATTTCATTTTATTAAATTTCATTTACATTTCATATAAATAAAAAAATCTACTGAAGACTTGGCTGTATGGGCATAGTTTCCTTTGCCTACCCATAAAGCATGAAGAAAACAAAAAAAAACTCTGCTTATGTTATTTTACGGTTGGCGCCATTTTCCAAAAAAAATCTTAGCGAGTTTAGTTGTTTGTTGCACAAAATGAGTGATTTCGAACTCAGTATAATTGCACAAAATGCTTCAGAGAATATTTTAACCAGAAAATTCAAAAAGTCGCTACATATCTAATTGCTTTACATTTTCGCAACTATATTAAACTTTTTGTTCAGTACAAGTGCGGAACCGTCATTGCAACTTGTTCTAGATGTCCGAAATATTTATTTATTCTTAAAAAGACAAATTGTGTCGCACAGAATTTTACAGATATTCAATAAATGAACAAGAGTTAAAACATTCATTTGTGTATTACACTAAGTGTTTGTGCTACACTAAGTGCAGAAGAAAAGGGCAAGAGAACTGCTAACGAAACCTCAATAGCTGAAAACTGCTACGAGATCCGTGTAATTAAATAATATTTTCTATTGTACATATTCAGTAGCAAAGTGAGTCAAAAACAAACACACACACACACATGCGCGCGCGCGCGCACACGCACACACGCGCACACGCATACACACACACACGCAACTTCATCCTACAAAAATAGTAGTAAGTGTAATTGTAGTAAATGAATTTGTCACACTTGTAAACAAATTAAACTTAATTATAGCATTTATGAAATGAAATCTGTACAGCTGAACAATGTCTCTTAAGACACAGGTAATTCACCTCGTTTAAGAGGCAGAGTTTCATATTTCAAGTGCAAATCAGTATTTAACAGTATCTGTGTAAACATTGTAAACCTTTTAGTGTCAATAAATTATTATTATTAAAGACTAAGTGCTTGGTAAACAGTATAAACAAATTCGACTAATGTTTTGGACTTAAATAGTACACAAATATTATCTAACATGAAAATAATTGAAATGAAAAACAGGAAAAATTAAGCATTATATTATGATAAGAGAGTAATCAATTAAATTAATTTAATCCAGAGATAGCAGAAGTGTGTTATGATAATAATAATGTTAGACAGGCTATCTAACTCATTTTATGTTTATGATAAGGAAAGTGGCAAATACTATTTACACAACGGAAAGGAATAGAATTTCTATCATTCACGTGTTTGATGACTAAGTAAGAATGATTCTAATCAAATAAGATCATCCGGTTTGTTATTTTTAGCCAACCAAAATTTGCCAATAGATACTAAACCTTAAACGATAAGGATCACATTCATATTGTAATCCTTTTGATATAATATGCGTCAATCTATAGGTTAATTAATCTGTTTCTACAAACGGCACAAAGGGCTACAAATAAACCTCTTTTCTATGTAGAGGCCTATCTCTAGCGGTGGACTATTAGAGGCTGATGATGTTATTTTTTTTTATGGAATAGGAGGCAAACGAGCAGACGTATCGCAATGGTAAGCGATTACCGCTGCCCATGGACACCCGCAATATCAGGGGCGTCACAAATGCGTTGTCGGCCTTTGGGTGATGGGCCTCCAGTATCCTCTCTCACTCGGTGAAACATAGCGCAAGCGCTGTTTCACACCAGATTTCTGAGGCCGTTATCACTCCGGTTAAGTGCTATAGATAAAGCATGTAAATATTCTACCGATAGTACAATGTTTAATTGGAGGATGTTAAATCGTGTGTCATCTCTTTGTATCAATCTATCGTCATCCACTGCTAAACAAAGCTCTCCCTCGAGAAGCGCCTACCATCCCGGTTTAGGACAGTTCGCATCTCTCACTCCCTCTCTTTGATACTCCAAAGATTTTCCTAATAGGATTGGGTGTGGTGATTTTTCAGTATTGGTGATCAAAAACCTTGTGTTGCAAACGAGCATAGAATCACGGTTCGGTTACCATTAAAAAGTTACCATTTGAGCCATTCCAACCATCATTGACTGTTTCCAGTAACGTGAAAAATATAACGCAGTGAAGAACATAGTATCATCATCCCTATTCACCCCGTGGGTGCCATAAGAGGCGACTGAGGTACTACTCAGGACAACATCCCTGCAAAGAGAACACGGGAAAACTTAAGACGAACCCTCTACCAACCCAGATGTTTGGGTTTGTTTCCTCCTTTGACCAGCGTGGTAGGCTGAAACCTCGTTTCTATGAAGCTCTTCTTTCCTATGTACAGCAGTGATAAGATCGATGTCAAGTGATCGCGAATTCTATACATTGAACTGGAGTACTGGGATCAACACCTGTATTATTCAAAAAACTAGTATACCTCAAACATAATTAGAACTGCAAAAACCCCACAGGTATAAGACTTATTACTAAGACAGAAACTGTTTCTAAATACAGACTAGGTAAAAACTCATTTTACCTAAGACGTCGTAATCATTGTGTAGCGGAAGTGCGCTGACGCACGCGTGCTTGCATTACATTACTTCATAATGAATGCAGTACATGGCAATCAACAGTACTAAAGCTTGTACGCAGTATGAAACTGCGTTTATGCTGCTATGTTTAGCTATTTCATTAAAGCGAAAGTCATTATATCTATTTTTATATTTTAAATAGACTTAACAAGCAGTGAGTTGTGAAAAATAATAGCAAAGAGTATGTTAATATAGTACTAGCTGTTGCCCGCAGCTCCGCCCGCGTGTATGTCGATTCACGCGGCAAGTAGTAGCCTATGTATTATTCTGATGTATAAGCTATATTACTGAACAGTTTCATCCAGATCCGTTCAGTAGTTTTTGCGTGAAAAATTAACAAACATACACACTCACAAACTTTAGCCTTTATATATTAGTGTGATTAAATAAATATGTAAATTTGCGTCCTTCAGGAGCCTTTTCAATCCATCCTCTTTTTCGGGCATATTTCGTCATGAGCCAGGTTGATATTCAGGAAAATATACATAAAATCGAAATTGGCTGGGCAATTAGTCGCATTTCTAAAAGTATTTCCAAGCATTTCATATCCACAGCTTTTACTTCGGACTTCGTCCGTAGTTTGTTCCCTGAGTCGCGTCTTACGACATCAGTATTCTTAATTGGTCAACGTACGGAATATGAATTTATTAAAGTAGAAACCTATAACAATCGGCATGTGAATTTACAACTAAGATTTCTAGGTTATTTTCTCTCTCTATAGTTTCCAATAAATCACTATAATTGTAGGACAAATACATTCAAGAATCAATGTCTTAGAATAAGGATGTCTTATAATCTCATAACTTTGTTTCGTGAAACGGCATACGAGTCAAAACTAAGAGATAAAGTCTGTTATTTTAGTGATAAAAGAAATCCAAGATGATGAAATTGTGCAATAGTTAAAATATTTAGGTAAATAAAATCAACGATATCTTGTCTTTGTGACGAATTCCATTGAAGTACTTACATATGTGTACTTACTGTTTTTTTATTGTTTTGGTTATGGAGTGATTCATAAATATTTGACGCAGTATTTTTCAAGTGGATTAGAGGACGAGATGTGATTTCTTGAGTTTGATTGTTTTTTTTTTGGATTTGTTATGTATTTACTTAATGAAAAATATAAAGAAGTACGCGGATTATATGACGTTCATCAAAATTTGAAACGGCTACTTCTAACCTGATTAACAAAATTACGTACCCTCTTAATACATAATAACATCAGTTGCCTTATAATACGACTAAAATAAATAACACCATTAAAAATCTCATTAAATTAATATAGTATGTTGTAACTATTAATATTTCTCTCCGCGAGAGGAAATGAGGAGCGAGCAATCAAATCAAACGGATCGTTGGCGGTCTCAGCAATTACGGAGGCAAATAACAAATTGCTAGGTTTGATTACGTAATTATTATGGTCTCATAAAAAAATATCATCGCAGATGTCTCAAGGAGTCTTGGTCAGTTCCCATACAATGTGTCACAATGTAGTTAGCAATTATGTAATAATATGAAATATTAATAAATGAATAAGACCTTCCGCAACGGGTGGAGGAAGGCGTTCAATGGTCAGTCACGCTCTGCCACTTTAGTTGCAGCCGCTGATGCGTTCCTGGAGCTCCTCCCGGCTGCCGAGGTAAGTCGCAGCGAGGTCTAGTGGGTAGATTCGTCGGGAGTCCAACACGCGCTCTTCGTGTGTGTGTCCCCCACTGAGGGTATGGTGCACAATGCATTAAAAGCGAAAAAAAAGTGACTATGGGCAGCGGTAGTTACTATCCATTCAATGACCTGTTTGATCTACGTATCCTAAAGGAAGTTTTACTGTTACGGAATGCATCACATTTTCATCTATTTAATTAATAAACTTAGAACACGACTGCTTCACAGGCACTTACCTAACCGTCACCTACTGATAGATATGTCAGAACTATCGTCGTGGAAATGTTGAAAGCTTTCAAGCCATCGTCTGCGGAGGTCTTTATGTTGCAACTGTGTAATTGTCCTTAATGCCAGTTGTGTCAACGTTTCCGAGACATACTCTGATAGTGGCGTACGACACCACGATCCACTATGGCGTACGATAGTGGATCGTGAGTTTTGGCATTGCAGACAGTGATATTTCTGATAGTCATGTACATTCGTGACAACAAAGCGACAGTTTTTAAATCCGAGAGTGTTAATTCGAATTTTCGATTGAAACCCAACCTTATTGAATAAGCGATACAAAAATATATTCCAATGTGTAGAATATTTAAAAGAGTAAAATATTTTTGCTGCTATTTTTGGTCACATTTCTCTAATTTCAATAATGAAATGAAAACCATTTATTAATGAACACCACAAATCTGAGCCGTAGCCGCATTATTAAGTTGATTGAAAATTTTCATTAATTGATTAATGAACAGAAATTTCTACACACTTATCCTTAAATATATTACAAAATTTTCATCCCTTTCACTTGAATAATTGGCCCTCTATATATAGCAAGATATATAGCAATGCCCGACTTTGACTTTTATTTTTAACCGACTTCAAAAAAAGGAGGTGGTTTCTCAATTCGACCGTATGTGTATATTTTTTTTCTTTGACGTATCTACCATATCTACCAGTAGAACGAATTTTCGCTTGCAGTATTTTCAGACCATACGACTTTTAAACTAACGAAGAGAAAAATGCTTCTATTATAAAGGTTCGCAACACACTTTTGATTCTAGAGTTTTTGAAATCCATAGGCGATAATATTGTCTTACCAACATTAGACACATGTACTCGTATTTAAAAATAAACCCAATAGACATTGTAAGACTTCCACCGACTAAGACTTTATAGACTTCATACTGGACTTGAGTGTACTTTGACTTAATCCTGTATAGATTTGAATAATAAACCATGTGCCTGAGTCATATGACACGACAATCAGGTATTTAACAAAAGCGTTTAAAACAGTAAATAAATTATATGAGTTAATATTTATATACATAAATATACCAGCTGAACTAACTCTGGACTCGTTTTAAAAGACTACGCGCTTCTGTAGTAAGAATGTCTATGAAATGACCTACTATAAAATAATGTATTGGTGTCATGTCTGTTAACTGTAATGCTTTAAAGAAATGACAGTTAATAATTGGCCAAGTTGTGCCTTAAAGCCTCAATGGAGGCTCAACCGTGGGAGAGCCGTGCTTCGACATGAATGGGTCGGCTCGACGGGAGTGATACTATGGCCTCACAGAAAACTGGTGTGAAATAGCGCTTGCGCTGTGTTTCACCGAGTGAGTGAGAATACCAGAGGTTCATGCCTCTCCCACTCCCCATCCCACAACGGTCGGCAACGCACTTGTGACGCCTCTGCTGTTGCGGGTGTCCTTGTGCGGTGGTAATTGCTTACAACCAGGTGATACGTCTGCTCGTTTACCAACTATTGAATAAATAAAAAATGACTGCACGGATGACCTAGTGGTCTTAGAGGTCGTCACACCGCTACTAGGAAAGGCTTCTACTACATTGAGTGTTGTGGGTTAAAATCCTACATAGGACAACACCGTGATCCACAAATTGATGTTCTGAGTATGGGTGTTCTTTGTGTCCGTTTCATGTGTGTTTGTAAAGTCCCCGCGACACAGGATTTATTTTTAACGCGGGAGTTGTTTTTAAAAAAAGAGAAAGAAAAAGGCCACTGATTTCTTTGAAATCGGTACTATAGTTTAGTCGTGAAAGCGTCACAGACACACAGATATACTTTACTTTATTGAATTTATAATATTAGTGTGGATTTACAACTTTATGCAGTCATGCACGTCGGCGAACTTAATGCTCTGAGAATTCTCTACCAGCTAATCATTGGGGGTTTTTTTTATGTTTGGCCCTGCCAAAATGACTCTGCTCTGCCTGATGGAAAGCATAAGCAGAATCCAAGAGTGGTGGTCACCATACTGCGAACTGTGAATGCAGACATTGCAAGAATGCAGCAGTGACCCACACCATGGTGGGCTAGTGATGCTATTGCATCATTGGACCTCCGGTCTCGCACTCACCAAAGAAACACGACAGCACGATCGCTGTCATTTTATGTTCTGTGTCATGGTGGTACCGCCCCGGTCGAGCCGGCCTGTTCGTGTTAAAATCAGCGTGGCTCTACTACCTTTAAAATGGATGTAGTAATCTCAGGTACACGGAGCTTCTATTTGTGATTAGCAATTATAAAGTTTTTTACTTCATCTGAGCCTTAATAAGACTTCCTGAATTCGAAAGTATTAAAGAAAAAGAATACAAAATTCAGCTGAAGGTTTATTGGCGCTCGTACTCGTAATACGTACGTACGTAATTATTCCATAGAGAAGATAAAAGGAACATCTACTTTTTATGATTAACACGATGAGCGTCAGCTGATTGCATTGTGTGCATAAGATAATTACGTAGTAGCGTCGATATATGAATGAACTAATAATTATACTTGATAGCTTGATTATTGGCAGTGCATTCACTATAGGTTCTGATTAAACAAGCTCTTACTTTATAATCTAAAGTAATTATAATAGCTAAGCAAACTATGTAAAGGTTTCATACTAAAACCTCTGACCATCTGTTACTATTTTACGAGTGCCGCTGCATCGGTTTCACTGAAATTTGTCAAGGATATACTTTGATTATTGAGAAAGTAATCTACTATACTACATAATGAGGGGCTCCTTGGTCCAGTGGTTAGTGAACCAGACTCCTCGGCCAGCGGTCATTGGTTCGAATCTCAGCCAGAACAAATATTATGTGTTAACCACTATCTTTTGTTGTGTGTATTTATTTAGAAATATATAATTCTAAATTCTCGGCTATCCTCTAGTCACTCAAGGTTTGCTATAAGAAAATTAAGTTTTTGGTTAAGCAAGCCTATGTTCGTGACAGTTCCTTGTATTTCTTTTATATTTATGTGTTGAGTGTGTACAATCTATACAAATATTATCCATACCGATATTATACATTCGTAAGTAACTCTGTCTGTCTGTCTGTCCATTACACCGATTTTAATCAAATTTGGCATAGAGATACTTTAATTCTTGAGGAAGGACATAGGCATCTCTTTTCCACGATAACCGAAATACACGTGAGCGGAGCCGCGGGCAATAGCTAGTAAAGAATAAATACAAATACAAGTCTATATGCGTCAAAGGGGCGGCGGCGACTGGAAGCAAAAAGCAAAAGACCAGGCTACATATATATCTCTCTTGAAAAGCGATAAATTGCACACAAGGAGGATCTAATGCTACAGAGGACGATGAGTTGCGAAACTCAGAATGACTAACAGGTTTTCCCCGGTTGATGACGATTTAACGATACAAGAATAAACTACGTCAACGACACCATACTCATAATAAAAAGACAAAGATCAAAATATTCATTCAATCGGTGTTCACAGTAGTTGTTCGTGCAAATTGTTTGTCTCATTAGTATACGTGTTACTTCAGCGAGCTTATCCAACAAGTTAGAACTTAATTATAGAAGAGATTATAATCTTGCACTTAATTAGCTGTATAACAGGAATAAGTATGTTATTTCAGTCTTTTTCTGCACACTGCTTGTAATTTTTATGTTGATTTATGGAACAACATTCAAAGCATTTACCGTTAATTTTATTAGGAATGAAGCCTTTAAGATCCTTTCATTTCCTTTCGTGTTAATTCCAATGAAAATTGAGATTTCTGTACTAAAATAGCTTTTCTTTATTAACTGCGTCATTCTTAGTTCAGATTTTCGAATAATTGTAAGTAACCTAAGTTACTCCTTAGTAAATCAGCTATTTTTTAGTGACAGTTTCGCCAAAATCGGTCTAACCGTTTTAGAGATTCACTGGAATAATCAGACAGACAGAAATAAAAAAAAAAATTTTTGATGTAAGTAATTTAAATACTCTCTGCATTTTATGAAAAACTGTTAATTTGAAAATTCCAACAGACACTTCAATGTTGTTTATTTGTATAGATAGAATTTATGAGTAAATTTTGGTAGTTGTTTCTAATATCAAATATACTTCGTTTCAAGTAGTGTTAATGATAATCTAAAAAATCTATAGTGTTATATATATTGCTGAAGAGTTTGTTGTTTGTTTGCTTGCTTGAACGCGCTAATCTCAAGAACTACTGGTCCGATTTGAAAAAATATTTTAGTGCTAGATAGCCCATTTATCGGGGAAGGCTATATCTTGTCACGCTAAGACAAATAAGATTCCGTTCATACGTTAACGGATCCAATCATTCCATTAATCGACTATGGTGATGTATGTTATTTCGACCTGAATGCAGACCTCCTTAACAAACTAGACCACCTTCTTAATAACTGCATTCGGTTCATCTTCAATCTTCGCAAGTATGATCATGTGTCTGCTTTACGTTCCCAACCGCAATCAGCGAGCTCTGACCTCTCTATTTTCATTTCTAACCATCCTCACCTTCTTACCTAGAACCCTACCTCCGTTTCCTGTCCTCCAATCACAACAGAAATCTTCGCTCAGAAAATAATCTGCTTCTTTTATGTCCCTCCCATAATTCCGACTTTGTAAACTCTTCGTTCTTTGTTCAAGAAGTTCTGCTTTGGAATGCGCTACCACTTGAGATCAGGATGTCCACTAGCCGTCTCATATTTAAAAAGAAGGTACATAACCTCCTTTTCACTGGCATGGCACAGTCATCATAACAATAACAATCCAACTCCTACACATTCCTTGAATTCATGGTGTACTAATGTAATGTGAATATGTTTTTATATATAAGTAATATCATATATATTTATAGTGTTTATGTATTTGTTGTATTTTCCATACCTATATAATAATATGTAATGCTGTGTAATGTTTATTTTAGTTAAGTACGAAACCTATGTGCACCTACCTGACATGATTTCTATACTACCCTAAGGTTGACTAGTAGAGAATGCCCTGGGCATTAAGTCCGTCTATGTACAAAAGTTCATAAAGCTATAAATAACTAAATAGGAGCGGAGCACCAATGAAGAATGTTAAAAAAACGGTAGAAAATTATTACGCTACAGGCACTGACGAAATATATACTACGGGCAATTAGGAGACGTAAACGATGTTGCGTGGTCTGTTAATGCTATATATTGACGTTTCGTTTTTAAATATTTTAAATTATAATTTTCAAGATAGAAAATCGTTCCATCAACACATCATTATCTCTGTAAACTTACGATTCACTCAAAGCATCACTATAAATGGCAAAACGAAATTCGTGATTGAACCTCACGAGTGCAAAGCCATGGCAATTAAATAAAGAGTGAAGCAGCACGTTATAATACGTTACTCTATAAAAATAAAATTGATAGAAGCTTCCCAGAGCCATAAAGTTTTACTTTCAATACATGCCGCATGGGGTCAGACATGAAACTATAAGTCCGTGTTGTTTCTACAAATTCATTAGTTCCATATCATAGTCGCATGTGATATTTGCTAGATTATTTATTTATAATTTTTCTTCATTATCAAGATCAAGATTATTTATTTTTATTTTTTATTTAATCATTGTGTGGCGCTGGTAATGTTAGAATCACAACGGTCACCTCACCATTTCCCATTGCATTGAGTGTAGTTGATTCGATACAAAAATGAGATAATGTGTGTATTACAAATTATTGTTTTTTAGTCAGGGGTCTGTGTCTGTTTCTTGTCTAGTACCCCTGTTTCAGAATATGTTCTCAATGCAGGTGTTGTCTTTTTTAAGAACAATAAATAAATCAAGTGTATACACGTCGTGTTAACGAAAATATTCTGACATTCAATAAGATGGAATAATTAAGACATACGTAATTAATTTATAAACTTTTTGAATCAGTCAGATGAGAATACTCCTCTTTCATCTTCTTAGGTAGATTCGTAAAATATAAGTTTTTTTTTTTTTATTTTCGCTTCGAGCGAAGTGTTTGATTCGAATGGAGTAACGTCATTAGTCGAAAGTATTTCAGTTTAAATCATAGAATTCCTCCCACGAGTAGCTCCAAGCCTCAATACAGCCTCATCACGTCAAATTGCCACACATCACGCATTTCAATAACTCAGTATGGGTAACATACGCATGTAATTAATACCATCGGTAACATACACACATAAGTTTGAGCATTCTAAAATAATTAGTGATACAATTTTTTCATTACTTAAACAGTATGGCATTTTAAGAACTTACATCTAACAAATTACACTCAAATCCTTCCTTAAGCACTGCTAAGGTATGGAACGACGGTTCCTTATAAGATAGTCGAGTTATGAGATATAGCTATCAATATGGGTATATCGTTGTTTAAGGACTGATGGTCTCCTCTAAAGGAGTTGTTGTACATTTTGGTTTCAAAAGTAGCATAAACTTCGTGCAGGACCAAATACTGGCATCACAATCACAAGCAGTCTTTCGAATGATTTTCATTAAAAACATAGTTTGGCTATGGTAGTATGTTCTTTATTTAAAATATTTTAAAATGGTAATTCTAAGTCTGAAGAGTAATGATCGAATCTCAAAAATAAAAACAAATAACCTAGGTACCTATTGGCGTCCGTTGCTGAACGAACGTGTCCCCAAAAAGCGTCATATCTTATCTCTAGCCAGTATTAAATTTGTAATCTTATAAGACGTAATGTAGATATATATCTATATTTTAAATGTAAAGCACAACATTGTATTATTTTTCACAAAAAATATACGAAGGAGGAGTATGAAATTTGGTACAATTAAGTAAAGTTATACAGAAGTGAAGTGCAGAAAGCTAAAAGAAGAAAATAAATTAATCATGATCGAATTTCGAGCACTGGGCACTTTAAAAATAAATATTAAGTATTTATTTATCTAAATCGGTTCATAAGTAAAAAAGTTATGTCAGTTTGAAGCTCATTGTTAAATATTTATATACATATTTAATAGACATCTCCCGCATTAGGACTTTTTTTTTATTTATTTATTTATTTATTTGGACAACCAGTTGTTGTTACATTGAATCTTATGTATATAAAAACAGTAAATTAACTAAAAACTAGTTTAAATGCACAACATTTCAAGGTGTCACAGCATGCACCAATAGAAACAAGTGAAAATATAAAATAGATAAAAATGAAATAAAAACAAGTAAAAGAAAGTAACAAATATAAATTAAAAAAAAAAACAGACATTCTTATCAAGGAAGACTATACTATTGATACTAAAACCAATTCTTCAACAATCTCAACACATTTGTTTTGAAAGCTGGAAATTTGTCGGCGAACACATCTACCTCTCCGCAAATTCTGTTGTAGATCCTGGGCAAACGGCATGCGGCTGAGAATTGTTTCAGATTGGTTCTGGCAAGTGGCTGATGCAACAAGCCGGCATTCACGTGTGCTAGTCTGGGTACTCGACGTGGGACTCGTAGGCAAAATAAATTTAAAAGTGATGGACAATCGAACTCGTTCCGTAATACTTTGAATAGAAACGTCATGTCGTGTAGCTGTCTTCGAACCGATAGGGCGACCATTCCAAAATGATTAAGTTTATCATTATACGTCTTAAGTTGTTTATGAAGTTTACAAGAATAAGTTAAGTGCCTAAGGAATCTTTTCTGTATGCGTTCAATTCTAAGTTGGTGTATGTGACTTCACATCCTGTATCGCGGGGGACTTTAGAAACGTACATGAAACGGGCACAAAGAACACCTGGACTCAGAACATCAATTTGTGGCTCACACAAAGTGTTGTTCCATGTGGGATTTGAACCCTGAACACTTGACGTAGTAAAGAGTGGCATGGCAACCACTTACACCACCAGGCCATATTAAAGATACTATTAAAGACCTCAAGGCGGTATTCTATCTCCTCTTTTATTTTCAATATTTATTAACCTCATAACTCAACAACTTCGGAGTGCGTATCACCTGTATGCTGACGATCTGCAAGTGTATTCGCAGGCAAGAGTGGAGGACATAACGCTAGCTATCGACGAAGTCAATAGGGATTTAGAGACCATAAGGTTATGGTCGACGAGATTTGGCTTGTCGGTTAATCCATCCAAATGTCAGGCGATAATAGTAGGAAGCAAACGCATGATAAGCAGAATCGATACTGCCTCGATCTTACCGATTGTGTTCAGTGGCTCAGTCATTCCGTTCAGCCCCGTAGTTAAAGATCTGGGTTTGCTCATCGACTCGACCCTTGATTGGCAAGCTCAAGTGACTTATGTCAGCCAGAGGGTAACGGGAAACATGCGAACGTTATATCGTCTCAAAAACTTCCTGCCAACTACCACTAAAACAACTCTCATGCAGTCCTTAATAATTCCGATAATTGACTATGGTGATGTATGCTATTTCGACCTGAATGCAGATCTCCTCAATAAACTAGACCGCCTTCTTAATAACTGCATTCGATACATTTTTAATCTTAGGAAGTACGACCATGTGTCAGCCTGTCGTTCCCAACTAAAATGGTTGCCTATCCGCCTGCGTCGCAATCAGCGAGCACTTACCTCCCTATTTTCATTTCTCAACTCACCATTCTCTCCTACATACCTCGCTCATTACTTCCGTTATCTGTCCTCTAACCACGACAGAAATCTTCGTTCAGAAAATAATCTGCTCCTCTTATGTCCCTCCCACAATTCAGATTTCTTGAACTCTTCGTTCTTTGTCCAGGCGGTACTACTCTGGAATGCTCTCCCACTCGAAATCAGGATGTCCACAAACCGTTTTACTTTCAAAAAGAAGGTACATGATCTCCTTTTCAGCGAAACGGCGGGAACTACGAATCGATAATTGGTTCACCTTAGAATCGGGTTGTCATAGTGTACGATTGTAATGTGTATGTATGTATATTTATATAAATATATATATGTATTTGCTTCGTGTATATTCTCTATATGTGTATGTATATGTATGTTTATGTTTATTTTTATGTGCTTTGTTTGTTTTTATTGCTCATGTATCCTCTGTGCACCACCTACCTTACTAGATTTCTACACCACCCTAAGGTTGACTGGAAGAGAATGCCTTGGGCATTAAGTCCGCCAATGTACAAATGTGCAAAAAGTTTTTAATAAATAAATAAATAAATAAAGACAGATCTCAGAGAAATAAAAATATGCTCCTTGTAACAGATGATATCGTATACACATCACGATATCGTGCTTGCATGCTACGAAAACGTTACTTTTAAATAAGAATATATTATTCAAAAATAGCCTTTACGTAGAAGAGAATAAAACAGTTAATATAATGTAAAATTCTAGTTCAAATAACACCATTTAAAATTATGACTGTAGATGATTAACTGTCACTTATGATATGTTCCATGGTTTATTATATCTACTAGATATTTGAATTCTATATAGAGTAAGTTTAATGACAAGTAATATCAATTACAGTTCAGACTTTAATTAATTTATCTGCTTTTTTTTATTACTTTCGAAGTTGCCTAGATGCCTAGATCTCTGATGATAGGTTATTTTTTAAGTTATGTTACTTTTGTATGACTTTTTCGGTTTCTTTAACCTCTAATTATTTTTTGCTTCCTTATCTTAATTTCGTTATTGACTGCACGGATCAAGATATAGATATATATACGATATATAATACAGGATTTATGGAGAGAGTGGTCTTAAAAAAACTATCAGAGCAATGTCCGCAATAAAACCCAAAACAATGATTCTTAGAATTTTTGTCTGTTTGTCTGTGCGTTTGTGCGCGTTAATCTCAGACTCGGCTTAACCGATTTGAATGCGGTTTTCCCCGATCTGTTGTGATTTGCTTCACTTAATATTATATCAATTACTGTCATCTTATATGACTAGCCGCTTTTATCCTTTTCAGAAAGAACTAAAGTCTTCAAAATATACCTAGATCCCTGTGATAGGTGGCTACGAAACCGACCGAGGAACCTCGAACATATTAAAAATAATACCTAAAAACAGATCAACTTATATTTGAAGCACTGTAAGTTGAAATTGGTGTAAGAAATAATGATGCAGTTGTGTAGTTAAGGTAAGAGGTACAATAAATTTCAGCAGTAAGTAAGGTCACGTCCACTAAAATGTATAAATGTATACCAAAGTGGCCAGTAGAGCCCGTAAACCTACAAGGCTTGAAGAGCCCATAGAAAATGCATTGCAATTTCCTACGCATAGCTGCCGAGATAAAAAGATCATTTTGCAGTTAAAACTCAATAATTAGTCCTCATGTTTTAAAATATTTCTTTTGTGTACAGATACAAGATTAATTTTATTAAAAACATTACATAATGGACATATTCCTCTCCTAAGATGAAAGGAGAAGGTTTTGACCAATGTAGAACACAAGTCAAGATTTTTAACTAAGATTCATTGTTAACTTTTATATTAACTGCCTTGGTAGCGCAATGGTAGCGTATGCGACTGCCGTGCTTGAGGTCTCGGGTTCGATTCCCGGATCCAACGAAAAACATTTGTTTCGGAGTTTGGATGTTTTCTATGCATGTATTTACAAAAAAAGTATACATGTATTTATGTCAGATGTCTAGTACTCATAACACAAGCTCTGCTTAGCTTGGGACTAGATGGCGTTGTGTGTTAGATGTCCAAAATATTTATTATTATTATTTATTTATATCAATAAAGTGAATCGATAAAAGCTTATATTTTTCAAGTTCAACTGTCGGAGATACAAGCCGTTGTGACGTTATAGGAGGTTGATAATTTGTACTCAGTTCAAATTATTCTATTGGCATTATTCTATTGGCTTATACAAGTTTAAATTACCACTTTAGCTCGCCGTTACATATCAATCACATGCCCAATAAGTAATAGATTTACGAACTCAGTATATATTTTTTAAGAATGTAAAATATTATTTGAGACATCTGAGAATTCTCCTATCTTTGTATGCCTAGAACTAGTAGGTAATAAAAAGTACTTAATTTAATTAATCACTTCATCTAACACTCAAAAACATCAAAGCGGGAAAAAAACGTAAAAAGAAGTACTCTTTAATGTGCATTAGTTAGACTATCTATATAAAAAAAGAAGTGTCCATATAAGAATCAATAAATAAAAACAAAAAAACCAAATCCTAAAACAATTAACTTAAGTTAATCCAAAGTTGAATCTTTGACGTGCGCCCGCCCACACGAAGCATCTTTAAAAAACATGCCTCAACTACCAGAATTACATCTCTAAAGAAACTCACACTATGTTAATGTATTGACGCACACATGCACGCGTCACCCATTAGTATGTAAGGCGCGGCGAGGACGGTACGCGTGCTCGCCACTCGCTCCACGGCTTCTTATTATTATTATTTATTGTTGAATAATGTGAATGGTAATGCGTGGTTGTTCACGATCCCGCATAACACCTGCCGTCTTTTCCCACACTCGAGCTCGGGCTGGAGGCGCGCGCAGGAAGTGTGCGAGTGGGAGCAAGAGCTACGACTCGCGTGCACTGCACGTGCGTCATTACGACTGTAGGCACGCGTTAGAAGGAGACAGAGCGAGGGATAGATGACGTAGCCCGTAGCACTTCGTAGCACAGTTAATAAAAATATTAAAATAAGACGTATGAAAATTTGCATTCATTACTTTAGTGACTTGTTTGTGATTATTATTGTACTTTTGTAAACTGCGAATTGTTTTTTTATAGCTTTGAAAATTAAAAGAAATGATTCTGCTATTATGTAATAATCGACATAATTTGTCATTACTTAAAAGCTTATACTTCAAATCGTACCTAATTTATTATCTAGTTTTTTTAGATTATGTAAATAATATCAAGTTAATGATATTATCATAACATTTGCTGTCACGGAGAGTGAAAGGCATTTAGGTAATGATTACTCAATTTGGGCGGTTGCAGCCCATCTAAAGGGTTGATCTGTCATTAGTTACGAAATTATTACATCATACAACTATATTACTCGTAGTAAGTTGTTTGAAAGTGCAGTTAAAAATAGAGATGGGTGAACAGGTAGAATCTAAATTACTTGGTACATGGTGGTGTTTTCAGGTTTGTGTCAGTTTATTATAAAACAGACATTTATTTCATAGCCTAGCTGCACTCGGTGATTAGACACAATCACCGAGGGTATTTAACAACGCCGCGGTCCGTACCTGGATGCTTGACCGCTTGTGGCATGATACCATGAGCGTCTCCGTGATTCAGAGGTCCCGTTAAGCAGTCGGTTCCGGTTGTTATCGTAGGATAACAGTCGTGAAGCTTAGTTGGAGGCCTTAGGGCGGCTTAAAAACATCCAACGGCAAGGTTTACGTAGCCACAAAATTAACTTGGCAATCTCCAACCCGCACTAGGCCCGCGTGGGTCGTGTTTTTTCCCTGCCAAAATGACTCTACTCTGCCTGATGGAAAGCATGAGTAGAATCCAAGAGTGGTGGTCACCATACTGCGAATGCAGACAATGCAACAATGCAGCATGGTGACTCTCACCATGGCGGGCTAGTGATGCTTCTGCATCATTGGGCCTCCGGTCTCGCACTCACCAACGAAACACGACAGCATGATCGCTGTCATTTTACGTTGATTTTCTGTGCGAGGGTAGTACCGCCCCGGTCGAGCCGGCCCGTTCGTGCTGAAATCATCGTGGCTCTACTACCTTGAATATCGTATCGTAATCGTATGGCCCTAACCCTCTCCTGAGAGATGACCCAAGCCCGGCGAGTCCAGCAGTGGGACATTATGGGTTATTGATGATTATATACTTTTCTTGATAATTAGTAAACGGCCCACATTTCAGTTTTTCTGGTATCATTGAAAAGCGAACGGATAGGTAAAAAAATATGTTACATGATTAATGCAAAATAAGTTTTCTTTTTAACCAACTTAAAAAAAAGGAGGAGGTTCTCAATTCGACCCTATAAATATTTATATATTTTATTTCTTATGTGTGTTCGCGGATAACTTCGTCGCATATAATCAGATTTTGATCATTCTTCTTTTTATGGATAGGAGATATCCCAACGGTGGTACCATGATAAGGACACTAAGTTCTGAACATGGCATCCAAGAGAAATCGATCGATTTGGCCGTTCTTGAGAACGGTTTTTTATTTTGAAATTTTTTATATCTTATCATATACAATTTGTCCCAAAGAAACTCTGAGTTTTATTCAATTAAAAAGTAGCCTATGTGTTATTTAAGGATGTCAGCTACTTCTGTACTACACTTTAACAAAATTGGTCAAGCCGTTCCTGCGTGAAGAAGTTTTATTACTTCTTCATGAACTCAGTACCTATATATTTGTTAAGAATGTAAAATAGGTAGTAGAGCGACGCTGATTTCGCACGAACGAGCCGGCTCGACCGGGGCGGTACTACCTTCGCATAGATGGAATGTATGGATGGAAGTAATAAACATACAAGTATACATTCAGAAACTCTCAACTTTCACCTTTAGCAAGATTATAGCGAACTCACTACATGATAATGATAATCGATGTTTTTGAAGCGGAACCTGTGGAACTCACATATACCTAAATGTAACAATGTGCTGTAAGTACTATGATTCTGCAAGAAAGCCCAGGTAGTATCATTTATCTTTCAACTTGTATTACAACCTGTATCGTAAAATGTAAGTAGACAAGATAATATATAAATAAAGTTGTAATACATAAGGGTCAGCAAATTTCTGCCCGACTCGAAAGCTCGTTTAAGCGGTCAAATCGCCACTTTCTACTGCGTTGAGTGTTGTGTGTTTTATGCCACATTTTTGTTTTTTTAAGATAACTCACGCATGAGGAATATACATCCTTTAAAAACATACATAAAAAAGATACAAAATAATTTGTGAAATCACACAGAGTGTTGTCTCATGTGGGATTTGAATCCACAACACTTGGCGCAGTAGAAAGCAGCGTGGCGACCGTTTCAAAAACTAGGACACCCGTGCAGTCGTACTTCGAGTGATCCACAAAGCATTGTTCTTAGTCTGGGTGTCCTTTGTGTTTGTTTCATGAACAGTAAGTCCTCTGCAAAGTTCGTCAACTTCATAGAAAAAAAAAACAAAATATATATATTCAGTAATACACATAGGTATGTGATTCTAAGTATTACAAGTTGTGGATAAGAGTAGATTTTTATTTTGTAATTTTTAGGTAAATATTTATTCATATCTAACTTTTAAACATGTCAATGCAAATTGACATATTTATGCATAAATATTTACACTGAACGGGAATCGTGTGTCGTTGCATCTAGAATGACATAAATGAATAAATAAAGGCATAAATTACATCACATGTCATTAATATTTTATTCTAGCTTCCTCGACAAACTTCGTCAAAAGTTATTGGTCTGTCGCAGTTCAATAATTAAGTGTTATTTAACTATTATCTTAGAAATGTTTACTGTTTTTCGCTCCTTAAGAACCATATTTGTTCTTTAAAGAAAATATTTTCGAGCAGTTCTCGAGTTTTGCACTTAGCCACACATTTAGCGATACATTTTATTTTTTTTAACCGACTACCAAAGAGGAGTAGGTTCTATGTTCCAATGAATGTATGTATTTTTTTATATATTAGAACCATCTTATCCACTATATCTCTACACTGTACTCTTGACCATTTACGAACAAAACTTTACTGTAATTGGTTGAGCATTTGAGTAGTTAGCGATTTTGGACGTGAAGGGCGTGACTTCGATACCCAATTCAGAACAAAATATTGTGTGACCTGCGGGGTCTTATATCCTGTGTCTGGGTGAGATTAATGTTTACTATGTATGTGTGTGTATATTTAAATATGTGGGTTTGTCTATCAGCAGTGTGATTACCAAAGCTTAAGTTCAATCAAGGTTTCTGAGACGTATCTAATGATCAATATTATTAGAATTAAGTTCACGTTGATAACATAATTTACTTACATACATTAAGTAACTGCTGAGAATGACGACCGCTATTCTTAGATTCTACTCAAGCTTTCTATTAAACAAAGTTTGAAAATATCATCACGGCAGGAAAATACTTAAAAACATAGCTATGATCTGCAATTGGTGACCTTATCATGATAGTAGACCTCCTATCTGAAGAGAGGCCCAAGTCTTGCAGTCGATGACTGTCATAGTTCTCAGTTTCTTACTTTGAACAAAATAGTCAAAATACCACTTGTATCTGATATAAAAACTGTCCGATTTTGCTATCACTTGATATCAATAGAACGAATTTACAATCAACGCAATAAAATATCATATTACACGAACACACCATACTTCCTACCCACAATAGATGATGTAATTTTCCTGTTATGCTCTTCAACAGACAATAATATATTGTAGAATGGCCACTAGAATAGACACCCCGGATGTTCGCAATCTGATTATTTTCAAACCATTGAATAGGTATACTAAAAATTGCTCATCCCGATTATCTTTAGTGAAAAGACTACTTACGAACAACTTTCAACTCTACCTAAATGAAACTGAGGTTGTAATTGTAAAATCACAGGGTGGTCAGTTTTTATATGACACAAGATTGTCCACCGTGTAGGTCAGTCTATTAAATCGGGTTGAGACCGGATGAGCCGTTCGTGTTTCACTGATTTTAAGAAAAACATCTTATGTTACGTCAATTTATACTTTGTATGCGACGAGGGTGGTTTTGTTTTTATAACGTTTTGCTTATGTTTTATACCAAGCAAACCGGGCGACACACTGTCGCAGATGAGGTGAAGAGAATTAGCAAGATGTGGAGTGAGGTCAAGAGCGAAGCTCAAAAGCGCACATGATAGAGGATTGCTGTCGATGCTGTCGATGCTCTCGAAAATTACATACGAAACGTTAGATTAATTGTCTATTGCATTAGATAGGTTGATGGCCTATAATAATAGTTCTGAGTGTATGTCAATAAATTAAAAGATTAACTTAAGCACTATATAACACTACGTTAAGAGTTATGAATAATTATAAAAGTACATAGTAATATTTGAATGTTTATTTATTGATATATATACAGATAATTCCATAGGTACAAGTGCAAAGCCATTAGTAAGTATTATGAGCTACGACCTGTGGCTGATGCAAGAGTAATTAAATTTCATTGCGAGGCAAATGAAGCAAGATTTATACAATTTGACGTAAAAACAAAATAAGTGAGAAAATGTTTACCATAATCAACTTTGCATGTTCTTTTTATAAGTTTTGATTTTAAAAAAAATACTAAACTTTATTTTATAAGTACCGTATATAGATTAAAACAAAAAATGTATGTATGTATGTTTAGTTACATGACAAAGTCAGCTGCTAAATGCGGTATACTACACAATTGTCTATTCTGGTGTAAATTATGTATCTCCATTTTCTTCAACAGCAAGATACAAGCATCGATATTTACGTAACAGTAAAAACATTAATAACAATCGAATAGCCCTCAGCTACCGGTGGTGATAACATCGGACTGCGGTCATTAATTCAACTGCCAAGTATCGTGATTAGTATGATTATAGCAGTATATTTTGTCTATTTATTACAGAGAACTATGAGGGAGGTCTATCATCCACAGTTGTCACACAAGGATTTACCAGAAAGGTGCACTTGAAACAAACTAAAAGTTCACATAAATCTTAACAGGGTCAGGTCGCAAAGCGGTTCTACGGCTCATTGAATTGAGAGATTCTATGGATAGGTTTTTGCAGCATTTGGCAAACCAGTGTCACCATAAAATGTGGCCTACGTCTGTAACCCGATATCGGCTAGCCGATACCTTAAACTGAGATTCGTACCACATGCTTAAACACATGGCGTGCCAAAGGTCGACTACGGAGGTATTTTTTTACTACCTTCCTTGTTTACGTCATGTTAACTCACGCAGAAGAGCTGTTATTATTCAATCATTCTTTGTAACGATCGTTTTTAAATTACTCCGAGTTATCACACTAATAGACTGCTAATAAAAGACTCGCCACCAATTTATTTCATTGTAATCATGGCTCTCGGCCGGTTGCAATTGCAAAATAACAAACGACTCTTAAATACAGTAGCGACGACTCGCCGGCAACACCTCACAGATAAATCAACGTCTCCATAACAATTTTGTTCTTACTTTCAAATAAATAATACTCGTCTCTGTCCCTTTCACGCTTCGAATTCGAACGCTCACAAATTATTGTTGGTTCTCGTTATTTTATTGTTGTATCAGTTTTTTTGCTTTCATTTGAATGTAGATTCATTTTCTGTCCTTATTTTACTGGTCGCTAATACTCTTTACATCTCATTCTATCTTGAAGCGGCAGTAGTAGCGTCTCGAGCACGTGCGACACGTTAAAGGCAGATCGTTCCCACGGTCGGGCTCGAGCCAGACACGTCCCCCGCGCGTCTCCCCGCCCGCTGCGCGTGATTCGACTCCGGACACTCGTGCCAATGAAATAAAGTGCCCGCACAGCACGTTCCAATTGCAAAATGTTGTTAGAAGATTTTGAGGCTATGAAAGTGGAGGAAAGGGCAACTTTTTCTCAGAAAGTTCAAAACAGGTCATTTAAATGAAAAATCCAAGTTATGGAGATTTTATGTGAAAATAATAACAGAAAATAGTTCTTGAAAGAACTTTTATGTATCAAATGGTATACCTATTCATTACATGAATACTTATACACATGTAAGTGAAAGGACGTGTAAACTTTGTTATAGGTTGCGTAATAAAGAGGCTTGTAACTCGAAATCTAGATAATCAGCAACCTGTCAACATTTCAAACAATAATTAATCGAAGTGATTGTGCAAATTCTGCGCCTGTCCACTTCAGCGTAGGCGTTGGAGAAATTCCAGTAGCGACAAGGCGAGTGTTGTTCCAAATAAGTCACAGACACAGTTGAACCGGTTATAGTAAGCTCTAGGCATAGTCTTTCTTTGGTCAACAATTTTATAAAAAGAAACACTGACAAATCTCTTTACCTTTTGCTGAATCAATGAAATAGGCGGTAATTACATGAGCTGTATTTAACACTCCTTTTTAAAGGTCAACTGTTGAGTCCGAAACCACAATAATATATACTTTAAACATTTTAATTAAACTCTTCATTGACTATGTTTTACGGTTGCAGAACTATTTGGATTATAGGATCTAGTTAGGATTCGATTTTCTGTGTAGCATGTTTGTACCATCATCGGTGTCACGCCAATAATTAAAACATTAAACAAAAACTATTTAAAAGTAACAGCGTTCAATTTCTATTAGGCTGCATCTACTATTAGATTTTTAATTTGTATTATAATGACCGGTAGTGAAGTAGTAAATATTTTCAATACTTAAATTTGTTGCTCCATTACAAAATTCAAATTAACTATTTTTTTCAACTCTCTACTTAGGAATATGTCCTGTGTCTCGATTTACAAACGTAGATAAAACGGATGCAACAATTTGTGTGACAACAAAATGTTACCAAAGGTGGGATTTGAACCCTCGACACTTAAGCGCATTAGAAAGCGGCGTAGCGACCTCTTGAGCTACTACGCCACCTCTGCAGTCTACATGCGGACTATACAGGCAACTATCACAATGTTCCAGAATGTGTATATGAGTAGTTCTAAGTACTATGACTCTACTCAACTACTCTTTCATAGAAACCACTCGATTAAAAGTCATAGTTCAAAACTAACAATGGTAAATTAAACTAATAGTGAATTCGTGCCATTGTATGCGTGTGTGACCTCAGCTGGTAGCGCCTGCGACCCTACTTTGTAATGTTTCCACTGCCTATTGAGGAACCATCACATATTGGTAAAAAAAACAAATGATGACGTCATGATGTTGCCCGTAGTTACTTGTAATTTAAAAGTATCATCAGCATAAGTCACTTTTTAATTATTATGCAATTGGATATTGCGAATGGGTGTTGGATATTCGCTGAAAAATTATGGTCTTACCAAAGGAGCGGCAACTATCCTGGTCTTGGGGAATCCACATTCATCCCCTGCCAATCACTTTCTTCATAAAGTCGGTCTATCCTATATTGGTCTATATTGATTATATACGTGTAATGAAAGTCAATGCGGTCTTTCCTCCTGCAAATTTCCAGGCTCCAGCGACCACATGGCAAAGTACCCTAATAGACTGCAACAAAATTCCCCTATAAGTACTTCGTATTAATAGGGAGTAGTTGACTTAATATTATAGTCATACCAATACAATGTAACACATAGGCACTAGGAGGTCATAAGCGTTAAGTAGCTTGATCCATGCGCGTGCGACCGGTAATTAAATGTGTTTGACTTCTGCCGTACATTGCGAACATGCAACAATCTATAAATCAAGATTTTGTTTTAAACTTGAACTTTGTCATAATAGTTACAACTAACATAAATACTCAGGGATATTTGAACAATCGTAACACTAGACACCCTTTTTAGTCGTAAAATGAAAATCTTTCCACTTTCCTCGAAGTTTCGTTTTTAACTGCCAAAAAATCTACGTCTTAAAGGCGGCGTATATAAAATACTTACATATTATATCTACAGTAATTAAATGAAACTTAACCCTAACAGTGTAGTGGGTGAATAAAGTGTTGCACTCGTGGCATCATAATGCACGTGCGACCCCGACCGTTAACGCGTGCGCGCGGCGCCAACACCAATACATTGCGACGCCGCACCATAAACATTACCCAGTATGACAGTTATTTCATAGAAGATGATCAGTTAAGTACTCAACCTCTTGTATACCATGTTGGTATGTTGTTATGAGACCGTATTATGAGAATGTGTATTATTTGTCGTTTACTTTTGAGATCCTCGCTATTCGTAGAACCTCAAGAAACGGGTTTGAGATTATCAATGTATATTTAGATTAAGATGACATATTTTAGGAATTGGTGACATAGTTTTTCTGTGACTGTACATAAATATTTTACACACTCACGCCTACATATGTAGACAGAGGTGGATTGTAAGGTCACATTTTTTGATATTTTTTTTGTGGGTGTATGTCATTCGTCTAATGATATTAAGATTTTGGATTTAGGGTACTGAATAGAATTTTTTTACCAATCCAGACTGTTAGCGTTATTTATGGTTTAGTCAAATGACTTCATACAGTAGTATAAAATAATTCCTATAACTCTTTTTAATTAATATTGACTGGATCGAACTATCGATTGCTGATCGATATTTACTTATATTTTTAATACTACAACTATTGCAAATACAATTATAAATACTATATATTGTTTCTAACTAAAAACTCCAAGCAAATGCGCATGCGACGTAATCAGCGGAAGCGATGCAAATGTACAGTTAAGGTTACATTGTTATATTACAGTTTCTAAGTCTAAAACAATACTTCCTGTAACTGTAGACGAATGATTTAAGTATCTGGTTTTAAGTAATGTTTTAAAGTCGCCGATAGAACGCATGTATTTTATTTTTGTAGTCAGGGTATGAGTGAGATGAATGAATGAATGGCCATGGAGAGTGGTTATATTTATTGAAAATAACGCACCACATACTGCTTACTATCATAACACCACACCATAAACATTTGTAGATTAACTAAGTTTCCTTTCTTCAGTCAAATGTTTGGCTTTCATCCGCCATGTCGCAGTTTTAACCAATTTTAATGGTTAAGTTTTTTATTCTGCTGTTTACTGTATATTCTATTCCCTTTGACTTGTTCATTACCTCTAGACTTATAGGGTTCCTAAATTGTACTTGTCTAGATTGTCCTCGTTATATTAATCTCTAAATAAATAGTGTTCGCGATAGAAACACCTTCAACAACTATAAACCAGAATGACGCCATAATACACTATTCTTATCTATCTGAATTCCTATCTAGACCACAATCACAATAAAATAAAACTTGTACATGTTAAACTACTCACCATATTTTATAAAAAAATCAAGCAATAACAGTGGTAGATGAGAAATTAATACAATAGGAAAGCATCCTACGCGCGAGAAATTTACAAAAGAATCGAATAACTAACGGCGCGAGATCGATTATCATTTTCATACAATCGACTATTTAAAGGTCACGCGTAATGCCATTCAGTGTACACAGCTTACATTACTCCATACTGAAGAAATCATCCATAAATTACAAATAAAACTACTCTATTTTAACCAAAACGATCTACACGTCTCAGTATCTAAAGTTGATTTTCCATTGTTAACTGATTACGATGTTGCCATTTGAGTTTATTTGTTGAACTTTGAAACATGGACGCGGGTTAAAGTAATTTCTTACTTGTGATTAAAGTGTTAAGAGCTAAAATAATATTTCAATACATTGTACAGAATGTATCGTAAGCCAGGAAGCGCATTGTTAGGTCACGTTCTCACAACTCCCCTTTTCTTCGAGGGGGAATAAATAATTGCACTTTTTTCTGTCGCATATGGCCAAGGAAAGGGATTGTGCAAGATCGTTCCCACGGTTCGCCCCTTGGGCATAAAGGCCATATATCGAGGTCAAGAAAAAATACGTGCCGGTATAATATGGTGGTACGGTATTGTAAGGGCAGATGCGCGATTCTAGGGTTAAGTGTGGACTCGAAAAGTGAATTGATTGACGTCATACTGTTTTTTTATTAGATATCGCGTTCTTACACTCTATTGTATTTAAGCGGGTTATTAATGTTAGAATATTTTTTTAATAATTGTGCGGTGAGCAATTTTTTGTGTAAATGTGTGTATTTTTTGAGGACGTCAGGAAGAAATACATAAGCAAAAAAGAAAAATTATTCCAATTTTTTTATAATTAAACGAAGCTTTGGCAATTGCCATTAATTTCAGTTTAACGTAATTCGCAAAGCAGCATGATGCCAAGAAATAAAAACAAAATATCATTAAGCGATGAATCGCTAAATAAGTCCGTAAATTGCTTAAGATTTTTTTGCTTAACACATTTCAAATACATACCTCCAAAATATCTGTACGGGATCCAATTTCAAAATCCATTCGCATCGCACGGACATTATTAGATACAAAAAACCTAACAAAAAGGAATTGCACCTTTTCTAAGGCGTTCTATATTTGAAAACTGGTCGCGTTCCCACGATCGCTCGCGCCAGTTGCGCGCTTCTTCCCCTGGATCTTATTTTTTGTTCTATTATGGCGATATTCTATGTGACAAGCGAGTAGGAACGGTATTAAAAGTTTTTTTATGTCTGAATAACGTGTTTAGCGAAGTAATAACATAGTAGGCACTATTATTACGTAATGAAAGCTTAATTAAAGCTTGCATTACAAGTTACAGTAGGCACACACTCAGTTACTGGCAATGGCAATGGCAATAACTGGCAACACAATAATTACAACATATTTTACTTATCTGAATTTTCATAAGGTTTTACATTGCATAATTTTAGATCCTGTAAAAAACCAAATACTTAATTATACTTATCCATACATATAACATTTGTAGTGTAGTTGCTCTGTTACTTATCATAATAATATATACATTCAATCAGTAAGGGACATGTGCACAAAAACTGGTACTAAAATACAAATTATTCTGAACCATATCACTTAATCTTTAAAATGTACTTTTATTTGAGCGGGATTTTGGTAAAAATACAAAAGTTTTAGGAAATTGAACTCTGTTATGCCGCGAGGAAAGTGTGGAATGCTTTGTAGTATATTTGATATTGAGTGACGACAGTTGAGTGGTGAGCACACATTGCGTTTACGTGCGGATCCGTTCCCACGATCCACGCGACATATGGCGCGCGCTGGCTGCACTTACGTGTGATCAACGGTGACGCGTGCACAAAAAACTCACTCGGACTTAGCGGATCTATGGGATGATGCTCTCCCGTATAAAGAGATAAGAAACCGGTATAATACGACGTCGTTTGCCGTATTTTTTGTGATAATGTCGTTTGTTACTTTTGTGATAAGGTACTAGGTATTGTAAGTTGTCAGCCAGTAGCACCGGTATCTTAGAAATAAGTGGGTTGTGGATCCTATCGTAAATTATTTAAAAAAAACCTAAGGTAGATACATAGATAAAATATTAGGTATATTATACACTTCTGGATTTCATTTTAGATTGAGATTTTCAAACACCTCATTTGAGTTCTAGATGTCAAGGTTTAAAAATAAGTGATGACTCACTTTAATAAATTCTAAAATTACCTACTTTTTTATTATACCACAAACAAAACTTTTTAATTTTAAAATCAAATTAGCAAGGTGCAGAAAAAACTTCAAAATACCAAGGTCGGGCAAATCGAAATTTGAATTTCGAATGTTTTGAATTTTGAATGTTTTTAAAGCGGGGGCAGGTGGGTGCGCGCGAGCAACTGTCGTTGTTCCCACGGTTCGAACTTCGAACACCGGGCGTCTGCGCTGCCATGACACCGTACCATGATTGCCAATTAACAAAATTATTGAATTACTTATTATTATGTATGTTGTTGCTCTTAAATTTGGTAGTCAATCAGTAATTCGTTGTATGTTCGTTCTTAGCATGCCTACTCTACCAACGGGCAAAAGGTGTTATATAAAAAACAAGAAAAGAGTGAATGTCTATCGCATTATCTTTTCAAATTCCAAAAATGATATGCTTCTATTTTTGCTCATGTTTTCGCAATTAGATTGATAACGAAACGAATATTTGCATTCTACACTTTGTGATAAGTAGCGAAAACATTACGATATTCTTAAAAAAAATATACCTACCTAAAATACTTTTACGAGACACAGTAGAAGCCGTTTGACATTAAATTATTCATATATTATTTTTGTAATAATTCAACGTACCCAATTTTTTATTTAAAATCAAAATCAAGTAATTTTTATTTCAAGTAGACCTTTTTATGCATTTTCAAAACATTACATTACTGACTCTAGTTCTTCAAATACAATCAAATCCCTCTCAAACCCTTACAACCATTACACAATTCTGCTCAATTCAAAGGACATAAAACAATACCACTATTAGGGCACTGTTTAAATAATTACAAAGTAAATGGCGGCGCGTGCGCAGCACGAGTACAAGTGTGTTTGTACATACTTGTGCAATGATATCATAATTTTATTGAGTTTTGTTTGTGTTTCTCTCTTTACATAGATGTGTCACGTTATTTCGTGTTGTTTAATTTATTGCGAATATTTTTAACAATATATCAAACCATGTTAAATATAAATCAAACAAAATTGTAAAGATAGTTATTGCTTGTATACTTTTTTTAATAAGATAAGAAAATATTTTAGACCCCAACTAAAATTAAAAGATAAGCAAAAAAATAGGATTGAGAATGCATGAGTAGGTACAACAATTTGTGTCGTGAATTATAAAAAAAACAGTCTGGAATCGCTTACCACAAGAAGTGTATAAAGAAGCCGTGGGCTAGTTTAACTTTATAAAATACTTTGCGCAAAAATATCATAAATATGCCTATTTTTGTCCTTTTAACTCATGTTGTTTGCCATTAATTTATACTTTTCAATATTATTTAACTTCGAACATTTACTACAATATTAAAAAAAAATAGTTAATAGTCCTGCCAATATAACAGAGCCATCTATCGGTACATCGTCACACTACCAGAAGCGAATATCCCTATAGATAAGGGGTGTAGGAATTCGGAAGTACGTATTATTATTTCACAGACAATAGAATCTCATGCAATGTCTTTAGGTCAAAGTGCATTGAATACGTGGGAAACATTGCAATAAGCTTAGGGTGATTCCTGTATATATAGATCCCGTTATAATTTCATCTTCAGTTATTTGGGTGTCATCGGCCAGGAAGTAGCATTGATAAGAAGAATTAGTGATGTGATGATTTGAATTTAAAGTCAAAAATAGTGTTTTGTGTCTTTAGTGGTGTGCTTAGTGCATTGTTTAGTCTAAATAAGTTGTATATTACAGTAAAAGTCAGAATGAGGCACGACATAGTTATTACTTGTTTATGTAATATCACGCAGTAGTTTATTAATCTGATACATATTTGGAAAACCCGTGTTCGTTCGTAATGCCTATAAATGCCACAAAACCAAGTTCTGATGTGCAACCTACATACTTTAAATCTCGATGACAATTTTCCACACCACAAAACGCAATACCATGATGGATAAATAATAAGTAATTATGTATAATAAATTTTAGCGCGTTGCTTACAACTAGTGTTGAGATTGTGACTCATCACTATTTGATCAGGTTAAGGCGATTGACTATGGTTTTTATAAATCGATCGATTGTAAAAATACGCTAAAATTTATATATCTCTAGTGAAACAAATGATTAAAATTTGTAATTACAATGTAATAGACACTGCCCCTCAGTTTGTGCTTATTAGAAAAATGTAGAAAAACATATTTAGAATGTGTTAGGTAAATAATTTAAAAAATGCATTTTAGTCTTTGGTAGACGAAGGTTCAGTATTCAGTATATGTCATCGCCAATATAATTATTTGTTAACGAGATTGGGTAACACTCCTAGACTTCTTAATAAAATAGTGACCCAGAATAATTCCTTGTAAGCTTGATGATTTCATTCATAAATCAACTCTAAATATGGCACGCAAACGTTTGACAGATACAAACCTTTATTGAGTTTTGATATTTAATTTTTATTGCTATTGCTTGTAAATGTAACTAACTACCTATAATTATATGTCTTGCATAGCAGAGAAATTAGTGAATTAAGTTTAAAATTTGGATTTAGGTACGTAGACATTGAACTGTGTTATAAAAAACCATTCGTATTTTTTTTCTAGCACGGTTGACGGCTAACTTCAACTTGATTAAAGACTCGGCCTTAATCAATTTGAAGCCAACTCATTGCGTTGACGCAAGCGGTTTTATTGAAACGATAGTATTTACTATCATCTGAGCAAATAGTATGATATCACCTCTACTTACACCCAGTGACACAGGTGTAAAGGTGTTCTATGTTCAAATTTTTACGAACAAACCGAAATAATGGGGCAGACGAGACTGTTAGTTTGGATTCGTTTTGCCTAAGTCCATATTACATAATTATATAGGCTGCTTCTTTGCTCTGATTTAAGTTGAATACTTATATAGTGCTTTGTATAATTAGTTTCGAATGGTGAATTTGTTCACAAGACCTGCTTGGTTAGGAACCAATAACACTGAGGTCTTTTTTAAAGTATTTTGCCTGTGCCACTAACAGCCTGCGCCAGGTTATGTTTTTTGAGAGTATGTTTGTATGCGTTTAGACTGACGCGTTCTTGGGCACGCTTTAAAGTCTTGATTAGTTTTGGCTTGAGACTTGAGAGAATTCATATATCAGTAATAAATTTTCAGGGAATCGGTGCTTTTCAATAATAATTATTTACCTTATTTAATAAGTTATATGGTAACGTGTTGTTGTGTGTATTTCTCTCTAACCATAAATTAGTTAGAAGTGGGTTTAGGTTGCGTAGTCAATGAATATGTTACCATTGTTTTTTAAAGAGCTTATTAATATCATATAATGCTGACTGTACTGTTTTTGCACTACAATAACATAGCATGTTACGTTTCTTTAATTAATATTATGTAATATAAGATTTAATAAAAATATACCTGTGACACAGTTTTATTACTTATACAGGTATCATCAGTCACTAACTTTCTATGTAAATATGTTATTAATTCCAAAATAAAGAATTATTATTATTATTATAATATTTTCCCGTGACTGCGCATAAACAATACCGAACCGGTTGTTTTATGGCGTGCGTGCAAAAACATGGAACACATTCAACTGACCTCAAATGTGTAATAAAGAATCCAGTATCTTCCAGAACTGGGATCTCTCACAATAACATAAACGATAAGTCCCGTGAAATGGTTTTATATGCTACTTTAATTGCCTTTATCGCGTTTATACCAGTCGCGGCAGCACCCTAACGGCAGTTTAATTGTAATTGAAAACTAATTAATTCTACCTCCGAACACAATCTTCAATTAGCCATAGATCATAATAATTACAGATTATTAACACACCATCCAAACGGATTCAATTATAAAATGACCCTTCCTTAGATTATAATCCTTGCACGTGATACCATAAGAAAAGCACGTTTTTCTTTCATTATAACAATGGTCATGCACGTGCACAATGTATGTACATTCCAAATCTGAAATTAGATTGAAAAAAATTAACCCAAATTTTGCAAGAGTTGCGGAATTTGAAATAAGGGTTGCAAAAAATCCTTTCTAACCCGAACGTCCGATGCATCGAACACGTGCATGAGGTAACAATGCGTCGATGACTCACGAACGAGCCTCGAAATGTCGATACAGAACGCCGTATTATTAAACTGGAAAATAAAAAAAAAGATAAGCGCTCACTCGTCGTACCGCGTCAAGGAATTGTACATCTGCCGAAAATTCTCACGGATCCGTCGCTCGAACGCGAGTATGGTATTATTATACCGGACCACTTCGCTATCTCAACTCAAGTATTATAGATCTGGTGTTCTGGTAATTATGACGACTTGGCTAGCGGTACTTCACGCCCCGAGAACTTTTTAATCAATAACTGGAACTAGCTTATCTGGTTTCTTCTATTTTGCGAAACGAGAACAAAATTATGCAGAAAATGCAAATTCTGTTGTTGTGTTTATGTTGACCTTTTGATCAGTTTCATTTGGCGCCAATAACCTGGTTTTACTATTTACTGAAAATTAACTATACTTTTTTTTCGTTTCCAGTTTTGTTTTGTTTTAATTTATGCTGTATATTTTTTTGCACAATTGGAAACTATTATATCATGGAGTGACAGGTTTTTATTGCATAGCTCGGCATTAACTGTACTCTATGCTTTAATGGGAATAATTTAGCTAATTAAAAGCAGAAAGTCTAGAGACTTAAAATATTCTGGATGTTACGCAGGATTTCTAGCCTGTACACTAGTTTTGTTTTAACGCATAAAGTCCAATGGTTTTACTAACACTTGCATAAGAATTTTGGTTTCTTTAGTAGATACTTTGTTATGGGCGCCGTATAAACGAAGTAGCGGGATGAGTAAGCATCGAGAATGTAAATACCTTTAAACCTGATTCATCCCCGTTATTGGCTTTATATGAATACCTAAATTGATATTAGCAACATGTCGTAAATAAATGTCAGTTTTAATTTTCGGTTTTATGCATCTTGAAGTAATTAAATTAAAGGTTTTTTGGGACGTCGGCTTTTAAGTTAGGCTTTAGATAGTTTGCAAGAATGTATTTACATATTAAAACTATATTAAACTGACGTACTGCAAGTATGAGTTCGAAAGAAACACTGTTTGGAATTTTATATTTATTCATGATCGCAAATTTCGCGTCATTCTATTGTATTTTTATGTAAGTGGGTGGTTATGTAAGTTTTCGAATTATTATTAGAGGTAATTGGGATATCGGGTTTTAAGTATTTAGGTAGTTTGCATGAATGTAACTATAAATTATACCCATAATTTACTGAAGTATTGCATGTAGGAGTTGGAACGTAAAACTTTTTGCAATTTTATGTTTTGTTTGTTCATAGTCGGATATATTTTCATATAAGTTCGAAACCTTCTTTCTAAGGAGAATCCTATGTCCGGTAGTGGATTTTTAAAGGCTCTTAATGATGGAATTTAATTCTTGTTTAAGTAGATGTCTAAATGCTTTTGGTTTTGTCTTTTATTGCAATTCTTCTTTATTGTTGTGATAATTATTTCACAATGAAAATATAGTACTAGTATACTATATAATAATACTATAATTTGAGTGAGTGTAACATTTGCATGTATGCAGTCACGTGGTTGAATGTTAGTTGTACTAATAGAATTGCTTTGATGTAAAGCTTACAATGGTTATGCAAACCAACAATAACTCTATAGATTGTGATAATGTGTCTTTTGAATTGCACGTGTAATAATGAATGAACTGTTTTGTTAACTTTTTTTCATTGTTCATCTCGTTTCTATGATACCGCTTTTCTTTGATTGCACAATGCATTCTGAATTTAAATAGTAGCCTTCGTAGACATGTTGAGACTTGTTCAATGTTTGATCTTTTTAAACAGGTTGCAACATGTCGTATTGAGGGTGGTTTTATCTTTTCAATACTATTTTATGCAAGAGAGTACGGCCTAGGTCATAATCGAGAATATCTAACCTTTTAAAATGATGAAATTTATCGTTTTTGCCTGAATAATGCAAGTTGTAGTTTAGAAGAAATGTATAATGTTGGTGTCTATTAAAGATACCTATTCTCCACCTTGATATTAATATCTGTAAATATTAAATTTGATATTTTAATAGTAGACACATAATTTATTTTGCTTATAATCTTAAATTTTTTTGTTATCATAATGAAATGTGAATGCACCAAAAAGTCATTTATCAAACAATCAAGTAAATATCAAATCAATTATGATGATGTTTATGTTACGCAATGTGCACACGTGTGTAGTGATGTATGTATTGGATAATTAAATTACTACTGTTTCTCTTAATTTTCAAGAAATTAGGCCAATAGGAATGCCTGGAGAGTGTAAATGATAAATTAAGATTTTCAGTATCGCGTGTATAAAAGGCTACAGACGGAAATGTTAAGCTTTTTAAAAAATATGAAAGTCTGACTTCAACAGTGATTGAAGGTGAAAAAATATAAGTATAGATGTATGTAAGTTCGAAAGTAACTCGTTAAGTAAGCAAACTGGTATCCGTAGAAGAGTCTGGAGACTTCCGTAGTATGCAATACACATTTAAATTAAGACAAGGACTTCCTCCTACTTTGATCTTTAGACATCAGCGTATTTCGTAGGAGTTCTCGTGCTACAACTTTTACAAGCAAAGCTACACTATCTACCTTGCATATTAGAATACCTGATATAACTATCATACGATATATTTGCATCTATTTCCACCCAGGTATAACATACCTATAAAAAATACTATTCTAATTTGGTAATAGCATGTCATAGCAGTGAACTGCAATAGGCTGTAAAATAAATAGTGGTCTGACCTTCTTACAGAGGAACGAGTCATTATATTCTACATATTCTACGACAAATGTGACATAAAAGTAACAACCGTGCGTATAACTGTTTAATTGTTCAAAGTAAAAAGTTCAGAGTTAAAAAATCAGTAGCGAAGTGGTTTGACTCTCGGGCTTTGCGCGTGCGCAGCGCAAAATGTTGGTCTCCCGATATGGCAACGGCGACGGGCTGAATAGTAGCTCGCGCCGGACATCTCGTCTGACCGCTTTTTGTACAACACCATGTATAAGTTTCAAATTGGATATGGTTAATACACTGATTCTGTGTTTTCTTATAGGAGTCTGTTATATTCTTACAACTTGCTACTGTAATTAAGAGTTCTTTGATTGCTATGTAAATTGTATCAAAGACACTTTGAAGGCCTTCATATTCAAGTGAAAAGCTACTTTTAAAACCAAGTTAGCTCTTTTTTGCACATTTTTTAACTTTATGATTGATTAAGTGGCTTTTAGTGTTTATATGTGTTTTTGTAAAGGGTTTCTGGTGTTTCTATTGAAAGATATAAAATTCATTCAAGTAATTTTTTATTAAAACACGAGTAAATTGTATACAATAAATAATCCCTAAAACGATTAAAGCTTGATAGGAAGATCACAATGTAACGCTTACTATTCTCTAACATTAAGTTATAAGTTATACAATACAAAATATTCTTAAAATACTTATATCACAACACATTCGAGATTACAGTTAAAGCTTTTATGGAGTTATCACGAATATTGAGCAAGCTAAACCTAAACTTATCCCTATATGGCACCTTGAACTATAATTAAAGCTAAAATCACAGACTGTTGCAGAAACCAACGGATGAGACACTGGTTTCATGGAAGACACTGATTGTTTCATCGTTTGAAGATTGAGTTTAGGCTTGCACCCAACGATCTTGCAAGACTGGGTATTGCTGTTCCGCGGTCTGACACTCGGTGTAGCAGTGTGCCGCTGCGAAGTCAACTTCAGTTTTGGAGACGGTGGTCCAGAAGAAAGTGCCGGCCTCGGTCCTGGCGAAGTGCACAGGTACGTAGAAGTTGTCTGGGGTCACAGGCACAAGGTCGCACGTGTCGTCCTTGTTGTACACTAAGAAGTGAGCGCCGGACTGACAGGATTCCATTTCTTCGCAAATTTTGCGCTCCAACATTTCGTTGCACGAGTTCTGATCTTCCTCGAAGCACGTGTCCATTGTTTTGGCGGGAGTGCGCTTCGTTGTCTTCTTGATCATTTTCATCAAAGGCCGCAGTAGAGCCTTGATACCAGTATTTTTCATTTTTTCACTGTTGTATCTGTTTTCATTGATTGAGTTGTTTGTAGCGATGATGTATTCGTTGTTAGCGTAGTAAGACATTTTCGAAGATGTGGATAGATAAATAGTAAATGTAGAGAACGTGTGTCGCTAGTGAGATCACAGGCGGGAATGTGGGGCTGTAGGTGCCGGTCGGGCTTTTATACCGTTCTCGCCGCCCCAGGCACAAAAGGCCCGCGTACGTGAAAAGCTCCCTTCGTTTGTGTGGGTGTGTCAAGTGGTTTATTCGGAACTTTAATGTGCGTTTACTATATCATGACAGGTATCAATAATTTTCCTGAAGTTGGGACAAGATTTTAAAACCTAGTTGATGTAAATAAATCTAATACATCAATAATTACTTTTCGTGTTTTGAGTTTATAAAATTTAATATCTAAGGCTGAAACAATGTTTGACTTTTGGTGTGTGTAAGAAAAATTCAGTTTACAATTGAACTACACTGAAATTTATAGTTTATAAACGATGTTTTAAGACGTCATTTACATATTATGCACTCTTTGGCGTCCTAAAATATTGCACCTTATTTGTTTTTAATTAGCATATACGCCTTTTTTAAAATTCATATTGTAACACAAATAAGTAACAAGTGTTCAAAGGGGTTTCATGGGAAAGTAGTCCACGTGCCGTCCACACGCCCAAATGTGGACAAATAGAACACATGTTGATTGCCCCCTCGGTGCGCGGTAGCCGCGACAATGTAATTGTTATCCCTTTGCTGGGGTCACTAAGTCAGGGGCCGAGGGGTTACATCGACCCCTCCTGTTAGCTCGCGCGCCATTCACGCGCATAACACGAGACTCTAATAACACCTGATTTAGGGCACTTGATTAAATTTCGACATGTTAATATCACTTTGTAATAGATACTATCATATCGTCATTTCTTTTATAGAACATTTTCATTAGCAGTCAGTGGCTCATTTGAAATTCTTACACGTAACCTTCCCAGATCAGATATTAGGAATTATCCTAGTCAAAGTTCATTAGCATTTTGTTTACAAAAAAATTACCAAAGTTAAGATGCCACCTACACATAAAATATTCGGCTTGTACCGGTCCAAACATGTAGGATTTTTTCTTAACATGTCCGAAGAGAGTATTACAAAAAAATTAAGTTTAAAAGAAATCAGTGTAGCGGTGATAGTAGTTGCTTAGCCAATAGGGTGCGCGCGCGCCGGCAGGTGCTACGATCCAAAGACTCTCGCACACACACGTTCCAATTTTAAATATACGATCTTTGAACACGTGCATTCGAAGGGGATGAATATATGGATTCGACTGTGTCCCGAGCGAGAGGCGCGATATTTTTTATCGATATGAATAGATTCACGACTCCCTCATATTCGATATAGGGTAACGCAAAGGCTAATTTGGTTATTGAAAATTGAGGGGTTGTTCGTGGGAATGCTCCTCGTTCCTAGGTTCCCAGGGTTGCTCGCACATTGAGTTTTTTTTTGGCGATTCGAGATTCGGAACGACGACAGATGGCAAGCGGTCGATCGTTCCTGTTCTGCTTTGTTATAATAAATCGTATGGGGTATTGGAATTAAAGATACCATTTTGATGCCTCAGCGCGTTTACGGGGAGTTGAAGGGATGAAGATGTAAACAAGTGTAAAAGGGGTCAGTGGAACTCGACCCGGACTATAATTAAATGTCTATTAGGAGCGTTTTGTGATTATTAGGAGCTATTGTTAAGGGTAGAAGTTGATTATAATGGCTTTAGTTCTAATATTTTGAAGATAATTATGGATGTAAATTCATGTTAATCGGAACTACTCGAGCTTGCTTAAAGACTTGATAAATGTATGACTGTCTATCACTTAGATAAACGATGAGAAAGTCTCTTTTAGTCTAATACTGTATTTCCTTTCTTTGAAATGTAATTTTCTTAATACCATTTTAGCACGCAATAATTGGCATATTTACCATAAAATACATATATTCCCATGCTACCTGGCTATAAATTTGTCACTTTTTTCAGGAGTTTACCATCATATCACGCGTCTGGTTTCCCACGATCTGAAGATGCAAAAACCTAACAAAGAACGAAGATAATAGATAGGGAAGATACTTTTGCGTCATGGAAAAAAAATAAAAAGTTGCCATTGTGCCCTGCGGCGTGACAAGTGCGTGTGACGTAACGTATAATGATGGCACCCCTACTCTTCTCTATAATCTATTGTTATTTGTTATTCCAGCACTTGTTGCTAGGAAAGGTTGAATTGAATTGAGGTTTTTTTAAAATTGAATTATTATTAAAGAAATCAATCTGTTTGGATAAAATATTTCATTTTTTACACACATCTAAATTGGCAATATGTAAATATGGTGATATTATTTTTAATTTTAAGATACCTGGGTGTGTGAGAACTACTCTTTGACATTAATTGACCTCGATTCATTGACCATCCTCGTGCGTTGCCGACCATTGGGGGATGGGAAAAGAGATATGGGAAGGGGTTGGGGTATGGGCCTCCGGTATCCTCACTCACTCGGTAAAACACAGCGCAAGCGCTTTTTCACACCGGTTTTCTGTGATGGTTGGCTGTCTTGGTATTACTCCGGTCGAGCCGGCCCATTCATGCCGAAGTATGGCTCTCCCACGGGAAAATTCTCTCTGACTCTACTCTAACTGATGGAATGCATGGGTAGAATCCAAGAGCCGTGGTCACCACACTCATTGCGAATGCAGACAATACAACAATACATTATGTTATTATCTTCTTTTATTCTATTCAAATTGATTCAATATTGTGTATCCTACTTTTAGAAATTTTCTAGATAAGATTTCTTGGACGTCTTTTTTTATTTGAGTTAGGAGATTATGTATTGTGTCTTATTTTTAGTTAAAAAATCTAATAAGAATCTGTGATAGTAATTTTTTCGGACATCTGACACAAAATGCTACCTAGTCGTAAGCTAATTAACAACTACAATACAACTGATTGAGCGTATTTAATATGTTTCAACCATGTTTTAATCTTTTGAGAATGTGAGCAAAATTTTTAATTTTTTTATATTGCATTAACAAATTCTAAGTAACAAAATATGGTAAATGTTAACGTTAGTTTTATATCTATTAGATATTAGTAAATCTTCTTTATTTTTGTTATTGGTTAGATATTTTCATATTTTTTTTTATGTTTATCCTCTATGATGTACTCTATGAATTACATAAGTATACCATTGTTAATTAGTAATTATTGTTATTCAATGTTTAATTATTAACTTTAAGGTTAGATAGTTCATTAACTTTGTTGAGATATTTATTGGTATCTCATACTAGAAACATACTGTAATACATTCCTTACATTCTTAATTTACTATTGCTATTGGTGAAATTTTTCCCTCCAAATTTCTTATACTCTATGACAGTTCTGTTTTTAAAACATAAAAACGTCAAAAGAAAACGAGATTTCACAAATGTCATCTTAAAAAAGCACTACGTTCCCCTTCGTTTTCTGAGTGTGGGAATTTCAGTTACCGTATCACTTGAGTATGGAACGAGGGTGGAAAATAAAGGAATGTATAAATCACCCCTAATCGCTTCTATTGTTAGTTTGTACACTTGTTGCATCACTATCCCGTATGAGATTTGTTACCACAACAGAAATACCGCTGTTTAAATCAATCTGTTCTCTAATTTGGACCATATTGTTATGAAGTTAAGGCTTTTTTCTTGTTGTGGTTAGTGAGATAAGTGAAAAATTAAATGTGTAAAAGCAAGGTACGAGGGCGGTAAATTTTAGGGGTTGTCGAACAATTAAGTGAATCACAGGTAAACTTATTTTAAATTGGATAAAATATAAAAGATTTTGCATTAGGTTGAATAGGATATTATAAATAATAAATAGTTTATTGATTTGTATGGCTGAGGTTGTATTATAAATATTTAAATGTGTTTTATTAATAAAAGTTGTGCCTTTTTTATTTTATCGTTTTTGTGAACCTAATATATAAGTAGTTTTTATTCACGTTTACAGGTTATTTCTTGATATGTTAATGAAAAAAACCTTTCAATCTTTCAAAGTAATTCTCGCGCTTGCTATATTGACAATTTTATATCTACCGACATTTCTGCTCAAATTGGTGTTGGCAGATTTGAAAAACATTTTAATTTTATATGAAACTAAATTAATAACTAATAAGAATAGTCAAATAGTTTTAAATACTTTTATGTTATTAAAATGCGAATGGTGATAAAGAGTGCCGAGTTGCTGTTAAAGCATTACACAAATAGAAATAAATCAATAGAAATAAATCTAACCATTTAGTGACACGATTAGACATATACAATACTAGTAGTAGTAGTTTTTGCGTGAAAGAGTAACAAACACACACACACACACACATCCTTACAAACTTTCGCATTTATAATATTAGCTGTTTCCCGCGGCTCCACCCTTATATGTAATTCTGATGTATAAGAAATATTACTGTAAAGTTTCCTCCAAATTCGTTCAGTAGTTTTTACGTGAAGAAGTAACAAACATACACACTCTTTTATAATATTAGTGTGATTAGTGGGATGTATATCTTAAGAGAAATGCGACATTACCTCGGTCTAATAATCAAGTCTTTCGTGTGGAGACGGATTAATAATACGGAGTATCACCTCCCCTAATCATCACATGGGTGTCGTTAGAAGCCATTAAAGGAACAAACTACACAGGACAAAATTACTGCAAAGAGAGGGAAACTAGAAAAAAACTCTAAACCGACCGAACCGTCAATGGTCAGTTAAAGACTGTTGATGGTGATAATTTTTTTTTTTTTTTTTTTTATGTTTGACCCTGCCATAATGACTCTACTCTGCCTGCTGGAAAGCATAAGCAGAATCCAAGAGTGATGGTCACCATACTGCGAACGCAGACAATGCAACAATGCAGCATGGTGACCCACACCATGGCGGGCTAGTGATGCTTTCGCATCATTGGGCCTCCGGTCTCGCACTCACCAACGAAACACGACAGCATGATTGCTGTCATTTTACGTTGATTTTCTGTGCGAGGCTAGTACCGCCCCGGTCGAGCCGGCCCGTTCGTGCTGAAATCAGCGTGGCTCTACTACCTTGACAACGATAACCAAGTGCCTAACTTTTAGTTTCTCCTACTTTTCATATTCATGTCTGGACACTACAGGCAAGACTTAGGCCGAACAAAATACAAATCTTCGTCGCCACGCATCACGGCATTAAAAAGAGTAAACAAAACGTAATCGTAGACTAGTATGTTTTGAAATCGAAAGGACCCTCATATATTACAAAACAGGTTGTTTTCCTTGTTTTATTTTATCAAATTCCACGTGGAACATGAACGAAAGAAAAAGTAAAAATGTTGCGTGGGCGTCTAAGTTATTTTTATTTAAAACGTTAGAAAGCCGGCTCTAATGAGGAGGCCATCATTAAAGGATCGAAAGGAGGAGGGAGGTGATAATAATATTCCGTTTTTGGGTATACTCGTTAAAGGCACTGTCTCACTGATAGCGTTTGCATGAACGCAATGCAAATGGCGGAAACGAAAGTAAAAAGATGCGAATATTTCTACCTCACAACATTTCTACACCACCCGAAGGTTGACTGGAAGAGAATGCCCTGGGCATTAAGTCCGCCGATGTACAAATTTAGTGCATAAAGTTTATAAATAAATATATTAGTGTGTCGAACGTGAAATTCTAGTACAGAATTTAGATATCAGTAGGAAGCCTTATATATTATACATAATCTAAGTAAAAGTTTACATAAGTTAGTGTTACGTGGCTCAATTTACGCTTATAAAGAAAGATGAAGTAGAGTAAAAAATTGCAACATTAATAAGCATAAGTACAATGACAATAATTTTTGCTAATTAGCACACATTACACAAATTTATATTAGCAACCTCAATTTAGCCTGTACTCGCTCACAGTGCCACCAAGCCCTACACTTATTTTATTTTAAGCGCTCAAGAAATGAGTTCGGGTGTAATGTTTAATAGCTTGGGAGTTGTACTCGGGTATTAAGTTTAATAACGACATTCAGTAAAAAAGGATCGTTCTTACTTTGAGGTATTAATTAGGGATTCGACGCGCTCCAGACAGACGCAATCGCGGCGCAATCAAAATCTAACTAACTTTAACTTGTCGTTTTCTATTCCATATATTTTTTAATCTAAAAATTATTATAGCCTTTGGTTACTATGGTCATATTTTAACACGAAGGCGTAGAACATATTCTCCAATTAACAAACGCTGTAAAAGTATTTTATTTTATTAAAAAAAACGTAAATCTAAGGGGATTATTGTCATTTAAGTATTCGTTTATTAAATGTCTATAAACGTCTTTGTATTCGACAAATGTAGACTTTTATGTGACAGGCTGGTAAAATTAGAAGTCATTAAAACTTTTTTATGTCTTTGGTTAATTCGGTTTAAACGTGATCGAATCAAGTGGCGTGCAATTGGACAGGCTTATGCCTGGCAGTGGACTGCGATGGGCTGATGAAGTTTCTTACGTTAAGTTCACTCAAAGACTTATGCCGAGCAATCAGCCTAAATAAACTTAACTAGTTGGGTATTTAAAGTAACTAACTTAACTAGTGAGGTGTCTATCGATATTTATTAAAGATTAAACCCAATTTTTGTTTTAGGGAAGACTGATTGCGGTGCTTTTGTATGTAAAATTTAATAAACAAAACTAAGTGATATTATGTAAATCCTAGAGCTTATAACATTTACTATTATTTTTTGTGATATTATAGAAACAAAATATTGTAATGCATATTTTAATTTTTAGATGTAATTATGAGTCTGACCTATAAAGTTTATATAGGTATTCGAATAGAACTATTTCGGTTACCTTTTTGACGAATAGACGACTGTGAAATTTGAAATAACTAATGAATGCAGAAAGCTAAAATTTGATCACCTTTACTTGTAACTATAGTAATAAATGCAAATGTCGCACTGTTTGTTTGTTGTATTTTTATATCTTACAAACAGACAGAGAAACTGATTATTATAACGCTACAAGTTTCATTTATCTATAAATATTCTGGACAAAACAATATCGGTTTATACTAAATTAGTAATTCAACTTTTAGCCATGATTATGACTCGACTAAAGCTACAATATCGAGAACAAACTGCGAAGAAAACATTAATACTGATTAATGTAATCAAAACTTTATAGAACACTAGTTGTTGCCCGCGGCTCCGCCCGCGTATATGTCGGTTATCGCGGCAAATAGTAGCCTATGTGTTATTCTAATGAATAAGCTATATTACTGTAAAGTTTCATCCAAATCCGTTCAGTAGTTTTTGCGTTTTAGAGTAACAAACATCCAAACATCCATCCATCCTTACAAACTTTCGCATTTATAATATTAGTAGAACATAAAAATCGACTAATGAATAAATATAGTGTAATATAAGGGTTCTAATTACAAACTCTACTAAGTAAGTCGATTATTCACACCGCCATAATAGTAAAATTGTACTGATTGTTAAAGTCAAATCATTTGAGCTTCCATTAGCGTTGGCGGCAACAAGCGGCAACAACAAGCAATAGGGATAGGCTATAAATAAATATTTAAGTGCAACGGACGGTTAATTTGAGCAATTTGTTGGTACTCCAAATAAATGACGGTAAGTTATAAGCTTATAGCGAATTTAATTTTTACTTCTTAATTGGATAAAAGTAAAATTTAAGGTCTAATTTGTGATTAAAAGCTGTGGTGTAGTAGGTTAAAACCTCTTTTTTAACCAGAGGCTAGTGTCATCCAGTGGACTACTAAAGACGATGATGATGTGATTAACGCAATAAGTAATCTTTTCGCAAAAATAATTGAACATACTTGTTACTCTGTATATTTTTTATGACAAAAGTTTAATCCTGGAAAAAATATGTTGTTGTAGCTTTAACATTGTTAATTTTTTTTGCTTCTTTTTAATACCAATTATAAAATAATTAAAACCAAGTTCATCACACATTTAATCATTATAATAAGTAACGGTTATTTTACCATTAGCCATTAAATCAAGCTGATGATAGTTTCAATTTCATTTCATCAGCTACCTAATGATAACTAAAGACAATTTATGGACCTTGTGAACGTAAAGTTCATAAGTCCGTAAAGTCCATTCTTAAACCGCTCACCGCTTATGAATTACGCCTACACGCAGAAGGTAATTGTGGCTAATAGTTGTCGCGAGCCGGCCCATTAGACCGCTCGGATTAGCAGCGGCCGCCTCGACAACTACACTGCGTAGGATCACAGAACATAGTCACGTATATTGTATCTGATCTTATTCTCGGAAGAAGTAATGAATCGGTTTGTTTTGTTTTTGTATAACACGATAAACCTTAGCGATTTCATCGACTAAACAATTCTTATCACGTGGGTGAGAATAATTGCAATTAAAGTAGCCGTCTTTACGGTATCTTGCTTTTGCTCGCGGTTCCGTTCGCGTGTACTTCGGTTATCTGGGAAAAAGTAGCCTTCCTTAAGAATCAAAGTATCTCCATGCCAAACTTCATTGAAGTCGGTGCTGGGGTTTATCCGGGAAAGAATAACAGACAGAAAGAGTTACTTTCGAATTTATAATATTATAAAGTATGGATAAGGACAAAGTTTTAAGGAAATTTCGGTTTTATAAATAAATATTAACGTTTCAGATTTTTTGGCAATTTCGTATACCACTAAAGATATTGGTTTTTCTTTTGGGCAGAATCTGATTCATGTAAACCTATTTTACGTAATGAGAATGGTTGGTGATTGTAATTATTGAGCCAATGGTGATTGCATACTCAATTAGCGTAAATAATTGTGTGACTGGAAAGTTATTAGAAAGAAATATAAACAAAATGTTTGCGTTACTGCTTTTTAACGAGATTTTCGGTTACTAATTTCAAGGTTGGCAATGGTGTTAATTTCGTAGTCCAAAAACTCTCCAAATTAAACTAAAAATTACCATCAAAATAAAAATTTACGTTATCAAATACAAACATATAAAAATCAAACATATAAAAATAGAATTTGAAAATCGCTTCACTGAAATAAGGGATAGAAAGATAATTTAAGATAAAAATCTGTTTATTTATGCAATTACATAATTAACACCTTGAACTTTATACGTTGTTTACTAATTTGACGTAGAAAAACATGATAGATTTCCACCTTAAAATACTTTAAATCTATTATGTTTTTACCGTGTGAAAAGAAACTGTTAAGTTTGTGATCAACTTTCGTAGGCTTTAAAATTAAAAACAAAACCCGATACATTAAAATATTCATCAGCCGTCTTGCTCCTGACGTACATGATTAAGTACTAGACCGCACTGTATCAAGTATCAATCATTTCTGTATTTCATCATTAACCAAGGCACTAAAAATAAACTAGGCTAGACAGATTGAAGGTGAAAGATATTTGTTCCCATCTTCAAGGTACACTCGATAAAAAACTCACTAATGATAAAGATGATTATAGAACCATAAAAAATAAATAACACACAGCGAGGTTTGTATTGAAGTAACTATTACTACACGCTATTATACGATACGTCGATATGTTATTCAATTAAAGTTGTAGGTACGATATTTTTTATCGTGTAGCAATCAATCAGTTTTGAATGTGATTATACCACGATGAGTTTTATACAAAAGGGCAATATGTACATGTATGTATGATACTGTGAAGTAATTGGGTAGCATTAAAACAATCTATATACATATGTATATATAAAGTTTGCGTATGTATATGTAATCGATTATTTCATAACTTTTGTCGTGAAACTTTATTACAAACTAGCTAAACCCCGCGGCGTTACCCGCGGTTACAACAACAAACGGAACACCGCGGGCGTAATAGTCTAAAAAATTTAAGCCTAAGTTACTCCTTATATCATTAGCTACCTATCAGTGAAAGCCCCCTCAAAATCGGTCCAGCCCTTTCCGAGATTACCCGGAACAAACAGACAGACAATTTTTTTTTATACATTTTTGGTATATGGTCCGTGTATACGTACCTACAGATGCATTTCGAAAAAAGTGGTTATTTTAATATTACAAACAGACACTTCAATTTTATGTATTTGTATAGATAAAAAAACGGTAAAGTGATCTTTTGTGAAGAAGGTTCTGTATGGTAAATTGCGAATGCATGTTTCATATAATATCACATCAACAGCCCTAAATAGTCCGCTGCTGAACGTAGACCATTTAATAATAATAATAAAACTTTGTTTGAAAAATACAGCACACAACCAAAATAAAAAAAATTCAACACAATAAAAAAATATAAAAAATAAGATTTTAACATATACTTATTTTTTTCTCTTTGAGGCTTGTAACATTTCAAATGTCAATCAAATCCAAATTACGTGGCATTGATGACGTGTAATAATGTGCACTATGGATATCGTTTTTTGTTTTTTCGAAAGGTTGCCATTTCATTTTATTCATATTTTATATGTTTTTTAACATTAATTTCATCACGACGAAGACTTAAAGACTTGAAGACTTAAAGTTAAAACACTTGACATTGGCAGAAATAGCTGATCCGAGAGATCCGGCTGGTTGCCATTTCATCAAAGAAGAAGAATGTGCACTATCGCAAGCATGCATAATTTTTGGATTGTTTATGAAAATTTCAGACGACGAACAAGAACTTCATGCACATAACTTGTTTGTAACAAATCAAGCCTCCTAAACTGACTAATCAATATTTTCTTCTTACAAATTCAAGAGGGTTTATTTCAAGTTTATCATTTTCTTTTTTCTTTTCTTTTATGTAATAGGCGGGCAAAGGAGCAGACGTATCGCCTGATGGTAAGCGATTCGATCTTTACAGTGATGTCGTCCTAAAAGTCGTCATGAAAGTATATAATGCTACTAATAGCTTTTTGTTGAATGTACAATTTATAAGCGTATAGCCACCTTTGTCCGCAATCAGATCAGTACAGTAGTTTCGTAGCAAATTAGCTGCAACAGATAGGTAAACGCACGTGTAATATGAGTTTTTTCATTCGGACGTACGGAACCCTACAAGGAAAAAAAATGTATCGTTATTATAAGAGCAGACAAAGTAAGGGTTGTTTGTCTGCAGAGTAATCAGAGCTTGATGACTCCCAATTAAGAAACGTCTAGCCTATAGAGATAGCTGTTTCTTAATTGAGAGTGAATGATGAATTAATGAAGCAAAAAGGATTCAGTCGGTAAAAAGTATTTTACCACGGCAAAGCTTTTTTTTTTTTATCGTAGTTTGGTAAGAAGGGTAATATTTTTGGGAGTCTGTGCATGTTTGTATGTTTACCGTAGCGCCTAAACTACTGGCCTGGTTTAAATTAATGGTGTGTCAATAGATTCGTAATAATAGCTCGGGCGACATAGACTTTTATAAATATTATCGAAAGTCCTTAAATTGTTCGTTTTTTGATGTGATTGTGATTGAAAAATACATATGTTACGGATCTGTGATCATCAATGGAGGTGAAATTGCGAAATGATATTGAAATTTTGTTGGACATTTGTTGGCATTCAAATATAAAGAAGAAAATATACCACCCATGGTCTCGCAGCTGGTGTGTGCGACTGCTGATCATGAGGTCTCGGGTTCGATTCCCGGGTTTTCTATGTATAATACGTATGTATTTACAAAAAAAAGTGAATAATGTATTTGTATCAGTTGTCTAGGACCCATAACACAAACTCTGCTTAGCTTGGGACTAGATAGCGTTGTGTGTTAGATGCCCGAAATATTTATTTATTTATTCTACTTATTGTACACATAATACTTTAAAGTAATTAGATCCACTTTAAAGATACACTTATCAATTGCGTGACTATCATAGCAAGACAAAGCTCGTGTTAATTGTATACCAATCTAAACGCTTCTCCGAGTTCATTAACTTGTAATTGCTACTCTACACTAATTACTGCAAACTACATTACTTCGTTAATACCTCTTGCAACGATTCCATTGAACGCAAACTTAAGAATATTTTTCAATCATCCAGTTTAAACCAGCAATGGATATTAAAATCGAATGAAGTGATTTATTCGCGGTGAAGTAAGATTACATTGTGTTGGTATTAAGGCGCCTTCTTTTTTTATCTAAAGCTGTATTTTAACAGAATTAGAAGTAATTACAGTTGTTAGTAATTGGTAGAAGAGTTCTGGTTTCTTTATAAAATTAAACGCATCGATTTGGTATTTATATTACAATCAGTAATAAAAAGATTTTAGATTGATTGATGATTTAGTTTACTCTTTGAGTTGAGACTAATAATCATATAGCTAGATAATTTCCATGTCTTGAGCTCGAACATGACGTTATAGTTGTAATAAAAAGTAGTGGACGTGCATTATATAACAAACGATGAATTAACTATTATTTTAGATAGATACATAGTTTTAGCAAGAACCCAAATTTTATCTAGTGCTGTTCAGCAGTTCTTTCGTAATGAGTAACATACAGCCATTCATAGTTTTCTAAGGTTTAATTATGATACCTTTATGAAAAATAATCGCTCTCTATATTTTACACAAGGTATATATATAGGTATATTTTAAAATGAACTTAAATGGTTTGCATACAAAAGGACTTATTATTTGTAATACCCTCCAAACTCAATTGCCTTTTTCACCCTCATTTTCGAAGGTGTATTAAAAAGATAAAGAATAACAAAGCTCGTTAACCACAATTCTGTAATTTATTACGAAATTAACACGTCAGTAGAGGGTTGAGGTGATTTGGTAAAAAATTAACCCCTTTGTTGTGAAGGGACGGCAATTTAACCCTTTGCGTGCAGGCTAACTGGCAATCAATCGGTTGAACATGTTCAAAGATTACTGCAATTAGTAACAATTTGTCAGATATTATGGTTAAACGGAAAGTTAAGTTGGTCAATTGGGCGTTGTGGTTAAAATTTGGACAAAACATCTTTACACTGTTGTACGTATATTAGCGAATGAAAATTGTATTTAAGGGTGATGAGCTAAATACTTACTTGGATTTGTGATTAAATAAAGTAGTACATTTTACTTCTTAAATAAATATATTTGAGATTAACAAGTAATAGTAACACTTACTAGGTTTTTATAGATTTTAACTAGCTTTTGGTGCGCTGGTTAGCTATGCGAGCGGTTTAGCCATTGAAGCATAACTGATAGATTAAGTCACTTTCCAATTTATAATATTAGTATGGACTTTGTTTTAAAGTTATTTTTATGCCGAAATGTTCCTTAGCCAATATGAAATGCCAGTCAAGTGCTTAATGCCAATTTTATAAATCACTAGCTGATCCACGCAACCTCGTTTGCGTCTTTGAAACCCCCCGTTTTTGAAACATTATTCATTGGTGCTTCACTCCTATTAGCCTTAGCGTGATGATATATAGCCTGTAGCCTACCTCAAAATATTTTTTCAAATCGGACCAGCGGTTTCTGAGATTAGCGCATTCAAACAAGCAAACAAATTCTTCAGCTTTATACTATTAGTATAGATTAAGTTAGTTGTAATGAAACTAGCAGAGAACGCACAATAAAATGGATATGACAAAGCTATCATGATAGGTACCCGTTAAGGAACCTTAAAAAGGGTAACACACAACATGAGACGAAAATGGTAATAACAGTCGCCGATTAACGCTAATATTACACGTGATTACAAGAATTAATGTAGTCTGTAAAAATGCGTTATTACCTTATTTATTTTGCATTTAGCAGCCTCAGTGTGCAACATTCTTTTAAAATCGATTTGTATTTTTTACTCTGGCTAATGCAGTAGCCGTTTCCAGTGAAAAATTAAACAACCATCTCAGAAGGTATTCAGCAGTAATTTAAATTTCAACCATTACCGAAGATTAATGGTATTTAAACCTTTTTAAACTTTACTCCATTTTATAGCACCATTTTCCACTTTCTGCATGTTTTTATATGCGCATTAAGTTTGTATAATTAAATATTGGCTATTATAAAATTGGTTGTAAAGTTACAAAGTCATAAATTAATGTGTTTAACGAGGATTAAAGTCACTTACAGGTGATAGTGTTTAATGTGTTAAAACACTTTAATGTTTATTAAAACATATTTAATAGAAATAAACAATACAAAGTGAACATATTTTACAATAGACAGGGATTTGTGTATTAAGACGAGGCGTGTTCTAACAATGCGTGCTTTGACTGCATTTAATTAAATCGAACCAAAGCTTCATCTATGTGATTGTTTAATCTATACATATAAAAGAGGAAGGTGACTGACTGACATACCCAGAGATCAACGCACAGCCAAAACCGCTAGAATCCTGAAATTTTGCATGTAGGTTCTTTATATAACGTAAGTGAGCACTAAGAAAGGAAATTTAGAAATTCCACCACCACCACCACAGTAAATCAGAGAAAGTAAAGTCTGCGTGAGCGAAGCCGCGTGCAAAAGCTAGTCATTTTATGTAAGTGTAATGTATGTAATCAAAGATTTTTTTTTTACTACAATTATGTCTGTACAATGTATAGTGTATATACATATGTCTATTATAGATGTATACAGGTTGTAATGTAAAGGTGTTGTAGCGTTCTGTCATTAAAAAAATAGTTACCGTTAACAATTTTAGAAAAATATTATTATGAAGAAATTTTATTTTCAAATTGACTGCTAAAAATCATCATTATCAAATATGTTCATGTAATATATAAGACAATGAAAACTTTTTCAAACGTATTTTTTTCATTACAAAATATATTTGGTATCTCAGTGTCGATGGCGTTACAATTGCGTAGTCAACAGGGCTAAAGGAACTTACGTACAAGTGACGATGAAGTTTAAATTTCGTAATGAATAAATAAACTGTATGCAAATCTACTGAAAGTAAGTAAATCTAGTTACCATAATGATACCAGTCAATGCCTCCCAAACTTTTTAGGGCAGCTCTCTCTTGTACCGCTGTAATTGCTCACCTTTAAACGATATTTTAGTGTAAATGATACACTTAACCCGTAGCCACTCATGAGTTTTTAATACACGAACGAGTTTAAGAGCCTCGAGTATAACACCTTTTTGCGCTAATGCAAGCCCGGAACACCTAATTTAAGATGATTGGCGTCGTTCGGGTGATTTGTCTTAATGATGGTAAATTACAGCATTGAAATGTGAACGCCGGTGCGGTCGGTGCTGGAAATTAAACTGAAGAAACCTTCTGGAAGAATTCTATTTATTGACCATAATTATGACCGCTTATTTACTTACTTTTACGGCTGTTTACTTAATTGGAAGTGGTTATGTCATAAACTATCGCAATTAGCACATGTATGTTAGAATTTAGAATAGTACTTCAGAGAAATAAGTATCGAAACTTTACAATACAACCTTTCAGCTATTATTATCAGGAATTATTGCGGCACTACTTACCGTTACTTACAAACAAATACCTAAATAATGTTGCTAACTAAACTAACTAACTAAACTACAACTTTTTCTATAAAGAAAAAGCTATAAAGCTTAAAACTGAAATGGAAATATATTTAACTTATGTGTATAATTTTGGTAAAGTTTGTGTTTTTATCTTGTTCACTTATTGAATGATTTACGATGTATGTTATGTAGATATAATTCTCAAATCATACAAACAATGATCTATGATATAATTATATAGGTAATATTTAGCTTAGTCAAGTGAATTTTACAGATTATCATTAAGTAGGTATTTACTTACAATGTTTTTAATCCAATTCATAATTGAAATAGTTGTTTATAAAAACATAAACCCATTTTATAATTTGGAGAGAAGTATGCAAAAACTACTTAATAGATTAGTAGACTAAATAGATTCACAAATAATCATAATAAGTTGAGTTTCGAGACCTAAATGGAGGTTTTGCACTGAAATAGCAAGCGCAAATGCAAAAAAGGATTGTATTTGATTTGAACATAGTGTAAGCAAAAATAATAGGTGTCATTTTCTAAATTATATTAATTCATATACATACACTCGTTTGCGTCTCCTGTTGCCCGTAGCGTGATAATTTCCCTCGTTTTTATAACATTCTTCATTGGTGCTCCGCTTCTATTGGTCTTAGCGTGATGATATATAGCCTATAGCCTTCCTCGATAAATGTACTATCCAAAACAGTCCAATTTGAAAAAAGTTCAAATCGGACCAGTAGTTCCTCAGATTAGTGCGTTCAAACAAACAAACTCTTCAGCTTTATATATTTGTATAGATAGTATAATAATATATGCATAATATTTTATTAATTCATAATTTGAAAAAAATGTTGTCAAAAAAAAGTATAAACCAGTTTTAGAATTTAGAGAGGAGTAATGCAAAAACTACTAAAAGTTTAAATAATAGATTCCAATAAATAATATACGAATATATTTACTCACTAATCAGGATTAAATTCCTCCATAATTGGATTTATTCGTTTTAATATCCTAATCCTTTTACGTTACCGCAATAAAATATAAAGCTTCACCATATTTTAGCATTTTATCATGACCCTAAATAATAGTGATAAAGTGCCGAATAAAAAAAGATTTCCAGAGATAAATACGTCGTGTCCCAGTGAAGGAATTTTATCGTCCTGATAATAAAATATCGTTTAACACCACAATAAAAGAAGAAAGGGAAAGGGCAACTTATCTCGGATCAAGGGAGGCCACAAAATATACCCTTATCAAGGGTTTAAGGTTTGTGTCTAATCTAAAAACATGTTTAGTTTTTCTTAATTTAGAAGAGATAAGAGAACTTGTCGATTAGGGAACTTAAACATTTAATGTAAAAAGGTTCAAGTTGGATGCGCCCAAAAAAATTAAAATGCTTAAGGTTAAAAGTAGTATACACTTGATCATTCTGTGCTGAGTAAAGAACAAATACTTTTAAATATTCAAACTTCAAAGTCAGTAAAGCATTAACCATCATAATCAACGGCCGAAGCTCATTCAAACATCCGTGATTCCGCATAGCTTTATAAACATCCAAATCGATTTACCGATAAACCTGTAAAAACAAAGAGTCATCATCGATCATTTTCTATAAGACCGTTGTTCAACGATTCGGTAAACCAAAAACTGTGCTCCGAAATTACGGCCCTAAGAAAACAAGAAAAAAATTGTTCCCGAAGATTTATTTAAGGGAGCGTAAAGATCTGTTTATGGTATGCGTCGGTAATTAAGGGGCTGCTCGCACACGTGCGCGCGCGCAAAAACGTAAAAGAAAAAACTAATACCTGTTCCCTCTGAGGCGAGAGAGACAGGTCTGCTGACACGCTCTTCGGGGGGTTGGCAATCAAACTTTGAGAATCACTGATGGGTTAAACATTAAAAATGCGGAGACTACTTTCATATGTAACATAAGTGTTTATTATTTTTAGCGTATTTTATTAGTATAGTATAATTATTAATTGATACATTATTTATCGCGCAAATTAATAATATAAGAAACCGGTTGCCCTTCTAAATATAAAATGTTATACCTACCTTATATCTCAAAATTTATTGGTTAGTAAAATATTATATGGTTCTTACTACCTGTTTCCAATTTATAGATTTATTAACTGAACTCTATAACTTTGAGCATCTTTGACCTCCTCTTCCCTTAATGTTATCTTATTATAGCTAAAATGACTTCGGTGTTCGAAGATAATAGTCGGGCCCGGGTTCACCAAAGTTTTTACCAGATTTTTTCAAAGGCTCGATAATGCTTTTAGATATTGCGTGTTAGCATATTTTGATTTCAGTGGAGCTGTGAAAAGACACCATCTCAAGTCATTGTATATTTTATCCAATACTAAATTTATGTTGTTGCGTAATACAAATTTACATCAAACTCATTTAAGTTTGATGTTCGTGATCATCATCTTAGAATATTTAGGAAAACATTATAATGTTTAAATAGGTTTTGCCTGAGGTTAAATGATGCCTTTTTTTTTTTTTTTTTTTTTTGTGTGGAAACCCCCTCGGGCCGTCACCCCGCCGGGGTTTGCGGCGGCGGGGCGGTGTGTCGGAATCGAACCGACTAAAACCACACGGTGTGCCAACTCTGCGCCTGAGAGAGGGAGGGATCCGGGAACTGCTGTATTACGACCTCCGGACCAGGTTAAATGATGCCTAAGGCAAGTTGAAGAACAAAACACGATTTTAAAATGAACTACTTACATAATTTTATAATAATATAATTTAAAAGTTGAGAAACATGCTTTATAGTTCAAGGTCATGAATATCTTAGAATTCCTAGCGTTTGTTTCTCCTTGGAAAATTAATGGTTACCAAAATATCTGATAAAATCATAGCAATAAAATTTTAGAATGGGATGTATTTTCTGTATAAATAATTATATTTTATTATTTTACCATATTACAAAAAAAAAAAAAAAAAAAAAAAAAAAAAAAAAAAAAAAAAAAAAAAAAAAAAAAAAAAAAAACAACTAATTCGTTGGTCTAGTAGTTAACGTAAGCGACTGCAATTTAAGAGGTCTCGGGTTCGATTCCCGGGTTGGGTTTTTCTTACAAGAAATACTTATTAGCAGCCCGGAGTATGGAAGATGGCGGTGTTTCCCGCCCGTGCCTCGGAGAGCACGTTAAGCCGTCGGTCCCGGTTGGCATGAACACCATGACAATCGTTATTGGGAAGTCAGTGCCCTCAAATATTCTGACAACTAGAACAATCATTGAATTTAGTTCGCCCTCAGGGTTGCGAAGGTCCGACACGAGTCGCTCCGTGTAAAAACTGACATTCAGGTAAAACCGGTTGAACGTAGTCGACTCCAAATTTGGCAATAATAAAATCTAGGAAAATGATAATAATAAGAAAAACATTAAACAACTATAACCCGACTACATAAAAACTTTTGATAAAAATTAAAAAGCTAATGGCACTCGGGCCATTATTATGAATCTATTGAGACCACGTTAATTAAATTTGAAATTTTAAAAACAACATACATTCCTTTTGACATAGACGAATAAAAAAAACGAAATATAAAGTATAGGTTCAAAAGAATAAGAAAATTTATACCGCTCTCAGTATCTCAGTTCAGTATAATAATTGGTTTACCAGTAAGTATGAGTAAAAATAATTCCAAATAATTTATTTATCTACCTATTAACTTTTTCAACAAATTAAATACTCAGTAGCTCTGTAATCATTAGTTTTTATTATTTTCTTAAACAATATATCACACCCTATTACCTATTACAAAAAGATGAGTTACGAGTCCTTTTAAATACAAACCCTATTGTTCTTAGAATTCACATCTCGTGCTCTCACTAAAGGCGATTATAGACAATACGATAAAAAAGGGTGTATTGTAATGCATTCCATGGAGAGAAACAATGTTATCTCATCACAATCGGCACGTGTCCTGAACACAATCATTTGTTTTTCTTTATGAATTCTTTGGTTCACTGATTTTTGAAGATAGTCAACTATACTATAAACAATAGATACAAAGTGATTGAGTGGATGTAAATATTTATGAATTACTTTTCATAGTGAAGTGGCTTTGATAATTCTGTGTAGTAATGATTATTTATCAGTTTTGAGTATTAATTATTTATCCATAATAATATTATAAATTCGAAATTAAGTCTGGCTGTCTGTCTATTACTGTTAACCGCTGCAGCGATTTCAATAAGAGACTGATTGTTGAGTAAGATCATAGGCTACCGCAATTATTGTGGTAAGGACTATATCCTTGCATGGTGTCATTCAAATTGTTTAAATTCACTGCGATGAAAATGTTTAACTAAAATGATGGCAAATAAAAAGCAATAATGAAACTTGAAGTCTGATAAATATTCTAAATAAATTTTCATTTGCAAAAACATTTGTATTATACGTAGAATAAAAAAAACAACTCCAAAAAAATTTTAGATCATACAAAGATTTATTCCGACCTGGAAATCGAACCCGAGACTTCAAACGAACCAGTCGCATACACTACCACTGCGCCACCGAGAAAATGCTAAGCAGTCAATTAACGAATGTAGTACTTTTCTTCACTTGGTCTTCTCAAAAAGGATTAGTTCATTAAATGCGGAGTTTCCTAACACAGGCATTACTTGCTTAAAAGGAAGCTCTAAACACTAAACTTTTAATGTTAACTTATGAAGCAATAAAGTATTTTGTATTTTTATTATTTGTACATTTTGCTCATCTCGCTGTTCATTAGATTAAACCATAAAAATGTTGTTAACATGAAACATTGTCATAAAGCTGTTAAAAATATAATAGATAGGAAATTTAAAAACTTAGCATACAAATGATATTCTTAATTATACCTATTGCGTAGAATTTGCATAAATTATAAATTAATTTTACGGTGTCACATTTGTTAATTAATATTTTAAGAACAGAGCAATAAAAAAGTAATAAAAACGACAAATATGTGAGTTCTAATATTATTTAATATTTTAGTCGTAATAAAATTGATATTTTTTAAATCTAAAAAGATTTATTTGTAACATTGATTTTCTTTTATCATTACGTCAACACCCTTAATATTTGTTATCTGTGTACGTTTATGGAGTACTTAGACTAAAGTGTTGGTAAGCGAGTTTCTGGGTTACCAAAAGTCAAAACCTTAAGAAATCATACTAGGTCTTAAAATCACAAGATTTTTTAACAAAGCATAATTTATTTTCAAGTCAAACCTTAAGCGGTTAACCCTGCTTTACTTTATTTTTATAATATAAATGGAAAAAAATCATCTAAGATTAGGTTCATAGGTGGTAGTAAAATTCACGGTGAAACAGGTATGGTGATACAAGTGTAAGTAATTCTATAAGACTAATTACGATTGGATATATTCAGTTTCAAACTATCATTAATAACCAAAAATATCTTATTTATATTGTTTATCGTGTATCAATAAGTTTTAGCACAATAAACACAAACTCATATGTTCGCAGTCACATATGTCACAATGTCAAAGCATCTTTGACACTTCTGTTGCGGATCCTGTCGTTGTAACCCCGGTTTCCTGTCATTACTCCGTGATATATTATCTGTCGTGTGTCGAACCTACAACGATGACAGATAGTCTCGACTTTGTTAATCCTCATTTGATTACTTGCTTTCCCCGGGGATCTGTTGACTGTTGTTTTTGTACCCTGTTTTTAGGTAACTATTTATAAAACTAAACTGGTTTTAATTTTAATTTAATTATGGTGATTACTATAACAAACCTTGGAAGAGGTTCCTTAATTTTCTTAGTAGTTAATCTCCTTGTCTATAGAAATAATTTTTGGTTTAAATTACGACATCGATATGCTTTATTGTGCAAATACAAAGAACACATAGTTCTTGTCAAAAAGAGTTCACGAATACAATTAGTTGACTTTAGTATATTTGCTGATAGCGTAGCATGATTTGCAGGCTTACTCGTATGTTATCAGCAAAGCACGAGTACATATGCAATCACGAGTTTTTTTCAACTTATCATAGGAATTAACTGTATTGTACTGTAGGAATGACTAGGACCTGAAATTACATTAGACCATAACAACAGAGGACTCGAACCTTTTAGAGTAGGGCGCCTTAAACCAGCTTGCGTGTTTTTTTGCGCAATCATCACATACTGGCTTCTATATCCCCGAGAAGTAAGAGATTCGAAGGGATTTTCGCCTAGTGGAAAAAGCTGCAAAGTGGAAAAGTAATCTAAATTAGAAAAGTAAATTAGATTTCGCTGATGGGTACCAGTTAGGTTTTTATTAATAGGAAGAAAAAAATGATTTTAAACACGAAATCATACAAATTTGTAATGAATTAGTTTTTAAGATTACTAAATTAAATTAATTAAGAGTTTATGGTGTTATTTGTTCATTAGTAGGAGGTTCTGAAGGCTATTGAGTTTTTGGAAGACTTTTTAAAAAGTTTTTTATACCAATACATAACATGAGAATATAAATCTTATCTGTGGTACGCCTCATTCAAAAAGCTCTTCCAACATCAAACAATCCGAAATACTGACCGACAAGAAAAATAATTGAAAGAAACCCAAACAAAATAACAAAATATACAATTAACCGATATTAAATAACATACGGACCAGTTTTAATGTAATCAAACCGAATCCTACACCTTCAGCGGAGCAGAAATCATTCAGACTCCAATATCAGATAAAGCGTTGAAGGATAACTAGCCGACGGAGGCTCGATCAGATAACACCATCATTGGACCATCTCCATATTGAAGCACCTCGCCCCCTCAATGTAACCAACACCACGAGATCCAAGATAAGTGAAAAAATGAAACGTAAAATATCGTTTGTTACCGTTTTTCGTGTTTCTACTGTTTTTGGATAACTGTTCGAATTTATTTTTGTAGGTAATGGATCTTTAAAAAAGTAAGTGTTGTGATATTTACATTTTCGAACTAAAACAAATATGAAAAGATTAATTATGTTGGAATTGGCAATAGGTTCTAGTTATTCATATAACTATAATACTTATACTTTGCTTTTGGTTTCGAATAGTTGAATTAAGACATTGTCTTGTAATTTCATAAAGTGCTGTCATAATATTTTTTTGGACGAAGAGATACTTATTTTAGCAATGGTAGACTCCGATTTAAAATGTTACTACTCAAATTTCAATAAAACTTTTATAATTGCAATATAAAGCAGCTTTTACACGACCAAGACCTTTGATTATAATGTTTATCGTAACATTCACATTAAGCTGAGTTTTTGCGAGCATCTTCTTAAAATTGAATGTCATGCAAAATTTTACGTTACACAATGCTGAAGATTATGTATCTAAGATCTACACAAATATTATGTCATTGTCATACCATGTTCCACACGTAACTTGTATAATGGCATCTTTAAATATTTGTAAGGGAAATATTGATAAACATCTAGGTGGTAATCCTCGATCAATGGCGACCTTATTGGTGTCAAGTGTACCGTGACGAGATTATAGTATTGTGCAAATATGTGAGGATAATGGATACGTACACAGTTTGTTCTACACTGTGTATTGTAGGTATAAAGCTGTTGGTTTTTTGGTTGGAATTTGGGGTCGTCCGTTGGTGGCCCTGAGGCTATTTTTTAGCTTACAGGAAAATAGTTGTGTCATGTTATTCTTTGAAATAATATGGCAAATATATGGTCACGATTATATCGACTATTATTTGTATTTATATTTTTTTAAATTAGTTTTACTCACGAATCTGCATTCAATGCAATCTAGCTACCTTCTTCGGTTGGCTTCTTCAGTTCATCAGATCGCGGAGTGTCTTCTATTTATTTAATTGTGATCTTAACTCTAAGAACCATTCGATCCTACGGCCATTATGGTCCTTCATGACATTTAATAACCACTGCTACTACAGCATGCATATTCTGCAAATTTATTTGGTATTTTTTTTTGAATTGTGTGCCTTCATTCCGAATTTTATATGTGTGTGTTTCACCGAGTGAGTGAGGATACCGGAGGCCCATACACTAACCCCTTCCTACAAATCTTTCCCCATCCCACAAAGGCCGGCAACGCACTTGTGACGCCTCTGATGTTGCGGGGGTCCATGGGCGGTGGTAATCGCTTACCATCAGGTGATACGTCTGCTCATTTGCCTCTTATACCATAAAAAAATAATTTTATGACTTATTTAGAAAATTGTCGGATATTTCTAAAAGTAAATATCTTCAATTCTTGTATTGAGGATACACAAACATTTACAAATAATAGTGTATAGAAACGCGGTGCAAATCTGCCGCAGTCTTGCATCCTAAATCCTTTCTTATCTCGGAACACCATCTATATGGTGTTTGGTTACAATGAGACATTCTGCAACGTTCAATATGAACGGTAAGAAACTGCCACCAATGCAAAATTCACGCCTGAATTAATTTCCTAAAACGTTTTTTGTTCCGTTCATCTGTTGCTGTTGCTGATGTAATAATCTTTTTCTCTTCATGTTTTATGTGAATAAAAGTGTAGGTTTGGTTATACAGGGTGTAATTATTTGCTTATAAGTTTAAGACGTCACGCGATGCTTCGATGATTTTGTTGGATAAGAATCTTTTTTTTTGGACTTACTTTTTAGAGTTTTGTGTGTTATATTTTCATTTAAATGATATTGTTTATTGATAAGATTTTTAAAATAGAAAAACACTATTTCTATATTAAATTTGAAGCAGTGGAAAGCAAGTAAAGTATTAATCAGTATTCGCGGACTACCGATTAGAAAATAACTAAAAATCAATCAAATGTAAAATTTTGCTTTGTTTCCTGTTTTTCGGTATATCTTTACCAGGATAATGTCATCATCTCAATAACTTTAACGAAATATTTAAAGCGCTTTTATTTACTGAACGTCATCGTCACTTTTAATGTTTCAGTGAAATAAAAGAATCATATTTTACTACCAAGCTTTGATTCTCATATTCATATACTCATAGGTTTTTGCTTTATCCCAAAAAAGCGGTTTCAAGTTCATCATATTCACTGAGCGAATTCCGGTATCTAGTGCGTGCCAGCCCGCCCCCGGGCGGTCCCGGCTTCACTTACAAATATTTCCAAAATATTTCTCCAACTTGTCGCCGTTTTATCTACCGCTCCTTTCCGTTTAGTTGCTTATTGCATGCTGACTTACTGTCGAAGCCAAAATGCATTTCGTACAGTAGTCTTAAAATCGAAATTAAACTTTACGTTTGTAACTTAAGATTCACATTTCTTTACTTAGTGTTTGGCAGTTGACATCTTGCCGAATGAGAAAAAAATTATTATCTGCACCGAAATCTTCACGAAAAACTAAAATGGATGCGCGCAAAAACGCCTGCCAGTTATATGAGTAGGGCTGTGTTATAAATTTTAATTTATTAATTTAATTATATTGTTAGTGTTTAGATTGATGTTCTTAAAAGGCAAGCTAAAAATGGTAGGTTAAAGGTTTTTTGTTTTACAGAAAAAGAAATTTTAATACGTACATTTTACTAATGGAGTTTATCTTTTTTGATAGTTACTTTAATAAAGTTGAAATAAAGTACTAATAGTTTAAGTAAAGTTGAAACGTAGTCTCGGTAGAGACCAAAAAATATACTAAACAAACATATTTTTTAACTTAAGCATGTTTATGTCTGCAATATCCTTAGTACACTAGAGATTATTGTAAAATAAACAAACTTCGACGCCGCCATTGTGTCGCGCCAGCCCTAGAACATATCTCACATCTCGTGCCACGTAATTTGACACTTTTCACTGACAAAGCCCACATTTGCTTCGAGACAGAACTACAGTCACGCAAAAACCTATGCCGATACAAAAAGCAATTAGGGTTTTTTGCCTCGCTATTTCGTAAGGAATTAATATTTAGAAGAATTTAAAATAAAAAAATTAGAGCACGTGTTAACTGAACACGAAGACTGTAAACTATGTCTTATTTTTCATAATTAGGCTGTGAAGTTTTGTGGCACTCCAATCTATTTCGAGATTCTTTTGAATTTGGAATATGGAACGAATCGGGGTGGTCGGTTTTATACAGGAACTGTCAGAATTCTGTATTAATAACTTTGGATTCTTTTATTGTTTTCATTAATTGGTTTTTGGTAATTATAACGTCGGATAAACGTTTATAAGAAAGTAAATTGATAATTAAAGTGTATTTTGTATATGTAACTAATTGGTTATATCCTGACATAAATTAACCTGCTAGATCTCTGTCTCATAAATAGAATATTTACGGAGCAGCTGAGATTGTTAAAATATAAATTCATAATGTTAATAACTATTACAAACAAAATATTAATTAAGTGTACTATACGACTTGTTTGAGAGAGATAATTTTAAATCACGAGGAACCTTCTTGTATTTCCTACAAAACAAATGACAGTATTCTGTTACTAGAAAACATGGAAACTCAAGGGCGTTTTCTCGCGAAAGTAAATAGTGTAACATATTTATTGCTCATGATTAAGTAAAAGTTGCAGAAAAAAACAGTCTTTTCAATCAATGTGATACAGTACGCCACACTTGCGAATCGGATAAAGTAAATTGTATAAAGGGGCCGTGTCCCGAGGCGATATAAGATGCAAGATTCGAATCTAGTAAGTCGAACAGGAAGCCCATTGTATGACCAGATGCGAAATTCCTCTGATTCACTTCAATACGGTACAATAATAGTGCACTTGTGGGCGTGGTCGATTGTACCCCAAGGATTCAGATCTAACGTTCCTATAAAATTCTATAGGTATCACAAAAAACTCGTGTTTTGAACTTTTCCGAATGTTCCGCAATAAAAATTGCGTTTGTTAAGATCCGTAGGCGGATAACTGTGAAGGGAATTGTTTAATACAATAGATCCGCAGGAAATATGAGTCGGTTCCTCTCTAGAAAAGAATTATTCTAGATAACTGACACGCCTATGTTTACCGAGGAATTTGGAGAGTAGGTAGAGGTGTAACATTTTACACCCATAACGTTACATCTTTCTGTTATAAGTTGTTTCATAGATGTTTGTTGGAATTGCAAAATGAATGCTATTTTTTCCTTTTACTGTACAATACTTGTTTACTTATTTAGTTCAGTTATGGTTTGTTAAAATTACATAGTTCTGTTGTCGATATGATGATGACGCTACGTATCTATCAAGGATGTACAGCGCTCATCTGTGACGGTCCAGGCTTCAGTAGTCTCACATGACATTAATTTAATATACATACTTGCTAAATAAATATACTTGATTTAAGTATCAACAAAGTGGGAACAATTTGTCCCAGAAAGTTTCTTTCAGCCTATAAATATTTTTTAGTTCATTTTATTACTTTACGAAAAATATTTATATCAAGAGAAAAAATTGAAAGCTAAGAAAAAAAATCGCGTCAAATTAAAATTGTTGAAATTCAGTGTATAGGTATTTTTGAACACTGCATAGATATGTACTGGTAAAGAACGATGGATAAAAAAGAAATAGGCGCCTTCACCATTCAACCGGGTGTTGTCGGACGCACGTTAACGCTCTAATGATGATGATGATGATGATACTAGTAAGTCAATATTTACCTTATCATAATCACGTAACATAATAAAAAATGTCATAAAAGGTGGAAGCGTAAACTATTTTACCCTCAACCATTATATAGCTCAATTTTTCGCAACCGTCTTTGTTAGAGAAGAGGAAATAGCAAAAACGTGTTTTAAAACATTTTTCTATTAAAAAAGGGTCTAAACGAAGTAATTCAAGCGGCAAATTGATACCGAAAGGGATTTTCTACTGTTTTGAAAATATGCCGGCGCACTTTGAGAAGGATTATGTTCGGGGATGGATAGAGATTGTTTTTACAGCTTTGGAAGCCTTTGAAACTCTTTGTCGGTTTGCGGAATTACGTTATAACGTGAACAGTGTTATGTGGAATAGACGCACCCATTATACGGTTCTTGAATGGTTCCTCAATGGGTTCTTGAATAGTCCTTGTATCCTTTGACGCAGAATTTACGTGTTCTTCAATGGGCATGTTTCTGTTTCATGCTTTGAGTTTTCAATGGACTTGAAAGCTTTCAAAATTTTGCTACCATTCTTTTGCTGAGGAATGGTTCTGAGTACCATTTATTTTTTTCTTTTCCGCTACAACTTCCTAGAATTAAATCATTACTCGGAGTTGCTTGATTTCGTCTTAAGATTGTGGTTTCATTACAAAATCGTGTTAAGTTTTCCTTAATATTTGCAAGAGTTTGATGAAATTAAACAGATATTAGCACCTGTGCAACATGTGTTTAAGATCTACTTTTCTTCACAAGTTTGCAACACTTTCTTTACAGGTTATCTGATTGTTGATAACATCTAAATACTAACTTATTTGTAAAACAGTGTTAAGTAGCAGGTAATGGACAGTTCTTATGAAAATGCTCGTCAAATTGCCACTAGTCATAGTGGGTTATATTTATACTTGTTTTAATAGGTCGAATAAAAGGTCCCTCCCGAGTGTCTTTTTTTATGTAATAAGCTGGCAAACGAGCAGACGTATCACCTGATGGTAAACGATTAACACCGCTCGTGGACACTTGCAACACCAAAGACGTCACAGGTGCATTGCCGAAGTTTGGGGGGTTGAGGGGGGAGATAGGGTAGGGCCTCCGGTATCCTCACTCACTCGATGAAACACAGCGCGAGCACTATTTCACAACGGTTTCCTGTGAGGCCGTGGTATCATTCCGGTTGAGCCGACCAATTCATGCCGAAGCGTGGCTCTCCCACGGTTAAAGTGTGTGTGTCGGTTATTGCAGCAAAGAGGAGCCTATGTCCTTTCTCAAGAATCAAAGTATCTCAAAGCCAAACTTCATTGAAATCTGTGCAGCTGTTTGGCCGTGAAAGCAGGACAGCCAGAAAGACAGTGAGAGTTACTTTCGCATTTATAGTATACTAGCTTTTGCACGCGGCTTCGCTCATGCAGACTTTCATTGATTTACCCCCTTAGGGGTGGAATTTCCTTTCTTAGTGCTCGCTTACGTTATATAAAGAACCTACATGCAAAATTTCAGGATTCTTAGTTGAACGGTTTGGGCTTATTAGTTGATTTCTGAGTATGTCAGTCAGTCGGTCACCTTCCTTTTTTATATATAGACAGATATAGATCTTATTACGGTATATAATGTTTTAAGTTTGAGAAGATAAGTCGAAATAAATAATATTCCTAATTCATATTATTGATGATTTACGGCAGTGGTCGGACCGCCGGCGAGAAAACGACTATATATCGGTGATTTTCTCGCTCAAGAAACTTAGAATAAATATACATCCCGTGTAAACGAAAGAGATTCATATAGTATTAGTTGCTCTCCGACTGGTCACACTGCTGGCGACAACTGTCACTGAGTGACCAGAGCTTTCAAATATAAACTAGCTCAGCGATATTCGCTCGACATCTCGACATCGACTCAGGTAGGCAGTAGATTTTGGTGTTCTCTCCTAATTTACCTCGACAATACAGCACATGCTGTGGCGTCTGTTTGTGTCGATCTTTAACTGCAGCTTCAATTTAACGTTCATAAATGTCACTTAGTGTCTTAATTGAATAAATGATTTTGAATTTGAATTTGCTCAGCGATGCTCGCTCGCTTGATTATTTCTATACAGTGCGGCTTTGAAAGTACACGTATAGATATCAACAAATCATTGCAACTCTCATTGTTGTCTAGTTCAGACGACGACAATGATGTATTTGAGGACAGTATTTATACGATAGAAATATTGTCGGACACATTCAATAAAAACTTATCCATAAAATCTTAGATTGTGGTGTTGGCGCGAGTATTCGCTCATCGCACTTGAACACTCGCCCAGCGATAAAACTATCGAAACTACACACTCACTGCCCTCTGATCGCCAAGTCGTTTATAGTTTCTAGTTCTACTCGTTTCTCGTTCATCGTCGGCGGTGGGACCACTGCCTTAGAAAAATGGCTGGCAGGAACTGAATGTGAGAAGCTGAGCAATGGACCAAGTGGTGTGCAATTGAAGACGTCTAAGTTCAGCAGTGGACTGCGATAGGCTGATGATGATGATGATTAAATGACATTCAATATTCTATACGATGTTCTGTCTTTATCGCAAAAAATAATTTCATAAAAGTTTTTCTTGAAGGAAAATTTTAACTGTAGAATAGGTAAGTTTAACTAACTACTTTAACTACAGACTTAACTTTCTTATTATAAAGGTATTATAAAGGTAAGGAGACATTATTGTTTATATTGACTCCCTGTTCTCTGCATATCAAATAAATATGTGTCAAATAAATTCCATTAGTAGGTTGATGCATAACACCTCACCCTCCGAAATAACCTTTATCTTCAAAGTGCTGCCGTCTTTCTAAAGAATCGGGTCAGTTCAAAAAAGGATTTTAGAAGGCAACACGTGAGTTTTAGCAGTAAAATGCAAAAACTTCCACTGTATTATTAAGTAGCTAAAATAGGCTGATGGTTTTTCACACTGCTCCGACAATGTTTTTACAGTGGCGATACATATATAACTTAACTATGCGACATTATTTTTCAAACCGACTTCAAAAAAAGGAGGAGGTTTCTCAATTCGACCGTATATATTTTTCTAAAAAGAATCGTTGGTGCTCTGAAAAAGCATTTCGGATGACTTCTGCCTTTGAAATTTAAATCATTGAAAATAAAAAATGACAATCATGTTGCTGACCATGTTATGTAACTTGCTTAAAACGTAACACTAAAAATACGTCAGTTTTCAACAAAAAGGTCAGTAAATGTGCATGTAGTTTTTATAAAATATGATAATTTACATTTCAAGTAAGAAAAAATCTGTTAAGGATTTAACACGCTTAAAAACTTATAATAATGTGTGAAGGATTCCGAGAGAACTTATCAATAAAAGTCTCCTAAGCATCCTCATAAAAAAGTACGGCTACATCTTCGGATAGCCGCGACAAATTTAATCTCATAGTATCACTTTTTAGATAAGTATCATAGCTATTACCTTATATGTATAAAATATGTAATACTTTTGTTCAGTTACATCTAAGATCCTGAATGGTCTATAAAATCTTTGTAGTGTAGAAGGACAGTCATATATTTGGATTAAAATCCTTTCCGTACCTAAGCGATAAATGTATTGAAACCTTAGAATAAATAAATCATAAGATATTCAATACAAACGTTGACAAAAACTGTCGGTCTACCGTCTAATGCATTTTTTAGCATAACCCACTCAAAATAACCGGAAGCCATATGCGCACAAATATTTAGAAGTGGTCTGCCTGCGGACATTTTTTTCTTGTGTTTTTTTGCATCCTGAATTTATTTAATGGTAACTAAGTATATGAGTTCGACCCTTTTTGGTTTGACATGCTCCGTTCGTGCCTCTAAGAGATTAGCGTCAGCATTGTCAGGCATTTTTTGGTCGGACTTTTTGTTAGATTCGTGACAGCGACATTAATAAATAACAAATAGGAGAACGAAAAAATTTTTGTATATTAATATTTTAGTAAGGACGACGCGACTTTTTGTCGTCATCCAAAAATGATTTCAAAGCTAAAAAAACTGTTTTGCTATGTATTCGTTGTTAAGTTTTTTATAAAATAACCGTTTTAAATTTAAAAAATCGATAACCTTTTTGGTCATTTCAATCTCTACGGTTTTTAAGACGTCACAATTTAAATTTCGAAAGGAAACCAGCGCAAATCGAATTCCTTTATGTTAGTCTCATAACAAAGATTACTAAACTTAACTTATAACATGCCACACAATATTGGAACTCAATTGTCAAGAAGTAAGATAGTCTGATTGATGATATAGTGGACGTACAATTTAGCACCGAACATTTCTAACAATACGTATTCATTGCCCCGAATGTGCCTACCGACTGTGTCCTATAAATAATACATTATACACCTCATTGTTACAAAACTCAATGCAAAGCTTTAAGGGTGGATGATCTCTTAAAATAACAAGTGTTTGCTTCAATGATTATCAACAATACGTCTACCTTTAGCTGCCTTAGAAAGCCCATCCAATAAAAATAAATTTGAACCACACACGCACGTTTGAATCCGAACTTTATCTTGCTAAAACTTGAATCCATTTTCCCGAATTAATATTTTGCTTTCAGCATTTAGTTGTTGTCATCATTTTAAAATTTGTTTCCTTTGTAATAAAGTACAATTTAGACTGAAAATGTTTTTCAAGATTTCAATAAAATGTTCAAATCAAATGTGCGTGAACATCACGGCCAAGTTGGTTCACCATACAAAGAAACATTCATCTATTGATACTCTGCTATTTAAATGGTTTTACACATTTATAATATGAGTTACGGTAAATACGGTTTCATTGTGTGGATATTTTGTTCCGATGATATTGTATGAAAATAATGCTTCTAATACTCTTTCAATATTTAGACGATGTTTCAAGGACGCTTCAAGTAATTTTTGTAATAGGTATTAAAGATTTAGTGAATTGAATATTTACAAACTGCTAAAATTTGTAAATTGATTGTTTACAAAACGCTTATATTGGTGAATTGGGACGAAATTCGCAATTGCATTCGCAATGAGTATAGTGACCACCACTTTCGTAATAGATGTTAACGATTTAGTGAACTGAATATTTACAAACTGCTATAATTTGTAAATTGATTGTTTACAAAACGCTAATATTGGTGAATTGGGTAAAAATTCGCAATAAATAAATCAATGCATGCTTTCCATCATGTAGAGCAGAGTCCCTTTGGTAGGTTCATATATTAAAAAAACGAAGACGTTTTGACTGTGGAGAGACAGAGAGTGAAAGAGACATATTCTTTGGGCGTCTGATTAAGAAAATATTGCTTAAAACTAAACTTATTTGCTCTTACCAATTAAAAATTAAAGAAATACTCCTGTAATGAATTAGAATTCATAAAAATATTTTTTGCTTAGTTTATTCAATTAGGGCGGTAAGCCGCTGGGACTGACAGCAGTTTTTAATACTACTTCAACAAAGACAAAATATAAATATAGAGTTTGAAATTACCTTAAAAAAAATTCAGATAAGTTTTTATAGCAAAAAAACTAGACCATTGCTACCATTATGAAAATATTAAATAATGATTTGTCGAACAGAAACCTAATTCTTGGACTATTACCAACACTAATACGACATAATATTACAAAATACATACGTTCGTAAAAAACCTTTTCTTGTCAGCTGATTGATTTTTAGCAAACTTTTGTTTTATGGGCATCAAGCAATCTTTAATCTTCAAACAAATTAACAAAAATGGAGTCCTCTTAATATCAAACTAATGACTTCTCTTTTAAATAAATACTGCTTAGTAAGTCATATCTATAAGAAAACAAATTAAACCTTTCATATTAAATCTAAATGATTCAGCTGCTTCAAATCCACGCCCACGGTTTTAATTATTTACGAGTAGAATAGTCCGTCATCTACTTATTTCTACAAGAGGGCAATCAATAGACCAGTGATAGCACCCCGCCTAAGGTTCGATTCCCGCCCAGAGTAACGCCCTACGCTCGAATAACAAGTCTGCTGCGAAATAGGCTGACCAGTTTGTTAAAGGTGTCATTAATTATTTATATTTATGGCTATTTCTAACTTACGTTCATTGTAGAGGTTATCATTGAAGGATATTTATGACAAGTTATTAATGTGTGAATGTGTTGGTCTAAGATTTTTAAAAAAATACACGAATAGGGAATACACAGAGATTGAAAACACAAAGTCATTAAATTTTCGCGTTCCATGATATATTAACAATTATTTTACGGGAATTAACGCGATCACTTATTAAAAGGTATTACGTACCTCTGATTTGCCTGACGTTTATGTATGTATGGTATGTAATACCTTTTAATAAGTGATCGCGTTAATTCCCGTAAAAATAATTGTTAATAGAAAGTTATTAACATCACGATCTACGACTACTGGACAATGTACTTAGAAACAGATTTTTTTACAGCAAGTTAGATTCAGGGCGCTACCAACCGGTCGAAATGGAAGACAATAGGGGAGGCCTACGTTCAGGAGTGGACTTCTTACATGATGATGATGAACGGGACAGTTTGACCGGGGCGGTACTAACCTCGCACAAAAGACCAACATTAAGTAACACCATTCGCGTTGTCATGTTTCACTGGTGAGTCCCACTCACCAGTGAAACATGACAACGCCACTCACCCAGACAGGAGGCCCAATCATGCAGAAGTATCTCAATAGGCCACCATAGTGTGGGTCACCAAGCTGAATTGTTACAATTTCTGAACTCTGCTCACGGTTTCCACCAAGCAGAGTAGGTTCACTTTGGGCAGCTCATATATGTAAAAAAACAGGGATTGTACCGACATAGCCAAACCAAGTTATAAGTATGTATAAGTATGCGTTGCTGACCTAATCTAATTATGTGTACAAATGAATAAAATTGGAGTGTCTGTTTGTAATATTAAAATAACCGCTTTTTACTAAATGCATATGTATGTCTACACGGTACATATACCAAAAAAGTATTTTTTTTTTATTGTTTGTCTGTTTGTTCCGGGTAATCTCTGGAACGGCTGGACCGATTTTGACTGGACTTTCATTGATAGGTTGCTAACGAGTAACTTAGGCTACTTTTTTTAAACTAGTTTCGCCCCGTGGCGTCACCCGCGGTACGACGTTAATCGCGGGTAAAACCGCGAGACTCAGATAGTTACTTATAATCTCTAATCAATCTTTATCTGGCAAGTAGGCTTAATTGTAGTTATCTGGCAAATAAGTATATACTAGTATGCCAGGGAATTCATCAGCAAGTGGTGACAACTGGCTCTTACATTTCCTAATTTCCAAGAAATGTGATGGCCTTATTAGTTTAGTCATGCGAATAAAATGTGAATGTGCATAAAAAATCATCAGGAAATCAATCGATTAATATGCTATCAAACTACCCACAAACTTGCACCCAAAGAATTTCCATTTTTTTTTAAATGACTAAGCAAACTTGCAGCTTGTGTCGGCACCTCTAAAGTGTCTAATTTTAATTTTACAAATTGGCATATTTCGGAGAAGTTGTTTCGAATTCAAATATTGTAGTTTGTAGTTCTCCACCCTGGGTATCGTGCGCTCCGCCCTATCACGCCCTAAGTGCGAACCTTCTAATGCGTAGGTGTACTATTCAATAACGTTAGGCATTCTTTCGTTTAGAGCAATAAAGTAGGACCGCTCTTTTTAAACTGTTTGAGGCCCTTCACAACTTGACATGTAAATTGTTTGGTCAAGATTGATCCTTTGTTAGATGTTTCAATACTCGTGGTGTTTTGTGTTTGAAGATCGCTTCAAGTGATTGTCGGCACTTTCAGTAACGAATTTTCTGTTAATATGTATTGATAAATATGATTAATCAGAAAATAGGTATGAAAGCAGTGTTTTATCAAAAACATGAATTAAGTTAGTATATAACAATCCTTATTCTAGAGTGATTAAGGATGAGAGTTAAGAGCGATGCCTACATGCGATTTAAAATATTCAATGACATGTTTACATAACTCTATTGATTAATGATTATAATTATGTACATTCATCAACAACCCATAACGTCCCACTGCTGGTCTCGGGTCTCGTCTCAAGAGAGGGTTAAGGCAATACGTCCCCACGTTGGCCAAGTGCGGGTTGGGGACTGGCAAGACAATGTTGCGGCTACGTAATTTTGGCGTTGGATGTTTTCAAGCAAGGCCTTTCTCAAGGCCTCCAACTAAGCTTCACGACTGTTATCCTACGATAACAACCGGGACCGTCTGCATAACGTGACCTCCAAATCACAGAGACGATCATGGTATCATGGCACCAGCGGTCACCCATCCAGGTACTGACCGCACCGTCGTTGTTAACCAACTGCAACTGTGGGCTGTGCGATCATTATGTACAACTAATATTAAATGTCCATACTAAAAAATTTGAAAGTACATAATTCTGTCAGATACGCTTTCACGGCTAAACCACAAATTTGGCATGAATATACTTTGATTCTTGAGAAAGAAAAAAGACTTATCTGTGACGCGTAACCGATATAACATGAAAAACACTATTTAATAAATGATAAAGGAGGCACATGATGTATTGTAGAATTACTTTTTCGTTTAGTTTTCCTCTCTAACCATAGAGCTTTATTTAGGTAGAGATCGTTTTGAAAACCGCGTCAATGTCCATTAATATTTATAATTATAGAGGTTGAGAAGATAACACTAGTAAAAAAACATCATCATTATCATCATCATCATCATCAGCCTATCGCAGTCCACTGCTGGACATAGGCCTCTCCTAATCGGTTGTAGAAAAATCCCGAAGTATATAATAATAATACATAACCAATCTAAGGAACAAACTATTGACTATGACTCATCCGGACCGATAGAACCGCGAATTTTTCCAAAAAACATAATACAGTTATATTAATAATATAGAATATTTTTTTCTGTGACGTCAATCACAAAGCTGACCAAGTACTTAGTAATCTCGAGACTATTGTATTACGAACAAAAACACTCATCACTGTAAGAAGAGAACAGTACACATATGACTTCGCATAATCCTCAAAGCACTCCAGGGTGCCTGAACCTCTAAAATATGAATAATAGTATATGTAGAAAATACAGTTAAATGAAAAAAAATGAACGACACGCACATCAGTGGCAGTTTTTCTTTTCTGGTCCCTTTGTGCCAAACAATGAAAGCTCAATGTTCTTATCTAACCATCTCAGTCTACGAGCCCGAGATCTTATCGCGGAGGCCTTAATCCGAGTATGGGCCCAAACAATGGCCTGGAATGATCGGCACACGTGGACAAATTGGGCTTTATGATTGTGTTTTTATTGTTAAATAAATGTATTGTCTTTTGAGACACTGATGTATTAGTATGTGGTTCTTTATGTCAAACCTTTTTAGATTTTTTGTAGTAAAATGAAGTCTATAATTATACTTACAGAAAATTTTGTGTATATCAGAAATCAGGATGCGGGCAGCTTTTCCCAAATGAGTCTAACTAAAATTATTTAAATTAAATCAAAATTTCCTAAAAGATTATATTCTTATATCTTCATCTAGCATTAGTGACTTATGGCAAAGGAATTTGCATAGTATTTATGACCCGATCAAAAATGTCTTAAATTGCATCGTAAAATGGTAGTTATTTCTTGGATCATGATTCATTGATGACAAGGAAATTAGTTGTTTCGTAAAATTGAATCGGTTTAGAAAAATCCCGAAGTATATAATAATAATACATAACCAATCTAAGAAACAAACTGTTGACTATGACTCATCCGGACCGATAGAACCGCGAATTTTTCAAGAAAACAGATTAGTGAAGTGCTAGATTGGAACAAAACTTTCTGAGTTGCAGGCATTCATGGTTGGCGATATATTTTCATTAGTTAACGAGAAATTCAGAAGGCGCTCAGGCCCATTCCACTCGGTGATTAGACACATTTACAGTGGTAGAGCCACGCTTCGGCATAAATGGGCTGGCTCGACCGGAGTGATACCACGGCCTCACAGAAAACCGGTGTGAAGTAGCGCTTGTGCTGTGTTTCACCGAGTGAGTTAGGCTACCGGAGGCCTATACCCCAACCCCTCACCACATCCCTTTCCCCATTCCCCAAAGGTCGGCATCGCACTTGTGACGCCTCTGGTGTTGCAGGTGTCTATAGGCGGCGGTAATCCTTTACCATCAAGTGATATGTCTGCTCGATTGATTACCCCTATGATGCCCTATACCATTAAAAAAAAAACACCGAGGGTAACCAACGACGGAACGTTCAATAGATACCTGGATTAGTGACCGCTGGTGGCATGATACCATGAGCGTTTCTGTGATTCGGAGGTTACGTTAAGCAGTCGGTCCCGGTTGTTATCGTAGGATAACAGTCGTGAAGCTTAGTTTGAGGCCTTTGTTGGCTACAACGTTGTCTTATCAATTCCCAACCAGCACTCGTCCAGCGTAGGGACGTATGACCTTAACCCTCTTCTGAGAGGAGACCCGAGGCCAGTAATGGGACATTATGGGTTGTTGACGAATGAGAAAATACCAACCAACCATTCGTATAAAATATCAAATCAACAACGCTTGCATGAATTCATGAATGACAAAAATTGTGATACATTTTCGCTCAAACGGACACTATCAAAGGAATTGACTTCATAGTCATATTATAACTTTATTGTCGTAACTTAAAAGGTGTATAAGAGTTTCTTAATGTGTCCAAGTGTTGATCAATTCAAGATGAATATGTTGAGCAAAAAGGAGCGCCGATGCGAGAGAATGAGGAGTCATTATACGAGTCGGTTATTGATGTTATTAGTTTCTTTGTCATATAAAAGCGAGCGTGTTTTTGCTAAACGGTGTTTGATATACAGGCTGCTTGATTTTTTTCATAGATAGTGATTTTAACAAGGTGTATATATATTAACCAACTTCGGCGAGGAAGGATAATAGTTTTGTATCTATGTATGTTCTACCAAGCGCCTACACTAATGAACCGATTAAAATGAATGTAGTGCAAAAAATATCAATTAAATAATAAATCTTTCTCTCTTTCTTGTTATTCTTTGTAAAAGAAAATTCCCCCACTAGGTAAATATATCTTATGTCAGTAGATTTTACTTACATATGCAGATATGAATTTGTGAATCACAGAAATTATTGTAACATGTGGGCCATGTGGGGATTTAACCTACAACACTCAGTGTGGTAGGAAACGGCAACGTAATTGATTAAACCACTACGCTATCCATGTAGTCAATCCAAACACTTTCAAGAAATTTATTTATTTTAGTATAAAATTAAACAACCTGTATCTATTCTGTAGAACGTGTCATATCCAACTACAAATCAATGGACAACAAAGAACGATTTAATGGACCTTTTAGTAGTCATAAATGAGACAAATTCACTTTAAAAACCAATTCTAACATGTTTTCAAACGAACTAAAGCGATAAATATCACAGTTCTTTGTCATTCTCGAAACGATTATGAACAACTCATCGAACAAAAATAGTCTTTCGAACCATTGAATAAAAATTATTATAACAAAGTATTATTGATTGCTTATGTTAATTGATATCAAACTTTTTCATCCATCTGCTGAATCTTGAGAAAATTATGTATTAGAAAGCAAAGACATCAATAATCTCTTTCTTACAAAAGGTAAGTACTTAAAGCATCACAAAATGTTCGCATTATCTGATTAGAAATATTTTCGAAGAAAAATAGTTTAGTCTAACTGATCTCTCTTCTCACAATATTGTTTCTCATCAGTAGCAAAATACTGTGCTGAAGGTATGATAAATAGTATTCCACTTTTGGAGGTGACTCCAATAGAGACATTCAAATAATAATAATTAAATATGTAATACATTTCAAATTAACTGCCGCGGCAGCGCAGTGGTAGCGTACGCGACTACTGCTACTTCGAAGTTTGGGTGTTTTCTATGTATAATATGTAAGCATTTACAAAAAAAAGTATATAAGTATTTATATCAGTTGAGTATAAGACAACTGATATAAATAATTATATCAGTTGTATAATAGACTATAACTAAGCAGAGCTTATATATATATTATTATTATATATAGCGTATATATCTATATAAAAATAAGCAGGAAACACAAAATAAAACTAGTCGCAAGATCAGCTATGATGATGTCAATGGTCAATCAATCCAAGTCAAGCTTAGCTCAATGTTTTTTTTTTCCTTTTTATACATGAGCCTATTAAAGTGACTCTACTCTGCCTGATGAAAAGCATAAGCAGAATCCAAGAGTAGTGGTCACTATACTTATTGCAAATGCAAACAATGCAACAATGTAGCATGGTGACTCACACTATGCTGGCCTATTGAGATACTTCTGCATCATTGGGATTCGAACACCAACGAAACACGACAACACGAATGCTATCATTTTAGGTTGGCCTTCTGTGAGAGAGTAGGACCGCCTCGGTCAAGACGTTCCATTCACGCTGAAATCAGTGTGGCTCTACCACCTTAAGCTACTGCCAACTTTTTAATTTTATTTTTGTCTTCGTGGTTGAAAAATGCCTTCGGATCTCCAGCTCATCGGGACACAGGAGCCACGAGTACGTGGTGTTGCCACTAAAAACTCCCCGACGACTGGCCTCTGACGCCCTACTCTGGGAGGACCTGGACCATGTTAGCTTTCGTTTGATGACGGTCCTAACTTCTTTTTTTCGACTCGAGGTCTCCAGTTTAGGACTCTATTGCTCAAATTAGTAATTTTTTCTTGATAATAACATCTTTTACAAAAATTTCAAATGAGTTAATATTGCTATATCATTTTTGCGTTACATAGATATGTTTTGTTACACAGTTAATTCGTATGAATATTTTGGTTACTACATTGCCAATGGGGCGACTTGAACTCCCGGCTTACAGATAGACTTTATTTTAGCTTACTTTGTTTTTCCAGCCTAATGAACTGTTCAAGGAAACATAGGAAGACTTTCTTAAACCTGACGATAATACTGTTCAATGGTAAAAATTTTGTAACTTATTACAATGACTTAAATATCTTGATTAATTATGTATGAGAACATCTTAACAAGTATTTGGTTATAATAACGTGTCCATAAACATCACTTCATTTGATACGAATACAAATACTCTCCACATCTGCTCATAAGCTGAGAAAACATGTCTTGACAAGGCTTTACGTCAAAGGCTTCGCGTTCCGCCTAATATCTCCCGAGTCACGACCGCCTTTAATATAATTATTGTCAAAAGCCATCTCACATATTCTTACGGTCCAATGAATATCTTCGCAAAATAAAATGCGCTCAATAGCAATGTAATCTTTTTGAGTTTCGTACACAATGACAGACAGGATAAAGCATCATATTTATTTCATAATAAATGACAATTATCGTAAATTGATTTCGTAGTCGACAATGAAGATGCAGCTAACCAAACATTGGCCAAAAAGGAACGGTCGCTGTTATTGTTACGACTTGTATCGTCGAAATATGAAAAGTGCAGTTGACAAAAGGTTTGTATTTATTGTAATACATAAAGTAACAAATATTATGTACAAATTATACGTTTGTTATTGGTCACTTTTGAATAAATAAACAGGACATACGAATGTTTTAAAATAAATAAACTATTGCCCTCGTAATTGCTTGAACACAACTTACGCTTTCAAAGGCAATGAAACATGTAAGAAATTTTACATTATATTTGAGTCTATATTTACTTTGATCTACGAGTAAATCTCTTAATATAGACGTGATAATAATCATTAATCCAGGTGTTTTGATTAGTTAAGAAAATAAAACTATGTTCTTTTGTTCTTTCCAATGACAAATACTCAGTACTTACAGTTTCATCGATAATATGAATTTATGCAAATGAACTATACTGCATTAGTAATGAATTATTAGTTTATCTTGTAATAGTATTTCTTGACAATATTAAACCTAAGTATCTATATCGTTTTGTTTTAAAATGTAACTAAATGGTCTTCGAGAATATCCTTACTCTGTAAATTTTTGGATCCAAAATAAGTTTGAAATATTATCTATACTTATAATAAAACTGTAGAGGGGTCAATTCTGTACATTGAATATATATTAAAAATTATTATTGGGGGATGAATGGTTATCGATACTGATGCCAAAAATGTAATCAGTAAGTTTTTTGTCTGTCTGTCTGTCTGTCTGTCTGTCTGTCTGTCTGTCTGTATGTGCACGCATGGATCAAAAACTACTGAAGGGATTTTAACCAAACTTGGTACGATTATAGTCCATACTCCTGGGCAGGTTATAGGCTATATAACATAACGCTAAGATGCATAGGAGCTGAGCAGTGACGATAAATTTGAAGCAAGTCGGATGAAAATTTTCGCTTTCGAGCTCTTATCCTCGCATACGTTGATCATACACCAAAAATATGTTTTACAAAGATGATGGTCTTCAAAAGATCTACAAAAAAGTCCTCAATAGTATATTTCTATCTTTTATAAATTAGCCACAATAACGTGTTTAAGCGTTAGGCATTTCTTCAAGGTGTATTAAATACTTAAATATATTGTATTTCACATGGATATATCCTTATCACTATACACTTTAATATCTTTTTTAATAAAATATAGAATTATATAATTAATAAACACACAAGATATAGATGAAATAAAACTGCCAAATCTCGCCGCACCAGTATAAGTACGACATTACGGTTGATTTTTCTTTAACACGCGAAACGGCCATCCGCTGAATCTACAAAAAGGCGGGAGCGCTCACGCCGCTCACGCCGGTGACTTCACTCGAATTGTCACTGATAATGCGAACGAACGTGGCTCTTATTGACTGGGAATAAGCGCGTTTTAGATTTAAAAAATACATAAGACGTAGTTTTTAGATATCAGTTTAAAGTAGGTATTAGATAATAATATAATTAGTTTGTTTAGTGTTTTTGTTTGTTTCTCCTTCTTTTCTTTATATTTATAGTTGTAAAATTAATAAGTATAATTTCAAATAAGTAAATTTATACAATGACAATTAATAAATCTCATCTTCAGACTTCCCGTGTTGCTGAAGTAGATCTTAGTCTCAGATGTTTTTCACGTGGGCAGTTTATGTCGCATGCCTGCCTGGTCAAAGTACAGAATATTGCTTTATTCATCGGGTGGTGAAACGACTACTTACCGAATCAAATTTTTTGCAGAATTTCTACTGTATTATGATTAATTATGAATTTAAATTTAAGATAAAGTTCAAGCTTGACAACCAAAAACGATATTTCTGTTATGGCGCTGGTCACATGAGACGCGTGACGTCACACTCTAGCCACAACAAAACAAAACAGCGCGGTTTAAGTTAATTTTATCAGTTTTCTCCAATTTTATATTAATTAAAATGTCGAATAAATGGTTTGTAGTGCCACAGTGAACAAATCTATACATCTATAGGTACAAATAAATAAAATTGGAGTGTCTCTTAGTAATATCAAAATAACCGCTTTTTACTAAATGCATATGTATGTATACACGGTACATATACCAAAAATGTAGTTAAAAAATTTTTTGTCAGTCTGTCTGTGTGTCTGTTTGTTCCGGGTATTCTCTGGAACGGCTGGACCGATTTCGACAGGACTTTCACTGGCAGGTAGCTGATGATCCAGGGAGTAACTTAGGCCACTTTATTTAGACTAACTTTGTCCCGCGGCGTTACGCCGAAATGTATGTATGCGCGTAACTTTCGATCGGCTACACCAATTTTTTTTTATGTGTTATTCTTAGGACAAGGTTTGTGTACAAGAAAAAATAAAAAATTAAGGAAATAGTTTTTTTATCCGTGACTACACCTTACTCATGGGTAGCTGGTAACGAAAGAAAAATATGGTGGTACGAAGTTCGTCGGGTCAGATAACATCTTTAAATACCACGCTTTGTACTATTTCAAAATGTAACCTAAAGGCATTGAGATATACCTACCTACATAAAGTAAATTAGATTTTACAAAAATAATGAATGAATTTTTTCCAAAGGTTATTACAGAAACAACTTATGCAAGTGCAACATAGCTGCTTTAACATTTTTCAGTTCTGCAGCATAGTTATCAATGTTATTATTATGTACTAGCTGAACCCCGCGGTGTTACCCGGCGGGATAAAGTTAGTCTAAAAAAAGTAGCCAAGTTACTTCCTGGATCATCAGCTACCTGCCAGTGAAAGTTCCGTCAAAATCCGTCCAGCCGTTCCAAAGATTACCCGGAAGAAGCAAACAGACAGACAAAAACATTTTTAACTACATTTTTGGTATATGTACTGTGTATATATATACATAGGCATTTAGTAAAAAGCGGTTATTTTAATATTCAAACACACTCCAATTTTATTTATTTGTATAGATAGAAAAGTGCAACCATAAAAGCGTCTATCTTATGTAGGTTGATGTTATCGGCACGCACAAAATTTGGTTCCTTTTTGTTGCGAACCACTTATTAAATAGTTTATTAAAAAAAGTCCTGCAGAAATAGCTCACAGATCGATTATTACCACTCCGAAAAAATAAAACGCAAACAATATTCAATAGAGGAATCTTTCGTTTATTAGCATGTGACGTCACCAGAGTTGCAACCAATCACAAGACGTTTATGTCGAAGACAAAATTTCAAAAAAATTGTTAGTTTTATTTCGTGCCATCTGCGAGAAACTTATATTATTTTGTTTGATTTATAGTGAAATATGTCTTTTTAGACTATTATCTTAAAGGATGACCCCAATCCATAGTTTATTTCCCTTTCCTCTTTAAACGCGTGCAGTTTTTGGTGAGTCTGTGAGTCTATGCTTTGCGATGACGATAAACAAGACATAAGGTCAGACGTTGCGCACCGCAGGCATAGACGAACTGTTTCAGCAACGGAAAGCTCTATGTGGCTCTGTCGAGGGTGAGCGACAATGCTTATATGTTCGTATATTGTTCCAATGGCATTACACATAACATAGTATAGCTCTTTAAATAAACGTAACACTGTCATAGTATGTGGACATATCAGTGAAATTGCACGCAAAAACTACTGAACGGATTTGAATGACACTACAGGAATTTAACTTATACATCAGAATAACACATAGTTGTCTATGTATGTCTACTATTTGCCACGATAACCGACATACACGCGGGCGGAGCCGCGGGCAGCAGCTAGTGTTTAAATAAAAGACCAAAAGAATAAAAACATGATGAACATAAAATCAGATTACTCATCACAAACTCTTATCTGAAATAAGAAATTTCCTCTTATCAAGATGAAATTGTCAAATATACAGACAGGACTCAAAATACGATTTTTTTATGTAGAGTTCTTAATAACATCAGTCGCATTGAATTTAATGCGATTGAAATAATTGAATTAAGTACTCTTATTTTGGAACATGAAGCACTTATTCGTTTCCAGAAAAAGAGACAGATGGACATTAGAATTTTAAAGCTAAGTATTTAGTTGCAAAGCACGCTCTTGGTGCTGCAAAACGACTTTGTTAAGGGGGTATTTAAAAGTATGATGTGTAAATAATGGCTTACATTTAGAGTTCCGATGGATAAATAAAGGCACAGTGAGGTACAATAAACGCGAGGTGGTCGAGAACTCCCGCGGTGTTCTGCGGACGTGCAAACATAGTCGCCAAATTTGAGTTAAGGTACGGTTTCGATACAGAAAATATTTGAGGTCTACTCTCCGTGTAGATGTTCAAGTATTTATGATGGACGACGGTGAGTTGATCTTAGAATGCCAACATTTGGGAAAAACACAACAGTCTGGTATATTCAAAATGATGGGAAAATATTTTAGAAACAAAAAAACCATTTGAATAAGATGAATATGTTGATTGAGTGTTTGAGTCGATTGTCACTCAACATTGCAGATCAACTATGGAGATAAGTAACCTATTTACATACACAAAGAATTCACGTGATTATTACTTTACAAATATCCAATAGATTCTTGTTTACCATTTTATAAAAATTGTATTAGATTAAAATATTTTCAAATCGGAGCTTGTTTTTAGAAACTTGATGTGAACTATCTCATCACTCAGTAGTTTTCAAGTTTTTAACAAATTAGATGATTGGTTCGGAACCAGATAATTAAAGAGCTATTAAATTGTTTTACTCTTCATGTCTTTCAAATTATTTCCAATTTGTAAAATATTCGACTATTACTTTATTTTATTCTTTAAGTAAGCCACACTCACGGAACACCCCCTTAATATTGTCCCGTATCTCAAAAGAAATGCTAACTGTCCCAACGGAGGCATTGTTTCTTTCATTCGTAAGGCAAATATTGGTCGAGCCTTATTCATCCCGTTTGCAAACACAGCCCTACTGGGTGGCGGCCAACAATGCACTTCTAAGAATATTCGTGACAACACTCCAAATATAGTGATTATACACTAATTGTGTACAAACACCTGGACTTTTATATAGTTTTTAACTTGAACGACATATTTTAAGCAATAGAGCTGTTGGTATCTAATTGATGGCCACTCATTGTACTTGTAATACAAGTCGCGAGATTGTTGGAAATACATGTGATTATGGAAACATCTGCGGTAAGACGCTGAGTTTTCCTATAAATGAGAACAGGAGTGTTAGTTTTTTGCGTAAATTTTAGACAACACTTCAGAAGAACTTTTAAAATCTTATAACGTAAGATTATACATGTAAACAACGTTAAAATAACTACATAGTGTCAGATAACTCTCTATCTAAACATCTTTAACTCACGGTTACTTTTACTATTAGAAAGACCAAAAAATATATCTCTGAATCTAATCATTGTTTGTGATTTTATAAATTATGCGATGGCAAGATATAATTACTGCATGTTGTTTAGTTTTGTTCTAAGTATTGCGTTAGCTATGGCTTTCAACGACTTCAATTTCTTGGTAAATATAGGAATGACCATTTGATACCTCTCTTTTAAAAGTTTCTTAAACCACAGGATAGCCAGACGAGTACGTGAAAGGTGGTATGCAAGCCAAAGGAATTATCATTTATTACGACTACTCATAATTTTTAGGTAATATAATTTATCTATTGATATTAACCTTACAATTATGAGATACAAGATCATCTAGTACTCAGCGGTCATATTTTGACTCCAATAATTTTGCATCAGGTCGGTCATGTCTCTCAATAAAATATTTCTCCAAAACTGTCTATTAATATATCATACTAATATTGTAAAATTCCTCACAAAGTCGTGACTACCGTGGTACTTACATAATACACGACCTTATCACATATGCACATAATTGTTTATAACAAAAAGGAACACTCAATTTGAATACTTAGAAGGAAGTGATAAAACCTGTTAACGACCTTGCATCCTGTGTAGATACAGACGGGTTTACTTTACGTATACTTGACTTAGGTTAGGAATGTCATTTTGATTTACATAATTTAACTGATATTCAACCTTATTTTTTAGAGTATAAGGTGGTTGGTAGTTTTATTATTCGAGATAAGATTTAACCCGTCAGTGCCAGAGGTACTTGTTGTTCCATTTTAGTGCTTGATAGGTCAATATTGAAAGTGCTTGGGGTAAGTGTATGAATGGTTAATTGTGTAGAAGTTAACAGGTCCGGGTAGTTGTTGTATATTTCTCGGGTACTTGAATGATCGAGGGTTAGTTAGTTTTTATTAATTCTGAATCTTGGGTAATCATTTTCATTAATTTTTTGCAATAAAAGCCCAAAAGGTACGTTTCCTTCGTGATATAGATTTCTTAATCTGGGTTTGGTTACTGGTAAATTTAACGATAGTAATTTTAGTGAATGATTAAGCTGTATGAGTAAGCTTAGATTATTTAGGTTATAGATTATAAATAAATTAACTAAGTTTAGTTATTAAAATATATTATAGTTTTAAGATATTCTGAATTTTTGATTGGGCCTACCTTCAATAAAAAGTTCAAATTCAAGCTAAAGTTAGGATTTTTTCGTGGCAGAATTTAAAGGAAATGTCGTCGTTTGTGGTTACACTGTGCCTTACCTCGTACCTATATGTAATGATTAAGATAAACATATTTATATAAAACAGTCTGAAATTTACTACCGTAAGTCAACCTTGACTACCTAGTCAAGTAATTTAAAGTAGATTCCAAATATTAATAGGCAAATTCCTAAAATAAGTGAATGAATACAACACCACAAGATTATCTGCGCGTATTAATAGTTGCTTTCATTTATCAACCGAGACGCATCAAGTCTTGTATGTGTTAAATAGATTCACTAACAATAAAGCCCTTAGCAATCAGGGCACAAATCAAAGACGTAAGGAATGGCCTCATACTGGGCCATTATCAACCGTCACGCCGAACTTCAATAGTGTGACACTATTGTGAAATTTCTCACTTTGGGTATTGGCGACCCGCAGCGTTTGTCGGGTTAGCCTCAAGTTTGAACCATTGTTAGCACACGTGCGGACTGAATGGGCCCTTAGAAGGTTTCTTTGACAACCCTATTTATGTTTGGACGCCTAATTGAATTATAGGGCGCGGCTTATGAGGGCGATAGCGATCCGATTTTGTAATTACTGTTTTGTATTGGTATTTTGATTGTATGTTCCTTGTTAGTGGGATAGGGGTTTAGAGATATCTATTCTGCGGTCTTATAATTCCACGGAATTCTATAATGAACTGATTAACTTCTTATACAAAAATGTAGGTCTATTGAAGTGTAGGTTTTATAGTACATAAAACCATGGTCAATCTAAATATTTTTTTATTTCAAGGAGGCCTTTTTTACTTTCAAAATGTTCCATTAATAAGTTATACTTTTAGTAGAGAAATGTACAATATTTAGCATGTTAATTCTATTCTACTAGTATTATAAATGTGAAAGTTTGTGAGGATGAATGTATTGATGTTTGTTACTCTTTCACGCAGAAACTACTGAACGGATTTGGAATATCTACTTTTCATCACGGTAACCGACTTACACGTGGACAAAGTCGTGGGCAAAAGTTAATAGTATCTAATACAATACTCGTTGTTTTCTGATGATCTGCAAACGTAGTTCTGTACTTCTTGTTGGATTTTGTTTTTTTTTTAATGAAAAATGTGTAAATCCTCTTTTTAAAAGCTTATTTTTAATTAATTCGCTATGAATCCCTAAACAGTAATAAAAATTACGTTATACGTTGTTAACGAAAAAAATTAAATTCCAAATCGATTGTACCATTAAACAGTCAAATTGCATGTCAAATAACTTAGAAAAATAATAACAAAAAAACCACTCCAGTATCAAAATACAACTTCCATAAGTTTCCCATAACGTTTTAAGCCTACACAAACATTTCTCGCCGTATCTATGGCCGCCATTTTACTCCCAATAAACAAACAAGCCCCCGCACTTGTTTGCAAAGATAACACGACTCACGAGTCAATCCTGTCCAAAACAAATATGTGTAGAGCTCTCAAGGACGACTCGAATATTTGGATTGTGATATTGTTCACCAATATAACTTGAGCTTCGAGCTTACAAAGTTAGTTTAAAAGTGTGGCGATTATAACGCTCATTGAATTTCATACAACACTTATCACTGATTTCTAGTCACGTCTACTAAATAGTAATTTTTCCTTTTAACTCTTTAAATAACTTGTTTTTTTTTTATTTAATTAAACCTTACTGCATAACCTTACCAAGTAAACAAGCTAAAATTAAAAAAATTAAAAAACCGCCTACGTAACCATTTAATCAAGAAATCATACGTCAAAATGCCTTAAATCCTTTTGGAAAAGAACTGATACTCTTATATTGCTAAAGCGATATTAATCAAACATGGCTAAGAACCACCGCCAGGAAATTGACTTTCAAATAAAGATCAAAATCGGTTAATCCGTTTGAGAGCTACGATGCCACAGACACACACATGCACACACACACACATAATGATATCGACGTCAAACATATAACACAAGAATATCAAAAATGGATTAGTAAAAAAACACCCAAACCAAAAACGTCACCCTAAATTGTTTAAATGCAATTTTGTATCGTTCTAAAATAAGTAAGGAGATTTATTTTTACAACTTCATTATAAAATTATTTTTGTTTCATAAATCTATCTACGAAGTTAGTACAAGTGGTTTGAAAATTGTGTTCATAACTGGCGTAAAAATATTAAAAAATCTCAAGACTTTGATTATGGTTTCTAATAAGAACCGACTTTTTAATGAGATAGTTAAGGAACAACTTAGTAGTAAACGCAGTTCTAATATGGATGTTTAAATAATTGATTTGATGAGCACTTAAATAACGTAATGAATTTGTTTATCCGGAGTTTCATTGCATAGGGTAATGCACTGTCATACCTTATTAAAGATGTATTCCACGTATACAAAGATATCCATGACCCTCGCTAGTTAAGTTAGTCAGTATATTCTTAAGAATAAAGAGGATAAGACCTCATAGTTTACAAAAAGAACATTCAACGTTTTATTTTAGCCATATATATACTTGTTATATATGAAGACGGAGTGATATATATACTTGTTATAATGTTAAGAAATTAAATTTCGAAATTTGAGTGATAATCTTAATATTTTGAAAGGGAGAGAACAGACATTTCTAAACATTTATTTCATTGTAAGAATTTAAAGTTAATCTATATTTGTATCATAAAAAAAATACTTAATTAATTTATCTAGTTAGTAGCTAGCACTTCACTAAACTTATCACTACTCTAAGTTTTTAACTGAGTCTAAGATTTTGCGTGGAGACGTAACAAGGAAACATACAAACACAAATTTCACCTTTAAAATTTCCATACTTCTCTAGTACCAATTCATGGAATGTCGACCAGACACTTTTTCTAGTACTGAGTTTATGATAGAACGATACAAAGAAGCCAATTGTAAAAAAAGTTATTAACCTCTAATTTACAAATGGCATCTTTTTTTTAGAAATATAGGCAATGATAAATTCTTACCATTGGAGTAGGCCGTATGTAAACCTTCTTAATAAAATAGGACAGATAATACATTTTAAAGGCCGTGCGCGTATCCAATCATTACTATTATCTGTCAGATCATTCATAAAACCTCTTTTAAGCGATACTTCAAGCTACATAGATACATAATTGGCCGTACAAGGATGCTTCATGTATTTTGTAGGACATAATAAGGAAATGCCGATTACACGCTTTAAATAAACGAAATACTACCGAAGGTATTTTGGGTGCTTATCAAAACCCATTTTACTAGGTGTATATATTAATTTTCGGAAGAAGAAGGACACAATGTCTTGGGTATCTAACATTGAAATGCAGTGCTGGAAAACTTTTAATCCAAATCTTATTTCCAGTGGTTTATTTTCTAATTTAATTTAAAATCATCTAAAAGTTTTACTAGCTACCTGAACCTTATTAATGATAAGTGAAAAATTTAAATACTGTTTAGGGAACAAGAAAAATAAATGCTTTAAAAATAAAAATGAAAACATTTTACAAATTTCCGGATTCAGATAGTTTACCAAAATTTCACGTCATTCCCAGTGAAGCCTTTTAAGTGAGTTTCCGCCATTCACCGGTGACCGTTGTGAAATCGATTGCGAGTCCGCCCATTCATTCCCCGTCCATGCAAAGATCCTTAAGGTTGAATGAACGAGTAGTTTGTATGATGTTGCGTAATGTTCACTTTGACTTATGAGCACTGCTTTTTTGTTGTACCTCTTGACAGTACGTGGGTGGGGTTTTTACGTGATAATGGTGAAATTCGGTTGAAAACGATTTTAAACTACTACGCAGCTGTATAAAACACGTTCCTCGATTATTTAACAAAAGCAAAAGGTCATTGTCAGTGCTGTTACTAGAACTGAATGAAAAACTTTCCTATCTTTTGTTGTTATTGATCGTTTAAATTATAATAAATGTATACATTTTCATATATACAGTATAAAGTACATAGTTCCAGATATTTAACCTACTGCACTTTCGATGCTACAATACTTAGATGTATTAATTTTATCATTCATTGAGTCGTTACTCACTAAATTACTCTGTATATATAATTTTTTTACGTAATAGTGAGCTAAAGAGCAGACGTGTCGCCCGATGGTAAGAGATTTACACCGCCCATGGACACCGGCAACACCAGAGGCGTCACAAATGCGTTGGGGTTTGGGCCTCTGATATCCTCACTCACTCGGTGAAATACAGCGCAGGCGCTATTATTTTCACACCAGTTTTCTGTGAGGCCGTGGTATCACTCCGGTCAGGGGTGCGTCGGGGCGTACATGTACATTCAGTAACGGCGCTGAGTTATCGGCATGTACGCTCAAGTGCTTCTCACACGTCCACGTCTGACCTGTATCCGTCGACACACGGGCAGGGAGGAACCTGCTCCATTTCGGAGTGGGTCGTGCACCCTGGAAATGCTGGAGATCCGCAATATACGAGGGGAGCCGCAACACCTGTCCCCTATCTCCAGTAGCTAAGTTGAGGAGGGCCAATGCCCGGCTGGACATTACCACCAGTCAGGTATAACCCACTACCCTAATTCTGTGTTCCACACTACCCCCCCTACCACCCATCCTTCCGAAACCGACCTAGTTTTTCCCGTCTAATGTCCTAACTCCCAATCCAATCACACACTTCAATCATTCAGTCACTCATTCACTCACCCATACACTCACCCATTCATTCATTTACTCACTTCATCACACAGGTCCACCAAGGTCAGCAGGCGACCTCGGAGGACTATCATGCCTGCCTGCACTAGTCCTGTGCAGTCGAGCGCCGTAAGCCAGGATGAAGGAGTCCTGGGGGGTTGAGCTGAACGGGGTCGGGGTTAGTTACCTCCGGGAAGCAACACGCCCTCTTTGGTCCGGATTTCAGGCAAAACGGTAGCCTTGTAGCTAGCCACTACAAGGTAATGGACACGCGTCCCGTACGGATGAGATGGTACGGTCCGCAGGCGAGGTTCGGGGGGGGTGTTCTCTGGGAGAACACTGGGGCCCGGCCATGCTGACGGAGCGAGGACATGAGGCACAACTGGGGGCAGCATGTCTGTAGTTCCCGATGTCGCGCATGAGTCCCAACCCAACGACCCTATACCTCTCGGGTATTCCTGGTGTCCTTAGGGACATCCCCAAAGGTGCGGGCTCCATGGAGGGTGGGAAGCTCGAGAGGCGAAAATAACAACAACCAAATAATGGATCGAAACAAATCCCAAACCCCAAAGGTGGAAGGTACGGCAATAGCTGGACCGGACACCCAAGGAAGAGGTCCAGTAGGACCTCTCTCCTTAACACAAGTCTACAGGGAAGCTTTGGCGACCCAGGTAGACAAGAACACGCAGTCTCGTGTCGGCACCCCCACGGCACCGACACCGAAGACAAAATCTACCGCGGAGGGCAGAAAGGTCGCCGGCAAGCCGGTGACCAGGAAGCCTTACGCGAAAGCGCCCGCTGGACAGGTACAGGCGAGCTCCACGAGCTTTGGCCGTACCCGGCCAGCCCCCGAAGTCGTTCCGGGCGTGGCCCAGCCCACTAACCTGGAGCAGACAACGGGGAAGAGGTCCCATCAAGGCGACCCAGCCACGGACCCTAGCTTGTCCGGTTGGCAAGTCGCCATGTCCAGGAAGAGGAAGGGGAAAAAGGCAAAGCACACAGTGTCGGCGCCCCAACCCCCAGCTTCTTCCTCTTGTGTGGAACCAACTAAAGCACGCAAGAAAAACAAAAAGCAGCGTCGCAGAGAGAGGGAGAAGCGACAAGCTGCAGCAACAGACGCGACCCCGGTACCAACCCAAGGGCAGGGTACCAGTCTGCAGGGAGGGAACAATGCGCCTGCTGAACCCTCAGCACCACGACGCACACCTCCCAAGGGCAAGGGGACGCAAACAGGACCTCAGGGTGGTAGTACCCAGGGGGGCCGGCACTCTGCCAAAAGGGCGCGTCTTGACGAGACAATATCTCCGAGAGGCGAGCCAAAGAGGCGGAGGACCGGACCACCAGGGGAGGCCACTCAGACTGACTACGCGAGCGCGGTCAAGGCGGACCTGGTGGCGGCGGTAACCACTGTCACCATGGAAAACCTAAGCCAGAGTCAGTCTGATGAGGTTCAAAAACGGATTGAGGAACTGTTGTTCGAGGAATCAATGAAGCCGGGCAACAGTAACTCAGAGGGCCCATCGTTTCGGGGAAGGCCGGTACTGACCGACGGCTACCTGAAACTATGGTGCGAGAACCAGCCTACGCTGGAATGGCTGAAGCGCAGCGTGGCCACCATCACTCTCCCCACAGGAGAGAAGTTGGTGGTAAAGCGCCCAGGCGAGATGACAAAGCGAGTCCGCTGCGGCATCTTGCTCCCTGGGGTCCACGAGGACCACAGAAGGGTAGCACACATGCTGCGCTTCCAAAACCGGTGGGCAGACATCGAAAGATGGCTCCTACTGAAGATGGACAGGCAAGCGACGGACACGTTTGCTATTGTCAGCATCCCGGAAACGGTGGTGGGGCCCTGGTCGAGCACGGCCGCCGGCTCAGCTTTATGCTGGGCACGGTGTACGTCAAGTTCCTAGGGCCCCGCGGCAAGTTTGTGGAGCATCCACCAGCCGAAGCCGATTCCAGGGATGCAGTAAACAGTGCTTGCACCCTTCCAATGGACACTGCGGATGGGGCTAAGGACGCTGCTGACGCAGTCGCGGCACCTGAGTCCCAGGCTCTGGCGCGGTCCACCCCCGACTCCGATGTGGGAGATGAAGAACTTCTTCGCGACCGCACGGACAGCGGGGGTGATTGCGCGGACGAGCTACGCAAGCTGGCCATCCAAAAGGAGGATGGGGCCGAGGTCGAGGACTTGGCAACGGAGGAATCAGATTCCGATGGCGCTGTCTCCTTCCTCGGCATGTAGCATCCTCCAGGCTAACCTCCACCACAGCATAACTGCGACGGCTCAGATCAGGAAGTGGTTGGAGGACAACAAAACAGCCGTCATTCTGATCCAAGAGCCGTGGGTTAGAGACGGCACTGTCTGCGGACTCCGAAATATGGGAGGTAAGCTAACAGTTCACGCGGGACCAGAAAATCCCCGCACATGCATATACACTACGGCTGATATAAACATGCAGGTCCTAACCAGTTTCTGTTCCAGAGACCTATGTGCCATGAAGGTGCAGGTAGCCCAAGACACCGGCCTCGCGCAGGTGGTAATGGCATCGGTCTACATGCCGGAAGCCGACGACCCACCACCGCACGACCTGTCGCGGCTGGTCCACTACTGCGAGGAGGCGGGACTCGAGCTCATCGTGGGAACCGACTCCAACGCGCACCATGCCTTATGGGGCATGTCTACTGGTAACGACAGAGGTAGGAAGCTCGTTGAATACCTATTTACGACAAACCTTAACATAGTAAACACAGGTTCTGTACCAACATTCGTTAATAGACGAAGTAAGACAATCATTGACTTGACCTTAGCAACTGAAGAAGCAGCGAAACACATCTCAAACTGGCACGTGTCCAACGAGTTGTCATGCTCGGACCACAGATGGATTCGTTTCGACCTTCAGGTAAGCACACTCACGGCACCACCTAGGCGGAACCCAAGAAAAACAGATCGCGCGCAATACTCGCTGCGGATCGGCCAGTTCCTGGCACAGGGAAGTAACCCGACTAGAATCCTAGGTACCGTAGAAATCGAAAAACAGGTAAAGTTCCTCACAGACACTATGATGGACTGTTACCACCAGACATGTCCCCTATCCATCCCACCAGCAGGCCAAACAAAATCAAAGAGCTGGTGGGGGCCTGAGCTGGAGAGACTCAGGAGAGAGATGAGGAAGCAACTCAATAGGGCGATGAACACCGGCACAGACCAGGACTGGGATAAATACAAGGCCACCAAGTCCAGGTACAAAAAACGTCTCAGATACAGGAGTACCAACTCATGGCGGAACTTCTGCACTAACATTGAGACTACTGCACAGGCCAACAGGGTAAGGAAAGTTCTCTCCAATAACTCAGCCATGTCACTGGGGTCTTTACGAAAACCTGATAACTCCTTTACCACCTCAGTGGAAGAGGCAGAATGTATCCTGGTTACAACACACTTCCCGGACTGCGAAATAATCAGTCCAGGCGGATGGCCAGAAGAAGAAACCATCCCAACGGAGGAGGAATGGCAGCTGGCCCATAAGGTAATCGACCCATATAAAACGCAATGGGCAATTGACAGTTTTGACTCATACAAATCTCCAGGCCCGGACGGGATCTTCCCAGCCCTGCTCAAATGGGGAGGGAAGACACTTACCCAACGGCTAACCTACGTCCTGGCAGCCTGTCTAGCACACAGATATGTGCCAAGACAGTGGAGAGACGTCAGAGCGATCTTCATACCAAAGCCAGGTAAGACCGACTACTCGGATCCAAAATCCTTCAGACCAATAAGCCTAACCTCTTTCCTCCTAAAGACGCTGGAGAGGTTATGCGACAGGCACCTGAGGGAAACGGCGCTGACACAAGCACCACTACATCCGAACCAACATGCCTATAGTCCAGGTAAATCGACAGAGTCAGCACTTCATGCAGTTACAACCAAAATTGAAGTAGCGATCAAAAACAAGATGATGTGCTTAGGCACCTTCATAGATATAGAGGGAGCCTTCGACAAAACGAAATTCACCAGCATAACAGCAGCACTGGTAAAACATGGCGTACATGCTGTCATGATAGAGTGGATTAACAAGATGCTGAGCCAGAGAGTCATCAGACTCGAGGCAGACGCTACCAAACAAGCACTGGTGGCAAAGGGCTGCCCCCAAGGTGGCGTCCTCTCACCACTCCTATGGAACCTAGTGGTAAACGATCTTATTACCACATTGAACAACAATCACCATTATACCATCGGATACGCTGATGATATAGTGATATTAACAAGCGGCATGCACACAGGTACAGTATGCGATGTAACACGCTCAGCACTGGCAATAGTGGAACGCTGGTGCGTGGATAACGAACTGTCAGTCAACCCAAGGAAGACTGAAATGGTAATGTTCACCAACAAACGGAACCTGGGAAATTACCGACTCCCCAAGTTGTTCAATACAGAGCTCCAACTCTCGTCTGAGGTAAAGTATCTAGGGGTAATATTCGACCACAGACTTAACTGGAGCGCACACCTCAACAACAAAATTGAAAAAGCAACAGTCGTATTCTGGCAGTGCCGCAGAATGGTAGGTAAAACTTGGGGACTAAACCCCAAGACCACTTTGTGGCTCTACGAGACAGTCATCCGACCAATGGTAAGTTACGGCGCGATAGTCTGGTGGCCACGGACCAAACTATCCACTGCCGAAACTAAACTACAACGACTCCAGAGATTGGCCTGCCTGGCGGCTACAAGCTGTATGAGGACTACACCAACTGCAGCTCTGGAAGCCATCTTAGGTCTACCACCACTCCACCTTTTCATAAGGCAGGAGGCTTTAGCTGCAGCAGCGCGGCTAAAGAAACAAAATCTCTGGAGACTGCCTAGGGTACCACACACCGAGATCTTATACGAGGCGATAATTAAGGAACCGCTCATGGAAGCGGTAACTGACACGATACCCAGGCAATTCGTCTTTGACAAAAAGTACAAAATACAACTGCACGAGAATCCCCAAGAAGGACTTAACCCAAGGGAGTTAAGAATCTTCACGGACGGATCCAAAACAAGGTCAGGCACTGGCTCGGGAGTATTCTCTGAGGACCTAAACATACACATCTCGACACCATTAGGAGCCCACAACACAGTCTTCCAGGCAGAGTGTATGGGCATAATAACGGCAGCACATGCGATCATCTCCAGAAAGGTAACGGAATACCCCATCCGCATACTTTCCGACAGCCGATCAGTCTTACAAGCCCTACAGAGCCATGTGACTACCTCAGGGCTAATCTACGAATGCCACAGAGCCCTGACAGAGGTAAGTACTATAACTAGTATAACTCTCCAGTGGATCAAGGGTCATAGCAACTCACGCGGGAACGACTCAGCTGACGCACTGGCAAAAGGCGGATCGGAGACAAGGGCAATCGGCCCAGAACCAATACTGCCGTTGCCAACTGCTTGGCTGCGACGGACACTGCAACAGAACACCGAGGTAGAACATCAGATATATTGGTCCAACCTTTGTACCTGCAGGCAGACCAAAGAGGCCCTCCCGACGATCAACCCCGGATTGTCACGGAAGCTGAAACAACTTAAGAGGCCGCCGCTTCGACTCTTGATCGGAGCAATAACTGGTCATGCACTATTAAACAAACATCTTTTCACTCTAGGTGTAACGGACAGCCCTCTATGCAGAGCATGCATGGAGGAAGACGAAACAGCCGCCCATGTCATCCTGACATGTCCTGAGGTGGCGAAATACCGGGCAAGACACCTCGGATCGCCGAGGTCACTTCAGGAAGTCGTCGGCAACGCAAAGGGTCTGCTAGGCTTCCTGGAAGAATTGGGTTGGCACCACTAGCGCCGACCCACTACGCAAAATAGGCGCAACAAGTCGTCGAGTTGCGGAAACCAAGCCCGCGAATCATCATCATCATCATCATCATCACTCCGGTCGAGCTCGCCCATGCATGCCGAACCGTGGCTCTCCCTCGGTATCTAATCATAACTCCATCTTTTAAATCTGTTTGATTAACAAACTTGAATTATGAAATAAACTGAATCGACGCGGCAAAAACGCTGTAAAATAATGATAAAGAAATAAAGATAATGATATAAATCTGTTGATTATGAAACTATCAATTATGCCCCTAATAAGTACTTAATTGTCTACGCAGTGAAACACAAATAACGATCATACAAAAGAGTTCAACGCGCGTCACTGACATACTTATTATTTTCCTTTGTAACTCTTTACAATGCTGGTAAAATAAACACAAACATATTAAAACTATAATAATATGTATGTGTATAAATGGTTTGTTACTTAATCCCTCGACAATGACGTTCCTCCCCCTCTATAATATCAATAATTATAAAACAGCATACATTTTCCTTTTCACATATGTAACATTCTGTCTGTGTGTCTAATATAATATATTATAGTATGCACATATAACAAAGGTTTCTATGAAATCTAAGATTCCAAAGTTGGATTAAATTAAATTTATGATTGATGTCTCTCAAGTCTGTAGTGACCAGTAGACATTACTAGAGTACTACTTGCAAGGTTATAACTTTTGTAGTCCTAATTCGAACAAAAATCTATCTTATTCGTCCCCAAGTAGTCGTTAGACCTCATAAAATAAAAAAATATATCGAAAATTATCGGGACTATAATGAGCCCCTATACTCAGCATGGGTCCGAAATTCAATCAATAGAAATTTATTGGCCAGATTCGCAAAGGCTACGCTTGGTTTTTGAATTTCTCGATTGTGCAAGGCGGGGTATACCTTTTTTGTTATTAGATAATAGGCCAGCGCGAGCTGGGGTCGTCTGCTATTATGCCTCATCTGAAATGACAGTAAAAGTTACGCCCACTTTTTAGATCCTTTTTGTAAAATCTTCAAAGGTTTTTAAAGATTAAAGAATAAGTTTATGGTTACGGGCGTTTTTTTTTTTAAATATTATGCTTTTCATAATACAAGGTTTATTGTATTTTATTTTTATTAGATTCATATCATATGTATTCTGATTATCATTAAAAAAAATTCCGGTAAATTGACGAGTGTATCACATCAATATATGTATGACGTATTCTCTATTATTATATATGACACATTAGTTCTGGAGAGTATTTTGAAATAGAATATCTCATATATTGTAAACCTCTTTTCTCTAATAGTCCTTCTATATAACTACGAATCAAAGAAAAGAATAACTCAATATAGGAATCTCATAAGTAAATGATTTGACAAATCCTGCAAATCTAGCACTTGGTCTTAAAGAAAGGCATGTACAGGCATTTAAAGGTTCCTCAACACGTCCATAACCTTTAGTAGGTTTTTATCATGAGGAGGGTCGTGTGGTTGATAGCCACGAATTTGGTACATGAATGGGCTGGCTCGACCGGAATGATACCACGGCCTCACAGAAAACTGGTGTGAAAATAATGGCGCCTGCGCTGTGTTTCACCGAGTGAGTGGGGATATCGGAGGTCAATACCCCAACCTCTACCCTCATCTCTTTCTCCATCCCCCTAAGGCCGGCAACGAACTTCTGGCGCCTCAGGTGTTGCAGGTGTCCATGGGCGGCGGTAATGACTTACCATCAGGTGATACGTCTGCTCGTTTGCCCGCTATTCCATAAAAAAAAGAGTCAAGTCAAGTCGAGCTTCATATTGGCCAAAATTGAATTGGCAATACACAATTGACCCAATTGTGGTTAGAAGTGTGTGTAGCCGATAAACACTGTTAACTTCCCCATCAGACCGTTTGAGTGTTTAACTAGAACACAAAATTATGTACTGTAGTGTTATGGTTGTGATGGTATAGGTTTCTCGGTTTTTATCAAAGAAACAAAACAATTTACAATTTGTTTTCATGTTTTATGAAATTATATTATCTATACAAATAAATAAAATTGGAATGTCTGTTTGTTATATTAAAATAACCGCTTTCAAATAAATGCATATGTATGTACACACGATACATGTACCAAAATAACATTTTTTTAAATTTTTGTCTGTCTGTCTGTTCTTAAACTCTGGAACGGCTGGACCGATTTTGACGGAACTTTACTGGCAGGTAGCTGATAATCCAGGGAGTAACTTAGGTTACTTTTTTTTAAAACTAGCTTTGTCCCGCGGCGTTGCCCGCAGTTGCTATTGTACCGCGACTAAAACCGCGAGGCTCAGCTAGCGAACTTATAAGATCCTTTGCAATATAAATATAGAATGGGACAAAGTATGGATAAAATCGAAACCCACATATTATAAATAGTAATATTTAATAACACTATGAAATAAACATTAAAACTAAGCTTGGATTGCACTATTAGTGCTTGAATAATAAATACTAATTTAGGTTAATAAATACTTAGCCTGAGCAAGAATCAAACCAGAACCTTCATTTACTTTGTAACATTTGTTTATAGCATAAAAATAGTATTTTCATTTAAACTAACAGTATTTTGTTTTCCATAATTTTATATTTTTTACGAAAGATAAAATAGACCTTGACGGCAGGTAAACCATCTTTTATGAAGGTCGTGATAACGACTGTCATTATCTCTAGATACACGCAAACAAGCTCAAATGCCCCTCTAGTGGCCATCTAACACGTGTTCTGAATGCTTTGTTACATTTACAGCACAATAACTTCAAGAACAAAAGAACAACTTTGAACTTTAAGATTGAGTATTTAAAGAATAGAATAGATCGCTTAGTACCACTGTATCTGTAAAACAAACACCGATTCATAAAGCAATAAGCAAACTGTATTGTATATTTGATATGAAACTTATTTGTATGCGGTTAAGGTTTATATCAGATTGTGTTGATTAAACATGAAGCCTTTTTGCCGTAGCAATAAAAGTTAAGAATATCTCTTGATTTTTAAGGGGCACTTTAAGGCTCTTCTGAGTTCTCTCGTAAACTGATTGTGTTACGGCGATCCATCAAATTGAAGACGTTTCATTGGCTTCTATTGAGCTTTTTGCCGCTCCGTCATTTCCTGTACCCGGAGCCAAGATTTGGACCAAATTTTTGCGAGAACAATTAAAGTTTTTTTCGTCTTTTTTTTTCTTTTTTCGGTCAGTTCGTAAGTATTAGGTTACCGAACGTTAGAAAAATAAGTTTTTTAGAAAAAAAAATACGTGAGTTTTTGGCAATTCTATGGTATTTTTTTATCTTTTGTGATGGCTGCGTTTTGTGCAAGATAAGTAGCCAAAGGTTTTTATTAGATGGTTTAGTCCGAATCGTTGCACCTGCCCTTTTTTAAATTGCGTAGAAATATATCAAATTAAACTGTTTAAAAATTCCTTAAAATTACCATCACACATGATTAGCAGATCTGAGTAATATTAACGTTGTAACTTAATTATTACTATAGGATCATTCTCATATAATTTACTCTCTTTCTAATTTACGTCACGCTTTTTAATTTTTAGGTTGTATATTATTTTCATATTTTCTATATAAAAGTACTACGTGAGAGTGACAGAATCACGTTTTAATTTAAAAACGTATCATTACATACGTATCATACCTTCACAAAAACAATATACACACAAAATACAAGACTTCACTTGTTACATATAGGAACCAAACAAATCGTGATAGAAATTAGCTTAGTACCAATATCGCTTTGCGTTTTTCCACGATACAATCTGCGTCCACAGGTATTTTTAAAAGATATAAATTTTCATGGTAAATCGTAATTAGCAATATGCAATCATATTCTGGGGAAATACTACCAATTCGGATAAAGTATTTAAATGCCAAAAAAGATGTGAGCGAGCTATGTTTGGTCTCAAAAGAACTAACAGTTGCAGAGACTACTTCAAAACATTTAAAATACTTACCGTGCCATCTTTGTCTATTTTTGTTTTGTTTGCTTTGTTTATTAAACATCATCCATCCCTGTTTACACTAGAGCTTAAATCGCGAAATAGAACTCATTGATACAATAATCTGTGCAGTCAATATAGGACTACCCTCTTTGAGAAAAGTGTGTTTATTATGGCCACAAAAATCTACAATAGGATTCCAAGTAGCATAAATGTTTTCAAAAATAAATTATTTCAATACCTAGTAGACAACTGCTATTACTCTGTTAATGAGTTTTTGTCGATTAGAATTTTTTGATGTTGCAAATTTTGCTGTGCAATATTTGCTCTAATGTTACCATGCAGTTTCAATCTACTTTTGTAATTTTAGTTTTCTTTGACAATTTTTATCTAGCTGTGTTTTGTTTTCTATTTCTTGCATTTCATGTAAACATTGTTTTGTATTGATATTTTTTAATTTTGATAATTTTAAGTGTTTGAATAATTTGACTTTATGACCTTTCTGTTTTTACAATATGCACACTGTATAATGTGGTAGGACATAGTGTATCTCTACAATAAGCATAAGATCTTTAACTAACCTATGTTTCCGCAAATAAAATATTTGATTTGATTTGATTTACATTTTCTATCTTTTATTCAAGATGGTGAAAGGTTGGAATATTTTATGCCTATTTAAATATACCTACCTATTTATATCTTATTTACAATTATGCATCATCTTCATCAGCCTGTTACACTTTACAAATATGTATATTTACGTAGCGGTTGCCCAGTGGTCAAAATTACCCATACCATAATTCATTTTATTTTTTTACGGTTCTGCAGTCCTCCTTCATAAAAACTTTAAATATGCCAAATTTTTCGCTTCTCCGTTCGCATAACTTTCGTAATAAGAGTTCAAAATGTTTGTTTTATGTATTAATAATATAGATATGAACATATCGTATCAATACTTCAAATGTTTGAGGGCTGGTTAAGAGTCACCATCAAAGAGCAACTGCATCCAAATTATAACTCACGTCTTTTAAAAAATTTCGCTGTTTTTTTCCTTAAAGGCAAAAATGCACAGCTTCCGGAAAAAAAATGGAATGCGGAGTAATTTAAAACCGCACAAAATTACTACCGTTACACACGTGCAGATAAAAATATATTTTTACCACTTGTAACCAAATTAAAAAAAGCTGCAAAAGAACGCATGTCTCACAAAAAATTGTAGCTTACGCGTGGTTTTAGTTTTTATGATAATATTTACTGTCACGTGTTACTGATTTGTGTTTGGGACTAATGGGTGTGTGTTATCGTCACATTTCCTCTATTTGATTGCGTCAAATATTGCGGTTTAGGCGCCTCGGTTCTTGTCACTCGAGCGACAATAATTTTGATCAGATCTGGGATACAAGATTTCCTGTGTAAAAGAGCGATCCGCTCATCGATCAGTGTTTCCCTTGGACCTTAGAGGTGTGTTCCCCCCAAACGGACTTAGCTAGGGAGTGAAGGGAGAGCTAAGCACCTTAAAATACAGTTTTAAGAATGCTACCAGTATTTATAATCGACTATAAGAATATTTTGCATGTGATGAAGAAATACGATAGAATTGCGTTTTTTAATAACTGAATCGAAGTTTTTTGTATTTTTTATTAAATTTAAGGGTAAAAAAATTTAGTATAAACGTACACAAACCTACGATACTCTTAATACCTATTATCTGAATCATATCAATACATCTACACAAATTAATAAAGTTGGAGTGTCTGTTTGTAATATTAAAATAACCACTTTTTAATAAATGCATATTTATTTATTACACGGTACATATACCAAAACAACATTTTTAACAATTTTTGTCTGTTTGTTCCGGCTAATCTCTGGAACAGCTGGACCAATTTTGAAGGGACTTTTACGTAGCTGATGTATAAGGAGTAACTTAGGCTACTTTTTTGACTAGCTTCACCCCGTGGCGTTACCCACGATACGACAATAACCACAGGTGACACCGCGGGGTCCAGCTAGTACTTAATAAATTTAGATGTATATATGTTTTCGAAGATGACACGGCTAAATAGAATAATTGCTGATATACATAAATTCAAATTCAAAATCATTTATTCAATTACACTAAGACACTAAGTGATTGTTTTTTTATAGGGCGATATGGTAGCACAGCGATAAAGCCGTTAAAAAAAAGACACTAAGTGACATTTATGAACGTTAAATAGAAACTACAGTTAAAAAATCATAGATCGTCCAGTTTCCTAAATGCGTGGAGCCTTATGAGAAGAACACTGGCAAAGAAACTCATGTCCAATCTTTTTTAAATCCAGATATCCAGGTACAATAGTGTTAGTATTATATGAAAAAAAGAAATTGTTTATAGTACACAAAACAGTATGCAAGCTATTGCCACCTGACTTTTATTTTATACAAATGCTTCAAAACTAACCTTCAAACAAAAAAGATAAAATCACTCAGTGATAACGTTGAAAGTTTGAGTCTATTAAACATAGAAATAATTCAAGGTGCTCACATCTACTTACGTTCAGTTGTAAAAAGTACACATGACATAAGGAAATCACTTTCCCATTTTCATAGAAATTAAGAGACACCCTACAATATACAATCGGAAACACCTAAGTGTTACTCAACATCACCTAATTATCTGGCAGTAATCGCTTCCTGTGCTCAAGTGTGGCAAAAACCACCTCTTTGCTAATGCGAGTATCGTGTCAATAGACGCTAAACCTCATTGTCTAAGCCGTGTGAACAGGCACTTATGATGCGGTCATTTGGTGCTGCACAATTCAGTGTTTGTCACCATTTGTGTACTATAAACAATTTCTTTTTTTCTTATCTGACGTAACATAAAAAAAACAGGCTGTTTATTCAAATTTAATTTCAGTTTAAGTAACAAGGTACGGAGACAGGATGGGACATCACATACACCTTGAAGATTAATGTGGGATTTTGTTGAGAAAGTCGTTCATGTAATTACAATTTGGGCTGTTTGAAAACAATTTTCTATCCGGAAATATACACATACCTTGTAGAAAGTTAATCAAGTATATTTACTGTTATATTTAGTTCATTAACTTCTTTATATCGTTTATTCCTTTTTAAATGTCATTTTGAGTTTTTATGAGTTACCTTACAAACTGTATTAGATTGATATAAACCGTAAATGAATACTGAACCGATTAAGGTTTTTATTTGTACACAGAACAATGTACCAAAGTTCTGTCTTAAAGCACCTAATGCCTGGATGAGCGAGCTTTGCTCGGTTCTTTGGTAATTTTTCTACAAATGAATCCTAGCTAAGTGGATTGCTTAATTAAAGGTATTACATTTGTAACATCAAAAGTATTACGTGTACATTTAAAGTCTACAAATGAACTTTAGCAATGTCACCCTTATGTAGGCCAAACCAACCAGTTTGAGCTACAGATAAAGCAATACCCTTTTGATTCCATTACTTTAGATTTTCTTCCGTACCTATATTTTCTTTTTCTTTTAATTAAATTTTAATTTCTCTTTCGGAATTCTGGTAAGTATGTGTGTGAAACTAAATTACTAAAAATCCTAAGTAGTAGTTTTTAAATTTCTGTTGTGCAGTAGGATTTATTCGCGATAACACTATTTAGAAAATTATGATACTAAATTTAAACGCGCTGTAGAAGTCGCGAAAGCCTTATACAGTTTTTTAAGTTTAGTTTTACTGGAAGATAGAGTTGCGTAATGAGTTCTATTTGACGACAGTTTCAGTTTTAATAATTGCCAAAATGCCTTAAATATAGGCGTGTAGTCGTAACAAAGGTTGCGATATTAATACACATCTCCCTTTTAATTTATAATAATAAAAGTTTGTATAATACAATTGTCGGAACAGAAATTCATAATCGCTTTTATCTCGCCTTCTGTCCCAGAAAGCTGTATTTATCGAATTATTCCGATAACCACCGGTTTCCTTTGCTAAAACTGACGCCTTGACTGACCATGAATCAATATTAGTATCTTTAATAAACCAAAGGCCCGTGAAATAGTCATTCTCGCCTTAGCTCATACTAGTTGTTAAATGCGGCACTTCGGTTCGAGTTTCCTTGTTGAAATATCAAAGCGTAAAGTGTGAACAGCAACCTTACAAGTAACAGCTCTGATATCAGCTGTTTTCAAATATAAATGTTATCTCGTTGGATTAAAGATCAATTTTAAGCCATCATTGCTGTTCGTAGCAAATGTATCATGGTTTTAAGTGAGTTTTACCAACAATATTATCTGAATTTCACGCAAGAATTATTTGTTTTAGATGAGGCTGTTTCGTCAACGAATTTTGTTGAGATGTGAATTTTAACAAGACAACTGTCGGTTTTTACAGGTTTGTGATTCCGAACAGATATTTGGTCTCGTTTTGATGAAGCTGGTTATATAATACTTATTTGCCTGTTTTTTTTATGGGTAGGTAGGTACAGTTTGCAAAATAATATGTGAATAACTTTTTTAACTTTATCTTTTTGGTTTTAATTCCAAGAACAAGAAAATCTTTATGGTTTTAAATCCATTCATTTTAAAATATGTATTATGTATTAAAAATTTAAAAGTAATTTTAAATAAATGAATGAATGATTATTCTTGTGAGCTTTTAATTGTTTTCAACTAAAGGTACCTTCTTTAAATACACATATTACATCTAAATAACTTTAATGCTTAAAATAGCTTAAAATAGTTATGCATTATTTATTTTTGATTCCCTAATAATTTTGACAGATGTAAAGAGAATGTACCATTTACAAAAAAATACAAGAAAATATAAGGACAGTCACATAATTTGGTATTTTTTAAGACGCTTATTACGTAATAAAGTCGCTTTAACTCTAATTTAAAGATATTTGTAATATATTATAAAAAATCAGTGCATCGTTATAAAACTAATGGAAGATTTCGATTCCAATAAAATGAGCTTGACATCAGTAGTGCTTTAAATTTCCAAGTGACACGAATCTTAGAGTCACCTACAAAACAGTCGGAATAAATCTTCTACATTTGCATTCCCATGGTACACATACGACCACACTTTAGAAGTAAACTATTAGGTTCAAAGGCACCGCCTCACAGGAGAGCCGACAAAGAGGCGGTAACTCTTAGCCGTGGTCACACAGAGACAAGGGTACGAACGAACCCACTATAGCTTATCTAACCACACGGGACATATGTAATATAGGATTTAGCGTGAGGCAATTTTGCGGTGTGGCGGTTTCGTTTCCTCTAATGTCTTAACATTAAATCTTGCAGTAATTATTTCGTTTAGACGGTATCCGCCTTACATGGAATTAAAATTAGCAACATTGAATAAAAACAGTTGGTCATTTGTTTGATTATTTTCTAGTAAGTTTCGTTTACATTACCAGTACATATATACATTTTAAATCGAATTTATAAGGTTTTTAATAGGTAGTAATTTTGAAGGTTGTAGAGCCACGCTGATTTCAGCTCGAACGGACTGGCTCGACTGGGACGGTACTACCCTCTCATAGAAGTTCAGCCCAAAGTGACGGCATTCGTGCCGTCGTCTTTCGTTAATGAGTGCGATACCGGAGGCCCCATGACACAGCAGTGTCTTATTAGTGTAGGTCATCATAAATGGTCGCCATCACTTTAGAATTCTGCTCATGCTCATACCCAGCAGGCGGTTCAGAGGTTTTATTACTTAGCAGTGTACCTAAAACATTTTAATGAAATATCTTGACTTATGGAGCCTTGAAGCTTGAAGTAAAGATTGATATTTTTGTAGAGTTGTTCATAATCTTTATTTTATTTTAAGCCTCTCAATAAAGCGACATAGTGTGGATCACCATGCTGCATTGTCTTCATTTGCAATGAATATGGTGACCACTGCTATTGAATTCTGCTGATGCTTCCCATCGGACAGAGAAGAGTCATTTTGACAGGCTCAAATATATAAAAATGGTTCAGTGTTATTTTCAGCTTTAAATGTTTATTTAATTTTAAAATAGAATAACATAAAACCGTTGCTTAAACCTAACTAACGCTTATTGCACTAAATCAATTTACGTAGGCAACGGTAATGTTAATTTGACATTAAAAACTACTCTTTATTGCTCTACTTGCGTAATATGTAAAAGCATTTAATTCGCCTTTAATTGATTAATCGCTTCCTGTAATTATATGTTACACTATCTGCGTCCTGCGGTATTACAATATTAAACAGTCAGACAAACAAAAATTTAAAAAATACATGTTTTGATATAAGTACAGCAAATACTTTCAAATGCATTTAGTGAAAATCTCTTAACTAGAAATTGCAAACACTCTTTAATTTTATTGTATAGAAAAGTTTAGTTATCATTAAATATGTTAATCATTATTTGTTAGTAGCAATTTATTTTTTATAATACTTGTACTATTGTCGGTAGTACCGGGATACATAAAACACATTCGTTTATAGTAGTTAAGGTTTTGCTCGACTTTTTATACAGAAGATCCGTAAAGGAAATATGGGAGTGCACTAACACAAAAACTTTTAGGAAGGCTTATCCAACAGTTAATGAGGGAAAAGTTACTAAAAACTATGGACTCCTTCCTAAAACTATTACACTTCTTTTTGGCTTCGCCGTAACAAAACGAACTCGTTGACTTTAATTGGAAATCTAGCTTTAGGATGTTAGACTTAGCTGTCTTCTTTCTAATTCATATCATCAACAACCCATAACGTCCCACTGCTGCGCTCGGATCTCCTCTCAAGAGAGGTTTAAGATTATACGTCCTCACGCTGGCCGAGTGCGGGTTGGCGACTGGCAAGACATCGTTGTGGCTACATAGTCTTGCCGTTGAATGTTTGAAGCCGCCTAAAGGCCTCCAACTAAGCTTCATGACTGTTATCTTATGATAACAACTGGGACTGACTTCTTAACGTGACCTCCAAATCACGGAGACGCTCATGGTATCATGCCGCCAGCGGTCACCCATTCAGGTACTGTCCGCGCCGTCGTTGCTTACAACAAGTACAACTGGGCTATGAGCGTCTAATCCATATAAAGTTTAGGCTTTAGTCCAATACTCACTATGTCTCTGAGCTTCATCCAGAGATTGTAGTTTTTTTATGGAATTAGAGGGCAAACGAGTATACGTATCACCTGATGGTAAGCGATTATCGCCGCCTATGAACACCTGTAACACCAGAGATGTTACAAGTGCGTTTTCTGTGAGGCCGGTATCACTCCATTCAAGCTGGTCCATGCATGACGAAACGTGGCTCTCCCACGGGAAGATGTTATAATACGTACCACCAACCAATTACAGCATCATACTCCATAGAAATAAAAAAATGCCATATGCGTAAGGCTTCTACAGAACCATACATAGTTACTATGAATAATGATTTTCGAGCAAGAACTATACTTTACGTGAAGATTATGGTGCAAAGCTGCCAATCTCAAAGATTCATAACCAGCAGCTGTGACGGAAGGTAAGTCAACATCAATGTAACGGCTCTAAACCGTGAAATCAGTCGCGAAATTCAAAAGCCGAAACGTATCGTTGTATAGAATACCAAGTTTAAATCAAAAGACATGTGTTTGTAATACTGACACCCGTACTATGACGAATCAACGAAGAAAGCCCGTACAAATCTCTAAGAAATAACCGAAAAACCGAAATTTTTCAGCGATTCGTTCCACACAGATTTCACGGAGCCCTATTAATGTATCCTGCGTGGTATAAAACCTTTGACGGTCTTGCCATAGGGCTTGTCAACCTTTTCCGTTAGATCGTTTTAAAATTTTGAACTCATAAGTTTTAAGTTTCTAAATCATAGAGTCGCAAGTCTCTTTAACTTACGTAAATAAATATTTTTTTAAATGAATAATAATAATATTCAATAAAACAAATAAAATGAACTCCCAGGATGATAATAAAGAGAGTTGAACAAAATGGAAGGCGAAGAGGATAGTGAATGTTTTAAAATTATAATGTATAAATATCCAAAACATTCAATATCTGAAAAAAATATTATTTTAACTACAGAATAATAAAGTAGTCTATGCGTACTAAAGTAGCTTTTAGTTTATTACCCCTGCAAAGTGCGCAAAGGTATCACTTTTGTGTCCACCGTCGAATCGGAACGAATCGCGGACAGAATAGCGACCGATTTATCATTCTTAAATGCTAGCCAAAGCTTTGTACACACTAAATGGACATCCCCGGTTACTGTCAAATGTCACGTATTCCTGATTGTACCCTTACACGTAGGTTCATATTTTTTATAAGGAAAACGTGAATATTTGAGGTGTAGTTTATCTTGTCCCATAAATTCTATGTTTTCACGTTTATCTTTGAAATAAATAGATAGCTATTGATACCGGTACATTGATATAAGCACGTAACACCGATCAGTCTAAATGGGGAAGTGTTCTTAACACAGTTATCGAAAAAAATTATGTTGTTGTGAAATACGTGTATTTAGTATGCATATAAAAATCTCGTATCACAGTGTTTGTTATCGACCGCCTCCAAAACGGCTTGACCAATTTTTATGAAATTGTTATGTTTATTTATGTAGGTCCGAGAATAGATGCGAACTTCCCAGGACCGGTATAGTTGGCGCTTCTTGGGGGAGAACTTGGTTCAGTTCAGCAGTGGACTGCGATAGATTGATACTACAGAGAATAAATCGTAGGCAATTTTGAACACTTAGGAGTTAGGTTATAAGGTTCCCTCTCTAAAATGTAAATTTGATGACAGTCATTTTATTTTATACAAAACCATTTCCATGTTTTACATTTGCTAGTTGTCTTTTTTTTCGTACAATTTTTAATTTATTATGTTTTGGCAACAAAAAATACTTAGAACTTCAAATTTTCACCCTCTACATTCAACTACTATTTTTTACCAAATTATTTACAAACGCATAGGCATACTCAAAAAAAATAAATATCTTAAAATAATCAAACTCTAAACTTTGTAAATTAAAACAAATTACTGTAAATATTCCTTGTAATTTTGATAAACATTTAATGATTTACGAAAAAAATTATTTTTACTTTACCAGTCGTTTCGTTCATTCTTATCATATTTCTAGATTATCTAGAATATTGCCCCTAACTTTTCTGTTGGATTCCACGTAGCTATTAGTTCAGTGAATATATTAGTACTAATTAAACTTCGATTATTTTTTCTTAATAATGGGTCATACTGTATATATTACCACCACTTTAGTACAGTAATATATTTTTCACATAAATGACAGTAGCTGCAAACCACAAGCTGCTGACCTTGGAAAAGCTTATAAGTTGCATTAAGTTGAACAAATGCACTTTACATATTTTACCTATTTTAATACTTGTTCACAAACATAAATTAGTTACGTTGGCACTTGTTTCATTAACATAAAATTTTATGTAAAATATTCTACACGTAACAACAGTTTGCAGTGTTTAAAATATGTTATTTTTGCAATGATCTGTGATGTTATCGTCACATGACAAACAAGTTGTTTTTTAAACTACACTTTAATAAATTAATGAAAAAATATTCGAATTATTGATTTCAGTTTTGATATAGAACCACTTCATTGAGCTCATTATCATAACTTAAATTAAGATATACAAAGAGCCGAAATAAGCAAAACGCCCTCGACAAAACGTTTTTTTTTTACAGAATTCATACTTTTTTAAAGTAACGTGTCTTAAAATGTTTTCATACCCCTTATATACTAAGCTGCAGGACTTAGAGATAATCACTATATATTTAAAATAGCGCCGAAGTGATCCTACTCTACCTGGTGGAAAGCATAAGTAGCGGTTACCATACTTGTTACGAACGCAGACTGTACAGCATGGTGACCCCACACTATGGTCGATTGCTATGCTTCTTAAATTCTCGCTTGAAGGACCCATGACCACAGTAGGAGTGAAATATTTTCCATAATGTGACCAGCCCCTTAGCCAAAGGCAAGTGTTTCTCGTCGGATCTCTTCCTACAATATCTAACGCTTTTATTCTCTTTCATTATTTGTTTTAACCTCTCCTCGTTGGTCTTGTGGTTAGCGTAAGTGACTGCGGATCAAGACGTCTCAGGTTCGATTCCCGGGTCGGACTGCTGTTGAGTTTTTCTTACAATAAATTGTCCTCAAGGTTGCGGAGGTCCGATGCCAGTTATTCAGGTAAAACACAAATCTTGGGACTAATAAAGGCTAGGAAGATGATTTTGTTTTAACCACGCGATTTATCGTTGTAATATTGTCATTCTCATACATTTATCAGTTTTCTAATCACGTTTACATTTGTAGAATGTCAACTTGGCTAGGGAGCAGTTTGCTCGTTTTACGACCTTTAAATAAAGCTGCTGTTTGTTACTTACAATTCTTTATTTTTCATGATTTTAATAAAATAACAGATTATGCATTACTGTTTCCTAAACAAAAACTGAATTTAATTGAAATAAAGTAACGTAGCTCTATTTTAATGTCGGTTCACAGAATTAGGGTCATGACCTGTCGTTCAGAAACATCAACCCCAATTCACAGGCATTATCTGGCAACCCCTCTGAATTTAAAATAGACTTTTAAATTTATCAACAGGTTTTTCTGAGAATTGAAGGGTGCAGATTCTTGTTAACCGACTTCAAAAAAGGAGAAGGTTATCAATTCGACTGTATTTTTTCATGTTTGTTATCTCATAACTTTCGACTGGGTGAACTTTCAATTTGGTTCAGTTCTTGAAGTCGCTTTTTTTGTTAAAATTTGTGATTTATTCAAACTGTTTACGAACTTAACTTAAATATAGAATGCATGATATCTGCGTTCGTCGCCCTGTATTTGTTACCAGTCTACTGTGAAGGTAAAAGGAGTAACTTCACAGACTTTGCAGACTTTCTTCAGATTTTACTAGTATTTATGTTATGGTTTTGAAAGACGGGTGTAAGAGCGAGGCTTCTTTTAAGCCCGATAACCGTGAAATACACGCGGGTGAAACTGTCTCGCAAAAGTTGGTTGATAATAAGGATCAAATGTGGGGAAAATGTGTGGCTGTGTGCGGTGCCGTATCTATGGCGATGTGGCGTGAATTTCATTCAATTAATATTAATTAGTAGCTATCATTGTTATTATTCAAATGCATTATGTAAATTTGTAATAATTTAAACAAACAACATGTCGTCAATGTACCTGTAGTAATAAAATGTCTTATATTTGATAACTAAACTTGGTAATTGTTCGGGTATAAAATTTTATGACGTAGTTTTTTTTTATTGGAATGACCGAATGTCGGTTAAATTCCAACCTGCGATAACAATTTACCTACTTTATTTGAATGATAAAAGATTCGTTGTTGTTTTTGTAAGTATCTATAAAAAAATACTGAATGTTTGAAGCAATATATTGCCCATCGATTAATTTATGTATTAGAAACGAATACGCAATAGTTGTACCTAATAATCTTCTACATAAGGGAACCGGCGGGGACTGGATGTGACAGACCAAACTCTGTGATGTGGACAGCAGCACTGGACTCCAATGGGCTGACGATGATAATGATAATCTTCTACGCTTTATAAACTATAAAAATAAAATCCACCACTGAAAGAAGTTTTGAAATCAGACCAGCGGTTCTGAGATTCGCGCGTTCAAACAAACTCTTTAGTTTTATAAATATATTAGCAGAACCACGCAACCTCGTTTGCATCTCCTATTGGCCTTAGCGTGATGATATATAGCCTATAGCCTTCCTCGATAAATGAGCTATCTAATACTGAAAGAATTTTTCAAATCAGACCAGTAGTCCTGAGATTAGGGTGTTCAAATAAACAAACAAACAAACTCTTCAGCTTTATATATTAAGTATAGATTAGTATATAGAGGTGAAGATGAATGTATTAAAAATATTTAAGCATGTTTATCAACAGTCTAGTTATCTTAGTTTTGGCTCTTCTAAGATGTGTGTGGTTATAACTTTTAGTTTATCTCCACTCGATGAGAAAGACCTAAGAAACATTTCTAAGCTGCTTTCAGATGTAAATAAAAGATGTACATATGTAATATCCGATACATATCGTTTTAAATGCAAACTGGTTCTGTTATTTTAATCGATGTTCGATGATTTTAATAATTTCTTGCCAGTCTTTTGACAATAATATTGTTTTTTTTTATATTTAGAACTATGTTTACTTAGTGTTTAAATTTTTAATTAATTTATAAACAAACTCATGTGCTTATCTCATTATTCATTAATGTTATTTAGCTTCAGGCAATGCTTGTCTTATTTTCAACTATAAACTTACAGCTTTAAAGTTGGAAATAACCCAGAAACGTTTCTTAAAGCTAATTAACCTTTATGAATTGGGGGATTACGGAGTAAAGTTTATAGTTATAAACATTTAGGTGCTATGTAGGATTATGGAAATAAAATTCAGTAATAAAATTAATACATTAATGTTTATTAAGATTCGGAGATCAAACGAAAGTCTTGGATTCTTAACTAACTATATCAGTCTAGATTACATAAACTTATCAACTAATTTATTACAATGCAAAAATTATAAAAGAAAAATTATCATAAAAACAGTTGACACAAATGGAAGAATTCATCAAAAAATTATATGCAACCTTAATTAACCTTAAACTAAACTCATTAAAACTTAAATGATTAATTAAATTGACACATTCGGCCCACTTCTGTAAAATTTTCACAAAAAAATTTAGAAAAGTTAAATTTACAACCATTACAACCATAATGTAGTTGAGAAGTAATAATGATTCTTACCAACAATTAACTACCTTACTAACTATTAAAGCTTCATTTTAAAATGTTAAAATTCACACCCTACTTATATCTTAAATCTAATAAACTTTATTTATCATTTCTATCACACAAAACGTAAAGCATTTATCTTACACGTTAACGGAACACTGTGCACGCCTATACTTAAAACTAATAAACTTTACTTAAGAACTAATTAAAGCTTTCAAATATAAACTCTGATATCACAGACACAGCCTAAATACTAATGGAAGACATTGAATTAAGAAACAGAAAAGAAGCAGAATCGATACGCATTAGACACGATATACATTCAGATTCTATAAGACGGTAAATGATCGAAAAGCCCGCGGTGTACTTACTTTTGTATGTATATCATGACTCAAGGGTTTAGGTGATAGCCGGTGCATTGATAATTACAATGCAGTTTATTAAAGCTGTCTACCAAAACTTGTGACAATTTACTGTTAACACACTAATTTAAACGACAACACAGCGCCTCAAATTATCTGCTAGAGATCACAAACATTACTTACTAAATCACATAAAAGAAACGCTGATTAATTATCGATCACTAAGTCTAATGGAGGACGTTGGATTTGTGCCATCAGGCACGTTTATAACTACTGTTGGAAGACACGATTTTGTTTTCACTGCATTTAAGTACCGAATCAAGAAGAAGTTATGTTTAAGCTAGTTACAAAGGTTACATACGAAGCAGTTTTTAGAGACCGAGTAGCAGATTTCCCTCACTTCGTTGGCCATGTTCTCGCTGACCTCCAGATCATCGTTGATAAGCTCGAAGCGGTTGTTAGCGATGTTCTGATTCTCAGCGTTGTCATTTTCCTCGATGGGTACCGGTTTCACCGCATCCACGGGGTAGAAAAAGTCCGAGAAAGGAATGAGAACAGGTTCCTCGGGGTATGCAGTCTTGTGTGATGGTAGGTCATTGCGTGGGCCCGAGTTGGAGATCAATTCTCCTAACTTGGACCAGCACTTGTTAAGATTAACCCGCGTTGAGGTTGTCACTTTACGAGGAAGTCGTGATTTCGAGCTCTGTAAACAATAAAAAAGAATATATTAGTCGTGAAATATGTGACACAAATTTGTTTAGAAAGAGTTGACGTTTGAGATGATAGCACTTGAAGTTAGAGTAAATATAAAGATACATACCTGACGATTTAAGAGCTTTGCCCAGGGTGAGCGAGGCGACGAGACCTCCTTGACCTCCTTCTGCGGGGATTGTTTTTTATCGTTAGCTAAACACATCTTAACTATTTACTACGTCTACTGTTATACTACGAACTTAGTCTAACAAGTTACGACTACGTATTTACAGAAGGTGCGATTAAACACAGAGCGTCATACACGCACGGTGCGTTAGCAGGGAATGATGGAGTCGGGAAGGGCGGGCGCTCTTTTATAGTACGGGCCCCGTAGCTCGCGTGCATGCGCGTGCGACGGGAGCGGGGCGAGCGCGCGCGCAGCACGCGAGCGGTAGCGCGCGCCTACAGACTTGTTTTTACGAACAACTTCTACGAATAGAGGCTTTGACGTGCCGCGACTTGGAATAGTTACAAAGTTCGATGATGCTCGTAAAGCTTTATTGATGACTAACTCGGACTGATGTGAGACTTAAAAATCTATTTAATATATTTTGTTTCGCTTTCGTATATGACTCATGGTTATATTTGATTTTACATCCGATATCTCTGTAACATAAATCAGTTTTCTTACAGATTTAATGTTTCGAATATCAAGGCATCGTCTTCGTTTTTTTGGGTAACGACCGCCTAAATCAAGAAAAGGTAACATTGTGGTATCGTACAATCGTACAAGCAGTTAAATACGCCATTGAATTAATTTGATAGTGTATGCCACAACTTTCTTCTAATAAATATTCTAGTTTGGACGAGTAAGATAAACTTAGGCGCTGATACGATACCTAGGTACCAGTTGGTTTTGCGCTAGCGTTCATTCCGTGGGTCCTTAGGCGATTTCTAGCAAAATAAACAGCACAATCTATGTATTATGAATCACGCCGTGCAGCTGGCCATAGGATAGATAAGTTCCTGTGCAGATTTATCACTGTGCGCCGGTGTCGCTTCCTGTGATTAAATCGCATGCTCTTGCACACAAATCACAGACAGACGACTGATAAATCATTTCCTTTGGTCACTTAACTGAAGGATACTCGATAACTAAATTATATTTATACTAGTTGTTGCCCGCGGCTCCGCCCGCGTATATGTCGGCTATCACGGCAAATAGTAGCCTATGTGTCATTCTGATGTATAAGCTATATTACTGTAAAGTTTCATCCAAATCTGTTCAGTAGTTTTTGCGTGAAAGAGTAACAAACATCCAAACATCCATCCATCCTTACAAACTCTCGCATTTATAATATTAAGTAGGATTATAGTAGGATTAGATTATAACGAAAGAAAAGGTGCAAGTGAACGACTCTCATATCAATATGGGTAAAACAGAATCTGTACAAAGTTTAGGGTCAAGCGACCCTATCTGTTTGGCAAGTAAAGTCGGGGTCAGGGTCAGGGTCATGGGTTTAATTTTCATTGAGTGTAGTATTTGTATGCATGAATATATTTATTTGCATTGTTATGGGAGTATGAGCTAAGTATGTTTTGTGAGTTTTATAATTATGAAAAAAACGTCATTGAATATGTTTCTTTGTATGTTGTTCTCATATAGGTTTAAATTTCACTATACAAACTCTTAATAACTTATACTATGTTCCATATTGCATAATAATATAATCAACAACACGTAAATTAGTGTGTATAATAAAGATAAATAAAACAAAACGTTACTGCTACATCGTTTCAATTTACATTATGTAGATTCTGTCTATCTATATCTATACTAATATTATAACTAAAAAAGGTAAAGTAAAGTAAAGGTATCCCTCTTTTCCTTTCCTTTACTTCGTTCCCTTCTTTCTCTGGTCAATATGTCCATCCAAAGGTTGCCTGGAGGAGATTGCTTTTGGCAATAAGGCCGCCCATTGTACACATCTTCTTGAATTTTAAGTGTAATAATTTGTAATAAGTGTACAATAAAGTATATTATATTCTATTCTAAAGTTAATGAGGTTTTAGGGGAAAATCTCTGAATATCCTGAACCGATTTTGAAAATTATTTTATCAATAGAAAGTCACATTATTTTGTGAGTGTCATGGGCTGTTTATTAATCCGAAAAATCGGTCCGGGCTGGGGTCTCCTCTCAGGAGAGGCTTAAGGCCATACGTCCCCACGCTGGCTAAGTGCGAATTGGGGGCTGGCAAGACAACGTGGTGGCTACGTAATCTAGCCGTTGGATGATTTTAAGCCGCCCAAAGGCGTCCAACTAAGCACTCGGTCGTAACCGACTGCTTAACGTGACCGAATCACGGAGACGCTCATGGTATGTTGCCACCAGCGGTCACCCATCCAGGTACTGATCGCGTCGTCGTTGCTTACCCTCGGTGATTGTTTCCAATCTCCTTTGAAAAATGATCAACGCGATATCCAATATAGACGCAGATGGAGCCGCAGATGGATGGATCATCATCATCAGTCTATCGCAGTCCACTGCTGGACATACGCCTCTCCAATTACATACCACTTGGTTCGATCCGCGGCTTCTCGCATCGAGCTCAGTCTCATACAAGGAACCTGTAACAGCAGTCTTTTGCTGATACAGGTTCCTTGTATGAGAGACTTCAAATGTTATTTTCCTAAATAAACAATGCATAAATATGTATATATTTAAACAACTATTCATAAACATCGTTACCGACCGAAAAATATTTTCAATTCATAGATTTTTATCAACACAAGCGCTTGAACGATACTAAGACTGTCTTATAAGACACCTTTTTTAATTCAAAGATTTTATCAAAACCATTGTACGGATTCTTTGCATATAGTTGTAATAATATGCAAATAGTACGAGAAAAACGATTTGTAATACGATACTTGACTAAAATGAACCATAATTTTGGTCATAATGGTCATTTAGAATGCAAGGCAATCCTATTTTGTTGTGTTATTTTAGACATATTCAATTAAGATAAAAATCTCAATTCGTATTTTTAACTGAGTAAATATTTATTAAAGAGAAAAGTTTATGTATGAATTACGGACAGTATGGTTCATAGCAGCCTGCTATATAACAGTTGTTTTCAGGTTTTGAAAGCAATAATGGTGAAAATTAAGAATAGAAGAATACAGTTAATTACGTTATAAATTTATTATAGTTTAGGCTCATTAAAGATGGTGATCCCTTTTTGAAATATTGGTTGTTACGTTTATTAATATTAACTTTATGTGAACTGAACTTGTTATACCTATTTGATTAGACTTTCTTATAAGATTTATAAAACCGAAAAGAAATGACTTTGTAGTGTTCGAAGAAAAAAGAAAGTTAAAGTACAGTAAGGGAATAGCCCATAAAGAACAGGAATATAATTATATTTTAGTTTTCTAATGAAGTTGTTGAAACATACGAATAAATATATCATTAACAATAGTCTCAACAAACGTCAGATGTCCGTCCGTCAATATCCAGGAAAATATCTTTCATAAAGAAAAAAAAATCCCAGACAAAAAGAAAATTACTTTTTCTGTAGTGTTGCCGCGGGTAACAGTTTTTTTTAGCAATACTAAATCTAAGTTTAAATGGTAGCGCACAAAACACAAACAGCCTGCGTATTGAGAATCTACTCTCTAAGATATACTCGAATAGATGAATATAATAATAACCTTGTTTTATTGTACAAAAAACAGACACTTCGTAAACTACGTTAAATATTTCCTAAACTCCACTTACTTAATAATTCTTTACACTAATAGTGCTGATAGCGCTATCGCATTAAATGGAACATTTAATCGCGATATTAGCCACCGTAACTCAAAACTATGTTCTAGAAAATTAAAATAATTTCCATGAAATTAAAATACTTAATATAGATATATTGTAAGATGTTAAAATATCTTATAAAAACAAACAGACAGGGACCGTTATCTTTAAGTGCGCAATTGAATTCTTGATGAACTCTGATGAATTTAATTTTCATTTAAATGTGTATAAGCAAAATGTAAAAACGATTTAATCACCATCAGCCTATCGCAGTCCACCGCTGGATAATCCATACTTATATTATAAATGCGAAATGATTTTTTAAATATGGCGATAACTGAATTTGAGACTTTTTTACTGGTTTTTATTAAATATTAGATGTATGTGTATGTTCAAGGGCATAGAGAAGCACATTGCGAATAAATAATTTGGATTATTGACTTTTGAAACTATCGTAGACTACTCAATTACTTGTTATGGACCACTTTTCATATAGAAATCAGATTAACTTAATCGTCTTGGCGTTTTTTTGAAAGTTGATACAAATGTGTACGATATTTGTCATAAATTGAGCTCATGTTGTATTTTAAAATTGATGATCTTTTGAATTTGAGTATGATCATCATAAATTATAATCACCTTATTCATAAACATTATTTAAGTTTAAACAACGGTTTTATGTTATTTTCAACTCAAGTTTTCAACAAGTTTATAATTAGTGAGTTAGTAATTTGATCGATTTACTGAACTGATTTTTTCTGATCCCGTTGAGTAATATTGAAGTGACTGCAGGTTTTATTTCTTTCCGTATTTTGATTCCAATTGGAATCGGTTCCAACTCGATAAAAAAGAACTTCAGGTAACGATACAGAAATTATGTTTAAAGATCTGGTTTAAGCCCTGTACATTTTAATGTTTCTGTTTATTTCGCATTCATTAAAATATCAACGTAATAATTATCAATATTGTTAACATTGTGTACCGGTTTTTGAATATTCTGACGAGAGACAGAAACTAATAATACGAAGAAGAAGAATTGAGTCGGTTTATTACCTAGATAATGAGGCTATTCGTTGAGTCTTCTCATCTTCATGATTATATAGATTTAGTAGATAGCTTTTGAGATGGATATCATCATGATTTTGTCAAATATTATAACCGAGTTACATAAATTAAATAATAATACCTAATACACGATTCGGACATCTAACACAAAACGCCATCTAGTCCCAAACTAAGCAGAGTTTGTGTCGTGGGTACTAGACAACTGATATAAATACATACATACTTTTTTTTGTGAATACATACGTAATATACATAGAAACTGCCAAACTCCGAAAGAAATATTTGCAGATCATACAAACATTATTGTAAACAAAACTGTAACAGTACTGCATCATGTGCTGATGCAATAGTACGATAGTTGTTATTTCTAGTATGTACCTGTAAAGTGAAAAGTCATAGTAAAATAATACAACATTCTAGAAATTTAATTAAACCTACCCAGGATGCCCATCCATTAGCTTAAGTAAAACCTGACACTTCAGAAATCAAGTTTGATAATGCACCCAACGTCCATGTAACTGATATCTTCCACTCTGAAGAATTTCATAACGTAATACGTTCGTCAAACGAAAAAAAAAAGTTGGACCACAAACCGACCACGTGCAGTGGTTGGTTTTTTATACAAAAAAGCTCACTTTTTGCCCCTTTTCTTTGGGTAGGGTTACAAAATAGAACTTTGTATTCGGCGCGTATCAACTGTGTGCTTCTACAAAGGTATGTATTGTATGTGAGTGCATGTGTGTGTTTGTGTGTACAAAGTGTGCACAACACACGTTCGTTGATTTAGTTTAAGGGGATTTCGTGTCGTTAATTGTGACAGTTTGTGTGGGTTTAATGTCTGAATGTGATGAGAAGTATTGTACAAATTTGTTTGTGTTGTTTTTTCTTTTGTTTTTAGAGTCGTATAGGTATGTGGATGCTCAATAAACTTGCTCCTAATTTCTTTGTCTCTAATTTAACACCATTTAGAAGTAAGCGCTTGGGCCCATAAAATTATGATTTCAAATCCCATCCAGTGCATTTGGATAAATTTAATAAAGCCATTTGTCTAGTTTTAAAGTTTATCAAGAAGTAGATATTAGACGTTTTATAATATTAAATTTAAATATAATTTAAGGCATCAAAAACTCACAACCAATAGTTACTATTGACAATTACAAATCAATACATAGTATTTTGTTACAACAAGCTAGATATAACTTTAGAATTATACAAAAGAACGCTCAAAACATTACCTTAAAAGTCTTCCCCTAATTCGTAAATCATTATGCCCCATAGGAAATCTATTACCAAACGATTGTATACCCACAATACATTATGGGTACCCATCGTTATTATGGGCTATAATTATTCAAAGAGTATATTTTTCAATAAAACAATCACGTGGGTGGATAAGTGCGTACACGCACGCGGCGCCCGCGTCACAATGACATTCCAACGCGGCTGTCACTGTCAGTTGCTATTATCATTATAGTAATATGTTACAGTCAGTTTTACGAGGGAAATTTAGAAAAGTCTAAATATTTTATAGGTTATAACAATAAAAACATATTATACAATGACTCTGGAACTGATATTTAAAATTATACATTGTATTCAATAAAACTGGAATAATTAAATAGATGGTTTTCTTTAAGTATTATTAACATCGTCTTAGTAATATTTGTAACATACAACATTGCATATTTGAATGTGTAAATATCATGATTTAAATATGCACAATGCATTGAGTATACCTGATCCAAAGCCTTCCATTGTCAAGCTGCAAAAACCTCATAAAAGAGCCTCTAACTTTGCAATCAGGAAATTAAATATAATTAAATAATGGTAACAAATTTAATCGTATTTCAAAATAAGAAAATAAATTAGGCGTAGTCCCATATTATAGTGAAATTAAAACATTAGTGAGAGAGAGTGGCGCTTGGCAAAGTGGGCTTACGCATGCCACGCGTCCATCGCGTGACAATATCGCACAATAAGTCAATTTATTAACTCACCCAGTTAAGGCCAGTTAGTCATGCAGACATACGTGACAAAATTATAAAAATAACTCTTTTGAATTAAGAACAACTAACCAAGTAGGTAGTGTTGTTATTTTATTTCGTTTAGTCGATTTTGTAAAAAAAGAATAAGGAAATGAAATCGATAAGATATTTTTTTTTTGTCTGGACATTTTGATGAAAACTGACTTAAATGTTTATCAGCAACCACACGAGCTTATGATATTAATAAAGGTTATCATGAACCGGAGAGGTGTGACAATCATTTAGATGCGTCGCCTATTGTCAACGAAGGGTTTTATTAGTATGCATACCTATGGGCATCTATCAGAAGGTTAGAATTCTTTATTGATTATTAATGAAGCAGGCACACTAATAAAGAGTGTAATGTATTGAATTTCGGACGTTGACACTTATTTAATGTTATGGTTTTATTTAGGTACCTACCTACGTTATATCTTTTACAATTTGTTTTTAATTACCGTGTTCTTTTATGGACATATTTTTGAAGACGTTGTTTTATTGGATCAAAAAACTACACATGTATAAATACTTTATGCATAAATACTGTATTAGACTCAGAATAAAGTAAAAACATAGTATTGTTGAAATGGTTTTTAAAGGTCAACAAGTGTGTATGATATTAGTATTAATTTTAAAGCTTTAGTACTGTAAGTACTACAGTCATTATATTATGGGTGCCTACATTACATGTACAACTATTATCATAAATTATAGACGCTAAAAAGATCGTAACATGGTAGCTTAATAGAAGCTACAAACTACGATCATTATCATTCAGCTAACTCATAGTAAAAAATCACGCTTACACACACATAGGGCACCTGTTAAAACACATAAGCGCGAAACGATGTAGAGCATAACGTAAACAGCCCTTCTACGGGCACTTACTTAAATAAATGGTGTAACATGAGCTTCGCTTACCCCGCACGCACACATGCACACGAACACGCGTGCGGACAGGGAGTGAGCGCGCGCGCACACACTCGTGGCACTTCTAATCGGCGCTTTCCTTCGCGTGGCGGGCGTGTGTGTAGCATCCCCGTTAAGGGGCGCAGGTGTGGTGTAGTGAATGACGCAGCCGTGGGAACACAGCTCAACCCCGAGTTCCCATGCTCTCCGCCACCTGCCACCTGCCGTACTACGCATAATTCGCGTTCGTAAATGAACGGTAGTGACCACGTGTGCCCAGTTTTTTTTCATCTCGCCGGGGACGCGGAAGACCGGTGGAGTCCAATTAATTTTATCTTAATGATACCGGCCGCTCAGGGGGTGTGCCGATGGAGATTTTACTAATATAATCGATTGCGTCAATAAATTCGTATTATACGAAACTCATTTCATGGTTTTTGTTAAGATTCCTATCCATAAAATCCCGTCAAAGAAAAATTAATAATTATCAGGATGAAACAACATTGTTTATTAGTACACTTTAAATGAAAATTAATAAATATCTTAATAAAACTATTATTGAGAAGCAACCATAATAACCCAAAAAATAATAGAGCAAAAATCGTCTAAATTTACAATTATCTCCCTTTTAATCTTGTCTTAAAATTTATATTAAGCTTAAATTTGATTTTTGAACAGAATTATCATCCTCATTTTGTTTAAGTACCAGTTGTACGTACTACTATTAAAATAACTTCAACGATTAATTTTATTTCAATTTCGGCTTCATCAAATCAACAACAAATTACTAAAAAAAAAGTATAATGTGAGGTTCCATTATTTATTCCTGATTATACAAAACAAAAAAAAACAACCGATTCGAATTTCAAATTTAACCCTCTCAAATCAAACAAAAGCCGTTACAATAACGATCACCGATAACAATCGTTCACCCTTTCGACCTTTGGCCAATTTATTCCGATACCTGTTAAAGTACCTGTTCCGTTTTTGTTCCGGTCCGGTACATTGTGTTCCGGCTCGTGCACTATGACCGTTGAAGTCAGCGATGTCACCCTTAAGGAAGCCACGTATTGTTAATTATAACGTATGAATTAAATTATCAATGCTAAATTATTAGGGTAATTATTTGTTGGCGCTTCCTTTTAAGGTAACCGCTTAACTACAATAGAAAAAGTCAAGTAATATATTTCGCATGAATGTCAATTTTATTAACCGACTTCAAATAGGAGGAGGTTTCTCAATTCGACCGTATATAATATATATATATTTTTAATGTGTGATCGCGGATAACTTCGTGGTTTATGAATCGATTTTGATGATTCTTTTTTTAATGGAAAGGAAATGTCCCAACGGTGGTACCATAGGACATTAATATCTGATGATGGCATCCAGTCGAACCTTGAAGTCGGTTTTATTTTTATTAAAATTGTACTTGTGTTTTGCCATTTGACCAGTGGTGAAACATTGTAAAAATAAATTCAGTTGATAAATAACAAAAGACATTCTTTTTTTGAAAATACTGCTGGCTTTTGCAAATTGCGTATTGCGTAACTCAAGACATGCATAATATTTAAGTTACAACGGCGGCGAACATCACACGCCGGGAAGTAGCCTAAGGACACTGGCGATTATATACGACCTTTTGCAGCTAATCTTCAATATTCAGGCGTTAATTTATTTTTAAACACAAATAGTGTATTCAACAAATCTAGTTTATGCAGAAATATATTCTGTTTTCTTTTTTTTGCGCTACCTCGTTGACTTTTATAACAAATGCATAACTAATAAGTCTTTGTGTAGCAAGTGATAATCCTTTGCAATTTGATTCACTTCAAGATAGAGTAATTAAATGTCTACGTAAGATATAATAAAGGTATCTAAGTTAGTTAACTTTGAGTTTGCATCTACAGAAAGTTGTCAGAAATGATTGTTACTTAATAATTTAACAAACAACGTTAAAACGTTGAATCATCAAAATCGACGACGAAGTTATCCATGAACACATATAAAAAATATATATGTATATGGTCGAATTGAGAAACCTCCTCCTTTTTTTGAAGTCGGTTAACAATTACTACTGGCCTAACACAACTGTTTATAAACCTACTGATATTTAATTAGTAATGAAAGTATCATCTTTTCCTGCTTGTATTACATGTACCTAAATGTATTATTTACATACATGTAATGTAATGTAATTTTCATCAATAAAATACCACAAAATTAAAAAACAAACCACATAGACTTGAAGCATTACATTAAAACTTGTCACAGAATAACAACTGACTCATTAAACACGGTTATCTTTAGCCAAAGTGATATTTACCTCGGTCACTGATTATAGTGCCAACATGTTTCTCAAAGATAATTACGGAGCTGGAGTCCGAGGGCTCGATGCCCGCGGGGTGTAATCATCGAATCTCATGTCATATTCAGCTACCGTATTGAGACCAAGGTTCTGGGTGTCGAAGACCTGTCTTGCTAAAACACTTTTATATGTTGATGATTGTTTTCTTTTTTAAGACTACTCTCGCACGAAATACTCATGTATATCCTTTACAATTTACAATGTAATGGAAATAAAGAAAATTCAGTCTCAGAACAATAATATGTAGATTATAAAAAGTGTTGTCTTTTCTGGGGATCGAATTTCACAATACTTCCTGTAGTAAACGGGCAGGCAGTACCAATTTTTGTTTTGAAGCTTACATTCGTTTCTTGATTGATGTCTTATTCTGTATTCCTATGTTTATATACCTAAGAAACTTGGGTCTTAGTGACGTAAATTTTAATTACTACGTATTGAAATCAGGTCCAGGTACATTTATTAAAAGATAAATAGAAAAACTCTAATCTATATTAGAGTAACAACTATGTGTTACTAATTTTCAAGATTCAATTGTCAATCTTGTTGATATTATTTTATGATATTCTCGTTTAATTTTGAAATGAATATTTCAATAACAGATTAATTGTAACTATTTATCTTCTTACGTAATATTTAGGATCATATTAATGTAGCAGTACCTAAATACGTATAAAATATTATAATTGTGATTTGCTGCGGCATCACAGAAAGAAAGAAAGAAGAAAGAAAATCATTTATTTTGGCAACAAAAAGTTATCATTCATAAAATACAAAAAAGAAAAAAAAAGGTAAAATTGAATTGATGAAAATTATCAATTCAATTTTGCAAAGCCAATGCTACATATAAAGAAGCAAACATTGTGAAACAAAGTCTTCCGCCGCGTCTGTCTTTCTGTTCGCGATAAACTTAAAAGCTACAGATACGGATTTTTATGCGGTTTTTACCAATAGATAGAGTAATTCTTGAGGAAGGTTTTCATATATAATTCGTAAAATCTTTGAGTATATTGGCTAAAATAAAACGATATTTGTTGAAGACGTCGGATAAAATAAAGCCGCACATTTCAGAAAATCATAGGCTAAATAATATTTATCGTAACGAACCCGTGCGAAGTCGGGGCGGGTGGATAGTAAAAATAATAACTTTAAGTCATTTGAAATGCGAAGTAATTTTTTTGTTCTTCTAGTATTAGCCGCCAAAATGAATCTACTCTGGCTGATGAAGCATGAGTAGAATCAAAAGCGGTGGTCATGCCATCACTAGTAACATATATCTAGTTATATTAACAATTATTTTTACGGGAATTAACGCGATCACTTATTAAAAGGTATTATATACCTCTGATTTGCCTGACGTTTCGACCAGGTTGCACTGGCCCTGGTCACAAGCTCTGAAAGATAGTGTAGATCTAGTTAGTTGACTTTTCATTTTTTATCACTTAACGCGAAATTCTAAAAAGTGTCAACATTATATTATGTTAACTCCCACTTTGTATAACCATGTTTGGATGTAGGTCATTATTTTATCTCTTAAGAATGTGGTGTTTCTTCAAAAATAATTACCTACACATTTCAGTGCATGACAATAAACAGAACAAATAAATCTGAATTCAAAATCTAAAGTAACTTAACAGTATACATTTTTCTATTTTCTTTAAACGAATTTTCTAACAGCTAGAGAACCCTATAATCAAAAAAAATAATAAAAGACGACTTGGGCTTAAAATAAATATTAAAATATGAACTTGTAATAATGACAGTGATGAAGGCGAGAATTCTTAGAAACATATACGCCCACATTATACCAGGTTTCGTCGCACACTCTTCATGCATTAGGCTAATAGGTTCCGTAGATCACCGATAACGCATAAACCTCTCATTAATTCTTCTTTATAATTGGTCAGATGTATCTCCATTTAGTAGTCAAATGTGTAGTTAGATATTAACCAGAATGTTTGTGAAACTATATTAATCTAAAAGAGAAATCGTGTGTTAGTCACTATGATCACACATCTCCATCACACTTTGTAGTCATTAGTAACTACCAAGAGGCAATTAATTTACTAATAAATGTTTGATGCTCGTATTGACTGCTATACTATTCATATGGTTCGGTTATAAAGGTATATTATGCATACCTACGTTATGGCTCTGATACGGAAACGACATAAGGTACCTGTAGCTCAAGCAAAGCCACAGGGAAAAATAGTAGATATGAAATAATTGTAAGTACCTACGTTTTGTATTTTTTTATGTAAGTAGGGGCCTATCAAAGTGACTCTGCTCTGTCTGATAGAAAGTATAAGCTGCATAAGCAGCATAGTATTTAAAACATACCTTGTGTAAATGCTTGTACCTTTACTTGAAATTTTTTTTTATAAAAACAAAACCTCAGTTAAAACATTTGGTCGTGAAGTGAACTATGAAAGTTTGAATAAAAAGGAAATAATTTGGAGCAAATTAGCAACCAGTAAAAACATTTTGTAGCTGTAATCTGCATTCGATAGGCCCGCCGCCGCCACGGGAGGCACCACGGCGTGTGCTGTTATAACTTCCCAAATTGATTGTGTGTATAAAGAAAACTTTATTTAGTATACACATAAACTATAAAATATAAATTAAGTTAAAATGCACAATGTTGAATGTTCAATATTTAAATGGATCTTTCGCATTTAAATGGTCTCTATTAGTCGCTTTATGTCCGAAGTACACTATATAAGGCATGGTGATCATAAAAATAAAAGTGTTATGCAAAGAAGATCCATATCTCGATTCATAACACTTTTATTTTTATATGGGTTGGATACGAATCCATGATAATTATTGGAACGTGCTGGGAAGAATGTTTGATCTATGTTCTAAAGTTAAAAGTAATTAATAATAATAAGTCCCTGTACCCGAAGTCGGTGGTCTACTATTTTTATATTTTTAAATGTATTTAAAAATGTAAATAATATGTGATAGTCGGTAATAAAGAGAATAATAATAAAAAATATTTCGGACATCTTACACACAACGTCATATAGTCCCAAGCTAAGCAGAGCATGGTTATGGGTATTACACAACTGATACATATACATATAATCTTTTTTTGTAAATACATACATATCATACATAGGAAACAACCAAACTTCGAAATAAACCTATATTTTTCTGTTTGGATATCGCGTGGCGACTGCTATCCTCAAAATGGTCTCAATTAATCTTCATTTATAGTGCTAAATAAGGGTTCATTTATCTCGGTATATTAACTTAGACGCCACCACGGTCTCACATAAAATCGGAGTGAAACAGCGCTTGCGCTATGTTTCACCGAGTGACTGAGGACACCGGAGGCCCATACCCCTCCCTCATCCACCTCCCCATCCCCCAGAAACCGACAAAGCACTTGTGACGCCTTTGGTGTTGCGGGTGTCCATGGGCGGCGGTAATCGCTCGCGGCCGTCAAGCGATACGTTTTCTCGTTTGCCCCATTATGGTATATAAATATATATACATATATAATGTTGTCAAACATTGGAATAATGAACCCTGTGAATGGCGACTTTTTGTTCAATTTACAAAAGTTATTAAAAAAATACTTAAATAGTCTTATTATAAGAGTATTTATATACAAATAAATACATGTATACGTATAGAGAAATGGTACCTAAAATAATTATTATATCTCAGAAGTCATTAGTCGAATAATTATAATAAGATATCACCAATGCATCAAAGAAAAAATCTTGTATTAAAAAAACAGATTCTTGAAACCACTTTCTTTTTAAAATTGCACTTTTTACACGCAGTAGTACTTACATCAACGGTGATAATTCAATAAGATAAATATCACGAGAAATCGAAATGTTACAATACTTACTTTTCCGATTTTTGTTTCGAACTTTTTCCGACCTATCATTTTCTCGTATACAACTTACATTTTTAATGTGCCGTATAATTCATATGTTTGTGTTTCAATAAGCCAGGTGACCTTTTTACCATCAGTATGACTATACGTTTACTTATCAAATTAGAGGTATAGGCAAAAAACGGAAGACATATTTTCTGGTAAATAGTTATTCATGTACATAAAACTCTACATTTAAATAAGCCCTTAAATATAAAAGGTTTTATTGTCTCACATAAAGTACCCTGAAATAAGGGGTAATTATAGTTATCGGTAAAGGAAATATCCAGTTTGAAACAGAAAACGCGTGACTTGTAATTTTTTACGCAGTATTTGCGCCCATAAGCAATAATTTTGAACACTTGGACTCATTACAAAGCGTGCCTATAATGACCTAGTACTTAGGTCATTAAGTATTATTTTTAAAAAGTTTGCTTGAAATCATCGTGAGGAAGAACTCGTACTGGCAATGGGTATTATCACGGTAGCATTATTCTTGGCATAATGATCTGAATGTATGCTTTTAAATGTAGAAATACTTGTAAATGACTTTGTAAAAATGTTGCAGGACAGAACAGCTTTTAGAACCGAGTGTTGCACAAGTACTAAGAGACTTAAGATCTGATACCTAAACTAAGAATCACTTCATTTTATTTGACTTTCACTGATTCAAGGTAGTAGAGCCACGCTGATTTCAGCACGAACGGGCCGGCTCGACCGGGGCGGTACTACCCTCGCCCAGAAAATCAACGTAAAATGACAGCGATCCTGCTGTCTTGTTTCATTGGTGAGTGCGAGACCGGAGGCCCAATGATGCAGAAGCATCACTAGCCCGCCATGGTGTGTGTCGCCATGCTGCATTGTTGCATTGTCTGCATTCGCAGTATGGTGACCACTACTCTTGGATTCTGCTTGTGCTTTCCATCAGGCAGAGTGGAGTCATATTGGCAGGGCCAAAAATAAAAAATAAAAAGACTGCATCGGTGGCGCAGTGGTAGCGTATGCGACTGCTGTGCTGGGTTCTCGGGTTTGATTCCCGGGTCGAACCGAATGTTTGTATGATCTGTAAATATTTGTTTCTTAGTCTGAGTATTTTCTAAGTATAATAGGTATGTATTTAGAAAAAAAAGCATAAACGTTATAATACCTACCCATAGTACAAGCTCATACAGCAGAGGGGTTACTCATAAACTTCCATATTCCATAATAAATTTTTTCCTACATATGTTAATAAGTATTATACAATAAATACGTACTTATTGGTTTAATATGTATTATATACTCTTCAATTACTGGATGAATTAATTCAGTTTCAGTGATCAGTTGGGCCATGAAAAGACACATATTATACCATTGTTGAACCTATTTATTTGAGTATATAATATACCGAAATAAAACTTATTCTTCCTTCTTACATAGTCACATTTACGATAAAAACTTATAGCTTTTTTCTTCACGCGACGCCACTTACATCTCAATTGTCAACTTACAGACCGCCCAAGACTATATAAATGAATGCTAGTTATAATAACAGCCGCTTATAAGTACATGACAGATGTACCTGAATGAAACTCTGGCATCCTGCAACATTGTTGCACCCACATGTTAATAGTTTTTCTGTTGGCCGTGATTTCCAACAGCAATGTATATAACGTATATAATATGTATATAACGCGTTGGATTGTTCGCAAGGACTAGAGTGATGTGATAAAGATACATACTAAGAATTCCTATAAATTTGAATGTAAGTTTGGTTGTAACGCTTTCACACGAAAACTATTTAACCGGTCATCAAGAAACTTTTGACACATATTCTTGGATATATGACATAAGTATAACATAATTTCCGTTTACTACACATCCACATTTTTCATTTAAAAAGCTAAGCTTTTATTGTGATACAAAACCACTGAAATAAAAATATTGTAGTTACAATTATTACTAAGCACTATTAAGTCGTGTCAGCTAAACCAAATGGTAGGTACTATAGGAAAAGCATGAAACGCAAAATTTATAATATTAGTAAAAATTACACTAGACGTGTGTCCCTAGGTCGAGCTAAAGAGAATAAATAATAAATACTATATAGATATGTGTTCGAACACAAACGTCACACATAGGTACCTTTCACTACGATTCAACCCTTTTTCATAAACGTACAAAGCCAAGGCAAGTCAATGTACACCTCTGCAACTTACTAACAAATATATTTGTAAACAAGATACCGAGTTTTAAAAGTATAATTATTTAATTCCATATACAGTCATTATAGTATAAGTAGATGAAATCTTGATACCACTTAACATAATCACTAAATAAATAAAAAGCCGTAAAGGTCACGTACGTTTAACGACTACAATAATTTAACCATACCAATTAAGGGAGACTCGATAAATTTAACTAAAATAAAAATGTGAAACATACGAGCTCTCAAAGCATCGCAAAAAAATCATTGTAGAACGATAACTGAGCCGCACCAAAAAAGCAAGCAGTATCATTAAGCATACAAAATATGTTTTCCATTTACACAGACGCTTCGAGGCGGTTATAATTTTGTATACGCTGAATGTTTACTCAGTAAGAAGTGCTACGGATCGGTAACACCTGCCGCGTTTTCCCACGACAGCGTTCGGCTATCTTCGGGTGGAGTCGGGTGAACTCGGGTGCGCGGGCAACGATGGTTTAGTCATAGAATTATGCATATAAGTTTATCTTGTCACGCGACTAAATCTCTGTAGTGCGTGGCCGTAATGGTGTATAGGCCTGATGAGTTCATTAATACTACCTACGCCTTTATAGAGTTACGTGTAAATACATGCAACCACTAATTAAAAATCTCTGGGATAAATGTTACGCCTACACTTGCATGTTTTGATAGACTTAAAACTTGAGAAAGCTTCGATATTTCTTCTCAAAGTTAGTACACTTGGAACCTAGTCGAAGTTTTATTTCGTTGGTGTGGTTTTTGGGTTTGCTACGCCACTTTGTATTTATTAATAAACTTTATGTAGGCACTTCTCTAACCTGGAGTTTTTCTAATCGTGTATACATATTTTAAGGTAGCTATACAGGTATCTATTCTACCTTGTTCAGACTTATAACTTTATGAACCTTCATAAGCCAACAAAAAAACAATAGCACTTGCATGCTGGTTTCTTTACAACTTGTCTCTGAGTTGATAATTAATTTTATATACGAAGATGACATCGTAAAATAATAGTGCGTGCATTGAAATAATATCGAAACCTCTATACGAAACAATTATTTATACCACCTACCGTTACGTCCATCTAGGTGTACCTCAAATAAAAAACTCCAGCTTCAAAATAAGCTCCAACAAAACAAACTGTTCATAAACAACCTCAAGCGAGCATCTCTTTATAAACAACACTATTTTTAAGTCCACTCCGTTACTATTAAAACGAAAACAATGATACAAAATAGTAATAAAAAACGTACCTACGGTCCACTTATGGTTAGGCAATGGGCTCTAGTAAAACCTGCCTGGCAGCGTAGTAAATGAGTAGGCTAAATAAATAAAAAAAAACTGTAGTCGGCGCATGCGCACCGTTACACCTAGGTAACGGACCGGACAGTATTGTGACAACTAAGCCTTGAACGGCGAATGGACTGTTTATTTTGTTGTGGAGATAATTAGCGCTTGTTGTAATTGAGGATACTGGTCTTACTGGCAGTACGAAAAGTGATATAACGGTATTCTCTTTATGTATTCATTAAGAAGGATAAGAAAATATGAGGACTACATTTTGGAGGTCTTTTATTTTGGTAATAAGAAAAATTTAAAGAAATATCTTTACGTTATCCTGGTGTTATGATTAACAAAACTGTGTCCATGTACTTAAATTACAAGATATACAAAAACAAGTTCATAAAAAATAACTTTAAAAACTAAATAAAACATTATTATAAAGAAAATCATTTATATGCAAGACCTTTAAAGATAAAATACTTAGTTAAGTTTCGTTCAAAAACAACTTAACGAACTGCCAAAAAGTTTAAAATTAAAAAAGAAACATAATTCGTGACACATTAATTAAAAATCAATATTGGTGAGTGCAAAAAATGTGCACGTACTCGGCGCGACGTACCTATCGTGTCTTTCCTTGCGCGGTCGCACCTGCCAACTTCTCCCACGGTATTACACACGGCCACCTTTTTGTTTTTTTTAATTTTTTGTGCATAAAATAAGCACTTTCCTTACAATTTTGCAATTTTCGTGCCCGTGTCTCGTCACTCATTTTGTGGCGCGTTTATGAGAGACAATTAACAGTAAAGTATTTAAAACGTAGTTTTTATGTGAGACTGTGAAGAATGTAGAGTTTTATAATGATTTTGGTGATAATAAACGTTTTAAAACCAATTTTCATAGTAATTAAGCTAGTACGCATTAATAGACATAACACATAAAAATTAAACAAATACCCAGCCGTTGTACTTGATGGCGATAGACCTTCGTTATTTAATGATAACAATGTGTTTAAAGCAGTTAGATTTAGACAAAATTTAAAACCTAAAACACTCAACCATTTCAACTGAAATAAACTTAAAAAAAAAGCAGACGACACATGTAAAGCAAACCAGAGTTGCCGCTTATACACCGATATATTAGATAAATGATTAGGTCTAACTGTAATTAAAATTCCGGAGCTTAGTAGGTACTGGACCATTCAAAAACCTTTCCACCTGCTGAAAGAACAAACTGAAGAAACCGATACAATTTCACAGTCTATAATTAAACTGAATTTTGACATATTTTTTGTAACTGTCAAGATTTTAAGTACGGCAAAGTTAATTTAAAAAAGAAGTAAAACGAAATCCGAACTCTATGGTCAAAAAAAAAAACACGATCGAAAACTGAGCGAGGCGAAATATGGATGGGATTGCAACAGGTGTGCTATTGTTATTGTCCAAATATGCGTACCTCTTATATTTGTGTTTCATTGTTCGTTCGAGGGCATTAGGGCAAACCCTGATAGATCGTGATTTTTTTAAGATCCCGATTCGTCACTTTTTTTATTTCAACATTATGTGGAGCATAGTGATTTACCTGTTCGGTTTTAAAAGTTTGGTCTGATTTGAAAAACAGAGTAATGAAAAAAATATCTACTTATTATTATTAATTAGATTTTAGGTAGGTATATGGTATACACTCAATTCATCATCATCATGAACAAACTTTAATAGCATAGTCCATTGCCAGATAGGCATAGGTATCTAGGTCTATTCTTGAAAGGGAGGTGTAGGTTTACCTATCTTAATTACAAACTTATCTAGGTATATATATCTATAAGTATTTATACGGTCCTGTTTCGTTGGTGTGTGCGAGACCGGTGGCTCAATGATACAGAAGCATCTAAATTAGTCGCCAGTGTCAGTCACCATGCTGCATTGTTGCATTGTCTGCATTCGCAAAATGTATGGTGACCACTACTCTTGGAATCTGCTCATGCTTTCAATCAGGCAGAGTAGATTTACTTAGGTAGGCCCTTATAAATCCTATCTAAAAAAATCTGCTTAATTTCTATTTTTTAAGAAATTCGTTTTATAAATCACATTGATACATCTATTAGAACTGTAATTAAGTAATGCCTAAGTTATATTTCTGTTTTAAAGTTATTTCATATCTCTAGAATATACCTATCTCAGATCAAAAAAATAAGTTGTAATGATCTGTGATACCTATACACATATAGTTTGTACAGTGCAGTAGCCAAGTTGTTAGAGGTTTATCAAGTAGTATCCTCATGTCTCAATATATTTAAGTTTACCTACTTACCTTTAGGGCGTAGGTCACTTAGTTTAGCTAAGTTTTTCTTCTTACTTTACTACTCGACTAAAAAAAGTAGTTATTGCATATTCATATACTATACTAGCGGACCCACGCAACCTTGTTTACGTCTTCTATTGCCCGTAGCGTGAAAATTTTCCCCCGTTTTTGTAACATTCTTCATTGTTGCTCCGCTCCTGTAGGTCTTAGCGTGATGATAAATAGCCTATAGCCCTTCTTAATAAATGGGCTATCTAACCTTGAAATATTTTTTTAAATCGGACCAGCGGTTCCTGAGATTAGCGTGTTCAAACAAACAAACAAACTCTTCAGCTTTAAATATTAATATAGATTGTCGGCTCTGAGAATCATGTGCCCGCTCACCACCGTCGCTCACAGTTGACTAAACTGTGTCCGACCCCACATGCACTGGAGATGACATAATGCTTCCTTTTCATTCATTCACAGTACAATGAGTAAGCGAATGAAATAATTCATTACTAGTGAAGTGACTGATAATAGACACATACACTACAGTAGCTTATGTTACTTTTAATATCATCAACTATGCCAGTGCCAGTCAAAGTCCCGTCAAAATCGGTGCACCCGTTCCAGAGATAAACCGGAACAAACAGACAGACAGAAAAATTTAGAATTGCTTTTTTTATGTAAGCACCATACCGACTTTGATATGCATTTAGTAAAAAGCTGTTAATTTAATATTACAAACAAACACTAAAAATTTATACTTGTTTGTATGGATGGATTAAATTAAGTAAATCTTATGTAAATGGTTAAAATATATTTCCTTGGATTAGCTTGCATACCTTTTTCAGTATTTTTTTATTGCAATCTATGATCACTTAGAATTTATTTTATTTTCTTGCAATGCAGTGTTAACATAGACTTATAGAGTACCTAGGTATACACATACCTAGGTAGTTAAATGTAACACAATGTGAACTCAAATTAAGTGTTCAGACAAAGTACCTTACCTACCTACTTATGAAAAATTGCATCTAAAAAAAAATCATTAGACTATCTATACCTATCGCACAACTCAGTTACATTATTAGGTACAGTTAATTAAATTAACCACTGTAGATACATTGCATCAAAAAATCCTGTAAACGTTTAAGATGGTTTAACAACATTCTTATTAGATACAATTTGCAGCTTTTCTCAAAACATAAAATAATTTGGCGCGGAAAACCTCATCACGCCTAGGCTAACATCGGGCCGTGATTGGTTCAGTTCTGACCAATAGTAACGTTTGTTTCGGCCCACAGGCGTTCGCGCGTACGCCTTCATAAGTTCTATTTTTGAATTTAAATAGATTCGAGAGTGTTCCAATTGTTTAACCGTTGTTTGGCTTTGACGGTTTTCTTCATTTTGTGTTCTCTAGAACACTCATCCCATGCATTTACACTGCATTCATGTATGGAGACGTGTGTATGGAGATATGCATGTTTAAATTGTAGGACAATTTATGTTTAAAAACTGATGAAATGTAAAGATAAGATAATAAATATTGTGTACAAACATAGATCTATGTGTACAAATATTAGAATTTATAGTGAAAATACGTAACCAAATATTTGATTCTGGAATCTATACCCACCTAGTAAAATGTAGGTGGGTAGGTATACTAAACGTGTCATTCAAATACATGGGGCTTTTTATTCTTCTTCAAATACCATCTTCGTATCGAGGTTTCGGGGGGCTTATCTAAATATAAAACAGATATTGCATAGATTGTTGCTTATCTCAATTGATACTATGGCATCACCTTTCTAAATTACTAGCCGACCCACGCAATCTCGTTTGCGTCTCCTATTGCCCGTAGCGTGATAATTTTCCCCCGTTTTCGAAACGTTTTTCATTGCTGCTCCGCTCCCATTGATCCGAGCGTGATGATATATAGCCTATAGCCTTCCTCGATAAATGGGCTATCTAACACTGAAATAATTTTTTAAATCGGACCAGCGTTACCTGAGATGAGCGTGTTCAAACAAACAAACAAACAAACTCTTCAGCCTATATTAGTATAGAAGTATAGATAACATTACGTGAAATTTGCAGATTTAAGTAAAAAATGAGAAGTAGAAAGAAACTAAAGTGAATAAAAGAAAAATACTATTTCATGGGAGTTTCGAGGTATAACTGGGCGTGGCTGTAGATCTACCGGTCTCTATGTAGTGATAGTGATGAACGTAGCAAAACTTACTTCTAAGTACCTACTTACGTACATTGTAAGAAAGCCCAAGCCTCCTTACTTTCTTACGATTAGTTTTAAAAACAGATTCAAACTAGACATAATTTTTTATGACAGGAACTCGTTAAAATAAACCGACTGAATAAAAACTTAAAGGTTCCTTGTTATTATATACTGTTGGGTATTTGATGGTAAATTATTAACAAATACCAGCAACTTATAACGTATGCTGCCTTTGCCGTTTTTTCCTAAATTGGCAAGGAGGACGTTGGAACGTCATCATCAAAAACCCATAATGCCCCACTTCTGGGCTCCGGTCTCTTCTCAGGAGAGGGTTAAGGCCATAAGTCCCCACGCTGGCCCAGTGCAAATTAGAGACGTACTCACTCTAAAAAAACAGCAAGTAATTGCTTATAGCACCCACCCTTTATGTGCCATTAGAGTTTTGAAAGAAGTTACGAAGAGAATCTGTAGCTCCTTTTCTCGACTATTCAATTTTCTTGAACGGTGTGACATACCTACATAAATGTAGTGGATTCGTATAACTATTGACACACACAGCTTTGGTATAACAGGGCAGATAACTTTTTCGGTGATGGTGCTTTCTATAGGTACATAATATATGTAATTGAATAGTTACGAAAAAAAATTATTAATCAATCTAACTGTCTTATAACAAGCTCTGCTTAGTTTGAAGCTAGTTGGCACTACGTATCAATTGTCCGAAATATTAATTTATTAAGTGAAAATGCATGAAAGCATTGTTGATCATGATACAGGTATGATTAATTGGTACAGGTGTGTTATATTGAAAAATTATGTTTTATTATACATTTTATATTTAGGTAAATTGAATTCCAGTTTTCCAATTTACCGCCGTAATTATAAATATTTTTAACGCCCCAGATACAGAACTAAAACTACAAAAGTAAAACCTGCAGAATATTAATTGAAATGGATGATAAATCTGTCGAAATGCAGGAAATTAACATCAACTGTACGAAATGTTATCGCTTTGATACGATAATCTGGATACTGGAATATCCACATCATAAATCTTAATTTGTGATTCGTTCTCGAAACTGTGTACTCGTGTGAGAACGTAGGTACATGTTTTGTGCGAAGTAATCACACTTAGGTATAAAAACAGGCCACGTTTTTGACGGGTCACGCGAAGTGGATGAAAAAGGTGTGGTTCTGAAAATTAATAAGTCAATTTTAGATAGGATTTTAAAATTTAAAGAACAGTGTTACTAGTGGAACACGGACTTGGGACTAATCCCTCCCACGCGATCACTATTGAACTCTGAACATCAGGATCAATAGCAGTGATACACGAACACGTCAAGCTACGACACTCGGGAAGTTCCTGGAAAAATTAACTGTCTTAAAACCCGTAACGTAAGTAATTAGAACAAAACTGGAGATATTGGAAATACAATTAGTCCACTTCCCTCCTTAGCAAAGTAGGAGACAAAATGAAGTCAAAATAGACGCATATTTTTCAAACCTTGAAGTAGCATGGATAAAATCTTATGAGTCATAAGTGAGCGTATTTAATAACTATAGTAGGTAAGTATGGAACGGCTAGGGCGACCTGGTCAGAACAATGTCAGATAATTCAAATCTCAAAAGTTTAAACCGACGATGACTTTTGACAAAATTTATGTGATTCGGGCGATCAACGTAAATCTATTCACATCCTATTTATTAAAATGTCTTCAGTAGTTCAGGCGTTACGGAGCCTCTGCCAAAAAAAATCTTCTTTTTGGCTTCGCAGTTGTCGGGAAACAAGCAACATCTTCAAAGTCGGTAACATCGAAATATTTTCACCAATTAAATACTCTAAGGTGATAATCATAATACTTAATCATAGCTTAACCGTATTGAGATAGTTCTGCCTTTTTTAAAGACAGTTAATAAACGTGCTTGAGATAAATTAATCGTAACTTTCACAAAACAATATTGCTTACGAAACCTATCAGGATAAACCTTGGCCAAACATTTGAACCAACATTTTAATTTGCTCTGCATGTTTATAATGTTTTATTAAACCCCATAACATCCCATAAGAGTTATGTAAACATTCATTCGTAAAGAGCCCGTGCTCAAAATGAAACAATCTTATATTTTTAAAACAAATGTCACTCGTGTAGAAACTTTATAAATACAGGTATTATGATTCCTAACAGTTACAATAACGTGTATCAAGTATTAGGTATTAGTATATTGTAATGCTTCCGACTAAGTAGAAGTATAATTCCAGAATCCTTAACCCGTATATAATCATGTGATGACACCGTAGCCAGTTCTGTTACTTCTGTTAGATACATTGATACATATCTGCCTCGGTGGCGCAGTGGTAGCGTACGCGACTGCTGTTCTTGAGGTCTTGGGTTCGATTCCCGGGTCGGACCAAATGTTTGTATGATCTGCAAATATTTGTTTCGGAGTTTGGGTGTTTCTATGTATAATATGTATGTATTTACAAAAAAAAAGTATATAAGTATTCATATCAGTTGTCTAGTACCCATAATACAAGCTCTGCTTAGTTTGGGACTAGATGGCGTTGTGTGTTAGATGTCCCAAATATTTATTTATTTATTTATATCATTATTTCTATAACAAACGGTTCTGGGTGTCTGAGTGTCGTCTCCGATTCAAATTGATATCTGTTGTACAATAGTGTTCTTCATTATAGTATCAGATTGAAGTTGATATCTAGAATGCCAAATGTTTGCAAAAAAGACATTTACTTGGAAATATAAAGGCATCGCTCTGCAGTGGACTGCGATAGTCTGATGGTGAAAATTAAACCCTAGTGAACTGCACTGTGACTTTTCTACAATCTTCAGAAAATCGCCAACTTTTGTTTCCATTGTGTCTACAGCGAGGCGCCAACAATTTGAAAAACACTCCAACTATAATAAGCGTCTCCACAAAAAATATCTACAACAAGCTTATTCTTTTGATGTTTTTTTTTACTTCAACAATTGTTGAAAACTTTTTGTTGCCAACACGAGGAAATTACAGAAACTTTTCTCACCAACACGTGTTGACAACCCAAAAGTTGCCAACTTTTGTTCGGTGGAGACTCGGCTTAAGATGATTAAGCTAATAGTCATTTTAGTTTAATTATTATATATTTACAAGGTTCAAAGTTACAACTTCTGTGCATTAACGAAGATAAAATTTAAGTTTTTTAAAGCTACTTCTATTAATGCACACAGCGCCATCTGTTTGAAAATTGTGGAACCAAAAGTTTCTGAAAACGCCCGCATGCGCTGTATTCGCCGTTCTTTTAAGTTTACTATAGTTTTTAACCACCTCTTTTTTATTTTTATTAATTTCTTATTTGTAATTTACTTATAATTTTACTATTTTTATCATTTCGTATTATTTTGAGATCTAGAAAGAGTAGGTATTGGCTAAATTAGACTTAAAATCCCGATTTACTTTACTGTGTGCTTAATTTACTTCTACAAAAATATTTTTTGTCGATTTTATATTTTGTCAAAAATTCATTACATAAAACAGTAATGAATTTAACGTAAATGTTTAATAAAAACAGCTATGTACAACAACGGCCGGACGTTTATCGACTAACAACTGTCCTCCTTATATTTACTAAACTCGTAACTGCAAATTTCACTTTAACGGCATTGAAATCGATTTGTTATTAAACTCAACGATCACAATAGCATAAAGCCTTTCAATATGGCCACTGAAATGTAAACAGCGCCCTCTGTCGTCACAGCGGCAAAGCAAACTCGGCCCGTGCTGAAACCGCCACGAGCCAAACTTATAATGTTCTCCTTGTTTATCATCCGCGTTTTGATATCGTCTTCTCCTTCATACTAAAGCGCTTGACGCGCGTCTCGCTCCTATCGCACCGATCATTGATCTTTGAAATTCGAATGCGGTAACTCGAGCGGCGCGCGCGCAGGCCTTCGGCCACCGAGTTCTATCTCGCTTACACGCGCGGGCCATCGTTACCGTTGTCTCGTGTTTCTTTTATTGCCGTTTTATTATTTCTTGTAGATGATCACGCGATTGTGAGCTGTCGCTTGGCGCGCACACGTCATATTCTCTGTCCTTGTCATTCTCGAAGATTGTTAGATATTGCTTCTCGTTTCGTCCGGCGCATGTCGGACTCGCTGCCGTGCGTCGATGTTTTGGGAAGTGCACCCGCCCGACGTTCCCACGGTTCACCTTCGGCCGACTTCCTTACGAAAAAAACAAACAAGAGCACTTTGTTGAAGAAAATCGACGTCTGCCGGTTGCGCTGAATGATTAATACAATTATGATCGCGCACGCTGCTACCTACACGACTTGACGGTAATAATAGTTCTTTATACGGGACACGTGGTCCACATCTTGGACTTATTGTTATATGGAGATTAATTTTTTGGAGGCTACCGTTACGAATAATTTTTGGACTTAGATATATAAAACTGACTCTTTATTTTTGCCTCTTTCCTATTTATTTGGAATAATAAAGCCTACGCAGTCGTAGCTCATTATATTATTTGCGTAGCGGTTAATACTCGTAGACGCTAAATAAATGAGTTGATTTCAGCAGTTAGTTTGAGATACGTACCAAGTAATTAGGCATCTAAAGTTATAAGTTAAGGTATATTGAAAATATATACGTAAAGCTACGTCTTTTAAATCTCAATAAATCTATCATGCGTTTCACTGACATGTAGTCTAAAAAAATTAAAGTTAATTTGTATGGTATTGGATATAAATCATCGGTGTATTACATAATACTAGAAAAACATGGCTACTAATAATTTTGGCGCCAGTTGTTCCGATGAGATGTTTATCATTAAATTAATCACACTATAAAAGAAGTTAAGTTTAAAATGATTCATTCAGAACCACATGTGAGAGTTGCAAATGCCAGAAACCGCTTCATTAATTTATAGTTTTCGTAAACATTATCCTGTTTGAATGCAAGAAATACCTATTGGACAGTGAATGAGAGGCAAGCCATCCAGTCGTTTAGAAGTTATTTTGTTTACATATATAGATACTTATACTTTATAATTGAAGAGCTTATTTGCATGATCGATGTTGCTAATCTCGGGAACCACTAAGGTTGGAATAAATTAATTTCAGTGTTGCCAACTGTTTTCAACTCTTCATAAAATCGCCAAATTTGATTCCATTGTGTCTACACCGTGTCGCCAACAATTTGAAAAAACATTTTTAAATTAAGCGTTTCCACAGAGCCAATAAGTATCTGCAACAAGCGTATTCTTTTGATGTTTACCACCAAAAACAGAAACACGGTTCCCAACATTTGTTGTCAATTTTTGTTGCCAACACAAGGAAAATACTTTTGTCAACGTGACAACACAAAAGTTGCCAACTTTTGTTCGGTAGTAGAAATACTCGTGTTTTCTCACTGCACTAAGTAACATGTCTTGTAGGTCATTGAGTCACACGCTTATCCAAGTATCACGTGTAATCAAAGATTTTTGTAGTCCCAGCAAAACTCCGTAATTTAGACCATATATTTTGAAAAAGTAAGAATATTCGAATTATATAAAGTATCGATTATATAAAGTAGGTTCTTTCAATAGCGATCTACGGATCTATATTAACTACAACGTGACTTGTGGCGTTGATGTTTTAATCCTACTAATATTATAATGGCGAGAGTTTGTAAGTATGGATGGATGAATATTTGTTACTCTTTCACGCAAAAACTACTTACCGGATTTGGATGAAACTTTACAGTAATATAGCTTATACATCACATAACACATAGACTACTATTTGCCGCGATAACCGACATATACGCGGGCGGAGCCGCGGGCAAAAACTAGTACTAAATAGATAGGTGATAAGGTAACAGACAATCCACATGTTTTTTCTTTTATATTATTAGATACGTAAATGTTCTGAAAATTTTGTTAAATATAACGTGTTTGCTGCAATTAAAGAGAGCATAAATTTTCAAAACAAGTACCTATCTAAAATGTAGCAATGTTTTCTTGAAACAAAATCCCAATACCTATGATTATACTATAGAGATAAAGATACTACAGAGTATAGGTATATTATTAGATAACAGGTAAGATATATCCATATCCATACTAATATTATAAATTCGAAAGTACCTCTGTCTGTGTGTAACGCTTTCACGGCTGAACGGCTGCACCGATTTCAATAAATTATGGTTATAGAAGTTTTGATTCTTGAGAAAGGACATAACTACTCTTTACCGCGATAACCAACATTGAGCCTGGACCAAAGGCTAGTTCTAAGTAAAGACACGCAATAAACATTTCTATTTCCGAATAGGACACTACTTTTGAAATGAACAATGAACACAAAAAGGAAAAATCCATGTAGAGTAAACTCAGTTTCAGTCAACTAAAGGATAAAAGTATTTCATTTTGAAATGTTACTATAAAGTAAGTAGTAGTAGGTAAGTATTAATAAAAATGTCATCATACTTGTTTGCTATCAATATTTGTTTTGATAATTTTGTTTAATTTAGGACGTTTTTCTTGGAAGCTCAAATGTTTATATATGTAAGGATTGTGTAGGATCGAGGTGCGGGCAACGACGGCAGATGGCGAATTATCCTTTTATGCGGGACGTAGGTATTCAATCAGGCGGGAATGACGATAGGATAGAATGGATGTGCTCTAGATTTTTTTTTTAATTTCTTTAGTAAATCCTTATTTTTTTTTGTAATGGGTGGCAAAGGAGCAGACGTATCACCTGATGGTAAGCGATTACCGCCGCCCATGGACACCCGCAACACCAGAGGCATCACAAGTTTGTTGCCGACCTTTGGGGGATGGGGAAGTGGGGAGGATTTGGGGTATGGGCCTCCGGTATCCTTACTTACTCGGTGAAACACAAGAATTATGCATGTTTTTGAATAATCTGACTGTTGATGACATGACCAGGTTGTACCGGCCGCGAGCACAGGTTTATTTTCTTTCTACGAATGCCACAGAGCCCTGACAGAGGTAAGTACTACAGATAGTATAACTCTCCAGTGGATCAAAGGTCATAGCAACTCACACGGGAACGACTCAGCGGATGCACTGGCAAGAGACGGATCGGAGACAAGGGCAATCGGCCCTGAACCAATACTGCCATTGCCAAATGCTTGGCTGCGACGGACACTGCAACAGAACACCGAGGTAGAACACCAGATATATTGGTCCAACCTTTGTACCTGCAGGCAGACCAAAGAGGCCCTCCCGACGATCAACCCCGGATTGTCACGGAAGCTGAAAAGACTCAAGAGGCCGCCGCTTCGACTTCTGATCGGAGCAATAACTGGTCATGCACTATTAAACAAACATCTTTTCACTCTAGGTGTAACGGACAGCCCTCTATGCAGAGCGTGCATGGAGGAAGATGAAACGGCCGCCCATATCATCTTGACATGTCCAGAGGTGGCGAAATACCGGGCGAGACACCTCGGATCGCCGAGGTCACTTCAGAAAGTCGTCGGCAACGCAAGGGGTCTGCTAGGCTTCCTGGATGAATTGGGTTGGCATCACTAGTGCCGACCTACTACGCAAAATAGGCACAACTAAGTCGTCGAGTTGCGGAAACCAAGCCCGCGAGTTCAAGATATTGTTAAGTAAAATAATATTCGACTGTCTTTCGTGATTTGCTAAAAACTGGTTTAATTTAGTTATAAAATACAAGTTTTAGTATATAAAATAATAAAACTTTATCGCTTGCACATAAAATAGTTGTATGTTTACAAGAGATTCTATAATAAAAAAGTGAAATAGATGCGTTATACTTAAACGTATCAAATTTAGTTGAAACCAGCTAACTTGTTCATTTTATAAGGCACAATTTTTTTCACATATCACTTGACATGTAATTATAAAATTATTTACAGGCGTGGCCATTACACTAAAATTATATACCTACATTTAAGAATGCGGGATACATAATTGTATTAATTTTAATGATAGTATGATTATCAGTCTATTCATACTTAAGTTTTAAAACTATTTACTTATTAATCTTTAATTGAATTTCATATGCTGACAATAACAGAAAACTACCACCCTATTCCGATCAGCTGCCATGTCCATAGTATATCCAACGGTATGCTGGCATGTGCTCAAGAAACAATATCCCTACTTGTACGTAAGACGTCCCGAGGGAGCTCAGTTCTCACGCTCGCCCCTCGCTAGCACACACGTGGCACTAACACAAGTATAACACCTCATTATACACGATATTAATAAGAATATTGTATAAAACTTGAATGGAGTAATAAAGGTATTTAGTAAATGTAAATGGAAGCAAAATATACTCTTATAACGGAATATACTTCTGAGGTAAAGTGAGAAGACATAAATGTCAATATTTTATTTTCTTTTTGGAAAACTATTCGGGGTCCATCCGTGTGCATCCGTATCCGGATTATGTACTATGAATTGTTTCGTTCGCAATGAAAATGGTGGCCACCGCTCTTTGAATCTAGTCATGCTTACCATCAGACAGAGTAGAGTCATAACTTGGAAGCTATATGTCAATAGTCATCGCAAATTAAATCGCCTTTTTAATATAATTTAACCTATTGTTATCCGTTTTCTAAAGGTGAATGTCTAAAGAGGTCAATCACTAATCAAAATTAGTTCTACCATTAAGTTATTACGAGTGAACATAGAATTATGTTTCTTAAAGTCAAAAATATAACCCTCTATTTCAGATTTTACTGTATTAGAAAATACCTACTTTATTTAAGTTACTGTATTTGACCTAGAAAAGGATTATTGAGACTCTGTAATTAAACACAAACATTGGGAAATCAGTAAAAAGGCAGCTGTGACCTTATTATGAATATTAAGGGTTTAAAACTTTGATGCGCTCTACTTGACCTTGTTAAAATAATAAAATATACAATGAAATATCCATTTTATCTAGTATATATTCATATAAAAAGAAATATATAATATATATATATATAATCTGCTGCTATATGGTTATAAGCTATCATGTTTTATATTTTAAATGATCACTTTAAACTATGACGTAAACAGCTTGTTTGTGTTGTTTGTATTTAACATTACTTTTATTTCAAAAACAATTCTATTTACAATTGAATGCAGTCTAGAAAACAATACAGCAAAGTTAGATACCAATTGAATTAAATACAATTAAAACAAAAAAACGAGTAACTTTAATCAATATTCAAACAAGTAATGTTATATATCTGTCTGGTTCAACGAAACTGGAGCGACTGGGGAAGTCGTTTTGCATAGCACATGTATCTTTATATGTCGATTTTCTTTACTGTAATAGGCATGTATTACACATAAACCTTAATCTTGAATCACTCCATCTAATGCAGAAAACTGTATTTAAATCGGTTGAGTAGTTTAAAAAATCTAGTCAATCAGCGAAAGCGTCTTCATTTTATACTATATAAAGAAATAAGTAAAATAACTAATATGGTTTAGTTGTTTTAATTTTATATTAGTTTCCAAATCAAAGTTTTCAAAAAATATATTTATAATGTTGAGGAATAATTTAAGCAAACACTTGAAATTCGACCAGATTAAGGAAAAAGTGGCGGTAGCAACGTATATGGTATAAGGAGGTCAAGGAATAGGCTCTTGATAGGGAGAGCTGCATAAAGCTGCGATGCAATAAATGATGATGAAATTGAAATTCAAATCCAGGATCTTGATAAGGAGAGCTGCATAAAGCTGCGACGCAGTAAATGATGATGAAATTAAAATTCAAATCCAGGTTCTTGATAGGGAGAGCTGTATAAAGCTGCGATGCAGTAAATGATGATAAAATTGAATTTAAAATCCAGGTTCTTGATAGAGAGAGCTGGATAAAGCTGCGATGCAGTAAATGATGCTGAAATTAAAATTCAAATCCAGGTTCTTGATAGAGAGAGCTGCATAAAGCTGCGATACAGTAAATGATGATGAAATTGAAATTGAAATCTATCTACTGTAAATAGGCCTCTCATTAACAAGAAGGTTTTAACCTACTAAGCAACCTCGTCAGAGATGTTGGAATAGAACGGTGACTATTTGTTTCAAGTTTTCCAGCTCTTTTCATTGATTTTGCCCTGCGTATTTTGTCGACTCTTACGACACCCTTCAAATAAAACGAATTAAAACAGCTTTGAATGAAGATCTTTATCCCCTTCAGCTACAGCAGATTAAATCTATAGTTGACATAATATCTGTATTAAATACTTTAAAAGAACATATTTTTATAAAGTTGAAAGTGGCAGAACTGTTTTGGATTGAAACTACTTTGTTTATAGAACCTCAGGTATTGTCTACTCATGTTATGACTTGAAATACGAAAGATTACAAGTTTTTCAATAGACTATGTTTAGAAAAATATCAGTTTTCTTTAATTGGCTAGCTTCGTTATAGTTATCATAGTTGCTCTTCAATTGACCTTTACATGAGAAAGGTATACTGGCACTGGAGTGTCAAGTGCTAAGAACCAGTCCACCACTTACTGTAAAGTTCCTGTATTGTTGTTATTGTTAGTAAAACTGTTTCAATTTACCTATTAATATTTACTTTAAGCTAATCACTATTTCGTGCATTTCGTTGTATCCATTCGTTTACATAAAGCCATTACTGTTGAAATCTCATTGGATACAACTAACATAAATATCGATACATGATAACCTGTTGATTCCCGATAAAATCAATGATAACTTATCACAGATTTCAATTCTCAAACCATTATTGATTGCATACAACAATATTGTTATAATTAATGAAATATTTATCATAGTACAGCTTAAGCCTAGTGTGGTGACTTCCACGTACAGCGTAACAGAAATATACTATAGCGCCATCTACTGCATATACACTGAACTACGGAGTAATGTACTACACGAAGAAACTACTAATCCTGAATCGCGCAATAGAAGTTCTCGCGCCGATTATCATAAATCCAACATCCTTACATCAACCGTTGGTCCGCGGCCCGCTAGGCATGATCACCTCGCCTGGTCTTAGGATCCTCCCTTTGTGTTGGAGGGACATGACACTCGTTCCCCCACATTAGTTTGTGATCAGACTACTATATACGAAATATATACGGTTGCTCAATAGCAACCTCATACATTTACACTCAATAGTGACCACCGAACTTACTCAAGGTTGGGAGGGATCTGATATAAAATTCACCTGTAAGTCTTTGAATACTAACTAGATAAGTTACATAAAAGCTTGTAATAAAAATGATAATTAAGAGATTATTTTATTACGATATATATTTTGTAGGTCTTGTCATTTCAGTAGCGTTCTTTTTTACAAATAATTAAATAACATGATTTTTAATGAATATAAATTAACACTATAAGGTTTTTAAAATGGTAATGTCTAACGTGCGCATTTTAATTAACTGTAGGAAGTGTGACGATGTTATCGTTACTTATATTTTTTAGGGTTCCTTATAGATTCGTCGTCCGTCTGTCTGTCTGTTCGTCGGTATGTCACGGCCACTTTTTTCCGAAACTATAAGAACTATAATGTTGAAACTTGGTAAGTAGATGTATTCTGTGAACCGCAATTAATTTTTCACACAAAAATAGAAAAAAAAACAATAAATTTTGTGGATTTCCATAGTCAGAATTGCAACTCAATTTTTTTTTTTATCGGTCCAATAGTTATGGGGTATCTATGGATAGGTCTTCAAAAATGATATTGAGGTTTCGATTATATTTTTTTTCTAAACTCAATAGTTTGCGCGAGTGACAGAGTTTTTTCTATACTCCATAGACACTTCCAAAGTGGTCAAATTTGTGTCTCCCCCCTTTAACTTCTAAAGATATAAGAGAAAGATAAAACTAAAAAAAATGTATGATGTACATTACCTTGCAAACTTTCACCGAAAATTGGTTTGAACGAAATCTAGTAAACAGTTTTTTTTAATACGTCGTAAATAGTAAGCTGTTATGTACTTTTCATTCAATCAAAATATAAAAATTATATTACGTTACTTGCTGCTGCGGAACCCTTCAAGGGCGAGTCCGCCTCGCACTTGGCCGCTTTTTTTATTATCGCGCCTAAAGAGACGACTGTGAAGCCATGAAATTTGGTTTTATATCTCTGTAAACAAGTAATGTTTTCTCCAGTTCGTAGAAATAATTAATTATCGGATATTCTTAATTTTTTTAAACAGGCTTACTTGAATCTAGTTAATTTCTGTATCACTAAATCTTTTTTGTCTTAACAATATACTCAAAAGGTATTTCTTTTATTTATTGATTATTTAAACTCAGAAAATATTCAATGAAAAGTGAAAATTAAGAGAGGGTAATTGAAACCTATAAAACACGTCCTATTGGTCGAAACAAAATGTAACGTCGATTGTTATATTATCGGCGTCTAAATTCCTACTATGATAGTAGTATTTGCGAGAAAAAATAACTTCTTCCATGACTTTTATAGCAATTAAAACTGTCAATAAGTATAGATTAACTGAAACACTCAATAGTAAACAAACACAAAATGACAATGACGTCATTGGATTTGTCCAAAAACGCGCGCAAAATGGTGGCGTTTGAATACCTCAAATATATTCAGTGTTTCAAATTTCACTTTGAAAATTAGTTTGACTATTTTCAAGCCTATTTTTTTTCTAAGTTATAGAGATGTTAATGATCAGATTAAGAAATAAAATCATGCATATTTCCTATTGTGTAAATATTGGCTTGAAAGAAAAAAAAATACTCACTCCACAAATACCCATTAAATGGACAATCTACAATCGATTTGTCTATCCGAAGATTGCCTGTAAGAAATTACTGTTAACGATAAGGCACATGGTCAATCATTTGATTTCCTTTTGTATGTATTATGAACTTAACTGGTGTATAATAAACAAATAAAGTTTAGGCTATTTTTGATAGCTAAGAATATAATATATTTAAGAGTTATCAAGTTTTACCACATGTGTAAAAAATCTGTAAAATACCGTTAGGCATTTATTTGGCTTACCGTAATTTAATATGTGCACTTTTTACAAACTCTTGTGAGATTTCAAGGACAAAGTGGAAGTGGTTAGGATATGATATTGGTCAATTTTGTATGGCTTCTTTCACACGCGAAAAAAACTACTATCGTTATTCGTCGTGTGCAAACAAAAATGTAATATTTTTGCAGGCTATGTATGTTTGTATGTTCAATCGAAGCGCCTAAACATATTTTAATGAATGAAGTGTCAATAGATTCCTAATAAAATGACCCAGGTAACATAGATTGTATAAAGTGACTAGCAGACCCACGCAACCTCGTTTGCGTCTCCTATTGCCCGTCGCGTGATAATTTTTCCCCGTTTTTGAAACATTTTTCATTGGTGCTCCTCTCCTATTGGTCTTAGCGTGATGATATATAGCCTATAGCCTTTCTCGATAAATGGGCTATCTAACACTGAAAGAATTTTTCAAATAGGACCAGTATTTCCTGAGATTAGCGTGTTCAAACAAACAAACAAACTCTTCAGCTTAAATATTAGTATAGATTTAAAAGTTATTATTTAGTCGGGTTATAGTTTTCAAACTTTTTCTTATTACGTTTGCTCATTACGGGTTCTCTAGTAGTAAGTGACTACTTATAGGCATCTATAACTCTAAGGGCAAGTTACACCACCCCCTGGTAAAGTCCTTGATATACTATTCTGAAGTTATCTGTGAAAAAACTATAGATTTCGGTTTCACAAGTCTGATAGAGACATCTCTGTCAGCTCATTTAACATATTATATCAACAAATTTTACTTGTTAATAGGGTTCAGATTTTAAACATTTACATATTTTATTTTTATAGGTACATTAGAAATCCAACTCATTTCTCAAACAAAAAATAACACGTTCAAATTGAAGTACTATCTTCATTTCAATACTGTTTTACGACTGTATTGATATCTCATTGCAGTCAGTCTTTCATTTGACTTCGTTCTTTCACCGCCCAGTATCACCTAACTCCATTTACATGCTTATTAAAAACGAACTACAAGGTTTAGTAACAAGGTGTACTTTACAGTTAGCATCGTTTAAAGATAAGCTGTATTCGAAGTGTATATAGCCGATAAGTGACAACACCTGTCCACTTTTCCCACACAAGAACGGATGTCGCCTGTCAAGTTATCTGAAAACATATACGTACGTGTTGGAACCACCTACGTTAGTGTAAAATGAAACGCATTTATTTCTGCCGTTATGTGATTTGTTCGTTCAAGTGATAATGTCATATATCATAGTGATCATTTATAACAATAATATATGATATTTAGATTTAACAGTCACGTGGCACAGGTTTTACCTACTTATTAGTACGGTTGAGTAATATTAGTACTAGGGGTCTTTATATTTTACATGCGCAGAAGGCGGGCTGTGTGCTTAGAAGTATTAAATTTAAAGTATTTTAAATATGAACCCCAGGAGTTACAGATGTCAGAGGTTTCAAAACTTATAATTAGCCAACTAATAGATAAATTGTATATTAATACACCTAATGTACAGTGATCATGCTTCAAACTATTAATTCGGCTGTTAGATCTTATGTCAAGTTTGTAATATCAAAAGAGTTAGAATAATAAAGGAAGTCAAAAACAAAATCAACATACCTATTTGTAACTCAATGTCACTAGATTTCTTTTTGTGTGTATACGTTACATTTAGGAATGCAGGTTGCAACTAGCTTACTGTTTACTTTTCATGTAATACTAACTATTTAGTACCTGAATATCTGACTTTTAAAAGGAGTAGCAAAGAGTTTCTTTGCCAGTATTCTTCTCATGACGCTCTACGCATTTTGGAAACTAGAAGTTAAGTATCGACACAAGCAGGCAGTAGATTTTAGTGTTTTCACTTAATTTACTGTGACAATCCAGCATAGCTGTGGCGTCTGTTTATGTCGATCTGTGATTTTTAACTGTAGCTTCAATTAAACGTTCATAAATGTCACTTAGTGTCTTAATTGAAAAAATGATTTTGAATTTGAATTTGGAGCATTCTATGAATCATCATTTTACTCTTTTCCAAATTTGTTAAGGCTTGCAACAATAAGTTTTCTGTTTTCATTCTTTTCTATTCCTTACTAGCTCACTGCTAATTCCTCTTTTCCATTTCTTAGACAAACTTATTTCCATGAAACAAAACCTCTTCAAATGATTTTTTAAGTCTAGAACAATCCAATATGGGCTTTCATTATCATCATCATTATCAGTCTTTCGCAGTCCACTGTCGGATATAGACCTCTTCAAATGCACACCACTCGGTTTGATCCAAGGCTTCTCGCATCCAACTTCTGCCATAATAATGTCCACGAAATTTATAAATAAATAAACATTGTAATCATTTTATTGTATAATATTACTTCTGTTTAATTATTCATAATATGCTAACGAAGTCAAATACTTAAAGTGTTTATGTGAATCAAACGTCAAACTTTTAATTAGTCCAATGCCCTCAATTTTAATACACGCATACTCGAACGCTACTCGATTTATAAGAAGTCGAAGGTAATGTTAGGAGGCAACTTTTAATCAAGATGCGTGATATAACAAAGCTTTATAATTATGTGTCGTACAATTAATAAACCCCTTTTTAAATTAAAATGGCAAATCAATCAATCAACACCCTTTAAGAGTCCACTGTTGGATATAAGCCTCGATAAAATGAAGTTTTGGCCTATACCAGGCTAGCCAGACAGGTTAGTATAGGGTTTGCTTCGGGTTTCCCTTCTCTTTGCAGTGATATTGCCCAGCGTAGTATGTCTTACGACAAGTGAATACTTCTTTAGCTGCGTTGAGCACTTTTTGGTAAGACGTTGACGTCGTAAGAGAAAATCTTGAGTTCGCGTCACCAAGTTGCTGACGTCACTGACATGCTGACATGACATTTTCGAAGTGAAAACTTCTTTGGACTAGAAGAATTTGAACCCACAATATTTGGCGCAGTGGAAAGCGGCGTGGCGACCGCTTAAACCACTAGGCCAACCGTGCAGTCCATGTTTAAGTTTAAAGTTTTCTAGAACTGGTATGTCAAGTGCTAACTGCACACATATATACTTCGAACTTAAAAGTCGCAATGCGTTGTGAATTTTTGAGCCGTGTTACTATAGGTGTCACTTATTATCACACGACCTTCAGGTCCCAAACGACGTAGAGCCACCCAGAAAGGAGAAATGATAGTGTTCATCACACAATTATAAAGCCTAAGTGGAAATCGAACATGACTTCTGGTATAGCAGTCAGGATCACTAACCGCTAAGCCAGTAGCCTGGTCAACCGTAGTATTAACGCTATTTGTGCTGTCTTATCTATCCGTCTATTTGAATTGTCAAATTAAATTTAAAGTCAATTAGGACACTAAGTGGCATTTATGAACATTAAATTGAAGCTACAGTTAAAAATCATAGATGGATACAAACAGACGCCACAGTATGTACTGGATTGTCAAGATAAATTAGATTAGTGTTTTCTAAACTATCTAAACAAGTATATTAAAAAATGCTTGACATGTATCAAAAGTACAGTTAAGGTATGCAGTGGTAAATGAAATGAAACGTAATCATTTATTCTGCAGTTTGGTTACATGAACACTTTTGCAATTAAAACTAAACAGATGAGTTCGGCCTTTTCTAACTGGACTAATCCTAAGAAGAAAAGACGAAACAAACTAAGGGACCGTCGTCTCTTTTAAAGTCATAACGTAACTATATATTACGCTACCTTCTTTTCTTTGCTGAGCTCTCTATATTCTGAAACTCTAATTATAAATAAATCAAATTGTTAATTGTATTGATAAAAAAGCATAGTAGCTCTACGGTGGCCTCTTTAATTTGACAATCAAATCACACTCATAAATATTCAGTAAAGAACAGGTGTACGTTATTAATTGTTTGGTTTTCTATTATTGCGCAAGCGCATGTTTGGACCACCCAGCTATCGACGCCATCATAAATCATCTACGGAAGCTGTGATACGATGTTAAGAGGCCAAATAATAATAATTAATTAAATATGTAAATATTTTGTTTGAGGAATCTTTTTAATTATGTTAGTAGGTGGTGAATTATACGTCATAATATAATAGGTATGCGTAATAGATTCTGATTGATAAGAAAAACGTGTACAAAACAAATACTTTTAAGGTTTCTTTTTAAATTCGTGTTGTTAATTTTTCGGGTTCTCGTTGGTGGTCATTCTCATTTTTTTCTTCGTTTAAAATAATATTATGTTTGTATAACTAAAATTTAAACAAAAATAAAACCGACTTCTAGGTTCCACTCTATTTATTTTGGATGTCATCATCAGATCTTACTGCCCTTATCATGGTACCACCGTTGGGATATCTCCTTTCCATTAAAAAACTGAATCATCAAAATCGGTTCATAAACGACGAAGTTATCCGGGAACAAACATATTATAATATACGGTCGAATTGAGAACCTCCTGCTTTTTTTTAAGTCGGTTAAAAATTTGTTGAATTAAATATGTCAATTGTCTTTTTTTTAATACCTAAGTATACCCGTCTTCTGAACACATCTATAAGAACCTTCATTTAATGAAGTTACACTAAACAAGTTTGACTTGTAAATTTTTTTAAATCTCATTTTAATCTCTAATATGAAATTGATTTTATTCAACTAATAAGTAACGATTTTGAACTTTTCATCCCTTTTTTTTTTAGGTTCCCTTCAGCAATGCGAAGTTTTACAATAAATGGAATATGAGGATTTGTTTAGAAAAATACCTATGTTAGAAATGTGCATAGATCTGAGAAGGTCTAAGTTTCATTATCATCATCATCAGCCAAAGGACACTCCCTAGGTCCTCCACAATAACCGGTCTTTTGAGCTTAGCTCGATGTTTTTTTCTTCTTCATTATTTCGGTTAAGTTTCTCCAGGTGTATTGCATGCAAAAATCACAATTGAATGAAAAGCTATTAAAACTTGTACTAATAAAAATATTATTTAAATATAGCAAATGAAATTATCAAAAATCATGAGAAGTGTGATCCAAGCCTAAGCGTAGTTAACCACTCACTAATCAAAGTCGCGCGGTTTCGGTGATGTCCATTAAAACTGGATTTTTAATCACTTTTCCCTACAATTAAAAGTCCATAATCATTCATTACGTAATTTCGATATTAGTACAAATTGCAACGATAACTTTACATATAAACCAATCAGTTTTACCCTTATCATAATGTTTTTAAGATTCAATTTTCAATGACATTCGCCTACACGAATCTTAGAACTTTCACGAACTTCAATCAATTTGTTTGTATGTGTTGTTTTAGCCCATAAATGGTTTTAATAGATAAAGCTTCTAACAAATTTTTAATTAATATAACTGTGTTTTCTGTTAATTATTAGCTACTGTAATGCGTTTATTTAGTAGGCTTATGTAAATCTGTAAATCTTGTTTCAAGCTCATTTTATATTATTTATTTGGTAGTTATGTCGTGTAAGTTGTATCATATTCATCATCTTCCTAGCCTTCATTATTCTCAAGATTATTTGGGGTCAGCTACTAGGTCAACTGGTTTTACCTGATTATCAGTTTTTCCATGGAGCAACTGGCATCGGACCTTCGCAAGCCTGAGGGCGAACTCAATTCGAAGGTCGTCAATATACTTGAGGCTACTGACTTCCCAATTGCTATAGATGTTCATGGCAACCGGGACCGACGGTTTAATGTGCTCCCTGAGGCATGGGCGGGAGACACCGTCAAATTTTTATACTCCGAGCAGTTGTTACAAAATTTCTTTAGAGAGAAAAATTTAACAATCTTTTTGGCCCAACCTGAGAATTGAATTCGAGATCTCTTGATCCGCAATCATATACGCTAACACGTATATCGTGAAAGCTGATGTCTGTAATACATATATATATATATATATATATATATATAAATAAATATGTATGACCCTGCTAAAATGACTCTACTCTACTTGATGGAAAGCATAAACAGAATCCAAGAGTGGTGGTAACCATACTCATTGCGAATGCAGACAATGCAACAATGCAGTATGGTAACCCACACCATAGCGGCCTAGTGATAGGTCTTCATTTATTTATTGTTATTGAATTTAAAGGTACACTAATTACAATGAATAGTTTAAAAAGTTAATGTGTATAACATTTTTTTATTTCGTAGTCTATTATAAAATAGACAATGAATGCACACATAAGATTGAGCATTACAGGTTTCTTTCATAACTACAACCACACATTACATTTATGAAAGTTTAATGTTTCATAAATGTAATGAATTTGATTAGTGGGAGTGCAGGTAATCGATGATTGGTAAAAAATACGTGTGGACAGCGAATTCGCGGTCCACATATATTTTCTACCAATGATTGATCACCTGCACTACGTACTTGCACTCGCACTAATCAAAGGGAATACAGGCCTTATGTCCAAGGGATGTCGTACCGTAGGACAGCTACGCTTCGGCATGAGTGGGCTGGCTCGACCGAAGTGATACCACGGCCTCACAGAAAACCGGTGTGAAATAGCGCTTACGCTGTGTTTCACCGAGAGTGAGTGAGGAAACCGAAGGCCCATACCCAAATCCTTCCCCACATCCCTTTCCCCATAGGCAACGCACTTGTGACGCTACTGGTGTTGTGGGTGTCCATGGGCGGCGGTAATCGCTTACCATCAGGCGATACGTCTGCCCGTTTGCCCCGTATATCATAAAAAAAACATGCAAGGCATATTATCCGTTCCAAAAAAAAAAACTTTTTTAACGTTTTTATTCAACTTATACGAAGAGCTCGTGAGCGAGCGAGAGAAAGAGCGCTAAAGAGACAGTTATCAATTGAATTTGTGTCCACACTCGTTTTTGACATGTAACATTATCAACAATTTAATTGCAATTACAATTTCGCTTCAATTGTATCTGCAAATCATATTAAATTACACGTAGTTCATAGGGTTGACAGTACTTGACAGTAGAATACACTCGTCTTCCTAACCTTTATTATTCCCAAGATTAATTGTGTTCGGCTACTAACTCTAGGTTTCTAGACAATAGAATACACTAAAGTATTAAAAATAGAAATAAGAACAATTCATGAAAATTCTTGGCAGGGAATTTGAGCTGCGAAACACTCGTGTTCACTGATGTAACATTATGCCATGATTACTAACTTCTTACCCCTCCCGCCCCCGCACTCTCCTGTAGTATTAAAGTAGAAGAATCTTTATAGAACAATATTTCATATTTCAATGTTTGCAAGGTACTATGGTTTTAAATTCCAGGTTTCCAATCCATTATAACAGGATTGGCAAATTTCCAATTCATTTAACCTGCAAAAGAGTACCTTTAATGGAAGCCAAAAATCATTATTTAGGCATATTACTAGCTCTACTGTACAGTTGTATACAGCAGCAGTGAGCATGATGTTTCATGTATGTTTGAAATCTTAAATGCTGGAGTTGTATTTCAAAAGAGTTGTCTGTTTACGTTACTTTATACCAACTTAGTACTAATAAAATTATGATAATAAAATACTGTAAGTGACAACCCTAAAGCTTAGTCATCACCATCCTGCAATCACGACAATTGTCAACTTACGATGGATGGATTGTGCATTGAAACAAATGAATCGTCGTAAAGCAAGTTGTTGTGCGATCGTTAAACTGAGTCTAATAATGCGTTATGGGAGCAATGCTTGCAATTACTTCTAGCTGGGGTGAGTGCAGTAGTAAAACTGTCATCTAAAATATTTAACGACTATATATGTCATTATAATTCAAATTTAGAATGACATATATAGACTAACCGTCCTTGTGAGATTTGTCATTTACATAAAGTGGACTGCTCTGATATGTAACTTAGCGTCTAACTGTTTTCTTTTTTTGTTGATAATTAATTAGATTTGGCATGTTGCTAATTACATTCAAAAAATATTTTTAACAAAAACTATTTATTTATTTTATAAGTAGTTATATTTTTTTATTTTAAGAATGAGTCAAAACGAACGCAACAGCCCTTACGAAAATAATTTATTTGTATAGATTACAAGTTTTATTACAAGATAAAGACTTGACGTATAGGATTATTCTCTTTAAAACATTTTAATATAATCATAGCTATAATTTTAATTCGTCACCGCAAAGCTTGCTACTACAACGCACACTATTCATAGCAAACCGCATTGTCAGTAATGACCGCATTAGCGTCACAAAAACTTGACTAATTCAGTGTACCTGCGAATAAGAGTAATACGGCCAGTACGTCAGAGTAATACAGTAGTGTAAGCAGATGTAGGTATGCAAAAACGTAATATGGCCAACGAATTATTCACGGACACGCATACTTTAGTTGGATTGACCACAATAAGTCACACGTCAGTAAGGGTCACCACAAATATGAAAACCCGTAGATAGACCCAATAATAATTACGTGGAAAACAAGAACAAGAAGAGCAAAGAAAAGATAAAAAAATAACTTAAATCGGACTAAAGTATTTATTGGAACGAAGTTGCAGAGGGGAACCCTACCCGGCAAATGTTAAAAAAGCGTAATTTTTTTATTTATAGTGATTAGTGGTTTGGTATTTTTTTAAGTAATTATTTTCTTTATACTCAAATAAAACTTAAAATAATTATCCCTTTTATAAAAAGGGACCTTCGTTCCTATCTGGTGTCCTACGACATCACATAGATTTTTTAGATATATTTCAGTAGGTAGATCGTTTTGTTCCTGAAATAGGTTTTGTTTTAAAAGTATATCATGTCATTTTTAAGTATAAGGATACTTTAATAAAAAATATTTACGAGACGTGTAAATCACATTGGATATAACAGAAATGTTAACGTAATCAAAATGCATGTTTACTATTATATGTAATAAAAGCAGAGTTGTAACTGTGTGACGCTTTATGAATTCGGTTATTTAAACAGGCACTTTACTTTGCAAAAAATAAGTTTAATATAAATAGCCTAAGGGGAAATGTGGTAGTTCATTTCCAACAAGTAACACGTCTACTCGTATTATTTTCAACGGCCTCACATAGTCTACTGGTGGACATAGTTTTGGTATACTATACAACGCAGGCCAGATTTTTTGTCTTAAAAAAAATATGATACAGAAATATCCACGAAATGCTCAATTTGTGGTAAACCCTAATGAAGATGAAGTTTCTTGTAGTCAGATCGTTCCCTTAGGTCGGCACAAATGTCAAACAGCCCGAGGGCCAATTTAAAACACATTAAGATGATAACTCAATTGTATGCGGAATATGGCCAGGATCTATGAGTCTGTGATTGCCGTATCTGGAGGAACTAAAATCGAGACCTTTCATATTTTAATAATACGTAGGTATAATATTCTTTCATATTAGCATTTTTGACTCCCGAGACGAAGAAAATTTGTCTGCCTCCGGTCTCGCACTCACCAACGAAATAGTCAACACGAATACTGTCATTTTAGGCTTCTGTAGGTATTACCTCCCCGGTCAAACCAGCCCGTTCGTGCTGAAGTAAACATGATTCTAATACCTTGCATGCGGGCGAAGACGCGGTAAAAAGCTAGCCAGCAGTAAATTATAAACATTCGTTGAGCCGTTCGAAAGTAATCAGCTCTTTTCTAATCATTGGTGGTATTTCTGCACAATTTTTATATTTTCATTTATTTAATTGACTTATTGAAATTAGGGTCTCTCTGTGTGTGTGTGTGTGTGTGTGTGTGTGTGTATGTGTGTGTGTGAGAGAGTGTGTGTGTGTGTGTGTGTGTGTGTGTGTGTGTGTGTAATGTTGCTAATTACATAGCAATGATCAAAGTAACCGATTCTGTATTTTTGATCATACTAATCAACATAAATAAGCCAACACGCCACTTCTGGTTGGTCGGGCTGCTTTTGATTCCTAGAATTTAACAGTAAGTATCCTTATGGATAGTTTACAAGACATCTACTCCAATGACTTCGTTATCAATAGTCACTGGTATCGACCTTGACCTTACACTTTTATTTTAATCACTTTAACTGTAATATGCTTAATCTATACAAATAAATAAAATTGGAGTGTATGTTTGTAATATTACAATAACCGCTTTTAAATAAATGCATATGTATGGATACACGGTACATATACCAAAAATGTATTTTTTACAATTTTTGCCTGTCGGTCTGTCTGTCTGTCTGTTTGTTCCGGGAAATCTCTGGAACGGGTGGACCGATTTCGACAGGACTTTCACTGATGGGTAGCTGATGATATAGGGAGTAACTTAGGCTCCCGTTTTTACAATAGCTTTGTCTCGCGGCGTTACTCGCGGTACGACGATAAATGCGGGTTATAATACCGCGGGTTCAGCTAGTGAAATTATAAAAAAGTTCCAAACTAATTAGAAGAGCCTTTTCCAAACTGCAAATAAACCTATGTAGTAATTGCCTTGGTGGCGTAGTGGTGGCGCGTATGCGACTGCTGTGCATGAGGTCTCGGGCTCGATTCCCGGGTCGGCACAAATGTTTGTATGTTTTCTATGTATAATATGTAAGTATTTATTATGTACCCACGTATAATTTACTAAATACATTTCTACATTTTGGAAAATAATTATACCCGAACATGACCAAATAATTATACTCAACACACAATTATTTGTCTTAGGTTGCGTTCGAATCACGGAGCAAATGCTCCGTGGTTCGAATCGACGACTTCTAGGTTAGTAGGCTGATCACTAATCTCTAGAAGTAGAAGGACAAGCCTATTGATATACAAAACTTCATAAAGAAAACATACAAAACAAAATTTGTATTTAGGTTCTATATAAACTTCCAATATAATTTCAGCGAAACTTTTAAAAGTGAGTCGTGTTATTTCAGTATTTATGATTTTTTTGATTTACTATTAAATTTAATAATTACCAGGACAAAGGATTACTACCTCCCTATCTGAAATGATAATCAATAAAGTATAAATACTTACGCAGTTAACAGCTTTTTTAATTAATAAAAATCTATACAAATAAATACAATTGGCGGGTCTGTTTGTAATATTGAAATAACAGTTTTTTAATAAATGCATATGTATGTATACACGGTACATGTACCAAAACATTTTTTTACAATTATTGTCTGTCTATCTGTCCGTTTGTTCCGGGTAATCTCTGGAACGGCTAGACAAATTTTAACGGGACTTTCACGGGCAGATAAGCAGTAACTTAGGTTACTTTTTTGTAGACTAGCTTTGTCCCGCGGAGTTACCCTCGGTTGTTGTTATACCGCGGGGCTCAACTAGTTTCAAATAAAATGCATTTCACTAAATTCAAATGAAGGTATATTCGGTACGGTATTTTTAATCTGTTTTTTGTTCCGGCTAACAGCTGATAATATAAGGAGGAACTAAGGCACCGCGGGGCGCAACTAGTCTATATTTATATAAAGAAAGGAAGTTTATTAAATTGACTTTCATTCCCAAGAACACTTCCATAAAAAGCTTTATAACCAATTATTTTTAACTTTTGCTAAGAGTTAACTTATATTACTATTATTATCGATATCACAATTAAATACAGTGCACAAACATCATAAATTATTCCATGAAAAAATACATTTATAGCATTTACGGGGAAGGAACTTTATCTATACAAATAAATAAAATTGGAGTGTCTGTTTGTAATATTAAAATAACCGCTTTTTACTATTACACGGTCCATATACCAAAAATGTAGGAAAAAATTTTTGTCTGTCTGTCTGATGTTCTGGGTAATCTCTGGAACGGGTGGACCGATTTTGTGGGAATTTCACTGGCAGGTAGCTGATTATCCAGGGAATAACTTAGGCCAATTTTCTTTAGACTAACTTTGTCCCGTGGCGTTACTCGCGGTACAACAATAACCGCGGGCAACACCGCGGTTTTCATTGCATATATGTTTATAATACCGCATCCATCTCAAGTGCATTATAACGCCGAAGGACATCTTCGTATTACATATGGAAATTGCCTCCATTAAGACTGATTAAAATGTTAGTACTGGTTCCCTAAAGCAATTTGTCCATTATGAATGCTCAATTGTGCCACAAATAATACGCATATGCATTAATGGTTCGAAAACGCCACGATTCTTTTGGTGCAGAGATTATTTACTTATTAACGCCTACTTTGTAAAGATAAGTGGTTATTTTATTGTAGCATATAAAGAATGAGACATATATATAGGCTCTGTCAATATATGAGGTTGAAAGATAAAATAACTTTAAACAAATATACATGATGCTGTTCTCCTAGTACATTTCAGCCACGGCTGCCAGTCTCAACGGAGACCGGCCAACTATACAGGAGATACAACAAAGCACAAGAGTGTACGCAAACACAGGTGCACTCCCTGTTCCCTTACTTTCATAATTCGATGGGACGGTTATCTAATGCAATCGGGGTGAGATTGGGCACAGGACCGACAGCTTAACATGCTCTACGAGGCACGGGGGCTAAGACCCCCATTCCCAAACTCCGAGCATCAAGCATCAACCACTTCAATAATCTGAAAAACTCAATAACACTCATTGGCCCGACCCGAGATTCGACCCAAGACTTCATCAGTAGGCGCCAACCGCTAGGCTAACGAGGTAAACAAAGATATTTGTGAAATCGTGAAAGTCCCGTCGAAATTGGTCCAGCCGTTCCAGAGATTACCCGGAACAAACAGACAAAATTGTTTTTAACTCCATACATACATATAAATTCTGTTTCTAACCTGTGTATTTTCGTCTGTCCTTGATTTCTGGTTGCCTCTCCATAAACTCTCTTCAGCGCGCGCCCCATTCCTTCTAATTTAAGTTTATTGCTGATTAAGAGGAATGATAATAAACATAGAAATCCCATAATTCCTAAAATATAATAAAATTAGCATGTAAATTTTATTTATGGAACATATTTTAATTGTAAATGCTGTAACTACATACTTGGAAACAAAAAAGTATTAAGTACAATTTACTAGATAAATATTGATAGAGTTTTTACAAGTCATAACGTCCGAGAACCTTAGATTTGTACTTGATTATTTAATATCAATAGGTACTGTTGTTAATTTTATTCATTTAACCTAAGACCTTATGTGTAACCTTATGTAAAATGACCGGTTTTCATATTTAAGATTACGTCTTTCATAGTATGATTTTTCTTTTCAAATTTTTATAAGTATTTATGCATACATTTTACGTGTACCTTAAATCGTGTTGATAACTAACAATTACGGCCCTTGGCGATAAAAAGAAGTAACTTCGATATGGATCGTTAGCAATTGTATTCTTGTTTCCAAGAAATTTACATTATGAGCGATTTTTTACAACTCATGCAATTCTTCTTTACTAATTATTCTCTTGAATGTCGTATGTTTTATTTAACGCCTAAGGCTTGAATATTTATTCGAAAGTGAGTCTTGTTCCAATAACCCAAGGTCACTCACGACCGAGTACTCAAAATAATTATGGAGGATAAAGTTGTTTTTTTCAGATGCTAAATGTCACCATAGCATATGGTCTTTTAAGGAACATTTTTAACGTACAATTTTACGCGGCGCTTAATGACATTGTATTCGCTTATTGTAATATTGTTACCCTTTAGCGCTTTCGCTTCTTCAAGAACCATCAAAGGTTTTTATACATCGAAAAAGATATAGTGCGCCTTTCAGGCCTATAAAATAACGTATTCAGTATAATACGACCGAAAGTTGATGTCTTCGAATTGTCACTGTATGTACAAGCTATTATAGTGTTATACAGGGTATATTATCATCGTGAAAAAATTATAGGTATTCTTAAGGTTCTCGAAATATTATTACAATTATTTTACGTCTTATGAATAATTTTAAGATCAGTTTTGAACAGCGTAAAGTTTTATTTGATGTAGATAAAGACTTTTACAAAATACATGAATCTCGTTTTTAAATAAAAATATGTAAATACGTAAAAATATAAAAAAAATTATACACTGAACCTAACCTACAAGTTTTGAATGATTGTTGTTGTTTTAATTTATTAAATTATGTGTTATGAATACATTTATTTACATCTAAATTATTTAAATGATACGCGTGACCTCCTGGATGCTTTGCTTTATATTTGTATAATAAATAAAAAAAAAGTTATTAAAATCTATCAAGTCAGTGTCAATTCAATTATTTTAGTTTTGATCTTTAATTATAAAATAATTAAAAGTGTTAAAACTATGCCGAAATCTTATATACAAAAGTTAAACAACCTACATAACTATCTCGGTACTTATGTACACTTAGGTATATTATACTGAGCCATTCATATCTACAATGCAGCATATTTTTTTTACTTTGTTGGTAGTAATAATATTACTTAAATAAAAAACCTCGTTTATGCTCAAATTAAATGGTTGTAAAACTTCATACCTAAAGACTTTCTCAAACACTTTATACAGGAACTCTTCTAAGGACTAATAATTATATTACATTTTCCATATCCCGTATAGTCATACATGATGTGATCGCTGTCTAATCTCTAAATCAAATGATTTAATAACACGTACGTAGATAGCTGCTAAAACACGATGCAGTTTCTATTTCGTTACTATATTACCTGTCTCCGTTCCCACATATACCTAACTAAAACTTTTAGTTGTATAGGGATTATATATACTACTAGCTGAACCCCGCAGTGTTACCCGCGGTTATAGTTGTACCGCGAGTAACGCCGCGGGATAAAGTTAGTATAAAAAAGTAGCCTAAGTTACTCTCTGGATCATCAGCTACCTGCCAGTGAAAGTCCCGTCGAAATCCGTCCAGCCGATCCAGAGATTACCCGGAACAAACAGACAGACAGACAGACAGACAAAATTTTTTTTAACTACATTTTTGGTATATGTATCGGGTATACATACATATGCATTGATTAAAAAGCTGTTATTTTAATATTACAAACAGACACTCCAATTTCATTTATTTGTATAGATGTCCAGCCAGTGAACTACTGAAAATTTTGTTTAGAGTTCCTAAAACCCGTTTTAGTATAAATTATTATTTCCCGATCCCAAACATAATGAGTTTGTGATGCCCTTAAATGCAAAGGGGTTTTCGTGTGAATCTACGTATGCATATGCGACAATTTGACTACATGGTTTTTATAAGTGTCGGGCTTGAAAAATTAGTACCCGGCTAAATTATCACCTAACACGGAAATCGATTTTACAACACCATTAATTAACGCCTATCAATTTATAACTCCACTGGTAGACGACAGTGTAAACGAATAGAGACTTAGAACTGTATTATATATATATATTCTTAAATACTAAAGCAGTTCTTTCTATGGTACAGGGTGCAATGTCCGTTTGGAGGACAACAAAAGGAGTATCATCACGCTTACTCATTTCATGGGTGTCGTAAGAGCCGACTACGGGAGCAAACTACACAGTACGACATCGCTGTAAAGAGAAATCTTGAATTAAAATCTATACCAACTCGTCTGTCCAGCGTGGGATAGTAGGGCGAGAATTCTTGTCGAAAGAGAGGCAGGCCTCCGTTCAAGATAGTAGAGCCATGCTGATTCCAGTATGAACGGGCCATCACCTGTCGTGTTTTCTCCCCAGGTGTCGACTGGGGTCTCACTTGGCTCGGACTTGACAGCGGGGCGGCGTGAAGTCCGAAGCAGCCCCGAATCAACATACTCTGTGTGTTCATAAATGTCAATAACATAGAAACTCCCAGCCCCGATACAGCGTCCACTGACGCGTGACTGGGCGATGTGAGGTCAAGCTGTCGTGTTACATTGGTTGGTCGTTGGTCTCGCGGTTGGTGTGTGCGACTGCTGATCATGAGGTCTCGAGTTCGATTCCCGGGTCGGACAAAATGTTTGTAAGATCTACAAATACTTGTTTCGGAAATTGGGTGTTTTCTATGTATAATATGTATGCATTTACAAAAAAAAGTAAATATGTATTTGTATCAGTTGCCTAGTACATATGACACAAGTTCTGCTTAGCTTGAGACTAGATTGCGTGGTGTGTTAGATGTCCGAAATATTTATTATTTTGTGTGTGAGTGTTAGGACGGAGGCCCAGAGGAGGCCAGATACAGAAGCTTCTCAATAGGCCGCCATAGTCTGGGTCACCATGCTGCATTGTTGCATTGTCTGCATTCGCAATGAGTATTGTGAGCACCACTCTTGGATTGTGCTCATGCTTTACATCAGAGTAGAGTTACTTTAAGAGATCACAGGCTCATACATACAAAAAGTCATAAAAAAGACCTGTGTCTAAAGTGGATGGCTGACGCTGTTATCGGTATTTGAGCAGTTCAGGGCTCCGGTAACCACACTTACCTAACGAAAAGCAGATAAAGAATTGCTTATTATTTATTTTCTTTGAGGCCATTGTGTTATTTAGGTCGAGCCAACTACATTTGTGGCGAAACATGGCTCACGCCGTGTCTCTCACATAACCTTACTTTGAAAGTGATAAAATGAATTTATAAATCATCAAAAGTTTTACAAAGTAAATAAGAATTTTTAAGCTATTGCATAGCTTCTATCCCGCGCCTTGAGCGTGGAGACCGAATCCAGAAATTCCGTAACGAAAATAATCCTAACACTAGCACAGCGGTGATACTTTTTAGTTTTGCCATCTATCGATGAATAGCAGAACTTTTAATGACTTTTTTGAAATATCACGCTTGTCTCTTCAGTTCAGCAACTCGCCTCTAAGTGGCATTGGTTGTTTGTTTTGTGTAATTTTGTATTACTTATTTAATGAATACCTTTTACCACAATATCCAGGAAATATTCACAAAATACGACGACGCCCAGATGAGATTTGAACTCGAGGCACCTTCGTCATTAATCATTCACCTACACCTTCCAGCCAATAACTCATTACCACTAAATGTTAAAATTGTTGTTCTTATGCTGTTTGATAAATTCTAAAGGTCCAGTAATTCCAAACATACATTTGTTTGTTGTCAGTATGGCAACAATATTATAAATGGCGGTGTACTTCGAATGCGATGGAGCATTTGAAAAATAGTTTAGTTTTTTTTGGTGCTATCAAAGGAAAAACCTGAATTAATATCAAAGAAAAAATTAAATAAAATACTGCATAAAAAAAAAACAAATAAATAATTATAATTGCATTAGTTGATAAAAATGCTATGCAATAGCTTTACAGCTTCAGTCCCCGAGTGCCACATGTCTTTTTTTGTTGTTACTATATAGTCTATTAGAAGGTAGATAACAAAAGAAAATTAAAAATAATATGTATATTATTTAGATTTTCTTTTTACGAAATAGGACGCGATTTTCACCAATTGAAAGAGTAATTTAAGAAGAAGGTTGGTATGTAAGATACATACATATTACCAAAGAGAAAATAATTTAAATTTTTCATTCAAAGCCAGAGCGGGTCGGTAGTCTATTACCTACTATATATATAATAATAAAATTCTTGTGTCACGTCGTTGCTTGTGATGGACTCCGCACGAAGTTTGGAAGCACACAATTTGCAAGGATCTGGGTCTGGTAACCCTCAATAATAAACCTTGGCTAGTACCTATTACCTTGACCAATATATTTTACCTTAGCAATTTACTTTATAGCCGAGCCCAAATAGTATTGGCAATGATAAAGGCTAGGAAGAACAAAATTACCACCCACGCTCATTTCTTTTGTAAAATGTAACATTTACAGATAGTAATAATTTTTGTTTTGTTATTGAATGCAAATTCTAAAAGATTTTTTTATATGGACTTTACAAGTTTTTTTCGTGGGAATTTAATTGTTCAATAGCACTTGTAATAGTAGTCTATTTAAGGATAATGATGATGATAAATGCAACAAAGAGTAAACGTTCTTTTGAGCTGAGCCGCTTCGTCGAACTTTAATCTTGCTGTCCAATACTTCTACTAACAGAGACTCTATAAGCCTCCATTACAAGTAAAATTTATTGAAGTCAGCTACCAGATCTCCCTCCAAATCAAGGACTTGTGCCACCGATAATTACTGTCGAGGTCCAGGCCGCTTTGCGCTGCTGCATGCAGCAATTCATGAAGTATCGGAAAGCTGTCGAAGCCGATGGAGTCCCCATCGAGGTTTAGAAGGCGAGGGGTCTATATGGTTTGAGCATCCTAACTAACTTCTTCAATCGTGCACTCCTTACCGGCAAGATCCCAATATGGGTTTCGCCCCTGTCACGGAACAATGGATCCTGTTTTTGCCCTAAGAATTGTTACGGAGAAACATAGGACAAAGAATACGGCTCTGCATTGCCTGTTCCTGGACGTGCCTTTATCTGTGTTTCTCGTGCGGTGATCTGTTGGGCACTGCGATCCAAAGGGGTTCTAGACACCTATATTGACATTAATTGAGATATGTACCAACGAATCTGATTCCATGGTTCGGATTGCTGTTGGCGACACGAAACAATTTCCTATCCCCGTTGGGGTACACTAAGGATCCGTCTGGCCATGCCGCCTCAACCGGGCCCGATAGAAGAGGTAAATCCAAGAAGTGCTGGCTTGATGATATAAAGGGTGACATGCGTGATTGTGGTCTCACTACCAGGGATGCCGAATACAGAGCAGGAAAGCGGATTCCGGGCTCAAAATTATTAGCTTTGGAAGCAACCGGGAATAACGCTAGGATGATGATCATGACAAGCAAAATTTATGAAATTATAGCCGGGCCGATTCCTCACTGCAGTCGCAGTGGTGGCAGGCGGGACTCAGTTCCCTCCTGACGACCGAGTGCAGGTACTTCCCGAAGCTACCGTGCTGTCAAAGCACCTGCGTCAGTAAGAAGGAAAGGGTCCCGCGCTGCCACCCTGCCCTCTCGAGGATGACCGGCTGGAGAGCCTCCACGGCGGCAAAGCCAGCTGCAGCTGGAACGACCATATAGCCATCGGGGCTTGAGGGGCGGCTTCACGCCACTCGCGTATCTCTTCGGCGGAGGGCGAAAGCCACTCTCTGCTCGGAATTCAGCCACCCGTCGATAAACTTTGGCGAGCTCTTCCGCCTCCAAATCATAGGGGGGTGTCTCGGCCAAGGCGCACGCCGCCTCAGTTGTCACTGTGCGGTATCCGCGTATGGCTCTGACCGCCAATACCCTCTGAGGCTGCCAGAAGTGGGCCTTATTAAGAGCAGTCAGAGCTGCTACCCACACCGGTGTACCACACAGAGTCATCGACCGGATCACACCCGTGTAGAGGTGTCGCGTTGCGACGCTGGCTCCACCCAAATTGGGCATGGCAGACTATTAAAGGCGTTGGCGATGTCCAACGACACCGCCGGTGACGTACGGAACTTCTGACGCACAGCACGATAAGGGCGACCCCAGAGGTCACGGCCGAGACTCTCTAGCATCTACTTTCTCTTACCGTCTTTGGCACGGCAAATGGCCAGCCTTAGAGTTTTCTGCGCTTCGTGGTACTCCATATGAAGCTGGTCCCCGCCACCATCTCCGCGGTGACGTCGCCAGCTGCATGTAGGACCTCCGAGTACGAGTCGCACGGAGGTCCGCCAACTTCTGGGACCACCAGTAGACCTCCTTCCGAGGAGGCCGACTACCCTGGACGCGTGGCATGGCCGTATCGCAAATTTGCGTAATCGCATCGCGAAAACGGCCAGCGTCGACTTCCTCGGTCGGGGCCTGCGGAGACAGCCAAGAGTGAATAATGGCCGCCGCCTCTAGTAGGTCCCTATCCAGTTTGGCGACAGCCCACCGCGGAAAGCGGGAAGAATGCCGCGCCACGTGAACCCTAGTTGGGGACCTGGGACCGGGAGAACTCAAATCGGATATACTAGAGTTCCGAGAGCGTCTCGACCTCTTCCAGGACACACCAGTTCCTTACTCGTGCGGGAACAGCAGGGGTAGCGGACGAAACATCCACCATCGATCCCCCCTGCTGTCGCATGCACGTGTTGATGGAGCTTCTGTTCAGCAAACAGAGGCCCACCGACGCCACCCACTCCTCGACGGCCTCGCCCTTGGCGTCTGTTCCGGGGGACCCCCACGCAATGGATTTTGCGTTGAAGACCCTCACATCGAGAACGTGCCCAGACGCTAATCGCCGTATCGAGGTCTCCAAGTTGTTGAGGAAGACCTTGAAGTCGCTCAAACTCCGGTTGGGGGAGAAGTAAACACCGTTAACGGTGATCCCCCCCCCACTCGGCGGCAATCTATCCTTATCTCTAAGTGACAAGGGCGGGGAAGGAGCCGATGCGGAACCGACGACTACTACGGAGCCGTCCTAGTCACCCATCCAGTTTGGACGGGGAGGAACGTAGTAGGTCTCCGCGACTACGGCAACACCGATCGACCATAGTGCCATGATTTGCATGAAGAGATCCTGCGCCGCGGCGCAGTGGTTTAGGTTCGTCTGGGCAAGGAGGGTGCAGATTTGATCCATTACTGGATCGTCTCTACAACCCCCTCCATAGGCGTCGACGAGGACGGACGGACAACGTGGAAGGCCTGGGTCGACTGGCTAGCCCCCGACGTCTGCTGAGAAGCGCGGGAAGGCCCCCGCCCCATCTGGTGATTGGCGGGCTTTTACCCGCCGCACACACGGGGCAGTGAAGGATACTGAAGACCCACACCCCAACCGCTCCCCATCCCCCTCCCCATTCCCCAAAGGTCGGCAACGCATTTGAAACTTCTCTGGTGTTGCGGGTGTCCATGGGCGGCGGTAATCACTTACCATCAGGCGATACGTCTGCTCTTTACATATTTCCCTATTTCATTAAAAAAGTTTACTTTCTCGTTTATAATATTAGTGTGATATAGAACTTCTAAAAATGAGAATGATGATGAACCGATTTGTTGTTTTTTACAATGCAGGATAATCATCCAATACAAGTAGTTCACTAGAATTCATCATAACGTAGGCGCATTGAAGTCGGTGATGATTCTTTTAAATTTATTTATTAAAAAATTGCTCTTTTGCAAGGTCATTATTTACACATATGAATATGGAATTATTTTACATACACATCTCAAAACGATAAGGTCAAAAATCGTGTAAAAACTTTAGCCACTTTAGTTCAGTTAAATCTGCCAGCCAAATTCAGAACCTGTTTTTTTTTCGTAACGTGCAGATTTCGCACGTCCGTTTTACGAGAACGAACACCAATAACAGACCGATATCCTGTAAGGTAATTACTATTGAAACTCCAATTTATATGTACACATCATTATAGTAATTGGACTGTACATTTATATATACCCGTCTCCACTTATAAACGAATAAATATACTATTTAAACAGTACTTCCTGTTTTTGAAGAGAATTTAAGTCGTGTTTTGTCCAATACTTGATTAAAACAGTTGTAAGTTAATTCAATAAAAAAAGATAGTTCTCAAGAAAGAAAGAATTGATTATAGGACAAATATAACCTTTCTAGAAAAGGTTACCTTTTATAATATGTAGCGGCACCTTTTAAAATACACTTCTTTAAAATAAATATAGAAATAGGTTAATTTCAAATTCAAAAGAAAAAATATTACCAACCAATTCAAAAATAGAATATAGTGAACCATGAACAATCTGAAAAGGAGAAGTAAGTTACAATTTGATAATCTCTAGCTGAGAGAAATCTTATTTAATCTTGAACAGTCTGACGTTTGAAATACCTTCAGCGTTCACTAAAATAAGGTTATTTTTGATAAAATCTCGATGATAGTTACTGCAGTTTAAATAAAATGTGAAGTGTAGGTTTAACATTTAATCAGTAAGATACAAAAAATCATTTACATTTTGTAAAGTTACGGTAACTACTGTTACAATTATTTTTTCAATATTATTCAGGAAAGAAACAGATTTTGTTAAAGTATCATTTACTTTTTTGTTGGTTGTGAAACAAAAAAAGTAATAAAGCCAGAATATGTATTTACAAAATGAAAGATATCGGGTACAATGACAACCTTTTTAACGGGTTTGGCAAAAAATATGCCGATTGTAAAAATTACTTTACTGCTTAGATTGACAATGTTGACAATGAAAAAAAATGACGAATAACGTTCTTTATTTTGATTTGATTCCATTGAGTATTCCATTTTTAAAATCGTGTGTGGTTTTAAAAATATATTTTACATTCTTGTTTTTAAAATGAAATGTCTCAATTTAAAAAAGTTTAATCGCAAACATTATCTATGGCTTGCTGGAAAAAGTATAACGTCTATGTTTTAAAGAGTTTACGTTACAAACACTTTTATTTTTTAGAAGAGATAATAGTGCTAACGGTACCGTAAATTCACTCACAGATAAGCTCTCCCCATAGAAAGTGACGGTTTCGTCAATGATACGATCTTTTTCTAACCCTTTATATAACTAACTCGTTTCTTTTAAAACAGATCATTACTGATATTCCTTTCTAACAATTAGGTAGTAATGTTCACGTAAAATATTCTTTAAGTGAGATGCATATTCATATTATTCATACTACGTAGTAAAGATGTCTAAGATAATACATAAAAGTTGAAAATGATATAAACAAGGTAACCTTTTAATTAAGATCTATAAATAAATACAGTAAAAGACTGGGTTAGGGCAATATGAATTCAAATATATCCGGTCATAGACTACTTTTTAAATTATATAGTTGTCAATTAAATATTGATGTGCTGCCATTCAGATTTATTTTACTTTTTTTTTAATTAATATGTTTTGGTGTCCCTATAATATTAATTTCTTCGCAAAGTATATTTTAAATGGGAACCATAGAACTAGCAGACGATCATGACGCTTCTAACGACACCTCATTTGTCCAGTTCTATCGAGTAGTTAAGGAGCTATGAGGGAACAAATGAACATAAATACATAGCCTATCATAATCATAACCCTCCTTTGGCTTTGCCGTAGTCGGGTAAAAATAACTTTTAACGAATAAAGCCTTTGTGATTTTTTACATTATTTTTACATTACGTTACACATAAGAAGAACCTACTTTTCGTTAACGGGTCATCGAAACGAGATGACTTGAAGATGAATAATATTATTATTTAGCTTTATATAACAGCCTCGTTGGTCTAGAGGTTGACGTATACGAATGCCGATCAAGAGCTGCCGGGTTCCAATCCCGGGTAGGGCCAATAGTGTCATTGAGTTTTTTATAATTACAGAAGTATTTAAATATAAATTGTTTTGGAGTTTGCTCGTTTTCTATGTACATAATATATGTATTTACAAATTATTTATTAAATTTCAGTTGTCTAGAAACCATAGTACAAGCTCTACTTTATTTTTCTACTTTAATTAGCGAAACGTATGTATTGTTTGTTTTTCAAAATAAATTATTCCAATACCTAGTAGACAACTGCTATTACTTTGTTGATGAGTTTTTGTCAATTACAATTTTTTGATATTGCAATTTTTGCTGTACAATATTTTCTCTAATGTTACCCTACAATTTCAATCTACTTTATGTAATTAAAATTTTCTTTGTCAATTTTTATCTAGCTGTGTTTGTAACATCTAAAAGTTTTTTTCTTTTTCTTGCATTTCGTGTAAACATTGTTTTGTATTGATATTATTTAACTTTGATATATTAATTTACATATTTTGATAATTTTAAGTGTTTAAATAATTTGAATTATGACCTTTCTGTTTTTACAATGTGCACACCGCATAATGTGGTAGGACATAGTGTACCTCTAAAATAAGCATAAGATCTGTATCTAACCTATGTTTCCGCAAATAAATATTTGATTTGATTTGTTTAAGCTCATAATTATTTGTACAATCTATTTAAATCATCTACATGAAGTTATATTTACTCGTACTTATGTATATATACATAAATTTGCAAAATTAAGATTTTTAGTAAAAGAAATAAAAAAAACTAACTTTCTGTTATTAGAGTAAAGTAAATATGTTTCTTTATTAATATATGCACATTACGCAAATAACTACTGTTCTTTTTGCATGTAGTTATCACTTAGCCTTGATAGCATTGCGTCAAACAACCGGTTTTAAATAATAAAATGATTAAGGAAAATGTTTAACTACGTCATTCAACATTTAATAGCAGGTTTTCTTTGAGTCTTCGTCTAGAATAGAGTATTAGCACAGTATCTACGACTCTGGTAACAAAATAAACTGTTTTAATGAATAATAATAAGTGTTTATTAAAAAACCAAAATTATCTATTACCTTAAGTAATGTTATTTGCATTTGTGGCGACTTCCACAAACAAAAATAACAAGAAAACACACTACCGCGCCATCTACTGGATATTCACCAAACGACAGAGTAACGTATAATTCGAGGAAACTACCAATCCTGAATCGCGCATTAGAAGTTTTCGCGCCGATTATTATATATGCAACATCCCAACGTCAACTGTTGTTGGGCCGTGCCCCGCCAGGCATGATCACCTCGCCCGGTCGGAGGATCCTCCCTTTGTGTAGGAGGGACATGACACCCGTTCCTCCATACATTCACAATGCGAATTCTTAATTAAGCATCATAAAAACTTTATCAAGAACACAGAAAAGAACGAAGAGTAACTTTATGAAAAAATAACCATTCAGAACTGCACAGAGACTAAAAAAAGAGGTTTTGTTGGGAATAATGGTGTAACATAAATGTCCCAACCACAGAAAAATATATTCCTTTGTTCTGTGGTCCCAACTAAATTTATTATTAAAATAATTATTGAAAGCACATATCTATTCCTTAAAAACCAACGTCGCTTGAATCGGCGTTAAATATCAGTAATTTTGTTATAAAATATTTTTGAACTGACTTGAGCAAAGTTTGACTACCAAAGACTCGTAATAGCTTACAGTCTTAGAGTATACATAATGTATACTCTAAGCTTGCAGCACTTGAATCATTTAAATATGAAAAAAAAAACAGGCCATGTTAAAAAAAAAATAAGAATCGCTTCAGAACCAGGACTCTTTCCGTAGTGTGGGACATTGGGATCGATTGAGAAATTCTCAAAATACGTAAATTAGATCGCATATCTCTAATAAGTATGTATAAATGGCATTTAAGGAAGTTTTTATTCTAGTTAATAGAGTCTGTTTCGTAAAACAATTTCAAAAGTAAAACCTAACTGTTAGTTACAGTACGCAGATGCTATAAAAAAAAACATGTATTGGCCTCCAAAGAAATGAAACATTAAATGTCCAGTAGCCCAATTTAATCAAACTTCAATTTACAATCGAAAAAATATCTCGAGCGGCTCATTCAAATGCAATATTTCACTGACATTGAGTGACACTGACTTGCCGTCATTTCACTCAAACTTTGTCAACACGCACCGGACAGTGAACAATCACTGGTATAAGTAAACATACCATGTTTGTACAACCTATGTATTTGCACAGGCGTGGCGGTAGGCGGCGACGTGGTATGTAGACGGTATGTGTAGGCATGATGTCACTATACACCTCGGTAAAGGGGTAACACCACTAAAATGTAACGACTGGTAATGGATAAAGACTTAAAATTTTGAATTAATGGTTCTGGAATAAAACTTAAACCAGTAGATAGGAACCTTCTCCTTGTATGTGCTGTGCACTTATTTTACGGCAGTTTTTAGCGAGGTATGTAACTGTCAGAAATAAACCTAGGTATTTGATATACCCTATACTGTCCCCAAAAATACCCATCTTCTAACTTAACTGAAGAGTTCAACAAAAATAGTTATAAAGAAACAGTACAGTTGCTTTTCGTGTCATATTTATATTACGAAAAGCAACTTATTTCAGTAGGTATTTGATGAAGCCTACTCAATAGCGTAGTGGTTTAGAGGTCACATGACCACTTCCTCTGCGGTGAGTGTTATCCCCACATGGAAAAACACTTTGAGTGACCCATAAATTGATGCTTTAAGCCTGGTATTCTTTGTGTCCGTTTCATTAATATTTGTCAAGTCCCCGCGTATATAGAATTATTCTTCCTACAGAAGTTCTATTTAAAAATTAAATACACAACATTTAGGTTTCGTAACTAGGCAACTAAGAAAGTAACTGTTGCAAAACCTCGTTGACTTTTACTTTTCTCTTTCGTGTTTCGAGTCTAACTCTTTCTTTTAATATTAGAGCTCAAGTCTGTCTTGTGTCAGTATTTTAACAGCTTTTTGTTGTTAATTAGCAAAACTACTTAGCATCATGTACCCACTATTTTTTATGACCGAGCACTGCCGTCTAATTAGACTTATTTGAGGATCTTCTTTAGGAATGCACACTTTATATGCAGGATAGTGTTAATACATCATAGATCATCCTTTGAGTCTGCTTAAATTTGCTCATTTAAAAATAGCTTCTGTCAAACAATTTTTAATGATTTTAGTTGTGTGAAGAGTATTATCCTGTCTATTTCTGAAAATTAACCTCACTTACAATTAAAGCTAGCAACAACGCACGACCATCTAGAAAAACCATAACTATCAACAACAACGTCGTCGTCTGGAATTTTCCATTAATCCATAAGACGCGGTCTTGTGTCAAAACGCCAAGACCAAACAAACGTTCAATCCGGAACGATTCTCGTTTGTTTATGTTTGTTATTTATCAATACAAATAAATAAAATGGAAGTGGCTGTTTATAATTTCAAATAAACAGTTTTGCATAAAACGTGTATTAAAGGATTTTCGGTACTTACATCAAAAACTTTTTTTTGTTTGTTTATCTGTCTTTGTTCTTGAATGTCTTAGTTCTGAGTTGATTTTGACGGGACATTCACTGGAAGACAACTGATGTTTTGAAGAGTAACTAAACTAATGCAACTTGCTTTTATTTTAGAAAACGAATACGTTTACGCAATGATGTACATAAACTAAGAGTGAAGTTAGCCGAAGTTGTGCAGCTAGTTTTAGATATAACATGTGTATATTATACGGTATTAGATTACGAACACGCTACGTGCTGCGCTGATTAAGTTGTCCATTCGATTGTACCGCCGAACGATTATGGATAAGAGATGTAAATATCAGGTAGAGCAAATGTAATCTTATCTATGGTTTTCGTTTCCGATTACCGGAACCAAATTAACCGGGTTTTCGAGGTCGATGCAACTGAGTTTTAAATGAAGAGTTAAGAGAAACAGAAAAGTATATTGTTATGAAATTGGAAATATTTGTCCGTTTGTAGACTCAACATCATTAATAACAGCATTTGATAGCCCACTATTGAGTATAGACCTTTCCTTAAAAAGGACATTTCAGTCTACTAAACCACGTTAGTCAGACGGAATGTCTAGGATTTGTTATCTTTTTATCTACGCCCATGCTATAAATCCTCTATAAAAGAACATTGTCAGGTATGCGCTTTTCACTACTACAGCGCCGTATTTAAAAAAAGAACTGTTATTCGAATTCAGGTCGTATCCCGCCATTTTTTTGCCATTTTGCTAGTTGTTTCAGAACGGTTTACAGAGGATCCATGTCAGGGGTGTAGATAATGTCTTGTATGCAACTGTACATAATTAGGTATTAAAATTCTCATGTGATGCTATTATCACACTCGGCTTTGCCTCATGTGATTAACCCACATTCGTGGTTTAATACCCATGCTTACTAATATTAAATGGCTGAAAAATTTATATTTGATTGAAAGCAGGGACTACTAGTTCGAATTGAGAAAATATTTTAATGTTGGTTTATTCGAGGAAGGTAAAGGTCAAAAGTGTTGCAAAAACTTTTTAAGAAATGCTGACTAAGTTGCACGTGTCTAATGAGTAACACTAAATCCACTTTCTTGATGGTAATAGCTGTAAGTACGACATGTCTTACTAGTACTTTTTTCGGCCACCTGATGTTATGTTACTATCTCCGCCTTTGGCACCTGCAAGTCAATTGTCTCAAGTGCAGCCTTTTGACTACGTTCTTTTCTTGTTATTTTATCTCTTTTGACATTGAAACTTAAAAGTGACTTTTAAAAGTTCGTAACACACACCTGTTTATTTCAGTACCTTATTGCTTACCGACGTTTGATAACATATTTTATTTTACTATCAAGTGCTCAAAGCAAACATAAGATATTTCTTATATTGATTTTTTATAGATTAAACACTGATCGCGACCGCTTATGGTGTAAAGAGTTCGATACCCCCAAAGTTTGATCAAATATTTAAACTTTTTCAATTCTGGAAGTTATATTTTTTTCAAACTGTTCGTGGAAGAGTAAGCTTAAGTAATGTTTGTTGTCCGGATCCGATAAATAAAGGGGTGAAACGGAACCGGAAAATTACTACAACCGTATTGCACCGCAAACCATAAGGGAAAACCTGAAATAGACTTGAAATCTTTAAGGAAAGCTTGTGACTTTCCGCGGTATAGGCCCAAATCATGGATAGAACTTAAATCACACGTTTCGGATTTTCCTCAGAGTAAAGTCTCTGAAGCAGACTATTGAAGTAGTTTTTAGAAAATACAAAACACACACGTTACATATATACCTATGTAACGTGTAAGATTAGGCATAGATTTCTTTATCAATAAATAAGTTTAAACTTCTGCAAAGATGGTTACTGGCGTAATCAGGGTAAACCAGTATTTATGTTGACCTGCTGTGGAAGTGAAACTTCATTCAAAAACAGTGAGTTATTTTTTTTAAAAAGAACCTGCATTAGGAATATACATCCTCTGAACACCCAGACTCAGAACAACAATTTGTGGATCATACAAAGTGTTGACCCATGTAGGGCTTGAACCCACAACACTTGGCGAATTGGCAAGCGGCGATCACGTTAATCGATAGGCCAACCGTGCAGTCTAAGTTATACTAGTCGAATTCAAGAGGTTTAAAAGTTATTTAAAATAATGTCACTCTCGAAACCTGGTCCCCCATATTGTACAATTCTTTAATTTTTTGTAAAAAAACGAAAATCTATTGTCTTATTTAGCTACTTTGCATTCCAGTACAATTATTTTGTTAAAATAGACCTTAATTTTCTTACGACAAACTGCAAAATCATATGAGTTCATGGACACACTTTAGTGGTCTACTGCTGCATATGCATTTCATTAGACAAGTAGCCTACCCTACTTGCCTACTAACCGAACTGGTCAAATGAATTGGCTATGTTACAAAAAACCATGCTGCAAAGATACAGCGCTGTTAGTCTCTGTAGATTACTACCTGCCCGTCTTCAACAGCTTTCTCCAGTCCTAACTAGGGATAGTTATTGAACACGGTCAGAATTTACCTTAAAAATCGCATTTATTTTTGACAACCAAATCTTGTAAAAAAAAGAAAAGGAATTGGTCCTGCATATCATGTGAAAAAAAAGAGATAATATAGTCGGCCCGTATAACAACTAAGGAATGAAATAACGTGGTGACACATTGTATTCTTCATCTATCACCACACGAACGGAGTTCATCAATAAGGTTAATTTCATAAAAAGGCAATTTTACTTGAGTTTAAGGTCTTTGTTTTCCTCTTTATAGGCACATAGCGTATTCTATATCTATATCTATCTATACTAATATATAAAGCTGAAGAGTTTGTTTGTTTGAACGCGCTAATTGGTCCGATTTGAAAAAATCTTTCAGTCTTAGATAGCCCATTTATTGAGGAAGGCTGTAGAATATATATCATCACGCTAGAACATACAGGAGCGGAACACCAATGAAGAATGTTACAAAAACGGGGACAAATTATCACGCTACGGGCAATAGGAGACGCAAACGAGGTGGTTGCGTAGGTCGGCTAGTAGTACATAACCGATAACCTTCCGTGATAGCTAAGAAGGAAGGAAAGAGTATTCTACTTTACCTCATTACAAAACCAATATTCAAATTGAATCAATTGTTTTAAAAATTAGCGTATTTTACAAATAACCAAAATAAGTCAGCTCCAATATATTAGTCAAGGTGACAAGTAATAATAATATATTCTGTAGGTAGGTAGGTACGTTCGAAATATCTATTTTCATTTAAGTTAGGCTCACTTTTCTTATCACAGTTTAAATAATGTACGTATTGCGTTTTATATTAAAGAAGTACAAAATAAACTGTCTTGGTATAAAGTTAAAGTAAAAATTATCTATGAATAACTATTTACATATTTAAAATGTTTATTATCGATATTACGTGAAAAGCAAATGTTTAACTTAGTTGACGCTACTTGCCGACAAAATATAGAAATATGAGTTTAACAACGTGGGTGAAATTAACGGTATACTTCTCACACAAAAACCCAGCATTACGGTGTATATCATGAGTACACTGTGTCGTCTTAAAAGAATTTATAGCCGTGCCTGTCATAAAAAAGATACGTGATAGAAAAAATAAAAGGACGACTCTGGTGGGTCGATCGTATCATACTACTTCATATCAACGTATCCTTGATCCTTGCGTCACCATATCAACAAAGCCGTGCCCACGCGCTAATGTATTCAACGCGGCGATTGATGAAGTATAAAATTTCTTAGTACCGTCTCACTCACAATGGAATTATGATAATTTATCGGTTGGCTTGTGCCGGTCGAGTGTGTGGGAACGCGCGCGGCACGGGCTTTCCCACGCGGCCGTGCTACGACGAAGAACGTCTCATTGGCTGTATACAGAAGCGTCGCTTACGTCGTTATCCGATCGCGTATCAAACAAGCTCTAGTGTCGACAGGTCATAAGTACGAAGCGATTCGCGCCGAACAACGTTCCTCGCCTATTCATAAGGCGCTGTTGGCACATAAGACGTTTTGTTGTCTAGCTGCCTAAGACAGAATTGGAGTAAGTAGCGTCACGCGGCTTCGACCGCACAATGGGTCGGTGTCGAGTCGACTAGCGGTGCTGGGAACAAACTCACACCTTTGCAAGGTGATAGTCAATGTTATTGTTTTGACTGACTAATTAGGATTATGTTTTTATCGCTCAAGGATGTTTATACGTTAAATAGTCACTTCACGTTGTAACATAAAATACCAATACATTTTGTTTAAACTTATTAAATTATTTTACTTAATATTTTACGAAACTTATAGTTCAATATTTTTTTCTCCTAGCTTCTGTAGATGTAGATGCTACTAAAAATATTGAATGTGATAAACTTTTAATTCTATAATTCTATTTAGTTCAAAATATAGGTACGTTTCCAAATATTGTATATTGAAACTTACAATTTGTGTGGCTGACTTGCGTATGACTTCTCTTAAAATTCCGGTAGGTAGCGGCAACATTTCCCAAAGTAGGCCACAAATAATAAATAATTAATAACAGCGGCAAGCAGTAAAAAGTGCGACGGTAATAATTTCTATTCGTCAGTCTGTCTGTGTGACCGACGGAGGCGATAACACGCCTCGTGTCGCCGCGAACCTGGGCTCGCACCGCCAATCATGTAGGGTTGCCACCTACCACATTTAAAAAATTAAATTATTATAATAAATATTACAAACGTAATCTTACGAAATACAAAATAGTTATATAGACAAATAGAAAGTAATAGTAAAGATTAATTTTAAAAAAATGTAGGTACATACTATTTTTCTATGTTATTATTATTTTTAAATAATATTAATAATTTTTATTTTTTTAAATTTAAACAGTAGTCCTTTTAAAAAAATATATTTAGTTCCACGAGTGATATAGCCCAAATTAAAGAATAAGGGTCGTTGTGACGTCACTGCGCATTATTAGCACGAAAATATAAGGGGAGCGTCTTGCCATGCGTCTGCTCAGGTTTGGTAAGGAGGGTGCGCGTGGGAACGCGTGCTAGCCAGGTGCCATCATCTGTGACCCTCACTAACTTTTGGTGAACAGCTGTAAGATCTATCTGGTATTGGTATAGAAAAATAATACAAATAAAATCACTTTTACGAGTAAATAAATAAAATTTAAAAAAATGAATTCTCCAGTGACATGCGTATGCCAAACATATGTTTAACCTACACACTTATTATTTTGTTTAATATTTCGTAATAAAAGGTAATACAGGTTTCTTAGTTACAACTAGAATTTAATTTAATATTTATTACGACTCAATTGGGACAACCTATTGTGAAAAATGCGTGTTCAGATGATGAGATGCTTAAATATTAATGATGTTTTTTTCAATGTTTAACTTCAGATTTTTCTTTTCTAATCTATCTTTTCTCATCTTAGATTTTTTTTTAAATTTTCCGTTTGTTACGCTTGAATATTTCTACAAAATAATCTTTCATAATATATAACTCTAAATAAAAAGCGCTTGTATGTAAATATTGTCATCAATGGTAATTAATGAATGTATGTATAACCGCATGTATTTTTTGTCAATAAATTATTATTGTTTTTGTTTCTTTTTGTATTGTTATAATTTCCTATTAATTAATAAATTAACGTTTCTAAAGATATTTAATCTTTATTCAAAATTAATAAAATAAATTTTTCTTTCGTGCCATCCCTACTTTTATCACGGACGTTTTGCCACAATCGGCGTAGGGCGCATAAAAGCGATGCGACGAGCGCGCGCGCGCCATTCGCTCATAGACCGTCGCGCGCGCAACAATGATTCTTCCCGCCCGTACAATGTCGCCGACTCACGGCGCTTTTCACCCGCCGGCGCACGCACAACCCGACGAAGAACCCGTCTCCCGCACATATCAATATAGAAAAGTCATGAAACCAATGCTTGAAAGAAAACGCAGAGCTCGTATTAATCGCTGCCTCGATGAACTCAAAGATCTCATGGTTACTGCCCTCCAAGCAGAGGGGGAAAATGTCTCCAAACTTGAAAAAGCAGACATCCTGGAACTCACTGTCCGACACCTCCATGGCCTGAAGAGACGAGGGCAGCTAGTATTAAAACCAGAAATGTCTTACGCCGAGCGCTTTCGTGCTGGATTTACTCAGTGTGCTACAGAAGTGTCACAGTTCATTGCAAATGCTACATTAGCTGCGAACGCAATGCAGCGGCAGGGTCCTGTGGATCCTCAAGCTGGAGCGAGATTGCTGCAACATTTAAGCAATTGTATAAGAAGATTGGAAAATCCCCAAGTAGTGCAGCCACAGCCAGTTGTACCGAATGGTGTTGCAAGGCCGACGCCGTTGCAGCCAATCGCTCCTGGACCTATTCCTCAGCAGGCTCCGATACAGAGGACAGTACTTCCAGATCGAGGAGTCAAAAGGCTGGCAGAGCCGATGGATTCGGAAACGACGCTAGCAAAGCGTGCGTACGCGCCGCCTTCCCCGCCACACAGCCCCGCCTCCGAAACAGACTCCGCCCAGTCGATGTGGCGGCCGTGGTGACCCTGCTCCTCATGATGCATGCTTGACCGTGTGACTGTTATTCTCAAATTATATGTACTTCAAGTCGAGACTGTGCTGAGACAAATGATGCATTAAGATTTTTTCTTGATGACTTTGGGTGTTAAAATGCGATTGTGTACAAATTTTAATATAATGTGAGGAAGTACCGTGTGATAATCAATATTATTGTTTGTTTCTATTAACGTTCCTAGAACTGATGTGTGTTATCGTAGTATGGATTGTCCTACTCGCTTTGCTTGTTGAAGTTGTGTTTTTATTAATTTAATAAATTAAGAGTTTTGTTCAATATCTGTTATTTTTATATTCCTTACTTCAACGTCTTCCACGTAAGCCTTTACGATATAAGCAACGTAGTGTATATAGCACCTAAGAATTCTGTGATAAATAGTTTCTTGGTAGGATTTTTAGGGTATGAGTAGATTGAATGTATGAAAAGACAATAAACAAATTTTCTAATAATATTTGTTTCAATAACATCCTATTTAGATTTCTATGAATATTTAGTATCAAATATTATACTCATTTCGTAACTATCAAAATAAATTTCAAACATTAATGTTTTATGGTACACGATGTTATCGACAATTATTTGCGTCTTTATTAGGATACTTTTCATCTGCAATTATTTCCTCCCAATGGAAATTCTAACGGCGATAATATCTAATAACAATAGTACTAAAACATGAAATTGCTCTCAGGTTTATCTTCAACTGATTGCTAAATTTCACATTTCATTATCATAAATTAAAAAATTAATTGTTTGATGTTGCACTACTATACGCAATAATTACTTATATCTTACTTCCTTTGAAACAGCAATTGCATGAGAAAACTGCATGTACAAGTAAAAATATTTCTTAAATCACCTCTTTTAAAATTCAAATTGTTTTACACAGATCTTATTGCACTTCATATACATAATGAAATCACTTAAGTGATGTTTAATGAAATTTTCGAGTAAATTTCTTTGTATTGTGTGTTGTTCTCACGGTGTTCGACGACCGTACCCGTCTCGTCGTTACTCAAGTACCTTATACTTTTGTAACAATTACTTGACAAGATTTAAAAGATGTATGAGTTAAGCTGACTTTTGTGGAATATTTAATAAAAGATTAAGAACGTAATAATGATCTCTCATCCTATATTGACTAATTCCAATGACGAATGAGTATGATTTTCAAACAGATTAGGGCTTTGTTTAAGATTCGAACGTCATCACTTTTGTGCATGTAAACTTTAATCTACAAGCTTGTAGGGTTCCGCAGGTTGTGCATAAGTGTACTTAGACACAGAATAAGTAGAGGATAATTCTGCCAATTTAAGACTTAAACTTTCCACAACCACACAAAATAAGATACAGACTTTAAAGTTAAGTCAATCAAGCTTTAAGTCAAGTTCCTGCACGTGACATAGATAAGACTACAGACTGTTTTATCTCTGCGTTATTAACTACGTGAATACCCAAATAATATATATATATGTATAGGTATTTACATATAAAGGTCATTTTGGCATTCTGTAACAACCCCGCTGACTAACGGGTCAAAAAAACGGTTTCTGTCAACTGTTCCTCTTATTTTCATCAGTACCTTACGCCCTTTGTTGGCGCTTAGCGTCTATATAGAGGTAGTGACAATCTGGCCCTACACAATACTAATATTAATTTCAGTGGGTATACATTTATATCATTCAAATTAGTACTAGAAAGAAAAGAGAAAACACTGCAAAGATCAGGAATACTTATACCTATCCTGGTCAGCGAGGTACAGTAAGCAAAAACCTGCTTTCTGAGGAGAGCTGCCTATGGACTGTTAATGGCCGGTGATGATGATGATGATGATTCAAATCAATGTATGTACGAAATGATTCAGTGAACATACGTAGGTATAAATACTGAATCATCCTGATGCGTCGATGCGCGCTTTATAAATCTAGCTCCCTGTGACGTAATTTAGTTTTTGTGTTCCAATATATTAAAGTTTAACTTTACTTCATAAGAAATTGTGATCTAAAATACTTAGAGCCAGGTTTACCAGTTCCTGATAAAGTTTCAGATAGTTATCTGCTATAAAAAATTATAGAACAGATAAAAGTTATCCATACATTCATGTTAATTTGACAGATAAGTTCGGAATTGTATATCAAGTACTTTATAAGCAAATAGTGAAACTACCCCTTAGTAGCGTAATGTGTCTTATAAAGGTTTTTATTTTTTATCCTTTTACAATGTGCTTTACTTTAGGGATCATGGAATTTTTACTCTTAAGTTCGAGACATTAGAATTAACATTTATTGCAAAATGGATCAAAGTACTTAGTATGAAAATACAATAATTCTACGAAATGTAAGAATCATGGTTAAGATAAGTTTTCTGTCCGACGGACGAAATCGACTCTAAAGAATATCATCATCATCACCAACACTCTAGACATAAGCCTCTCTTTAAGGAGGTTTTATTTTGGCTCCTAAAAGATAATAAATGGTAATAAACAATGTTCGTAAAGTCCACAAAGTCTTCTTTGAGTAATATAAATCGCGTGATTGAAGCTAACGGTATCAAATTAATGTGCCCCGTTTTTGTGCTAATTCGTTATGTACCAACAAAAAGACAGAACTAATTTGATTGCTGGATAAAATTTAAAACTAATTTTACGTCCACGTTTAAAACACAAAGCACTAAAAGCCTTAACTTTTTCTTTAAAGACATTTTTATTGTTTCTAATTTTTTGTTTGCACTAGGATGGGAAGTGAAAATATCAGATCTATAACGTGCTTCACTTTGATGATTATGATCGGAGGTCCAGTAATGCAGAAGTATCTCAATAGGCTGCCATAGTGTGGATTACTATTCTGCATTGTCTGCATTCGCAATGAGTGTTTTGACAACTACTCTTGGATTCTGCTCATGTTTTCGTTCAGGCTGCGTAGAGTCACATTGGCTGATACACAAAATAAAGACAGACACAGTGTTACTCTCTTCTTCTTCCTAGCCTTTATTATTCCGAAGATTTGGGGTCGGCTACTAGTTCAACCGGTTTTACCTGAATATCAGTTTGTACACGGAGCTACTGGCATCGGACCTCCGCAACCTGAGGGTGAACTTAATTTGAAGATTGAACTACACTAGTGTTATATAAGAAATAAGTTCAAGATACTTTGGCAAACCCTTTTTTTTGTTGAATATCCTATAATCGCCACCTACGATGACCATGTGAAAATACACCTAAATTACTTTTGAACCCGAGAGGTAGCTGATTAATGACTTACAAAACGGGATTCTCCAAAACGTTCACTACCATTTTAGAAGAAGCGGTTACTGGCTTCGAATGCGCATGAGCATAGGAATTAGTTCTGTACAACGTAATTGGAACATTCGGAACGCGCTTGCGTGAGCGCAACCGTGGGAAACGCCCGGTGAAAATACTACGGCCAGCCGCAATTTGGGATTTAGTTACGGCAGTACCTAAGAGTTTTTGTATCAAATGATAAACTGAGATTTGATGTGTAAGTATCACTTTGAATTAGTTTCAGTAAAGAAATTAGTGGTTATGTTTTTAAGGCTTTATTGGTAAAAAATATAGATAGTAGTATTTGGGTCAGACCTAAACGGAGTCATACCATGGCGGTTCATAAATGTTTAACCGACTTCAAAAAAGGAGGCGATTATTTATTCGACTGTACTTTTTATATTTGTTACCTCATAATTTTTGACCGGCTGAACCGAATTTGATGATTCTTTTTTATTTGAAAGTTGGTGCATCCTGTATGGTCCCATTTTAATTTGGTTCAGTTCTTGAAGTTGTTAATTTTTTTGTTACTTTTTCTTTTGTAACTCGGAGGGAGGGGGGGAACTCAAGAGGTGGTTATGCAATTGTGTTGTAGGTGTTTACAAGCCATGGAAGTGACTTACCATCAGGAATCCTGCCAACTCATTTACAAGATTTAATCCTTAATCATATACTGAAATATTCACCATACAACGCGTAGATACATCGTGAGAAAAGAATCTTACAATAAAAACCCCACGGGCGCTCTGCTACAATCGCCAATAATTGCAACATTTGTTTCAGAAATAGTAAAAAATCGCTACTAATACATAATCTTGTAGGAATGTTGATGCATGATTGATGGTGATTCCTGTAGTTTATGAGTTTATTGCCTATTGTGCTATACTATACTGATAAATCATTTTTATTTTGCAAAGGCGTGGGAACCACATTAAAATTTTCGAAACTGCTAGCTGTCGCTGTAAGTAAAGCAGTACATGTAAATTTTCGGATCAGTGTGTTGAAAATTCAATGTTTTTTGATAAAAATTATAATTTACACAAATAAATAAAATTGAGTATATAGATAGGGTACTGACAGGTGGTATGGCCATGTAATGAGAAGACCTGAAGAGCACATGACGAGACAAGTCCTGGCTATAAACACCGGGCCAAAGAAGCGCGGTAGACCCCCCCTAACTTGGATGTCCGTCATCAATAACGACCTAAAGAAAGCCCAAATTAATGTCTTGACGACCCAGAACAGAACTGTCTGGCGAAGAATGACGAGGAGAGCCGACCCCAATTGAAATGGGATAAGGCTAGGCAAAGAGAGAGAGATAGGGTACTGACATCTATACAGCATTTTTTTTTTTGTCTATCTGTTCATTCCGGTTAATCTCTGGAACGACTAGACTGATTTTGATGAGACTTCCCTAACAGGTAGCTAATTACATAAGGAGTAGCGTAGACTACTTTTTTTAGATTAGCTTTGCCCCACGACGTTACCCGCGGTTGAATTACCACGGGTAACACCGCAGGGCTCAACAAGTTTTAAATATTTTGCAAACAAATGCATGTAATAATTCGTTTTAGTTTAATATTTTATTTTACATCTAATAATTATTTTCTTCACTATTGGTACCTTTCATTAAATACACTCGACTAATCTTTTAATTTTCTTAGATCCAAAACTAAGTAGCCGTTTTAATTTCTTAATTATAAGTATTAACATACTTATAATGAAGAAATTAAAGCGGCTACTTGGATAGTAGAACCTGGATAGTATACAGGATGTATCTACTATCCACGTGTTAACACCTGTATCTATAATTAAAAACTTATTTTACCTACAATAGCTACTATAAAGGAGATCAATGTCAACATAATTGTGACAAAAACGTACACAACCTCGATTGTATTGATGACATTGCATTGTCAAGGAGTCATTATCAATCACCACGCTCGCATAACATCAGTTACTTGCCGATGACAATTTTTACTTTGTCGTTTTTTTTTATGGAATAGGCGGGCAAACGAGCAGACGTATCGCCTGATGGTAAGCGATTACCACCGCCCATGGACACCTGCAAACACCAGACCCGTCACAAGTGCGTTGCCCGCCTTTGGGGGATCGGGAGGGGAGATAAGGGAAGGGGGTTTGGGTTATGGGCCTCCGGTATCCTCACTCACTCGGTGAAACACAGCGCAAGCACTATTTCACACCGGTTTTCTGTGAAGCCGTGGTATCACTCCAGTCGAGCCGGCAGATTCATGCCGAAGCGTGGCTCTCCCACGGGCTAAAGTCGTTAAGTAATTTTACTTTAAGAGAGAAAATTGGGAAAAAAATTGTTTGATGAAGCCAGCCCGAAAGTAAATATGTAATACAATAAATTATATATTGTTCTCTGAGTAAATTAATGAGTAACTATGGATTACATATCTATACATAATAAAAATGAATCACAAAAATGTATGTGCGCCCATAACTTTCAATTGACTGCATCAAATTAGATAATTCTTCTTTCTATGTGTTCGTTATTATCAGGACAAGGTTTGTATAGAAGAAAATTAAAAGATAACATTCAAAATATTTTTTACTACCTGTATGAAACTGAAACGGGCACAGTTACTTAAAAAAAATTTTTCAAAATTTTTATACCTAATTTAATAGCGTGCGAAAAGCTGCTGAGTCGGTATGAGCCGGTTTTCTAGATGTAAATGCGATGTGTCAATATAAGGAAAACTGTTTACTAACAGGCTAATTTTATGTGCTGTCTTGTGACCAATTTCACACAAATCGAAATTGGGTTTTAATTAATGATTCAGCGTAACAGTATTTAGCTGTAGTACTAGTGGAGAAGAAATTAATAAATCGTATCTGGGATTACCAGACTCCAATATCAGATGACAGAGAGTCGTGACGTGAGGTTTTTTCCAGTTTGAAAGAAAAATGTGTTAAGTTGAATTTTGTTCATAGGAGTAGAGTAGTGATTTCACGGTCGGATAGAAAATGAGTGTTAAGTAACCATTTGGACAGCATGCTGTAGTAGACCAAATCTCCCTATCTACTATTAAGAAAGAAGGAGGTTGGACTATGTCCATAAGTGAACTGTTATATGCTGTTGCTATGCTGGAGATGCGATTTTTTTTTTAACTTTTACGGTATGTACGTGATTACCTATGTCATTTGTGTCGCTTAGCAATTGAGATGCAGTTATATGTAGTGGTTTACAGTAGTCATTTCTCGCATTCGACTTCGTTTTGCCTTCTATACCATATAAATATGATGGATAAATAATGATATCCGTAAAAGCTTAATATATTAAATTAGTGTTCAAGTGCAGAATGGTGTGAAAGTATTTTGCTTTAGCTTGTTAAGTATTCTGACAACTAGTTGGAGTTAGTTTTCATAACAGGCAGGTTGCAAAGGTCAAGCGGTAGGTAGTTATATCGTGTGAATACTTTTAATTAGTCGTATCCGCTTAAGGTGGACCTCATCCGCGATAGAGATGTTGTTTTACTGAGAGTATGCACATCGCTTTAAGATAGATTAAGTGAAAGTACTTTTAATATTGAAACAATTATATCGATGGTGAGAAACGTTGAATGTGTAACGTGACAGAAGGTCTGTCTAGAGGTAAAGCTGGTTCGTTCATTATAATACTACCTACTTGCAAGGACTTAGAATCTAGTTTTGAATGATGAAATAGATGGTTTTAGAAGAGAGAGAGAGAGTTTTAAAATGGAGTTCTCAAATTGATAAAGTTAATTATTAAGTAGATATGAGTGCCCCTTGAAGGTCTGGTAAAGTTGTGTCAAACTCTGAAATATTCAAAAATTTAGTATGTGGCGACTTCCACATACAGCGCAAAAACCTAAACACACTACAGCGACATCTACCGAAGATACGTCGAAGTACGCTGTAACGAAGGAAAAACAGGAAAATATCGATCTTTAATCGCGCAATAAAATTTCTCGCGCCGATTATCATATATTATATACAACATCACAACATCAACCGTGGGTCAGTGGCCCGCCAGGCATGATCACCTCGCCTGGTTGGAGGGTCCTTGCTTTGTGTTGGAGGAATATGACACCCGTTCCTCCACAAGTATATTTAACTATTAGAGATAGCTTAGGTTTTAAAGTTAGAGAAGTCAGAGATCCTGACTTAAAATATTTCGTCTACTTTGAATTGGATTAATTTGTCAATTTCTTTTTTAAATTCACGTTTCTTTTATCTGCGATATCACACTATTTGACAGATAAAGGTTACTGATATACCAAGGTGTATCTCCAGCGGTGTCTTTAGACCATCGTTCCGGACTATTTTTACAAAGTAAAGATTTTTCTAAATGAATTTACCGTGGGAGAGCCACGCTTCGGCTTCGGCATGATTGGGCCGGCTCGACTGGAGTGATACTACGGCCTCACAGAAAACCGACGTGAAATAGCGCTTGCGTTGTGTTTCACTGAGTGAGTGAGGACGTCGGAGGCCCATACCCCATACCGATCCCTATCCCCCAAAGGCCGGCAACGCACTTATGACGTCTCTGGTGTTGGGGGTGTCCATGGGCGGCGGTAATCGCTTACCACCAGATGATACACCTGCTAGTTTGCCCCCATAACATTAAAAAAAGTGAAAAGAATGATTGCATAAAACCATACGTAAAAAATATATAATTACTATATATTTTAAAAACTCTCTCATGGGTAGAACTCTCTTAGAACATCGATAGTCACTTAGATAAGCACTTAATACTAGATTTTGTTTATTGATGACTGATGACACAACACGCTATCTTAAGTTTTACGCCACTTATCGAAAAACTTCCGACCAATGAGGTTTCGAGAAAGTTGATGGATCTCAACCGCTGTTTAATTATGAAAATCCGTTACAATTATGTACGGTTTGTTTCGGATAATCAGGCTTAGATAACTCAAAAATGCTTCTGACCCTTTCTATTTTAAATAGTTGATCCTACTAGCTGAGTCACGTGATGTTACCCACGGTTATTGTCATATAGCGTGTAACGCCGCAGGGCAAAGTTAGTCTAAAAAAAGTAGTCTAAGTTACTCCTGATATCAGTAGCCCCGTCCCCGCCCAAATTGGTCCAGCCGTTCCAGAGATTAGCCGGAACAAACAGATGGACACATCGACTGACAGACAAAAATTGTGAAAATGTGATTTTGCTATATGTATCTATGCATTTAGTAAAAAGCGGTTATTTTAATATTACAAACAGACACTTCAATTTTATTTATTTGTATGTATAGATTGTATAGATATATAATCTAAATATATATAAATTTAATACATGGTTTCTTTCACAAATATCAAACTTTTTTTGTTGGGACTAATCCCACCCACACGCCCACCGATGTAACTCCTGTACACCAGGATCAACAGCAGTGACCCACGAACACACCGAGTTATGACACTCGGGAAGTCCCAGGAAAAAATATTAACTGTCTTGGAACCCGCAACGAAATTAATCAGAAGAAAAACAGGAGGAGTTGGAAATATGATAAGTTCACTTCCCTCCTTAGCAAAGCGGGAGACAAAATGAAGTCAAAATAGGCAGATACCTTGTTTAAACCGGGAAGCACCACGGATAAAATGTTATGGGTCCTAAGTGAGCTATATTTGATTATTATAGTATGTATGGCAGAATCGCCTAAACGCACGGAAATTCACCGCAGTTGACACAAGATCCCCATAGTATACCGCCCCAGATGTCATTTGTAAGCTATTTAGCATTGTGTTACGTTCATTGTACCAAAGACTACACTCCCAGAGAACATGATGAGCCGACTGTTCACAGCTAGTATCGGGTGTTGAGCATTGACACAATGGTGAATCGACTAATTTAAATGAGTGTAGTTTCCTCTTAAAGTTACCGTGGCCCGTAAGAAATTGAGCGACACAGTGATCTACCTCGAGCCATGTCCTCGACATCCGTTCGCGAACAGATGGAAAGAACTGGTAGAGGTGGCGCCCCTTAGATGATTCGTCCCATTCGTCCCACACAAATATCAAACTGTTAAAGGTATCATTTATGAAGATTTTCATTTTTTTTTTGTAGTACCTACACTACATGTAAAGTGTGAATGTGTTTTTATTTATAAAGAATATAGGAAGAAGAAGAATATAGAAGGCATACCTATCCAATGATATCCCATACAATGATATGGGATATCATTAGAAAAGTATTTTAAAAACAGTCAGTGGTTGCTACGATGATAGCAAGCAATGCAAACAGATACCTTAATCAGCTTGCGAGATATTCAACTTTAAAGCGCAATTTTTGTTAAAACAGATATATCTATGCGGGAGAGCCTATTGTATGCATGGCGCGACACGCACTTGGCCGGTTTTTATATATGAGCTTACCGAAGTGACTCTGCCTGATGTGAAGCATGGTCACAATCCAAGAGTAGTGGTCACTATATTCATTTCCAATGTAGGCAAAGCAACAATACAGCATGGTGACCCACACTATGACCCACACAAACGAAACACGACAGAACTTGTATGGTCTTCTGTGAGAGGGTAGTTCTGCTTCCCTTCGTGTTTAAATCAGCATGAGTTTAGTGCCATCTGTTTATTAACCCCCTTTAAAAAGTATTAAACAAACCAAAGATGAACAGGTGGTCTTCATTCGACTTTCATTAATTGATTCTTAAACTTTTTGTCAAGTATAATTTAAGCTTTTTTCGTGTGCATTTATATAATAGACTAGCTGAACCCCGCGGTGTTACCCGCGGCTATTGTTGTACCGCGAGTAACGCCACGGGGCAAAGTAAGTAAAAAAAAAGTAGCCTTAGTTACTCCCTGGATCATTAGCTACCTGCTAGTGAAAGTCCCGTCAAAATCCGTCCAGCCGTTCCAGAGATTACCCGGAACAAACAGACAGACAGACAGACAAAAAATTTTTTAACTACATGTTTGGTATATGTAGCGTGTATACATACATTTGCATTCAGTAAAAACCGGTTATTTTAATATTACAAATAAACACTCCAATTTTATTAATTTGTATAGAAGATTACTATAAATGGACGATATGGTAGCTTGATATAAATCAAATTTAGAATACATAATTTTAACAATAGTTTTGAACTTCTACAACATATAAACTTTTGGTTTACATTTAACATTACTTTCACATAGCACTATTTAGCCTCAAACTAAGCAGAGCATATGCTAAGGGAGTACATTTAATTTACAAATATATATATACATCTATACTTCTTTCGTACATACATACCCAAATGCAATACATAGAAATATCTTTTACATCTTGACCAAATCGAACATTGAAAGTTCCTACACACAAACCTTTTGACTTAAGAGGAAAGCAAACCTTATGACCTTTGGTTTTGCAGTTCATTAGACTTACCACTGCGCTATCCGACTGTCAATTTATGTGAATATGTATTAACCTACACATAAATATACCTATATTCAATCGCATAGTTCGATAAGCTATCTGTTATAATCTATACTAATATATAAAGCTGAAGAGTTTGTTTGTTTGTTTGTTTTTTTGTTTGAACACGCTAATCTCAGGAACCGCTGGTCTGATTTGAAAAATTCTTTCGGTGTTGGATAGTCCATTTATCGAGGAAGGCTATAGGGTATATATCATCACGCTACTACTAATAGGAGCGGAGCAACAATGAAGAATGTTTCAAAAACTGGGGAAATTTTCACGCTACGGGCAATATAAGGCGCAAACGACGTTGCGTGGGTCAGCTAGTACTGTTATAATGAGATGATGACTTTCAAAGAAATATGCATTCTTTTAAAAACACATCATCGAGGATACGAGTGACACACGCCGTGAATGTAAATTTATGTAAATATTAATAGTATAAAATATATTATTAAAGTACTCTGCAATCTTCTTCAGCCGGGTCTAATTATTAGACTGTTAAGTAAGTGAAATTTACCTACATCATTTTTTATCGTTTAACTTACTAGAAAGATAGTGAAATGCAAAGACAGCTTAAGATACATTTGCATGACAAAGCTTTCACTAAGTTTTTATTTAATAAATCAGTTATTTTTCAAACTTATTTATTATTAATTTCTTGAGACCAGAAAGCAAGCCTTTTTTAGTGCAGAAAAAAATTCTCCGCATCAGGCGATGATGTTGAAATTTGTATATTATAGAAATTATGAGATTTGCACTGGTACATGTATTATTATTTAGGTACTAACCATTGACATTACTTTTTTTGTCCTAGTCTCTCAAATGACCATTTCATCGAGAAATTATATCTATCAAAGTCAAATCGACTAAAACCACACGATTTCCCATCACGGGGTTTTGAGCCCGAGAGCCAGGCGAGATATCAAGTAACAGATTGGCGTTATCATTCTTTAATTAAATTTAAAATTCCCTTCACCAACAAGTTGCGACAAGTCTACAATAATATATTTCTACATCGCGTGCTCATCTCACTCTCGTCGCAACAGCTTAATTACATAAAACTATATAAATAGTCGGACAAACAACTTCCTACTCGATTCGAATGAAAATCGATTTTGTTAATTGTGTTCCGTATCTTAGTATTAAATACTCTGTGTTATCGTCGCATGCGAGTATCGGTTTTACATAATAGCATAAGTCGTTTATTTATTTATCTATATTAATATTATGAAGAAGTAGGTAAAAGTTTGTTAGGTTGTAACACTGAATCAATTTTGCAAATTGTTTTACAAATAGAATGCCACTTTGGTTTGAGAGAGGCTATGTAAAAGAGCCGCTCATAGCTCAGTTGCACTCGGTGATTAGAAACAATCACCGAAGGTCAGCAACGCCGACGGGGTCAGTACCTGAATGGGTGAACACTGGTGGCATGATACCAGGAGCATCACTGTGATTCGGAGGTCAGGTTAAGCAGTTGGTCCCGGCTGTTATCGTAGGCTAACAGTCGTTGCTGGCAAAATGTAGTAGTAAATATAAATCAGCGTCCATTACCTCCTTGTTACGAAGTGATTGAATTTATAGTCACCATTTACCCGTACTATCCGTACATCTTTTAGAACAACCCGGGCCTTATGATTTTAGTTCTATCAAATCTTTCTAATGAATGTCTCTGTTCTAAAAGTTTTGTAACTCATAGCATAGACATCCCTCTGCACTGATTATGCTAATATAGTCTTGGTTCCGTTTCATAATTGTAGGCTTTCGATGTATATTCGTCTATTCTTGTTTCGGAGTTTGGGTGTTTTCTATGTATAATATGTATGTATTTACAAAAACAAAGTATTTAAGTATTTATATCAGTTGTCTAGTACCCATAATACAAGCTCTGCTTAGTTTGGGACTAGATGGCGTTGTGTGTTAGACGTCCGAAATATTTATAATATTTATTTTATTTATTCCTCAGATCCTTTAATCTATTATTAATCACCATATGAATTTATCTTCTAGTTAAAAACATTTCAATAAAAAAACAAGGTTACAAATTAGGTCGCTTTAAAATAAACTTAAGGAAAGTAAAGCAAAAAACAATGTCAGTCGTAAGGACTGCCGATAGAAGTGAAAACTTATAACTTAGAATGATATTTGTAAAACTAATGTGTAAAATTAGAAATTTCATAATGTTTGAATTAAAATGATCGACGTCAAAGATTAATATATTGGTGGCGCTAACCCATAAGGTTTTCTCCTACCAAATTTGCTCAACTCGGCCAAAGAAGTAATCACTTCGAAAATGTCATATCAGCATGTCGGTGACGCGAACACGTAAGATTTTCTCCTACCAAGAAGTGCCCAACGCGGCTAAACAAGTTTTCACTTCAAAAAGTGTAAGCTATTAAAATTGTTTTCCAATCAATTGCAGTTTATTCATACATTTTGCGTAAATTTTTAACACATCAAATCAAACTTTCTTCATCATATCAACAACATCTAAAGAAGTAAAGGGTTTATATGAATATTGATACAAGCAATTTGTCTATGGCCTACTAAAGTCGATAAAGTATAGAACCGAAAGCGTAACTTAATAAAAAGTAAAAGTCATAGCCACAATACGGACCTGCTTCTAGTTTTACGTAAGTCCCTTTCGATACCAACCAGTTAGTCGATGTTCATGTTCTATCGATCACGAACGTCACTAATTACCTCACTATTGAAATAAATATAACAATTTATTACGGAAACGCAAAGAGTTCATGAATATATTTTTTTTTAATCGATACTTTATTAGTTGGACAGATGAGCACACTTAAATGTTGACTGTGGTGTGGTCTGCAGTTAGTCTAAAATAAAAGAAGCATAAATTATATCATCAGTTATCTGCGAGAGAAACCGTCAAAATTGAGACATTATGGGTTATATATAGTATATAATTAAATAAAAGATATTGATATTCCCCCAGTTAAACCATCAACCAGGTTTTGGGGGACAATTATGTAACTCAGTATTGCTTTGTTGTTAATAAATAAATAAATAAAAAATGATTTAACGTGACTAATGCCTTCCTCATACCCACTGCTGCATCTCCAGTACTGTACACCTTTGAGTCACTGCTGTTGATCCTTTCGACAGTAGTGACTCACTAACACACCGAATTATGACACTTGGGAAGTCCCAGGAAAAGTTAAAGTGACTTAGAACGTGCTATAATATAATTCGGAAGTAAAATGGAGAAGATGAGAAAATGATTTTTTTATATGTATGACTCTGCTCTCCAAATTGACTTTACTCCATGAAAACCAGGAACAAAACCCAAGAGTGGTGGTCACCACAATCATTGCAAATTCAGACAATGCAACAATACAGCATGGTGGCAATCACCGTGGCTCCACTACCTTGAGTACTTTGTTTTTCTTTTTCCGAAAATTAATAAAAATACTTATTTTGCCCGGTGCTGCGCCTACGGTATATTGGTTATCGCAGTAAACGGTAGCCGATGTGTTTCTTGAAGAATCAAAGTATCTCTATGCCAAATTTTATTAGGTTAGCTGTTTAGCCCTAAAAGTAACAGACACACAGATATAGTTACTTTCAATTTTTTTATATTAGTATATACCTAAGACGTACTTAGTTATAACTTGAGACATCTCATGCGGGCTGTCTCATCCCAAACTCAGAACAGTCTGTACTTACTATTACAATCTGACAGCTTAAAATCTACTGTTACTAAATAAGTAAATAGTATCATAGAAAATTACATTAGGAAATAAAACAAATGATCGTGTTTATTGCTCGTTGAAAATCAAATCTACAAAGTCTCCCTAGATAGTCTCCTGAGAATTGAATTCACCGTCTTCATCCTCCTTTATTACTCCCAAGATTATTTGTGATCGGCTACTAATTCAACAAGTTTTACCGGAATATCAGTTTTTCCAACATGGTGCCACAACAGCAAGGGCCAACTGAATTCGAAGGTTGAACTAGTTGTCAGTAAGTTTGGAAGGATTCCGGATGTGTTAATAACAGCAGTTCCCGGATCCCTCCCGTCTCAGGCGCAGAGTGGCACACCGTGTAGTTTTAGTCGGTACGATTCCGACACATCGCCCCGCCACAAACCCCGGCGGGGTGACGACCCGAGGGGGCTTCCACCCGTAAAAAAAAAGTTCTCAGTAAGTTTGACGACACTGACTCCCCACTAACGATTACCATAGATTATCATGACATCCTAACCATTAAATTAAATGCATTTTAAATGATTTACCTATTGAATCGACCCATTGGTTGTTTAATAAATTAAAGATTGAGACATTAGATTATACTAATTATTAATTTCTGTTGTGAGACGACACACCATTTAAAATTAACATAAACATAATCTTATAATATTCAATAATATCTCGCCTTGCATAACCAGTTAACTAAAGAAATTCACCAAAGTTGCGTCATTTTCTAATCACCCAAATTATGCCACTTGCATCCTTCATTGACTATTTTCACTCTTTATTGTTGACTAGTGGTTGCTCGCGGCTCCACCCGCGTATATGTCGGTTATCGCGGCAAATAGTAGCATATGTGTGCGTTTGTGTATATGTGTATGTATGTATGTATGTTTATGTATGTATTTTATAGTTGAATACCATCATAGCTTGAAAACACCTACACTACCCTTTATTCCGTTTATTTCTTTCTACAGTCAATATATCCATCCGAAGGTTGCCTGGAAGAGATTGCTTTTGGCAATAAGGCCGCCCATTGTACACATCTTCTTGAATTTTATAAGTGTAACAATTTGTAATTGGTGTACAATAAAGTATATTCTATTCTATTCTATGTGTTATGTTATATTTAAGCTATATTACTGTAAAGTTTCATTCAAATCCGTTAAGTCATTTTTGCGTAAAAGAGTAACAAACATCCAGCCATCCATCCATACTTACAAGCTTTCGCGTTTATAATATTAGTATAGATATTTTATGAGACTAATCTTTGACTGCACTTCTGCGTTGAGTGTATTGTGTGGTGTTCAATCACCACATGGAACAACATGTTGAGTGTTCTGAGTGTTCTTTGGGCCTGTTTCTTGTGTGTAAAATCCTCCGCGTTGCAGGATATAGACGCATGGTTACTTGTAAGAGATTGCCTTCAAAAGATAATGCCAATTGTACCTACGTACCTAGTTCTAAGCCATTTCTGTAATTATCGGATTTATAATAAAATTTTCTGATATATTCTTAGCGCAGCAATTGTCTTTAAAATATGTATATACACATATATATCCTATAAGTCTACCAATAAAATTTACACCAAAATCGATAAATCCATACGTAAAATCGGTAGTAATCAAGACAATGACTTAACTTTCGTGACCCCCATAAATTACAGGTACTTATGGGAATCTCGAAAGAAATGACAGTCGATGGTATTCAAGCTGTGGGTGTGTGTGGGTGTGTGTACACTGAATAATGCTAGCTCATTATCTATTTATCAAAGTAATCGTGAGAATTGACAATTTTCATATTGGGATACCTATTTGTCATGCCCACCTATGTGATGACGATAAAGCTGAAATTCTGGAAAAAATAGAGGTTTAAAATAAAGCTAAGCTAGCACTTTAGTAACAAACGGATAAGTATATGTCGAATATTTCTAAGTATTGCATTAAATTTCCATATCCATGAAATATTTGTATCTTCAGGATATTCTGAAAATATTTTATCCATCCCTATTTTCTATCCATATACCAGAAATACATCTAGTCCTGCAGGATATAATACATTTCTGAAATGGACACAAATAATGTGTTTAAGTGATTGCTACAATCAGATTTTCTACTAACTATCGATAACTATCACATTATAACCTAAATTAGTAATAAGACATCTCAATTTCCATCACTAATATCCTTGTGTGCATTCGTGTCAAAATAAAATAAAAATAAATTAGAATCGTGACGACCTATCGCTTTAAACCGCTTAAAGCAATAGTTAATTGATTGTGGTAAAAAAACTCGCAAAGCCGTGTCGATGGTCGCTGATGTGTTTTTAGAGTTCCGTTTCACTAATCCATCAGGGCTAGCTCTCTACGGAAATAGTAAAGGACGAACAAAAACATCAGTTTTTTCCTGAGCATTTGGACATAACGGGATATACCAAAATCTTCGTAGCTTGTGGTACATTTGGTTCGGTAATTTCGGTATTTCTTCTTCTCTCTAACCTTGCAATATCTGTGGTTGTATAACCTAAATGCGCCTACCTCACAAAATTTCTACACCACCCTAAGGTTGACTGACTGAGAATGCCCTGTCCGGATGTGTTAATGACAGCAGTTCCCGGATCCCTCCCGTCTCAGGCGCAGAGTGGCACACCGTGTGGTTTTAGTCGGTTCGATTCCGACACACCACCCCGCCGGGGTTTGCGGCGGGGCGGTGTGTCGGAATCGAACCGACTAAAACCACACGGTGTGCCACTCTGCGCCTGAGACGGGAGGGATCCGGGAACTGCTGTTATTAACACATCCGGACCCCTCCCAGCGCCTGCCCGCACTGAAGCGGGCACCGTCTGCTGGTACACTCTCTAATTAGGCGACGTACGGCACACGCGTAACGTCGCCCCCTCGCGGGCGGCCACTAAAGCGGATGGTAGGGAAAACCCATCCCGACCATCCGCGGCCACACTCAGGGCGGCATGAGGCGCTGATAGGCGCGCCTCCGCCGCCCGGTTCGCCGGCTCCGACACACCGCCCTGCCGCAAACCCCGGCGGGGTGACGGCCCGAGGGGGTTTCCACAGGTCAAAAAAAAAAACAAAAAAAAACTGAGAATGCCCTGGACATTAAGTCCGCCGCTGTACAAAAGTGCATAAAGTTATTAATAAATAAATACATACAAAAAGTCACAGTCTCCTCCAGTTCTGTATTGAGTGTCCTGTTTACTAAAATTACCATAGTGTGATGATTAACTGACGAAACAATAACTTGACTACTTCAAAAATATGAATTAATTACCAATTACAAAGCTTTCCCTTCACACCGCACGTAATAAGTTTGAGAAAGCATATTTTTAGGTGTCAAAAGTGTCACTTGGGCAATAAAGGCTAATTTATTGAAATGTCATTTATTAAATTTATTAGAACTATGTAATAAAAAAGCTACGTTAAATTCCCCCGACTGAACCGGAGTAATATTACACCATTACAAAACACAGGTGTCAAATAATTACTCCGTAGCTTTTCACGATTCTAAGAGAAAGAAGTCAAAATCCAGCAATATTCTTACTACTATTGAATTACCAGTGTCAACCGCCAATCCTTATGCAGCGTTGTCAACTTATACCGTATAAAACTATATTCGCTATGACTATACCAATATCACGTGTATTCTTTACTAATATGAACTAAACCTTGTGAAATAATTCATGAGGGTGGATCAAGAAGACGGAGTGCCATAAGCGCTATTCATCCCATAGAAAGCATAAAGCAGAATCCTGCCTGATGGGAAGCATAATCAGAATCCAAGAGTGGTGCAATATAAGCTCATTGAAAATGCAGCCAATGCAACAATACAACATGGTGACTCACACCATAGCAGCCTAGTGATGCTTCTCCACCATTGCGCCTCCAATGTCCATTTTTCTGTCAAGGAATGTCGCGTAATCACGACCCCCCTTTACAAAGACATCGGTTTGTAACTCTAGTGAAACGTTATTAGGTAATCTAAGAGCACTGAAGTTTGACAGATGGGCCCAACATTTACATAAACAGCAGCTCATTGAAGTAGAACTAACAAAAATAAACCGATTTAATGAAAGAGTTTTTCAGCTCTTAGACAATTTTACTTATTCTAGAAATGTCAGAGACAGATTATGAATTCGATAATGTTCGACGTTTACTATGCCAAATGGAGTGGAAATTTTTGATGCGTGAAGCCGTTTTACTTACAAAGGAAAAGAAAAACGATGATAACTTGTGGTGACAGTAAGCTAGAGCAGATCGTTTTTCATTCAATTTATTATAGAATCTCTCTTTATGTACGTATTTGAATAAAGATAATGAAAGAACACACAGATACAAATTCCCTAGCAGATTAAATGAAAAAAAAAGAAAAATGTGGTTCTTTCTATTTTTTTCTATCACTGTGAGCAATAATTAAAATTTTAACAAAAAAACCTACTTCAAGAACTGGACAATTGAAATTGGACAACACGGTAAGTACCAGCTTTCAATGATGTAATAAACATAAAAAAATACAGTCAAATTGAGAATCTCCTCCTTTTTTTAAGTTAGTTAAAAATTCAGACAAATCCCCTACTGAATCTAAGCTAAGGAGCCTAGTGGACAGAGCTGAAGGTTGTGGTAAAATCTCTCTCTCTGATCGAGTTGGCTCATTTGCACAAAAGCATGAGTCGCCCACTGCCGGTTTATGTTCAGCTTGTCGGAATCGCTAATTTTTGAAAAAGAAATTCATATAATTACGAACAGATTTGCATTTTTTTGTATGTTTTAACAACAATCCCAAAAGCTTTAATTTCAGCTTTTGAGCTTCTAACTAGTTGGCGGGAGGTAACTGTGATCATTGAACTTAAACTTAGTGGGGTAGCAACGGTACTCACATTAAGTAACAAATATTCAAATTTATTACATCAACGTGCTCATGCGCTTCTGCCTATAGGTACTGTTTCCTCGAGGAAAAGCTAAAGATGTTAATATTACTGCTTAAGATAGACTTCATGCATTCTAAAATTCTATGCAATATGAATGCCAATAAATATTTCGAAACTCAAACGGTATTATACAGTATATATCTAAGTCATATAGTGAAAAATTATATATTTTCACAAAAATTCAAACATAAAACAAGAGTTTCACAACCTTTGAATGAAGGGAATGTTGATTCCATACATTTTGTGGCCAAAAGCAATTACCGCAATAAACTTTTGCAATTCATAATGCAATTTCTGTATACCGACACATGTTATTAATCAAGAGCACGAAGTTTTAGACATAGGCTTTTATTGGAGATTACTTTAAAAGAACAAAAGTAAAGTGTTACGTTGAGAGAGCGACCATGGTTGCGTCAAAAGTCGCACGTCAGAAGCTTCGTGATTGCGGCGCGCGCCGATCGCCGTCACGCGCCTGTGGGCCATGCACGAGCGAACAGGGACGAATTTTATTAGCTGTTCCTAAATCTAATAATCTTAGATAATGTTAAAACAATTAAGTAATATATAAAAAGTATTGCCAATTGTTTTTGTACTTTGAAAAAGATTTAAAATTCAGTGGTAGCTCGTTTTCCTGCTAATGCCGTGCTAAGTATTTTTGTGACATTGTATCTGTGTAGCTCTGTAATTACTTTTAGTAGAAAATATAATATACAATTAATGACCTTTCATTCATTGTATATTATATTTTCTTTCCTTAAATAAGCATGCTTTTATTATTTCTTGATGAAAAGCTTTGCATTTGAAAGTTGTTTTAAATATAAAAGTTTGCACCTCTTTTTGGCTGCTTGTAGTAAATGTTCAAATTCACACTTTACTAATAACATTGTTTTGAGAATAATATCCTATATACATTTATGTCAAAAAGGTCAATGGCTTTGTGACAATCACTAACAAAAAAGTAATTTCCAAAAATTCTTACTTAACTATTTTTAAATAAAGCTTTCAATATTCATTTTTATACCTATAACTGTAGCTTTAAATGAAGAATGTCATGAACTAAATCCGGACCTGCCAACAACTCGCCACAGGCGATAGTTTTCCCACGGTCGCGGGCGGCCTGCTTCGTGGCCAAGTATAGCTCTGCCATTTGCATACCCGCCCCCCTCAGCCTACCGTATTACACTACCGAGAAATCAAGTACTCAATTTAAGTCTACACGCCAAGAAACAAAAGTCTATTTCATCCAGTCGTGCAATACTTGTGGTAACGATGGCCAATTCATTTCTTAATAGATCGAGACTGGTTAATGTATACTAGTTTAACTAGATTGAAATGGGTGATATTTTTGTCGATAGTTAATTTGACAATATTATTATTATAGGACGTAGACCTCCTGCGTGTATGATGATATCAGTATTCTATGGGAAAGTTTTAACTTGCTATTAATATGTATATTATATGTATATGATGAGATATGTATAGCTAACTTCCTCCACTAAAGTTACTACGCTTATGAATAAAGAGTATTATTAAATTGCTAGCGAATGATCAATTACGGAACATGAAGACGGACACGTTTATGCCCTCTAGATCAGTGTCGGAATTAGCGGTTTGATGTAGGAATTAATAACGGAAATATATCCAACAGTACGGTACAGTGACAGTAACTAGTTTTCTACTGAGTTGAGTATCTTGGGTCAAAACACACATAGAATAATACTTTTTGTGTGTTTTTGTGTCCGTTTGATATACTCGTATATCTAACGCGGAAGTTGTTTTTTTAAAAAGAAAAAAAAGGACCGTTATTATTTCTTCTATTATCAGTGGTAGTTGTGGTGGTAGCGTCACATTGAATCGCTAGATTAATTTTTCCATGAATCAATAAATGTTAAGTAACTTCGCCGTGGTCTATGAACAGCTTATTTTTTTTGTAGCTTTTTAAATTTTGAGGAACTAATAATCTATATAGGTATTTAAAATGAATCGCCGAATTGTATGTGTGCTCATAACTGCCGATCGGCTGCAGCAAATTAAATGATCCGTTTTTTTAATTATTGTTAGGACAAGGTTTGTGTACAAGAAAAATTAAAAGATAACGGGAAAAGTTTTTTGTTTTGTCCGCGACAGGAAGCTGAGACATAAGTAAATATGGCGGTACGAATTAATAAAAACTGAAGGCGGAGAAAAGTTATTAATGTGGTAAATACATACAAACAATTACCACTTCACCAGCGATGTTGGCATATCATTGATTCCTCGCGGTCTTTAATAGGATAGCAGAAATAGATGACTAGAACACATTCTACACGTAACAGATCCTAATTTTATTTAGCATATCTTAATATAAACGCGACAAATGAAAATAATCCAATTGGTACAATTCAGTGAACAATAAACCATGAGTATTCATGTACTGTCCATAAAATAAATATGTTGTTTATAACACATTTGTACATTATCATTTATTCAATGTCCGTATAACTTTCAAATAGGAAAAAATATTAGTGATAAACAACCTTATGGTGTTAAACATAAGACCGATAGATCCTTACATTGTGTTCACAATTTAAAGTTCCCTTTCATGCAAGTGTGGAACGAAATTCACTTTCACTCACAGTCCTTAGGGCATCGATGCAGGAGTAGAAACCACAAGTTGTATTACAACCAAACCAGTTTGTTGTCTTATCCCAATTCACACATTGTTTTATATAAAGTTTAGTTAGTTTAGTTTAAAAGTTAAGTAAAAGTTGATACACTCTTTTGACCTCTTAGTTGATGATGATTTAAATGAAAGACGATTATTGTGTTTGCCGCTTGATATTATACACTTAATGTTATGCCAAGAATTTGTATTAGTCGTAAAAAAACGTATAAATGTTATTGGTAAACCAATATTTAAATAAATTAATAGTGAATAAGAAAAGGCGTATGACAGTACTGTGTTTATAAAAACACATTGTTTTTATTGCAACGTAAGTCGATTTAAATCACATAAAATACAAGGCAATGCTGAAAATGTTTAATACGTCTCTTTTAGATCCTGTATACATATGTAATAAAAGTGAAAGCAATTTGACTGTCCTGTGTGATTTTATCAATTGGTAAAATTTTAATAAAGATATCATTATTGCTATTACTGAATTTTATATTTTGTTTAGCTTTAAACTGGCTCCCAATTTGTTATCAGACTCTTCTGAAAAATGTTGAAATGTGGTCAAGAAGGTTTGCTGTTACTTTCTTTACATTAATAGCGTCAGCATGGTGCTTTGGGGCTGCTACTCATTTTTCTTCTAATGTCAGTGAGGTCATTTTAAAACAGGCAACGCGTTTACAACTTTTCAATAGTAGATGCCATGGGCGGCGGTAACTAGCTAGATGAATATGTTCAACACAGAGTCTGAGTTTGAAGTTATGGTCACACATACAAATGCGTCCATGTGGCTAAATTGCGAGATTAATGAACGGAAACCGACTCTACGAAGATAGAGGGAAAAAACTTAGAAACAAACTTTTAAGATTTTCAGACAGCAATAATAATATTTTTATTCTACACTAGTCGACCTCGCGTCCCTTTTCATTGATTCTCCTATTGGTAGCAGCGTGATGTTATATAGCACTTCTTTCCTCGACAAATGGACTACCTAACGCTGAAAGAATTATTGAACTTGTTCCAGCTATTCACGCGTGATTTCGTGACCAAGTTAAATAGGGATTCAGTTTAATAAATTTAGATAACCGATATTTGAAAAATTACCATTTCTGAAAATGATCCCAAAAAAGAACAAATTCCTTAATGAATAAGTTTATCCCAAAAACCTTAATTGCTAAAACAAAACCCACAGACATTCATTCACTTCCAAATCCTTAGAACCTTAAACTTTAATCTTAAAAGCCATTTCTTACGCCTGATTTATACACCTCTTGATTAGTGAGTCGGTTCTTTAAAGGGTAGATAATATGTTCGTTATAGAAGCTTCTAACTCGCATACTGTAATTATAGACCCGTGCCGCCCGTTTGTGAGTGTAAAGCCTTAATAAATATTAAATCAACTTTATGTAAGGAGTTAATCAGAATTCGAGGCTTAACTACTGACTTTTTATTTTTAGTTTGTTAATTTATTTATTAATAAACATAGGTGTTATAATACTATTCAGTTCTATTTTGATGACCGAGCAAGAGAAGGATTCTAAAATTGAATCACGAGCCAGCGATAAAAACGGCTTTTGCACTCAGATATCGAAGGGCAAAAATACTCTTTTCGAGATGGGGGGATGAAAAACTTATAATAGATGTAAACTAAACGTTTTAAATTGATGTTATTAATAACGGGGTTTCTATTCAATTGTACCTACTTGTATGTAAGTTTTATGAGTCAACATATAAGAAGGCCAATGAAAATACCAATGGTCATTGAGATAGTTGCATTTTCTTCAACAAATATATTTGACTAGCTTTTTTCGTGGATGCCCTTAGGAATTCCATTATGGCAGTAAAAAGTACCCTATGCCCTTCATCAAGAATCACAGTATTTCCATGCTTAATTTAAATTTCCTTTATTCTTAAGTATAAAAAAATCGGTTTTTATTGGTAGGAATTATTAAAAGTAGATTTATATGAACCGTGGGAGAGCCACGGTTCGGCATGAATGGGCCGGCTCGACCGTAGTGATACCACGGCTTCACAGAAAACCGGTGTGAAATACCGCTTGCGCTGTGTTTCACCGAGTGAGTGAGGATACCTCCCCACATCCCCATCCCCATCCCCAAAGGTCGGCAACGCACTTGTGACGCCTCTTGTGTTGCGGGTGTCTATTGGCGCCAGTAATCGCTTTCCATCAGGTAATACGTCTGCTTGTTTGCCACCTATACCATAAAAAAAATAGAATTAAGTGACTACTACTCTAGATAAATAATGACGAAAGTCAAATTGTTCAAGGATGCTGCACGGGGAACGAAGAATCACATTTGAATATACCACTTGTAAATGCACTGACTCAAATAGGTCAGCTTAATTTATAGTCAGCAGTATTGATGTAGACAATTCTCTAAATAGATTCCGCAGAAATAATCGTAAAATCTAAACGACATATACACAAATGCCATTACGTATAGAGGGCACAATAGCGGCCTATGTCCATCAAATGACAAGGCCAAGTAAGTGGTCGCTACACATCTCCACGATGACCATTGTAATTGTATTTTAAACTATTGTTACTATATAATTGAATAAGAACGCTTATAAAGTGTAATGTTTTTATGCTTCACATGTAGACAGTTTCTGACAGTGAAATTAGTGTTCCAGCTAAGGATGGAGCTAGAGACCTACTGCTAAGTTGAACAAAACCACAACAGTCCGTGATGAGTGATGATATCAAATAGAAGACTCATGACACACATGTTTAAAAAGTTTAATAGGAACAGTTCTTTTTTATTCAAGATTAGCTGAGCCCCGCGTTGTTGCCTGCGGTAAAATAACAACTGCGGGTAACGCCGCAGGATAAAGCTAGTCTAAAAAGGGGGATAAGTTACTCTCTGGATCATCAGCTACCTGCCAATGAAAGACCCGTCAAAATCGGTTCAGCCGTTCCAGAGATTACGCGGAACAAACAGACAGACAGACGGACAAAAATTAAAAAAAAAAATTACACATATACCGTGTATACATACATCTGCATTTATTTAAAAGCACGTGTATATATATTTTAATATTACAAACAGACACTCCAATTTTTATTTATTTGTAAAATATATAACTAGTTCGGTGGTGCTCGACCAGTTTTAGACCCGACGGAGGCCGATATGTTGAGAACAAATATTTTGGCAAAAAGAGTGAACAACAACAAGAATTTAATCCTGAATCCCTGAATCGCTTATTTTAGCTAAGTGCTAAAAACATCTAGGTATATTGACTATTTATTCTACATATATACGTCCGTCCTAGAATGGGAACTAAAAGTGTTTCAACAAATATACCTAACGGCAACGGTTTAAATCGCAATTACTCATATCATCTTCAAACTAATACATAAAGGCGAAAGTTAGTGAGTGTGTATGTTTATGTGTGCTCCAAGCTGTGATGGGATCTGAAAAATTCCAGTCAAATCTGGAAAACCGGTTTGCTTCCATGGAAACCACAACGGGTGTAACCAGAACCTTGAAAATGTGGTTCGAATCCTCAGGGAGGAAGGTACGAAATTTTGTAAAATGCAGCGTGAGGGCAAGAAATCAAAACTTTCGGAAGGAACCCTAGGGCTAATGAAGTACCGACGTGAAAACCCACTTCTTACTTCGTCAGCAAAACGGACTCTAAACCGAGAGATCAGCAAACTAGTACGACACGACCTCCGATGCTCCAATACTCTTTCGATCGAAAGAGCGATCGAACAGAATCGGGGGTCAAGGGTGTTTGTACAATCTCTCGGAAGAAGCCACCTGACGAAGTTGACTACAGCAAGTGGAGAAGTTGTTACTTCCAAGCCGGCCGTCCTTTCCGAAGTAATACGTTTCTATGGCAGTTTATACGCTTCGCATGCATCTCGACCTGATCCCGAAAATGAGGACTCTAGAGCCACATTAACACGCTACTACACCGAAGACCTGCCAGAAGTCAGCACTGACGAAATCGAGATGGCTCTTGGACAGCTGAAAAATGGAAAAGTCCCTGGAGAGGACGGCGTTACAACAGAACTGTTAAAGGCTGGAGGTAAGCCCGTACTGAGGGAGCTCCAAAAGCTTTTTAACGTTGTCCTGTTCGAAGGGAGAACTCCAGAGGCGTGGAGCAGAAGTGTGGTCATCTTGTTCTTCAAGAAGGGTGACAAGATCAGGTTGAGGAACTATCGACCCATTTCGCTTCTAAGCCACGTCTACAAGCTGTTCTCAAGAGTTATCACGAACCGTCTTGCGCGAAGACTCGACGAATTCCAACCACCTGAGCAAGCTGGATTTCGGAGAGGATTTGGCACCATAGACCACATCCACACAGTGCGGCAGATTATCCAGAAAACTGAAGAGTATAATCAGCCCCTGTGTCTAGCATTCGTGGACTATGAGAAGGCCTTTGACTCGATCGAGATCTGGTCTGTTCTGGAGTCCCAGCAGCGTTGCCAAGTAGATTGGCGATACATCCAAGTGCTGAGGTGTCTCTACGAAGCCGCCACCATGTCCGTCCAAGTACGGAATCAACAAACAAAGCCCATACCATTGCATCGAGGAGTGAGACAAGGGGATGTTATTTCCCCGAAATTGTTTACAAATGCAATGGAGGATTTGTTCAAGACGCTACACTGGAAAGGACGTGGCATAAATATCAATGGCGAATACATCTCTCACTTGCGATTTGCGGACGACATCGTCATCATCGCAGAGACGCTGCAGGACCTACGACAGATGCTGAAAGACCTGGCTGACTCTTCTGTGCGCATCGGCCTACGGATGAACTTGGATAAAACCAAGGTCATGTTCAATGAACATGTACTACCGGAACCGGTCGCAGTACACGGTGCCGTTCTCGAAGTTGTCCAAAAATATGTGTACCTCGGGCAGACTTTGCAGTTAGGTAGAAACAACTTCGAGGACGAGGTGAACAGGAGAATTCAGCTGGGTTGGGCAGCGTTTGGGAAACTTCGTCGGGTCTTTTCGTCGTCGATCCCACAGTGCCTTAAGACGAAAGTCTTCAATCAGTGCGTCCTACCCGTCATGACATACGGAGCCGAAACGTGGACACTTACGGCACGGCTGGTCCACAAGTTCAAAGTCGCTCAGCGTGCTATGGAGAGGGCTATGCTCGGCGTTTCTCTGAGGGATCGCATCAGGAATGAGGTGATCCGGCAGAGAACCAAGGTCATTGACATAGCCCAAAGGATTAGCAAGCTGAAGTGGCAGTGGGCAGGCCATATTAGCCGAAGAACTGATTACCGTTGGGGTAGACGGGTTCTTGAGTGGAGACCGCGTCTCGGCAAACGTAGTGTAGGACGTCCACAGGCCAGGTGGAGTAATGATCTGCGCAAGATGGCTGGCAGGAGCTGGATGCGAGAAGCCGAGGATCGAACCAAGTGGCGCGCAATTGGAGAGGCCTATGTCCAGCAGTGGACTGCGATAGGCTGATGATGATGATGATGTTTGTTACTTCTTCACGCAAAAACTACTAAACGGATTTAGATGAAACTTTACAGTAATATAGCTTATACATCAGAATAACTCATAGGCTACTATTTGCCGCGATAATCTACATACACGCGAGCGGAGCCGCGGACAACAGCTAGTAAAGTAAATAAAAATTAACTAAACACAAGAAAAAGTCAAGTCATTCAAAACGGCGATCGACCAAGCCGAACAAAAAACCATAAAAATAATCTGAGCACAATAAAAAACTCATTTCCATTCGTCCATTTCACGATTTGCGAAAATAAAAAATGTATCAAAAGGAAAGAGTTATATTATTTGTGATAGATATACTTGTTTTTGAGAAAACCGACCGTCCCCGGTTCCCACGGCAAGCCTTCCGGCCGAAGCGAATTTTGACAGATATCTTCAAGAATTAACTATATTGGTAGCGATAGCACAAACAACTAAATGATTAATCGATTATAGTGATTAATTTTTCTTCATTCCGTTCAACTTTCTTGACATCTGTATAGTTCTATTTTAAAAGAAACTAATGGTCTAACCTTGTACAAACACTTAGTTATTTTTACAGTTCGTTTAGTCGGACACTTTTTAATGGGTTACTTTTGGTTTTCCCATTGAACAAACAGTGGAGTACATTGCGTTTTTTAACAGATACCGTTTGTTCTAACGAAGTTGTTCTAACAGAAGCTTAAATTCAGCATCAATTAGAATTATCAAAATTTTATTACTGATTATCATTATTAGTTTGACAATCTCAGTTTATTTAAGTTCATTATTTGGTTTCACTCTCGTGATAGATTTTGATGTTTATTAATTTTATTATTGATAAAATCTTATTGTGATATGTGAATGATTGTGTCCTAAGATCTTTCCTAAAAGATTCAGACATTTATATGTACCATAACTTATGAGAGATAGTTTTTGCTTTAGTTGTTTGGATTTAAACTGTCTAAGGTCCGAAGAATTGATGCTATTGATTTAATTCTATTTGCATAATTAGTAACAAAATTAGAATAAACGTTATTAGAGCAGTCGAATGGATGTAGGTATACCTATTTATGTTTTAACCTAGTGATTGAAACGGTTATTACAGTCACTTCGTTGTGACTTCAATCCTGTGATGGACCCACATTTTGTGTGATGCACAAACAGTTGTTCCGGGTCAGCGTGTTCTTTGTGTCTGTATTATCATCATCAAAAACCCAAAACGTCCCACTGTTGCGGAGCACTGCACACACACTGCTCGGGTCTCTTCACAGGAGAGGGTTAAGGCTATAAGCCCCCACTCTGATCAAGTGCGGTTTGGGGACTGACAAGAGAACGATGTGGCTACGTAATCAGCCGTTGCATGTGTTGAAACCACCCAAAGGCCTCCAACTCAGCTTCACGACTTTTATGTTACGATAACAGCCAGGACCGACTGCTTAACGTAACCTCCGAATTACGGAGACGTTCATGGTGTCATGCCACCAGCGGTCACCCATCCAGGTACTGACCACGCCGTCGTTGCGTACCCGCGGTAATTGTTTTTAATCACCGAGTGCAACTGGGCTATGAGCGCCATAGATGTATGCAAAGTCGTCCGCTATGCAAATTTTATAATGTATAAAAGTTGATATGAAGAAATAAACATGTGTATAATATGTACGTACCCTACTGCCTGTAGCCGATAACGTAAAGGAAAACCACAAAAAATATTTATCATTACAAACAAATCGCCAATGATTTTGCTATCGCTTCCGCTGGAGAAGTGCCGTCAATTAGTTGCGCGGGCGCTGCGGACTAGTTTCGATCTGTCGGCTCTTTAGGGCACGCGCACACCGCCTTTGGCTATGATAAGACCCACGATAAATGCTGACGTTGGGTTCGGCTTCCGTTCATTAGAAAAAGAGTGGGTAATTTGTAGGAAAGGATTCCTGAATCGCTATGATTTAGTGAATTCAGATTGTATAACTTAGTAGCTCAGACCAATTTTTTTTTAAACAAAATAATATGTTGACCATAGTATATGAGATAATTGTTGTACGGTTCTGATATAATTGTTTGACAATATACTTTGGATAAACTGCGATCGTTCCAGAACTTTTGTAGACCCAATATAAACAAACAAGTTATTCTTAATTCCTGTCCTTAAATCATGATGAAATTATCATAATTATTAAAATAAAAGCGGGCTCAATACTCTTTTAAATAAACTTTTCAATTCCTCTTTCTTCTTTTAAAACCTCGGACTTTTAAATTAAAAATAATCAAATAATGTGGGCAGTTTTTATTTCTTAAATTAACTTTTCCTAAATCATGAACAGCCTTAAACACTCCACGACTGGACATTGGCCTTATAAAGGTTTTGGCCTTTAAAACCACACTGGCCAGACGGTCTAGCAAAGAATTCGTTTTAAGTTTGCCTCTCTGTACCGTGATGTTGTTCTGCGTAGTTTGTTCTTTTATTCCATAGGGTGAATCACAACACACGGAGTAATTCACTTTTATGATTGCTTAAGAAATATAAACTTTTTGTATAAGACAGTAGGGTCGACAATAATTATAAAGTGAAATCTATACTAATGTATAAAGCTGCAGAGTTTGTTTGTTTGAACACGCTAATCTCATGAACCACTGGTCCGATTTGAAAAATCTTTCAGTGTTAGATAGCCCATTTATCGAGGAAGGCTATAGGCTATATATCATCACGCTAAGACCTACAGAAACGGAGCACCAATGAACAATGTTACAAAAACGGGGGAAAATTATTACGCTACAGGTAGTAGGAGACGCAAACGAGGTTGCGTGGGTCGGCTAGTTAAGTATAAATGTCAGTAAAAAGTCGGACTCCTCTTTGAATATCACCAGTTGAGTAATAAAACTTTTTATCAACAGAATTAATACCAACACACTTTTAATTCTGTAAACACTTTTAGTCTCGTGATTAAACAACCTTTTGAATGGTGGTAAAATTTGTTTCGTTTATTACCGAACATTTTAAAGATGTGGCGACTGGTAGGGCAATAATCTTTACATAGTATTAAACGAAGTCGCTTCCGCTATCTGTTCGCTTAGATCTTTTGAACTACTCAACGGATGTTAATGTACTTTTCAGCAATATATAGAGTCATTCAAGAGGAAGGAATATCTATACTAATATATAAAGCTGAAGAGTTTGTTTGTTTGAACACGCTAATCTCAGGAACCACTGGTCCGATTTGAAAAATTATTTTAGTGTTAGATAGTCAATTTATCGATAAAGGCTATAGGCTATATATCATCATGCTAACACCAATAGGAGAGGACCACCAATGAAAAATGTTTCAAAAACGGGGGAAAATTATCACGCGACGCGTAATAGAAGACGCAAACGGGGTTGCGTGGGTCAGCTAGTAATATATATATATGTACAAGTATATTAGAGAACTATAAAGACTTGCTTACGAAGCCGGACCGAATCGGTAGTTCTCTATAAAATACATACTACATATTTACAACTGTTGGTCGTTGGAATAACTATACGTCCACAGGGAAAACCCTGTGGACATATAGTTATTACATATATATATATATTATTATTGTTGTTAGAAAACTAACAATACATGAAATAGGACGTACTGACAAGATGATTAATACTTATACAATTTATACATATATATATTTATTTTGACTCTACTCTGCCTGATGGAAAGCATGAGCAGAATCCAAGAGTGGTGGTCACCATACTGCGAATGCAGACAATACAATAATGCAGCATGGTGACCCACACCATGGCGGGCTAGTGATGCTTCTGCATGCACCAACGAAACACGACAGCATGATCGCTGTCATTTTACGCTGGTCTTCTGTGCGAGGGTAGTACCGTCCCGGTCGAGCCGGCCCGTTCTTGCTAAAATTAGCGTCGCTCTACTACCTACTTGCTTAAATCTTATATTTCATGACGGTATATATTAGCTACTCCTACTTTTTTTGGGGTTCCGTGATGGTAATATAGACATGGGTTTAAAGTATGAGAGGTTTGTAAAAGCAAACACTACTTTAATTTTTTAAAATTTATTTTAATGTAAACGATCTATATTAATTAAACTTCTTAAAAATTATGTTAGGTTTAGTATTTTAGACCTGTGAAAGACTTTTAGTACTACTTTATCTGCATTTATTGACAATATATTTTTAGCCAACTAATAGAGTCATGGCATGTGCAAGTAATTGAAAAATAAATATTTTATTTGTGGTTGTGTCGTTAAGTCCACTCCTGTACGTCAAAGCTATGTTACATAGCCTATACATTATACCTTTCTCAATGAGTATATACACATTGTACATATCTATACTAATATATAAAGCTGAAGAGTTTGTTTGTTTGTTTGAACACGCTAATATCAGGAACCGCTGGTCCGATTTGAAAAATTCTTTCACTGTTAGATAGCCCATTTATCGAGGAAGGCTATAGGCTATATATCATCACGCTAATAACAATAAGACCGGAGCACCAATGAAAAATGTTTCAAAAACGGGCGAAAATTATCACGCTACGGGCAATAAGAGACGTAAACGAAGTTGCGTGGGTCAGCTAGTGTAATATTAAATTAAAAATATAAAAAACGCCAGACCAACAAAACTTATGAAAATTACCGAATTGTTACCATGGCTATAACTTAGGATTGGCTGATCTAATTGTCATCATGTGCAGTGCTAGAAAACCTATTTTCAAAGTAAAAAACCGCATCCAAATTGGTCCACCCGTTTTGATAGGCGCTATGAGGCCACAGACAGACATAGCGGTAAAGTTATAACACCTTACAAATACAACATAAACATTTGTGAAAGAAGAAATAAATAAACGTACTTTTGAATGTTTACAACTCATGTACTGCAGTAATGAGGCGTGACATTTCTAAATGTGGTTTTTACAGCTTACTTTTAAAGTACAAACAATTCAAATGCAATCAACATCAATAATTATATTTGCTTCATTTTTTGTTTTTCTTTTTTTTCTGAACCCACAAATTTCGTCGGCGTTCCTCATCTTTATGACGGTTTTAAAGAAATACCTTCAGTCGGCAAAGACCTTTACTATCGTATAACAAACGATTTGTCTGACCATTTTATTGTAAACTAACAGTACTCGATGGTAAATAGCGGACTATGCTAAATTTTATTACAGAACATTGGCTTTTTGTTCTGGCCAACATTGGCAGAATGCTCGTGAAATTTTTCATATAACTAACTGTATATTAGAAATATATTGATGTGCATGTAAATTATTGGATTGTTATGTATTAGTTGCCGATCAAAACTAAGCTTCAGCTATTGTGCAGTTCAATGAGTTTATTAAAACATCACAGTTCCATTTCTTTCACTAATTAAGAACTTCTCTTTGCTCCTGTTGAACCTGAGCTCTCTTGACGAGGTAACGTGTGTAGTTCGTTCTAAAACAATCTTGACCCATTTTCTTGATGATTCATGACTTCCCAATTGGAAAACTATCTGGACAAAGAACAAAAAGTAAATATTCAAAGACTGAAAGGAAAGAGTGCTTGTGATTTTACTATTATTAATTTGGTCACCTGCCTCTTGCAATTGAAATTGCAAAATTACCAGTACTAGTGTTAAGTCCACATTATTATTTAATAATACAGGAACAAATTCAGCTTCATTTTTAGATATGTATATAGATTTTAACGTACTTAAGTAAACACATTTAGAATCAGTGATAACCAAGATATCTAAATGGCTTCTCGTGCTATTTGGTTCGGACAATTTGATGGTCATGTGTGTTTTATAAATTATCACTTTAAACCATTAGTTATCACTTGTAAATTAACTAAAATCAAATACACGAAACATAACCATCGAAATGATATCAGACCATAGTTACACAATACTTTTTTAGGGTTCTTCCATTCATCAGGAATAAAGAATACAGAATATGGACAGAACTTCTTCTTCCTAGCCTTTATTATTCCCAAGATTACTTAGGTCGGCTACCAGTTCAACCGATTTTACCTGAATATCAGTTTTTCCACGGAGCGACTGGCATCAGACCTCCACAACCCTGAGAGTGAACTGAATTCGAAGATTGAACTAACTGTCAGTATATTCGCTAGTGGCAGACTATTTGGAAGAGCCAACCGTCGTGTACGAGGACCGAGGCAACCCATGTCGTGCGGTGCTCCGCAGGGGTCTATCCTTGGAATCCACTCCTGTGTAACATGGGGTACGACTGGGTCCTCCGGGAGCGTCTTCCCACCGGGCTGGGCGGTCGTGTCAAAGCCCGCGGGTGAATTTCCAGGCCTGGCCGCCAGGCTGTTTCTCTGGTGGTCGGGCTCATCGAGGTGCTGGGCTTGCTGGTTGCCCTTGACAAGACGGAAGCCCTATTATACCATGGGCACCGGTGTGGGTGGCGGTTCTGACTGCCCTTAATAAGGCCCGCCTCTGGCGGCCTCCCAGAGCCGACAGTCAGAGCCATACGCGGTTACATCACGGTATCGGCCAAACCTGACGTGCGCCTTGGCCGGAACATCCACTTGGGATTTGGAGGCGGAAGTGCTCGCCGAAGTTTATCGACGGGTGTCTAAATACCGGGCGGAGTATGGCTATCGCCCTCCGACCTCTGCCCTAAAAGGTACGCGAGTAACGCGAGTAACGCGGTAAAAGGCACGGTTGCTTCGGGAAGTACCTGCACTCGGTCGCCAGGAGGGAACTGAGTCCCGCCTGAGTCCTCACTGCAGTCGTAGTGAGGACTCAGTCCAGACTCGGCTCAGCACACACTGGCGGTTTGCCCCGCATGAGCGTCGCAGCGTCGGGCCCTCACTGCAGTCATCGGAGGAGATCTCTCGCTATCGGCCGTAATTAACTCCATGGTCGGTAGCGACAGCAATTTTACCGCGGTCGCAACCTTCTGCAAAGACGTAATTTCGAGGTCGAGTTTACGTCTTTGCAGAAGTCGAGTTCGAGTCCGCCACACCGTCCCGCCGCAAACCCCGGTGGGGTGACGGCCCGCGGGGGTTTCCAAAGGTAAAAAAAAAAGTTATCAGTACATTTGAGGGCACTGACTTCCCAATAACGATTATCATAGGTGTTCATGACAACCGCGACCGACGGCTTAACGTGCTCTCCGAGGCACTTTTTAAAGAACTTCCAGGGGAGTAAATTTAAAGTTTTGGTATATTTATTACTATTGTACTGTTGTTTGGGTACGGATTCAAAATACATAGTTTAACCATTCCTATTCTTCTCACGGGTGTCGTAAGAGACAACTAATGGCGCATCACAAACCCTATAGCCATAGGTACCAACCCGCTGGTCAATGGGGCTTAGTAGGCCAAGACCTCCTTTCTAAGGAGGCTTTTGATGATGATTGATGACATTCATTACCTACACGAACGCTTCTCCATTTTTGAGCGGATTTCAAAATACCTGTACTGAGTAGTTGATAATATATAGCTTAGTCGCTGCAGTAAGCGCGTTAAAGCTGTTGATATTTAATATTACACTAGTATGACAACTTGTCTGTGTTTTTTTAATGGTATAGATGGCAAACGAGCAAACGTGTCACTTGATGGTAAGCGATTACCGCCGCCCATGGACTCCCGCAACACCAGAAGCGTCACAAGTGCGTTGCCGACCTTTGGGGGATGGAGAAAGGGATGTGGGGAGGGTTTGGGGTATGGTGTGGTCTGTTTCATAAAGATTTACCTGACCAATTTGTTTTCTAATGTATCTGCGATACTTTAGGCTTATTTATCAATAGCTTGTATTACGCAATACACACAGTACAAATAAAAACAGCGTTACATAAACAAACATCGGGATCACAAGATTTGTTCTTGTTTTCTTGCCATGGGTATAAACTCCACTCTAAAATGACTCAACGTTTTTTTATCATAATAAAACCATTACGGGTTCTTTACTCTTCACACATCTTTGCGCCATCAGCTCAATGACGTACTTTCGTAGTGACGCCATGCATAAAAGAGTTTTGATATCGATTAAAGAGAATCGAACACGGAATTCCGATTAGTAATCATGAGTATTGTGTAAAATATTCTCAAGAGGTCATTGGTCTTTCTCACTGTATACTAGGATTTATTTTATTCGGATTCTTATGTAAATATTATTAGCAAATACGTAAACAATGACTGTCTCATTTGACAAATCTCATTATAATAAAATGTTTGATATTTGATCGAGATACCTACTTTTCTTAATAGCTTATTTGTTAGTTTAATATTGGCCGATGCAAATAAATAAATCAAATATTTTTATTACTTCAACATAATATTAATGAGGATTTTCATATTATTATCTCCAACAATGTATTTTGATATGTTTCACCTTCCATACAATACTGACCTCCTAATAGTAAGACAATATACAATGTCGAATTTTCTTTATTGTTTAATTTATGTACGATGTGCACTATAAACTAATATTATTCCCACGTTATGATCTACATGAGTACCAACATTTAAAACCAAAATTAATGTAAACTAACGCTGCAATAATCAAATCAAACCGATACAAAAAATCGATGTCGAGTTTTTAAATTAACACATCACTATATCGTATGGCAGATATCTGTCCACATGTGGGAACGGTTCTCTGCACATTTCCCACGCGTGCCACAGATAAACAAAAACACCCACGCACAAGTTTTGGCTGTTCGACCTAATGATAAGGAAGTAATTATTTATCAATGGAACTCTTTTAGGTATTCTGTACCAAAAATTAAATGATTCAATAGTTTTTACAGGTTATGTTATAGACGTACCTTAAAATAAACGATTAATTATTGAAAAACTGCCTTTTCTTTGTCTGTAGTCTGTAGGTTTAGAGTGGAGATAAATACTACAAGCACAACTGAAATCTTGTGTTGATAGATAAGGGAACCGCAGTGTGTCACATCCTTTGACAGTCTCATTGGTCTCGCGGTTGGCGTGTGCGACTGCTGATCATGATGTCTCGGTTGGATTCCCGGGTCGGACCAAGTGTTTGTATAATCTACAAATATTTATTTCAAAGTTTGGGTGTTTCCTATCTATGTTATCCATAACACAAGCTCTGCTTAGCTTGGCCTAGATGGCGTTGTGTGTTAGATGTCCGAAATATTTTTTTTTTTATTATTTATTTCCATCCCGTGGGAGTACACTAGGCAGCACAACTGTTCTGCAAAGAGAAGAGAAGAAACACTTGACAACTTGAAGCAAACCCCATACCAACCGGTCTGGCTGGGGTAGTCAACCGATAAAGACCGATATTAACAATAAACATACAACATTAGAGGATAGTGAGTCTCGATATAATCTATACTAATATTATAAACGCGAAAGTTTGTAAGTATGGATGGATGTATGGATGGATGGATGTTTGTTACTCTTTCACGCAAAAACTACTGAACGGATTTGGATGAAACTTTACAGTAATATAGCTTATACATCAGAATAACACATAGGCTACTATTTGCCGCGATAACTGACGTATACACGGGGGGAGCCGCGGACAACAACTAGTAATAAATAATAGACACATCTCACACACGCCCGTCTGCTCCTAAATTAAGCAGAACCTGTACAATCTATCATAGGATAGATTTATATAGATAAATTTTATTATTCATAAACTCTTCATTATCAATTGTAGAGATAAATGTTATAAATGTGAATGTAAATTTGTTTGTTACGCTTTCACGCGAAAACTACTCAACAGATCATGATGAAACTTTGTACACTTAATCTTGGAGGTATTAGAAGTAACATAGGATTATTTTTATTAAATGTGAACAAAGCTGCGAGCGAAAGCTAGTCTATACTAATATATAAAGCTGAAGAGTTTGTTTATTTCTTTGCTTGAACGCGCTAATCCCAGGAACTAAGCGACCGATTTGAAAAATTATTTCAGTATTAGATAGCTCATTTATAGAGGAAGGCTATAGGCTATATATGATCCCGATAATAATAATAGGAGCGCAGCATCTATGTAGAATGTTTCAAACACGGGGGAAAATTATCACGCTACGGGCAATAGGAGACGCAAATGAGATTGCGTGGGTCAACTATTGTCTATTTACACATACATATAGGTAGGTATATCTAAACACATATATACTAATATATAAATTACACCCACATACAGAACAAATAGTGCTCATTGCGCAATAATTAATTTGTTGGCAGTCGAACATATGACTACTGGGTCGTTAGTCAGGGTTCATCAATGTTTGATTGTCAGTGACGTTTCGTTCCAAATCTTACATTATTAACAAAATATGCAATCTTGACCAACTTGTAGACCGTAGGTTCTATTTATTCATTATTATTAAATTTGAACTGAAGTAAGTCCCTCGTCATGTTTACATGACTAAACATGTCAAATCCTACATCTAACTTCTCACTCACGTTTAGTATACGATGACTCAACAAATACATATTTATATTATACAAAATCTGAGTCGAATATGAATGGAATGTCCTTTAAAAACACACGGAACATTCCTATAACGTTACAAGACCGAGCTGAGATCAAAAAGAGACCTTTATTGTGACGTCAATTCTCAAAAGACTGGGTAAATAATGACGTCATATGTTGATAATTTTGTTCCGAACCTAATATAATGTGTGTATAACAATCTGATTTTAACAAATAGTACACATTATGCAATCTAAATAAATAAATAAATATTTCGGACATCTAACACAAAACGTCGTCTAGTCCCGAGCTAAGCAGAGCTTGTGTTATGGGTACTAGACAACTGATATAAATACTTATATACTTTTTTTTATAAATACATACACATTATTCGTAGAAAACACCCAAACTCCGAAACAAATATTTGCAGATCATACAAACATTTGGTCCGACCCGGGAATCGAACCCGAGACCTCAAGCACAGCAGTCTCATACGCTACCATTACGCCACCGAGGCAGTTAAATTTGATTTGAGTTAAATCTAGTTAAATCTTAATAAATACGTCATACAGCAATTGATGAAATACGGTTGCATTTTAGATGCCTTAGTGCCAGTTCCTTAGTGTTTTTTCTTAATATATGTATATAGCTATCAAAATAATTCTACACTGCCTCATGGAAGGCATGCCATGGATTTGTCATGTCAGGAGTGCCATGGCAGGGAGAAGGCAAGTGGTGACCACTATCATCATTGCAAGTGTAGACAGTGCAGCGCAGTGGTCCACACTATAACGGCCTAGTAAGATATTATTTAGCTTAAAGGACACGGGATCATAGTGGAAGTGAAACAAGTGTGCTGGGAGTGAGTTCCAAATTACAACTGCTCGGCTCAATAAGCATGTGCCGAACCGTTGTAGTTCTTGTGCCAGAAAACAACATAGAGACTACAAGAATACCTGTATTTTCTCTGTTTGAATTATATTAACAATTATTTTTACGGGAATTAACGCGATCACTTATTAAAAGGTATTCTTTATATTATAATATTCTCGTCAGCCTGTGACCACGGCCAGTGCAACCTGGTCGAAACGTCAGGCAAATCAGAGGTATGTAATACCTTTTAATAAGTGATCGCGTTAATTCCCGTAAAAATAATTGTTAATATATTATGGAACGAGAATGTCTGAATTATATCAATGGTTGCTTGCGGTTATACTTATGCCAACGTGGTTATAGCTAAAAGATTTGATAATAACTTAATTACTTGTATAGTTCTTATGTTACCGTCTTGAGATCGGTATGTAAATTGGTGATCTCACGACATATGACAATACATGCTTGTTATATAATCCACGCTTCAAACTGACTAGAAGAGAGCCCAGTATATTGATAAAATAATAATGATTTTTCTATCAAAAGCTTAGAAGGCTTTCCATAAACTAGGTTGGGGTTTTTTATTAAATAGGGGGCAAACGAACAGACGTATCGCCTGATGGTAAGTCGGATGGGGAAGAGTATGGAAGGAAGGGATGGGGGGTATGGCCTCCGGTATCCTCACTCACTCGGTGAAACACAGGGCAAGCGCTGTTTCACACCGGTTTACTGTAAGGCCGTGGTAACTCTCCGGTCAAGCCGGCCTATGTATGCCGAAGCATGGTACCACGGTAAATAAGGTACAGCTGAAGTTCAATTTTCACACAGAGATTGTCATCAGACCTGATGTTCCAGCCACACTTTTTAGGTTTCCAACTCTATCCGTAACAATGGACACAGATTATCGTAAGGCAAGCGGAGCTGACGGGTGAATGCACTCTCTGGGATCGACGGATGAATGAGACACGTAGGGGTCTCAATGTGTCAATAATGGTCACCCATCCATAGACAGACCTGGTTAAAAGTGCTTAACTTTCTAATGTACTAACTTTCTAATCTGTTCCCATCAATAAAAAGCTTATCTCTTAATTATCAATAGTTTCAATAAAACAAATTTACCGATTACTGTCAGATTAGATATACCGATCATACCGAAAACATCGCTCTTGTATAGTGGTAAAAAAATAGTCATTTATGATAACCCTGAGGTGAAGTCTAAAGTTCAATAAACAAATCTAAAGATGATTCATCAAACCAAATTATCAATAGGTAGTTTCTACAACTCATAGTAGAAAACCCTACTATTTATGAGTCAGCTACTATCCGATTTTGACGCATATTACACTTTTGTCATCAGTGACGTGTTAAGGTGACTTTCATCTGACGTTTCACTACGTAAACCTCACAACTAATGATGTCATGATGTCCAGTTTATTCCAACCGCTGCTTCCACCAAGTCTGATGTAATACCAACAGTTAATCACACAGTACTTTCAATTGCTTATACGTAGGCATTCACACAGGTAGGTTATTCCATAATTAACAGTATTAAATAAACAAAAATAGTAGCTGTAGTTCCTAAGTTTGTTCACATTCCCGTTTTTTAACCAGTAAAAAAAGTTCTCATGTAAGTAAAATTCGTGACCTCACAACTGATATTTGTGAACCGATTTGTTTTTTTTTTCCTTTATTTGCAAGAGTAAAACGTTTTAATATATCATTATCATTATTCATTCGAATTTGGAGCAAAAGAGTGAAAAGTACGAATTTAAATCTACAGTGTACAAACATTTAACATAACATAGGTGGTGTTTATTCTTTAAAATTTAATTATTACCCAACACGGTGGAATGTAACTTTATATATTACCAATTATCATTAATTAATTCAAAGAAATAAGGAAATTAAAAGTGTGACACTGACCGCATCAAAATTCAAAGTTAAACCGCTGACCTTTCGTCGATTATGTTCAGTCGTGACGTATGCTTGAATGATTTCACTACATTCGCATCACTCCAGAACACGTAACTAAGTGTGGTATATTTTGCTTCTATTACAGGCGACGTCACGACGTATTCGAATGTTTAAGCTGAGAAATGATGTCATAATCCGGGGACGCGTCAAATATTTACCTTTCTCGTTTATTACCGAATCTCTCACAGTTTTTGAAATAAATTAGTCATCACGTACTATTTCTTCTCTTTGTAAGGTAGCTCCCGCAAGCCGTCATCTCACTTGGGTTTTCTGTAGATCACGTCAGAAACAATGCACCTAAAATATGAGGGATATGGAAACCGCTTATATTGACACCTTTCGATCTATCCTAACTTGTATAATTTCTCATACTGTGAAGAACTGCCTACTGCTAAACATGTTATTGAACCGCTATAACCTGACAATATGGATTTGAATTGGTAATAAGCAGTATTTTTCTCTAATTTGATCAGGCAATTTTCTATTATCCTTATGTATAGCTAAGCTAGTGCTGGCCTAGAGCAGTGGTGTTAATATTTTAACTGTTGTAGACAGACACTGATATCAATATAAAATTATAAATACCTAAATGGATTTCGATTCGATTTCGACTATTCATCGTAAAATATAACTTAGCTCAACTTTTTATATTACCTTATCTTATGTAACATTAGGTAGATTTTATATAGTGTCAAACTGTCACTTATTACTTTTTGACACTCAACCGTTGTTGCCTAAAATTATCCACTAAGCAAAATCTGGATGTGTTTTAAAAATAGAAATCAAAGCATGACGTCACTCTCTTACGTTCATAGCCGTTATAATGTGACGTCTGAATCCTATGATTTTATTACATTTGCATCACTACAAACAACATAATACAATCTATCTGTTTCAAAAGGTAACATACCCCTTTTCCTTTAACTAATACTTATCTAAATTAAGTAGCACAAGATAGATTAACAAAATGACAGAACGTCAGTAATTACTTTTTGACACTGTCGTTGTTGCCTAAAATTGTCCACTAAACAAAATATGTGTTGAAAAAAAATAGAAGCGATAACATTACTCCATTTACGTCACTGCCTTACGTTCATAAGCATTATAATGTGACGTCAGAATCCAGTGATTACATTAAATATGCGTCACTATAAAAAAAGGTAGAACAATCGCTGTTTCAATAGGTAACATACCGTTTTTCCTTTAACAAAGAGCTACGTCACTAATACGCTATATTGAGGTCAAAAATTACATCATATTATATCGTAATGACCAATGACGTCATGTATCGATTGCAGTCAGTGTCATGTTTGAACTTGTTCTATATTTATATGTTTAGTCTATTAACTGTGCAAAAACGTTAGAAGCCAAGTAACTGACTGTTACGCTTTCACAGTCAAACCGCTGCACTGATTTTAAAGGAATTTGACATGGAGATACTTTGAGTCTTGAAGAAGGACACAGGCTGCTCTACCGTGCCTTTTACCGTGATAACCGATGTATACGCAGGTGAAGTCGCTGACAAAAGCTAGTAAATGGATTAAATAAATGCCTTACACACGCACTATTAGTACCTTAGATTTACTACTAGGTAAACTCAAACAATTACACCCATATCCCAGAAAATTATACGGAACTGGATAAAATTCCCAATTTTTCCTAATTATAGTCTGGTCCCAACCCCATCTTTTCAGTGTGTACAAATTTTTTGAAGTATATTTATAGGATAGACGAGTAAGGACGAAAATTAAAGGGAATGGAAGTTATATTACTAAATCAAATCTTAACCGTGGGAGAGCCACGCTTCGGCATGAATGGGCCAGCTCGACCGGAGTGATACCACGGCCTCACAGAAAACCAGTGTGAAATAGCGCTTGCGCTGTGTTTCACAGAGTGAGTGAGTGAGGATACCGGAGGTCCATAGCCGAACCCCTCCCCCCATCGCTTTCCCCATCCCCCAAAGGTTGGCAACTCACTTGTGACGCCTCATGCGTTGCGGGCGTCCATGGGCGGCGGTAATCGCTTACCATCAGGTGATCTCGATTGCCCCCTATACCAAAAAAAAACTACTTTCTAACCCGCAAAGAAAACGAAAATGTTGCTCTCCCAAACAGACCTGACAATGCATAGTTGCAGACGAAGCGAAGAAGGTCAGAAAGACGTGGAGCGAGATAAAATACGAAGCTCACGACCGAGCGCAATGCCAGGTTGCTGTGTACGCCCTCTGCCTCATCTAGGAGACAAAGGACCATCTACAAACCGTAGGTGGTCCGAGGTACGTCAGGGTTCCAGGGATATCCTTTCGAGAGCTTACCTGGTTCCCCGACCGTGCGGTCGACCGGACGGCGTGCGGTTTTAGTCAGTTCGAGTCCGACATTGCCACCAGTCGGTCATAGCCGGGGGGATTTGTGCAAAAAAAAAGAGGACATAGGACTTTAAGTCATTTAAATCAAATCTATTTTCTAGAACTAGTACAAACAATATTTCGAGTTCGTCAGAATATAAGGTGTATAACCTTTACTGGAACCGGCTGTTGGCAAGTTACTTTAAAACCAATTCAGTACTGACAATGTAAATACAAAGTTTCACATAATTAACGTTATGGATGTTGATGGTAATAGGTATATAGTCGTCGTTTTAACGTGTACCTGGGAAGTGTAGTTAGAACAAAATATATCAATAGAATTCAATGTATTTATATTGTCTTACCTAGTAACTATTAAAGCCAAATAGAGCTTATCCTAGCACATTTATATAGCGTGTCATTGTTGAGACTAAAGCTAGTTCCGTTTGCATACGTAGTATTTGTAGACTAAATTAACAGAGTTCGGTCTCGGTATAATACACACACTGCTACAGCGATAACTGCTTTTGTTGCGTCTCCAGAGATCGATGTTTTTGAACATTTGGACATATAAAACACAACGCCATCTGGTCCTAAGCTAAGCTGAGCTTGTGTTATGAATACTAGACAACTGATATAAATATACTATTTTTTACGTAACCCCAGGGGTCACGACCGAGACTCTCCAGCCTCTCCTTTCTCTTTACGTCTTTGGTGCGGCAAATGGCCAGCTTCAGAGCTTTCCGCGTCTCGCGGTAGTCCTCATGAAGCTGGTCCCCGCCACCGTCTCCACGTTGACGTCGCCGGCACGAAAACGGCCAGCCCCCACGTCCAGTTTTTTTTTGTAAATACATACTTATACTTACTATACATAGAAAACACCCAAACTCCGAAACAAATTTTTGCAGAACATACAAACATTTGATCCGACCCGAGGATCAAACCTGGGACATCAAGCACAGCCGTCGCATACGCTACCACTGCGCCACCGAGACAATCAATCAGTTGATAATATCATCATTGTAATTTATACTCACGATTGTCGGCACTTGATGGAACTTCTTGAAATACAATCTAGAATCCTTTGAAAATGCCATGAGGCGAAGCCGGTCAAGAAGTTAATATAAATACTATAATAGATACGAGGGATCTTAATTCCAGAATTCATATCATCATTATCTTCAACAATACTGTTATACTTGACTGTCTCGTTGGTCTAGCGGTTGTCGTGTGCGACTGCTGATCATGAGGTCCCGGATCGAACCAAATGTTTGTATAATCTACAAATATTTGTTTCGGAGTTTGGGTGTTTTCTATGTATATTATGTATGTATTTACAAAAAAAAAGGATTTATATATTTATTGTACAGTTGTCTAGTACCCATAGCACAAGCTCTGTTCAGCTTGGGACTAGATGGCGTTGTGTGTTAGATGTCCAAAATATTAATTTATTTATTTATTTATAGGAAGGACCATGTTACGGGGTGATATATAGGAAGATTGTGACCGTGGTGAAGGAGTAAAATAAAACGTCCAACGTGGTATCTCGAACAATTATATATATCTGTGGTTAAATACATTTATTTTCTCAAAAGATTACATTAATCACTTACAGAGAAAATTATACTTTTAAACAAAAACATATTACCTAATTAGCGTGGTTAGTGAAGCAGTTGTGTTTTTTATTTTGGTTGGTGGGTAGTACAAATATATTTTACAAAATTGTAGGTTCAAAATGTTTGTAGAGAAACTATTTATGTTTACTATACATTTATCTACAATCAAAATATAAACGAATGTAATTACATATTATTATTATTTGTCACACTTAATAATATGTACCTATGTGACTGGGAAAATCAGACTCGAGTATTAATACTGGGAATTATTACTATTTATTAGAAAATCTTTATGAATCATCACATCATACACAATTATTATTAATTGTATGCAATAGGTATGTTAATGGCATACGTATTGCTCAATTGTACATTTCAATACAAGTAAAATTTTAACAAAAATAAAACCGACTTCAAGGTTCGACTCTGTTTCTCTTGGATACCATCATCAGATCTTAGTGTCCTTATCATGTTACCACCGTTGGGATATCTCCTTAATAAAATAATCCTCTATTAAAAAAAGAATCATCAAAATCGGTTCATACACGACGGAGTTATCCGCGAACACATAAAAAAACAAAAAAAAATATATACGGTCGAATTGAGAAACCTCCTCCTTTTTTTGAAGTCGGTTAAAAATCATTCGGTAAAGGTTTTAAGCACAGAAGAGGAGAATTAGTCTTTTGTTCTGTGGTTTTAAGGATTTAAAAAAATATTTTAAAGGACTGTTTTTATTTTGTAACTAGCCCACTACTTCGTACATTTATATTTTCAAGTATTTTTTATTTTTCACTGTTTAAACCTGCCTTGGACTACGACAAACATTTCGAAGCCAAAATCAGCTACATCGGCCCAGCCGTTCTCGAGAGAGAGAAAGAGTTTAATAGACACCGGACAAATCAAAGACACATGGTTCACACACGAGTCTGCGGCTGCAAGTGATTATTTTTTTAAATTGTAAATTTTGTAATGGCTCAAATTCTTTCTTATGTTCCAAAGTTTTAATAAATTATATCAACTTCGTTTAGAATTACCGCTTTATCTAAATGTTTATTTTTATTTTTAAAAAGTCCTAGATGTTGAGAAAAGTGCGTTTAACTGGTTCAAGCTTCTATCAAATTTGTATATCATTTGATCGAAGAATAAGAGCAATTTCTGTTAGTTATTCTAATTCACCCAATAGTAATTAATAAAGTGCATTTACAAAATAATGCAAAAGTGATGTAATAAAAAGTATTGATTAAAAAAAAGTTAATCACCTCTTTAAAAAAAAGGAAATGCAGAACCACCGACCCTTTTAATTGTAGTTTCTGAAAGGCAATTTTAAATACATAAGAAATGACAAAAGGCAGAATAATCTTCTTTTTCACATTTTTTGTTGTAATTGCAAAGGCACAAGCCCTGCTAAAGCATGGCTTGTGCCTTTGCCAGGCCATCACAACAAAAAAAGGGACTGCACAAGCCCAGTTTAATTTGGCTCATTCTGGCCCATGCCATTTATTATGAACGACTTTTTGTATAAACTCTTTGTCTAAATCACATAAAGAAGACACCGCCAAAGTCCGATCCAAAGTGGCCACATAAATTAAAAAAAAAGCCGTTAACATAGCAACACTGAATATATTTTGATTTTAAAAGTACATTACGGGTACTAAAATCTATTATTTTGATGGTTTATGTTCAGAAGAAGGTGTTTGCTTTTAACTGTGAGTATATACATACAGCTACGAAAGTGACAACGTGACAACCATGCGGCCTTGGTGGTAAAAGTGTAAGCCTATGCATGTACTGAAATGTGTCTATGCGTATGCATGCATACGTAAATTCGCGCATGTGCGTTCATATCTTATACCTACTCGTACCTATATTATACTACTAGCCGACCCACGCAACCTCGTTTGCGTCTCCTATTGCCCGTAGCGTGATAATTTTCCCCCGTTTTCGAAACGTTTTTCATTGCTGCTCCGCTCCTATTGGTCCGAGCGTGATGATATATAGCCTATAGCCTTCCTCGATAAATGTACTATCCAACACTGAAAGAATTTTTCAAATCGGACCAGCGGTTCCTGAGATTAGCGTGTTCAAACAAACAAACAAACAAACAAACAAACAAACAAACAAACAAACAAACAAACAAACTCTTCAGCTTTATATATTAGTATAGATTTATAATACTAAGTTACTTGATTAACAACATGCAAGTTTTGTGTTACCGTGCGAACTAAATCTTTTTTTGCATACCAGACGTACACATCTGAAGAAACATAAACTTTAATCTATTATTCATATAAACATAGTTGTATGTATATTTTGAGCTATAATACGATTACTTATTATTTGAGTGTGTTCATTTCTTATGGTTGGATTGAAATAAATTATTTATTTATATGGTATACCAACAGCACACATACGATACACCTTATAAATGTTAACCAAGAGTATTATATAGTATGCATGCCTATTACAGGCACACATATGTATTGTGTGTACACACAATTATAGAACTGTTAAAAGAAAAATAACATTAGACTTGAACAATTATATATTTTTTTCTATTTCCTAGTATGTTTTTGTTAAAAAAATAGCATTATTCAAAGAAAATTTTTACGCTTATCATTGGTATAGCTTCGTACTAATTTATTTTAACTAGTTGTTGCCCGCTGTTTCGCCTGCTAGTATATCGATTTTCGCGGCAAATAGTAGCCTATGTGTTATTCTGATGTATAAGCTATATTACTGTAAAGTTTCATCCAAATCCGTTAGTAGTTTTTGCGTGAAGAAGTTACAAAGATACACACTCACAAACTTTCGCCTTTATAATATTAGTGTGATGAAATTTTAGTATGTACAGACTAAAAACTTTTGACATTTAATAAATATCTCACTATGGAAACCTAAGATCAAAGTGTTAATATAACACTAAATTATTTACACATTTACTAAAACAAATACTTACTAAAATGTCAAAACATTAACTAACACTGATATCGGTGATTAGCTCACTAATTGATTAATCGAAAGCCTTGGTGGCGCAGTGGTAACGCTTTCATCTTCGGTACTGAGGTCTAGGCTTCGATTCCCGAATGTTTGTGTGGTCTGCAAATATTTGTTTCGGAGTTTCGGAGTTTTTCTGTATATTATGTAGCAACATATTTAAAAAGTTAAGTATACTTTGTTCTATGCATATTTGCATGCCTACATCAAGCTTTTTATGTTGCATGTAATCCGGTCCCTACTTATAAGTATTGTATCAGTTCATCTAGCTATCATTGTTCAAGCTCTGTTTAGTTTAAAGTTACATGACATGTGTGTCAGATGTCCGAAACGATTACAAAAAATACTAATAAACAATTTGTTTTTTTCGATAATATAATGAGCAAACATAAAAAATAAAAGAATTAATTAAGAAGTTAAACTAAATATAAATCTGTAATAGAAACAAATGCTAAATGCTCAAAAACAAGATACAAATATAAATCTATATGACTTATTTTGCCTACATGTTGACACAATACATGATAAGAGTTTAAATAATAATCGTGAACGTTCTTTAGAACATTTTTAAACCAAATCAAGTACTAATCTGGGAGCTTTAAAGTTATTTAAATACTTCTTATATTGTCATATCACTTTTTTACGTTCTAACAGACCTTAAATTCCTGTTAGCTAAATATGTTTAGTTACCTGCGAACAAACAGGGCTCCGAAACCATCACGCCGACATTCTTTATCATATCTCTGAGAAAAAAACATTCACGTGCCCTCCGCATTTGCAGGAGCTCCATAAAATACCTCATGAACTTATAATGTTGTTTATATAACCACAGAGGTTATTAAAATATTTCATATGGCACAAAAACCAAAGTGTTCACAAATCTCCAAGAATTCCCTGGGAAAGTATGTTACGCATGCTTGAAACTCGACTCGTTGGGCCACACGTGCTCCTGCGCAGCGTATGAATGGGACAGGGCAAGGGAAGGGCCGAGGTATGCGGTGCGAGGGGCGAAGGCTTTTTTCAGGCAGTACGAGGCAAGGCGCGGGCGAAGACGCGCGTCCTGTGCTTACAAGCCTTCACCTTAATATTGTGCTCATTTAAAAACTGTTTGTGTGTGTTAAGTGTCAGTTTTGGAAGTTTTATAATTTGTAAGTATAGACAATAACTATTTATTTTATTGTATTTTATAAATTTGTTCTTATTGCAAACGAAACCACGCAGACAAAATTTGATTTCTTTACCTGAAGTTGCGTTTTGTATTTTCGGATTCTTTATCATTTGCAAACTTGATTGTACCTAAATCTAATTTTTATTCAAAATAATATTTAAACGTTTTGAATAATTATGAGTAGCTATTAGGTTAAAAAATAAATTATGTAGTTTTTAATGAAAAAAAATCCTGTGCAGAGGTAATCAATGAATTAATTTCTATTAATTAATCGGTAAATTATTCATTAGATTTGAGAATGTCGGCGGATCCAGCACCACTGTCGAAGACAGCGAAATACAAGAAGATAACAAAACCACTCTTGGAAAGAAAACGACGCGCGCGCATAAACCGATGTTTGGATGAACTTAAAGATCTCATGGTCGGCGCTTTAGAGGTTTGTTTATTTCATTATAATACTATTTAAATTTGAGTGATGAACTTAAGTGATTTACATAAAAGTTGAATATTATATTGATATATTGACCATTGTTTTAACAATGACTAGATTACATCGTGATAGATAAGTTGACATTCAATTGATAATGACACCAAACTGACAAGTGCTTGTTATTTTTAAATACAAACAAAACCCTATTAATAACATGTTAGATCAAAGTTGTTAAAGAAATATCCTCTATCCGTATTTACTTCAGCAATTTTGCCGATTATCGTTCGTGCGAAATATATTTTTATCAAACTGGTCGTCCTTCTATTTATTGCACTTATCAAGCCCCGACTCTAAACTGGAATCTAAAAATACAAGTTTCATTAAGGAACGGGAGTCACTTACCTGTGTATATATACAGTTATATTAATACGTATGACGTTCGTAGCGTGAGAAACAAACCGTGCACCTGCCTACATTTTACTCACTTTTATCTTTTTACACAGATCGATGACGACAACTTGAGCAAGTTGGAGAAGGCCGACATCCTTGAGTTAACCGTTAACCATCTCACAAAGTTGCACAGTCCTAGAGACCCGGTTTTGGAAGCCAAGAAGTTTCAAGCTGGTTTTGGCCAATGTGCCGCTGAAGCTTGCCGGTTTATTATGTCTGTACCGGACTTAGACGCTAATGTCAGCCAAAACTTGGTAAGCCACTTATCGAGACTCGTCACCGCTCAACCCCTCACCATTCAAGTGCCAGAGAGACCGCACTTCTCACCACCCACTTCACCGTCATCAGTTATCTCTGACAGACAACACTATTATAGTGACCATGACAGGTCATCGTCAGACGCCGAGGATTCAGTATACTCCGGTGAGGCTCCCAAGCAATGGGGGTATAGCCGACAGGCACCTATTGCGAGACCTAATCATCCAATACCACCTACTGGATTACTTACCACGATTGATAAACTAAATCATCATCATCATCATTCTGCCGACCAAAACGCACCGAGAAATGGAACGTATTTCAAAAGAGTTCAAGCTGAAACTAAAGATGTCATATTGCAAAAAATTAGACAACACATAATGGACAAACGTGGTAACGATATCGTTGACATGAATGCGAGCGCAGAACCAGCGCCCCAACCAAAATATTTACAAAGAGAAGAACCATACAGAGCCGAGTTTGCGTATCAATATTCGCCGCCAACCGCAAACACTGACACACTCGATCTGAGGAAGGTTAGATCACCGGTGAAGTCTAGCGAAACTGTTTACTCACCAAAAAAGTCAGTCGCCCTCTCCGGCACTAATCAATTAGATCCGACTCCAAAAATCAAAGTGGAAGTGATTCCTAATGTTCCGGAACAATGCGAATTGCTCACAGATTACAGCAATCTACCGCCTAAAAAGAAAAGGAAATTAATCGAGTACCAGGAGTATAAAAAGCAGGAGGCGGCCCGCCGTGAACTTGAGGCGTTGTGCGACAAAAAAGTCGAAGGTCCGTCGGCGGACGAAGAAAATAAGTGGCGCCCGTGGTGAAGTGTCGTGACACTCACCAATTGTGATATTAATAGTCTCTTCTTCCACGAAAAAGCTTTAATTTGTTTTAATTTATGTATTTAGTTTTATTATCGTAGTATAAGTAAATAAGTGCCTTATATACTTTAAATCTGTTATCGAATAGTTGTCTACTACATTATTTATGTGCCATGTATTGTTTTGATCTCGATGTCTTCCTATATTGTGTTTATATATAAAAATAATGACTACACATGTATTTTATATACAAAACAACATTGAAATTAAATTGTAATAAACGATGTAAAATGTTTTGAAGTTTGCGTTACTCATTTACCTATACCTAAACTTTTAATAGCATTGAATCAATTATATTTTAAAACTTATAGATATTTACTAACGTAATAATTTGCGCCGAAATCTGTGCCTTGCCGGCCGCATGCGTGCTGTCAATCTGTGCTGCAAATCTGTATGTATTCACAAATTTCACTGATGAATAGTACGAAAGATACGAAGCAGCACGTAACTGAAAAATATAGCTATATTTCATTATCACATCACAAATGTATTCTTTAATTTCATTATGTACTGTAATTGAGAGAGACGTCAATTGGAACGTAAACGGGTCTCACTTTTCGGGCGCTGTAAACATATCTGCCCTTTTTATATAATATTATTACATTGAAGGAAAAAAGAGAAGTATTGATGATATTATTGATATGACAAGTGGTTCTACAGAGTCTCGATGTTGAACTCCGTAGGTGACGAATTCAGGGACGATACAAGAAATTACCAACTTAAGCTAAACAATGATAACTTGACGTATTCCTTGACTTACAGACATATTTAGGCAATAAATTAAAATCCGCGCTATAGACAGCTAGGTAATAATAAATGAGGTCTCGAGTGCGATTTATATTAGAATCAGCAACTTCTCTTGCCCTTTTCTAATCTTTGAGCGTGCCGTTTATAATATTGACAGGTATCTACGTATGTGTTAGAATTAACCTTGCTCATGATGAAGAATTACATGTAACAAGACTTAGCCAGTCTTGTAATCAATATGTTCTGTGACAAAAATGATAAAAAGAAATAATTTTATCAGAGACGAAAGTATAGCTAAACTCGAGAAACTTCCTTGACAGTATTGACACCTAGTGGTGGATGAAAATACACCAGTTCACCCAAAAGACGATCACTGCTGTACATAGGCTACCCCGAGGTTTTGCACAATAGCCGGTCCTGTAAAAACACGTAAGAAAAAACTATTGCAATATTTCAGTAGAATAATAAGTTATTCTATTTCGGTAGAGTAGCAATAAATTAGTTTATTGCCTAATTATCTATACTAGTATATAAAGTTGAAGAGTTTGTTTGTTTGAACGCGCTAATCTCAGGAAGTACTAGTCCGATTTAAAAAAAAAACTGTGTTAGATAGCCCATTTATCAAGGAAGTCTATAGGCTATATATTATCACGCCAAGACCTACAGGAGCGGAGCACCAATTAAGAATGTTACAAAAACGGGGTAAAATTGTCACGCTACGGACAATAGGAGACGCAAACGAGGTTGCGTGGGTCAGCTAGTTAGTTAAATATAACTAAAACTTCTACTAGTTATATATTACATAAGCGTAAATTGAACGGCACAAATTTTACAGCACACACAGAACATTTCTTTTCGTATGTATTAATTCTTTATGGTGAAATTATTTCAAATGCAGTACACAGTGACCTCTAGTTCCATTGATGGAAGAAATTGTCACTGCCATCTATGCAAAACTCCAATGGTAGTTTGTATTCAAATTCTCAACAAAAATCTTGGATATGGGTACCTAGTGTGACAACACGAAATTAAAATGTAAGAATCCACGCCATCTAGATAAACTCAGTGGTACCACTGTACGAACTCGAAACGTCTCGAAAGTTTTACTAGTATTCTAATAGATGGCGTTATTTTCTGCTATCTCTTGGTTTTCTGTAGTACTAACTGAAGGATCGAACGAATGATTGGCAGTAAATATTTTTTGTGTACTGTACTTTCTTATCTTCTATTCACCGATAGATTACACTTTCAGAAATTGAGCAAATAAAACAAAACGTTTTTGAATACTTTTGAATAATCAGTAAATGTAAAACGCAATGGTTGTTACTTTTTTTTGTTATTTATTATACTGTCACTTAATCAATAGTTCGGAGTTTTAATTTTGGGAAAATGATAGAATTTTTTCAAAAAGTATTAAGTATTTTAAGAAAGAAATAAGAATTACTAAATTAAATATTGTACATAAACACTTTACATAAAAATAATATGTAGTTTACGTCACGTAAGTTTATAATGATGATTTTAAAATAAAAAGTAAAGAAGTTTTTTACTACTCACCAATAGAGGGCCATCTTCTGTTTTAATCTCTCGTATTCATCTTGTTTGTAGTAGGTAGTGAGCAAAGTGGGGCGCGCGAATCAACTTCATTCATTGATAGACAACGACCGGCCGGCCAGTCAGTAAGAAAGTAGCTTACGGAGTGGCCGTGTTGAACGAATGACAACATGCGCTGTGCGCAATTTGTAACGAACTATTTCGACGTTTAAATACGAATTTGACAGTTAATATTTTGACTTGAATAAAAATTTGTTAATAAGCTGGGAAACTGATTTGTTTGTGTGATATATTTGTGAGAATTGTTATTTAGAAGTGGTGGAAAGTGTTTTTCTGTGCAATGTTGTGGTAAGGCGATGCTTGTTGGAGAACAGTCGCCGGCACCACGAGTGGTGGCCGGTTTGAGGAAACTTCGACCTGAATTGACACCTGGACCTATTCCAACGCCTGTTGATCCTGATTTTAGGATATCAGGTTAGTAAACAAATCATGAATAGTACTATAAAAATATTACCACATTTAACAACACATAGCCTTCGTGTGTGTACACAAACGTAATACGGTTGGAATATCATATGATGTCGAGAACATCATTATCAATTTCTTGTTTCTTTCTGATTCTTGCTATGTCTCCATCATATGTTTTAAATCACCTGTCTTAAAAGGAAACTAAGGATCGTAAATTATTTGCAAGTTTTGTTCGCCAACTATTAATTACTGTACAAATTTTAACGCATCAGTTCATCGCACGTGTTGTTTTACGAAATTCGCATGTTGCAATAACCCAATGAAAATAAAAATGAAACAAATTTTTGTTTATAGCAGTTTGCTAATATATATGTTTATACATTATTATGTTGGATATTAATAAAATATGTAGTATTCTTAATCAAATTCAACCCTGACATTTGACATTTTAATAGGCCGAACGTAAAGGGGTGCTGAATTTCCATTTTCCTTCAATGAAAGCATATTTAGAAAACCTTACTGGTAATAAAATAATTCGTAATACTTCTGCGTAACTTATATAAAATCTAAATCAAACTAAACCTTCTCACACAAATGTTAGTTACATACCTAAGTAATGAACTAATTTTTTTACCGTTTTACTCCTAGACACATTCTTTGGAGTTCTTGAAATCTTGCCAATCTACATCGTACCTATTTGGTAGAAGGAGACAATCCACTATTACAGGTCCAGACAAGTTGCGATCGATAGTTTCGGAAGACACGGTTTAGGCGTTAAGGCAATGTTTTGCATACCAGTTATACCAGTACCAACCTGTCTAATTATTATCTTATTCCTTATATAAAGATACCAACCAACACAAGAAGTGGCAAGATAAAGTCACTTTCCTCTAAAATTTTTATACCTACCTCCTCTTTTAACATTAATTCATGCTTGAATGCTTTCCATATAAACATCGAGTAATATTTATTCTTCTATGCAAAATACTACTTAGTATTATTAGTTATCCTGTGCTAGGTACTATTATTACCATGGTGTTGTGTATAGATTTTTATGAAATTGAGCATAGAGATACCTACTTTGATTCTTGAGAAAGGACATAGGCTACTTTTTAGCTTTTTACGGATTTAACTGACATAGGTACTGCGGCTCCAACCGCGTAGAAGCCGTGAGCAAAAGCAAGTCTTCTATAATTTATGATTCTTACCTGACAATGTCACAGCTTATTTTTTAAATAACGTAACCGAAAAAGAACCGTGAATCTTTCGCGTTGAACAACAATAGGAAGATAAATCGGCTGTGCTTAAGATGAGAATCAGCTGTTTATCGTCAATGACAGTGTGTTCGTAACGTGTACGGAAAACGTTATTTATCATTGTTGTTTCGTATCTACCGGATCAATACGTGAAAAAAATCCTATCACATGTTTAATAGTTCCCTAAAGGTATTGCGCAAGTTTCTTGTCTCTCGTGGTTTCAAGCCATAATGTGATCGTGATAGCCTAAAACATTACCTAAAAATCAATGTATTAAATTAAACATTAGTATTAATTTTATTAACGTTAATTTGAAACATTATGAAATTTTAATAAACTGTAATTTTCATTCTTTTAATTTTCCACTCCGAGTCGCGGTGTTTCCCTATTTGAATGGCACTAACAGAATTTTTTAAATAACTTCATAATAAATTGACAATATTATAACATAGGTACCTAAACATCATAAAAAAGTACACCAGATTTGAGAAAATCTTTTTAAAATCGGTTAATAAGTAATCCGATTGACGGTTTTATAGGTATATCACCATTTCATCAACAGCTTTACTTAGTAGTTTATTGCTGCAGAAGTGCCTCTCCTTAGGAAGGTAATAGAGCTATGCTGATTTCAGCACAAACGGATCCGACTCGCCAGGGGCAGTACCACCCGCTCACAGAAAACCAACCTTAAATAAAAGCATTCGTACTGTGGTGTTTTGTTGGTGAGTAAGTCCGGAGACTCAATGATACACCATCATCTCAATAGGCCGACATAGTGTGGATCACCATGCTGCATTATTGCATCGTCTTCATTCGCAATGAGTATGGTGACTCTTGAATTCTGCTCATTATTTCCATCAGGCGGAGTAGTCACTTTGGCAGGCTCATAAAAAAAATAGTTTACCACGTCTGCACGAGTGATAACATAATACTTTTACTGTATTCAAGAATGTCGATAAAAATATCCTGTTATTATTCCATGGTTCCATATAGCTGACATGCGTTATATAAGAATACTGTCAACAAATGCAAAGGAAACTGTTTAGTCACCAATAGTAGATATTACTGTTGTAAGTTTTGTTGACATCGTCTGCAAATTCCGATGGTGTTCCTAACGACTTGTTTAGGTTAATGACAAAATACCGTTGAATGATAAGGACTGTTCAGTTGGTGTCAAGGACAGTGTTGGATTAAAAGTTTTTCATTAGAGGTTAAGCCTGTATTCTACCATTTTGCAGGCTACAGCTAAACATAAATTAACTTTCCCGAGTGACGAACACGATCTAGAATGGTTACATTGGTTCGTTTTGGTTTTATTGAAGAAACTGCAGTAATCTTTCAAATTTTCGTTTAATAAATTGGAGTTTTTTTGCCTAGTAATGACACTGACAATAACTAAACCCTCAATAATAATGAGTTCCTTGGTATGGTATCTATTAATTAGTTTTCCGTTTGTCAATATTAGTAGATAATTATTTAAGTAGAAATTATTGTTCTATGGGAGTGGATTGTTATCCAATACATCACGGGCCTTATAGTCTAGTAGTTAAGTTAGTAATCCTGGCTGCTAAGCCAGAGGTCGTGGGTTCGATTTCAAACCAGGACAAATCTTTGTGTGGTTAACACGATCATTTATTGTGTTGGAATTTAAGTTTTCTAAAATATGTAGGTATGTATTTAAAAATACATAAGTATGTTTACTGTCGTATGTGAGACGTATAGATATTTACTACTTTTAAGTTATTTCTAACCTTAGAAAATAAAAAACACGTGTGGCATGAATACAATGCTGTGACTAATAAATTCTATACGTCATGCATCCATGGACATGAACTCGCCAGATACCTACTGTCTTTGTCGAACTTCCTTCTCAGAGGTCAAAAGGCCGCAAGGTCAATTCTGGGAATAAGAATTTGTTCTAAATTTCATCCTTAGTATTATTTTGAACTTTAAAGCTATAAGCATAAAGTTGTATCAACACAGAACTGTTGCTTAAAGTAACGTTCATGAATAAGGGGTTAGCTCCGATCGCCTTTCGATCTCAAATGTCACAAAACTTAATGCCTTAATACATTCAACGTTGACTGTAGAATATAATTAAGTATATCGTATTGTGACTGAAAGTTCAATCGATATTATATTATACTTTGTAATACTTTACCACTAGAATTTGTGGTCCATATGGTGACACTTTTCAAAAAAATTCATCCCGTGGTTATCGTAGGAGCTACCTATAGGAACAAACAGAGAAGCAGGAAATCTTTAAGCAAACCATATACCTACCCTTCTGACCAACGTTGAATACCAATACCCCCTTTCTATGGAGATGTCTGCGCCATCTCCACGGGCGAGAGAATCGCTATGGTTCCGCGCTTTTATAGTCGGGTAATCTCCGAAATCGAACAAGCGAACGAGCGATTCCTTTAGCCTATAGTAGTAAATGCTAATTGAATCGCCGATTTAATAGAAATACACAACAATATTGCTGTGATTCTCTCGCCCATGGAGACGGCCCATATATCAGCTGTTGTATTATAGGTTGTTGAAGATGATAAATTATGAACTATTTCGAGAATTGACGACGCAGGTGTAACAATAAATACTTAAGTTAAACACCATATCTGATTACGTGTTTCTCCTTGACGTGCAAGATATAGTCGAGTCACTGGATTACAGATGTGTAGAGTCGCGTGTCCCTCATTAAAATAACACAGGTGACTAACATATTACTCTTGAGCTCAGTAAGTTAAACAAAGTGTTAACTTAAAATGAGTTTGTATTGTTTGTAAAACTGTCACACACACTCGAGTTTTGAGTATCCTAGCCTATTATATAGTCCACACAGATCTATTTGCGGACTGACACTCATATTTATTGCTTATAAAAACAGTTTTATCTAGCTGCTGTTATTTAATAAAGTTACCGTAGGTATATAACCTTCATATTAGAAAAAAAACATTAGTTATTCAATTTATTACCACACGCCTTTTCGACTATGTAGATCTGCTTGAATGTGATTATATTCTCACGCTTTTGAAGAATATTGTAAACAAAGTCACGGCCTTATGTAAAGTGTTTTATCATAATGTTGACACTGCTAATGTGCATTCTGTACCTACCCAACAGAACACAACTCGAGAACTAGTCTCGGATATTAATAGGGCAGGTCAGGATTGCTTAGATGAGTCTTGAAGAGTCAGAACTGAGTTGACCGTTGACCAGACGCAGATGTGCGTTGATCGTTCGGTCAGTGAAGTTCAGCCAGTCAGTTTTTTCTTTTATAGAACTTTTTTCTTCTTAGTTGCTTGTATCATTTTTATCTGTATGGTGATCGATTAAAAATACGGAGTGTGTGTGTCGTAAGAGGCGAATTTGGGACTAAATTAGGGCAAAGAGTAGAAACATTTAAAAGTAATCATGTAGTTTAGAGCTCCCACCCGCAAATATCTGCGAGCTCGCACCAATGCACCGCAAGAACTTCATCCGCCGCATCGCGTCGCATCGCAGTTATGTGTAGCCCTTATACCAATCCGTTTGGCCAGCGTGCTATAGTAGGCCAAAACTTCCTGTCTAAGGAATGCTTATGTCCAACAGTGGACTTCTGCATAGGACATAGTTAAAGGCTGTTGATGAGATGATGTGATACTTACTTTGTCTGACGGCAGACACGATGCCGGTGAAATGACATCAAAAGCGAGCATATATTTTAAACTAGCTGACCCACGCAACTTCGCTTCATCTCTTATTGCCCGTAGCGTAATAATTTCTCCCCGTTTTCGCGACATTCTTCATTAGTGCTCCGCTCCTATTGGTCTAAGCGTGATGATAAATAAAGCCTTTAGCCTTCCTCGATAAATGGGGGCTATCTAACACTGAAAGAATTTTTCAAATCGGACCAGTATTTCCTGAGATATGCGGATTCAAACAAACAAACAAACTCTCAGCTTTAAATATTAGTATAGATAAATAAAAACATTAAATAATTTTAGTTGACATTGATAGAATTTGATACCGTTGCACAAATCACCATGACATTTATCACTTATTAGTTATTACCATTTTATCATGGATGGTGAATTGAAAAGTATACCTAATTAAAACGTGTACTGTATATAGACTCGCTTAAATACCAATACAAGTATAAAATACAAATCAGGTCAGTCGGTCAGTGTATACGTCGGTTTTTAAGGTAAAGAGTAGCCTACTACTCTTTACCCTTCCTCAAGAATCAAAGTATCTCCATTACAAATTTCATTGAAATCGTTGCAGCAGTTTAGCCGTGAAAGCTTAACAGACAGATAGACAGTGACTTTAGAATAAGTAATATTAGTATAGATAGATTTTTTGTATCAGTTGTAAAAGATAATGCAACGAAATAGTATAAGTTGAATTTTTATTTTCTGTTTCATGAGAAAATATTTTGAGACAAAACTTTCTTTTTAATGTGATTGTTGTGTATTGTTCAGGGAAGAGTGCTATTGTGTTTATTTACACAATAGTGGTAGGTATTTCACAAAGGGTGGATGTTACTAACATTGTGGTAAGATGTGTCATTGTATTTTATATGAACCTCGGTGTTATGGTAATTACGTTTTCGAGGTATGCGAGGTTGCTGTGGTATTTGCTATTCGGTTCTAAATAATGTAATTCGGGGAATACTGAGTGGTTTTTACTTTCTACTTGAATTTAAATTTGAATTTCTGTTACTCCTGTAATTTTTGACGCTTCTGGGCAGAGATTTTCGTTCAGCAGTGGACAGCGTAAAGTTGATTTGAATCCTGACATTTTTACAGCAAAAGCCTTTCACAGCAAAGGCTTTTTTGCGGCAAATACGAACTTTTCTCTTATTATTTGCAGGTTCCCTCCAAAGATTAAGAGAAAGGTATATTAAAAACTACTCCATATAACTTATTAATCTTCTGAAAACCAATTCTATTTTTATTGATTTCGAGTGCGGATATTGGAAAAGTACATCGAATGGTCTGATCCATAAAAGCGCATACTTTAAGACATCGAAATGAATGTAATTAATATAAAAATCGATTGTATAATAAATGATTAATCATTCGCTTACAATCGAATGAAAGTTTTAAATATGGAATGTTCAATAATGCCTACTCCGTTCAAAGTCCTTGAACTTTTCCTTGGGTGATTGTATTGACAGCTGTTGTAATTTATGATCATAGCCTCTGATTGTGGCTACGAGTGTTGTTAACCCTTTGATCGCGAACAAGACAGTATATTATATATTTCTATGTAATACTTACATATACGTGTCATTTCTTAATCAACTTAAAAGTCACACTTTACTTTCAAGAAGCCTTCAACCAAAAACAATGTCAAATGCTGTTGAGTTTTATTTTGTTTTGCATTAAAAGATACGTTCTTTTTTCAAAGGACGATTCCCACACAAATTAATTATCTCCTCAAAGCTATTACTTGACAAGCATGATAGTAATGACGGACGTTATCTAATGTTGGAGCAAATATTTGTTAATCAGACAATTGTTTGTTGAAAGTCGGGACTAAACAGTTAAACTTTAGCGCTCTGTGACATTTTTATCAAGAGATTTTCTGGTCTCAAATATTAATCATAATTAGAACTAACATTCGTGTAATTAACATATTTTTTAAGAATTTTCAGTACAAGTTAAGTTAGAGACAAGTTAGTTACAAGAGAGTTAACATTACCATTACAACATCAAACATGTTTTTCCTTACCAATATACCTACCTATCAACTATGATTTCATGCAACAGAAAATAAATACCAATTTGACTTTTGATATTTTAAGTGTCTATAAGCTGACGATAATTTTTTTCCAAAACAATGATTTCCATGATCGAATACAAGACCACAAAATAGGAATACAATACATATTGCTAGATATATGTAGCTTTGTTATACAAATGATGTGTACATTAATAAACCTTTCTTAAAAAAAAATGTTCCCAAAAAATACTAGTTTTGATTTCCATCTAACCCTCATTTCTTTTGTCCTACAGGCGTACTCCGTCAGTATTACAATGACGACACAGAATCCTGGGCTTGGGTGCGGGCAGCCGTCCGAAGCGGTTGCCTCCTCGCTTGGAGGGATGGCACTCTCCCCAGAAGAGCTGCGGCTCGGTTACCACTCAGGGACTTGCACCTGCGCACCGCTACTTTGTTGCCCAACGCGTTCCAGCTCTCCAGGCTCCACGACGACTCTGCCGTCGCCACTTTTCAGGTGAATATTTAAAATAACATGGAAACAAACGGCTTCTGAGAGCCTAGTGTGAGTTTCTTTCACATCAACTTGCTCATGATGGCGAACTCGTTTGATGCTGCAATCGGCGACAATTTCAGGGGCCCTAGCCAAGTTGCAAACGTTTTTCTTTCTGCAATTATTAACGCCTAAATTCTCGTGTGTCTTTGGCTAATACTTTGTCTAAGATTACTTTGCCTAAGATTAGCCAATGACACACGAGAATCAGGCGTTAACGATTGCAGAAAGAAAAACGATTGCAACTTGGCTAGAGGGCTTGTTATCGGAACGCTGTGACCATCTAGTTGGTGTGAAATTAACTCACACTTAGCACTCTATAGAGAACTATGTTATTGTATGTGTATTATGTCTTATGGGGTATGTTAATGTGCTAACATCAGTAATGATGTTTATCCCAAAGTTGGGTCATTAATGAACTAAACAAAAAGCCCTAATGAATACGCTATTCTGGAAACCATTTAAACAACAATACGGGCTATAATTAAGCTATATTTTATACACATATTGCAATGTGTGTGTATAAAATATATCTTGATGGCACTACATCAAAATCCATATTTTTTTAATTGTTGCGAATTGCAGCGTCACGACTCACGTTCAGTCGCTTATTTGCACAGATCATCTCACTTGTTTGCACTTACCAATTGAGAAATCACGCGATTTTTATATACGTATGTTATTGAATTGAACTTTTGAACCATGTTTTTCTAAAATATCTTTTATACCAATATTTTATCTGCAACTGACTTGACAAATACAAATACGAAAATTTGATTTTCACTAACTCGTATGGAGACTATGATTTAGGTCCGGCTGATAGAGAGTCTGAATAGATTTCTGTACTGTTAAAAATATTGGAAAATGTTACTTTGCTATCGATAAATATCGACTTGTGATTGTAAATATCGCTTACAATACGCTACAAGTGATGTCGAATGATAGTGGTTCAATGTACAGTACATGTAAAGTGTAGTAATGTACATGTATTACACTTTACGACGTTCATTGTCTAGAAGACAATGCTTTCATAAATAATTATCAACATAGATGTTACATGATCCTATCAACAAACTAATGCAGAATAAATAAAAATATTCATACATCTACAGTCTACATGTCTGTTTAAAGAGCTGAATTTTTTGTCAAGATATTCTTACAAACAAGCGCATTAGGATTACAAAAAAAAAGTAATGGCTTGTGGTTTCTTTGGCGGGTGTAGAATATATTTTATGTGGCTGGCGTGATGTTATTTCACATCGCCGGTCGATCGATCGTCGTCGATCCTCAATTGTCACGCGCTCAAATCCTTAATTAAGCATTCACCGTCGCGTCGAGAGCAAGTTGATTTGAAACTAGTCGTAAAATTTATCTGTGAACAGTGCCTAGTCCGTGGAAATGATACTTAACAAAGGTCTAGATTTTTCCAAACTAGGTCTTGAAAATCTTTCGTATATATTCATCGGTCAGTTCTGAAAGATAGTCTTTTAACAACATATACGTAAGGCGTTATAACATTCGCGTTTGGATTCGCGCGAAGCCACGTGGATGTTCAGCGAATGTATTCGATGCGTTAGTCAAATGTTTGCCAAACAAGATAAGTGATTTGCTTGAAAAATCGACATTCGTTGCATCTATACGAATAAATAAAATGTTTGTGATATTAAAATTTTTACTAAATGCATATGTATGTACCAAAATAACATTTTTTTTTACATTTTTGTCTGTCGGTCTATCTGTTTGTTCCGGCTAATTTCTGGACTGGCTGTACGATTTTGACGGGACTTTCACTAGCAAATAACTGATGTAATAAGAAGTAACTTAGGACTTTTTTTTTAGACAAGCTTTGCCCCGCGGTGTTTCCCGCGGTACAACAATAACCGCGGGACTCAGCTAGTCAGTAATAAGTATACAGTAGTAGCATGCACTATGCTTGCGATTATGTGCGTGCACTAAAATAGCAAGCCATACTGTATATGTATTGTCTATAACTTATTAGGATGCACATACATTATAAGTAATCCAATAAACAGTTCATACCATCAGTTAGGAATTTCTCGTAACTATCTGATATTTTTCTTTAATTCGCCTCTAAAATTTTAAAGAAAAACAAGAATTGAATAAACCCAGTTTCGCTTTTACTAATAAGTAGGTATTAGTATAATGTCATTCACGTCTTGCAAGACGTTGGACCCCTTTCGTATAACGCCTTTCTCACGATTCGTACACTTTAATAGGCCTCAATAAAATGAAACATCCGTAAATCACAGACCTTTGTGCACCGCGACCTTTTCATGCATCTATTCACCGTAAGAACGGCTAGAAGCGCGAAGGTGTTGACATGTAAAGAAACACGTTTAAAAAGATACCCCTAAATAATTTCTTCGTCGTACAAAAAATATCCATTAATGCAATATGACCGTGGCTCACTTTGTCCCAAGATCAGATGTTCCATTATTGTCACCCTATGAAAATTACTTGCCCACTTTTTATAGTTATTCTTATAGGAGTTTTTTTTATAAATCATATGCAAATCATAATAACGTACCTTTGGATTAAGTCATAAATATGGTCTCCAAGTTGAATGTTACAATTAAGTTTATTGTTGCAGACTTGCAATGCTGCTGAATATACGAGATGGGTGCGTGCGCTCTGTGTCGAAATCCTGGGCCAAACTCCATTACCACAAGTACGATTTTTGGACGTGTTACCCGCTACGGACACTGCCATCCGGGAACCAAAGAAAGAAACGTCTCAACATGAGACTCCCTTATGCCCGCCAAAGGCGCCCCCGCGAGCTCGCCGGAGGTTGCTGACGTCGACTGAGACATTACTGCCGCGCCGGGATCATTCCCCCGCAGCAACAGATGAGGGCATCGTCGTCGAAGACGACGACTACGACTCTTCGTCTGACCGCAGCCTTGACTTAACCCTGTCCCTCGACGCCTTGAAGACCACAGACGTGGTCGATGCGCCTGTACGGATCGCAGAGGTCATCAAATGTGACAATTGTAGCAAACTTAACGCGGGTACACAGCAACATCACACGTTGCCGCGTGCCGCACGCTCAGAATCAGAACAAGGTCGCAGATACTTGAAAAGATGGGAGGGGACGGTAGGAGGCGCTGAAAGGGGCCGGTACGCTATTGAAGCAGCTCGACGCAAAACTGCGTCAATGGAAAATCGGGCGAGATCATGTTCCCCGAATGTACATGAAGCCGTAGCTAAGTATGTTCCTGTGCGAGAACGGAGGGCATTATTTGAATCAATGTCCCGAACTACGGCGGGTAGTCTAGCAAGGAGTAGCGAGCAGTTAGCTCGTATCGAGAGAGCACCCTCGGTGACAACACCGAGAAGGGCCGCCTCGCTTCACGACCTACAAGCACCGCCGACGCGTTCAGTGAGTGACCTCAGGCAGTTCTTCGAAGCGGTGGCGCGCGGCGCGGGTAGTTGCGGCGTGCAACGCCACAGTGCGCCACCGAACCCCGTGCCGCGCGCCTTTACCTCGCTCACGTGCGCCTGACGCATACTTTTTTGTAAATATTGTAGATAGAACTAGGCGTTGACCGCTATCTCACTAAGTCGTTCGTTTTAAGACTGTTAAAAGTATTGTTATAGATGTACCTAATATAAATAAAACGAGATGTATTGTCTATTATATAGCAGTTTTATTGTGACTTTGACCCTGTGGTGAGGAGCTGTAATGTCGTAGGGATATGGAGTCTTGCGTAAACTCAATCGAATGCTATGATTTGTGTAGCCTTGTTCTGTATCGCATTGTCTCTATTGAAACGCTAATTTGTCGCGAGGCAATTGGTGTAGTAAATCATTATATTTTATATAGCATCATTTGTGTACCGAGGAGGTGAAATGTCAGTGCGCGCAAAGGTCGACTGTTACGGTGCTCGTGTCCTCGAAGTCTGTCGTAAGCGCGTTATATTTCTTAACTTTAAACGCCGCACTCGGCCATTGTTGTGTGTTCACTTGCCAAAATTATAACAAAACGGTAATTGCCCATTTAGTTCAACTTACAACAAAATGGCATGCTCTGTAAACCTTACTTTTAGACAAATTCTGTTTAAGGTAATGCTAGTATGAACATTTATAGTATTTGTCGCTAAATGACATGCGTGATCAAACGTCCCACATTAAAGTAGGTTTTCTGACTAAAAGGAATATGTCGTTATCCTGGCAACCGCTCTTCCTTTCTACTGTCTTAAATGAAACTGGTTTGGTTAGAAGATTTAAAAAATACGGTTTACTGATTCACAGTTGATAACTAATGACCTGTTCGGTTGATGACTTTGGACACAAGGAAGTCTTTCAAACCTTTCATATGGGAAATTATAATGGAAATGATATCATTAGAGTGAATACCTGTCGCAGGTCACGTACGTTCACAGAAATGGATGAATGAGAAGATTAACTTTGAGAAATTATCTGTAATGTAGTGTTCAAGAGTTGACCAATTTATTTACAGTTTCATTTTTATCAATACAAGTAAATTAAATTGGAGTGTCTGTGTGTAATATTAAAGCAACCGCTATTTAATAAATGCATATTAAATGTATACACGATACATGTACCAAAATAACATTCTTTACAATTTTTGTCTCTCTATTTGTTCCGGGTAAATTCTGGAACGGCTAGACTGATTTTGACGGCAGTTTTACTAGCAGATAGCTGATGATCTAAAAAGCAACTTAGGCTACTTTTTTTAGACTAGCTACGTCCCGCGGCGTTACGACAATAAACGCGGGTAACACCGCGGGGTTCAGCTAGTTAATAATAAGCATGAGGATGTCTAAAACGCCATCCTAACTAGAAGTTTATCTTTTTCGAAACTAGTTTATCTTTTTATTGTTTTCTTTAATTCAAGAGAATAACAGTAGTACTAGTTGTATCTTTTTATTGTTTTCTTTAATTCAGGAGTAATAACAGTAGTAGCAACTACATATTAGCAAAGCAATACTTACGCAATACTCGAAAAGGCATAGAGTCCAGAACTTTAACCATTACACGTAAAATACGAATGACATCATTTATAAAGATTATAAATCGCATCGGTGCAGTCCAAATGTTTAAGTCTATTCAATTTTACTGGCTTCGAGGAACCTTGGAGAACTCAAAAATGTGTAGATTTCAATAACTTTCCTTCACTGTTAACGCATGTAATAAATTTGCTCGAAATACGACCATGAACTTCGAAGCTGGAGGTGTGTGACCATGAATTAAATTTAACCACTAAGCGTTAGAAGCCAAAGTAATGTAAATATTTTAGTAAGTTAGTAAGAAGAATCGCTGACCCATGCAGCCTCGTTTGCGTTTCTTGTTGCCCGTGATAATTTTCCCCGTTTTTGAAACATTCTCCATTTGTGCTCTGCTCCTGGTCTTAGCGTGATGATTTATAGCCATCCTCGATAAATTTACTATCCAACACTGAAAGAATTTTTCACATTAGACCAGCGGTTCCTGAGATTAGCGCGATTTAGCGATTATAGCGATTGTGACTCCTGCCCCCCGAGCCAAGGTGACATTCTACAAACGTAAACGATAATAGAAAACTATCAAATGTATGGAAAATACCTATTAGCCAATAATACAAGAAAGTAGAGGCGAAAATAATTGTAGTAAGGTAATTGACGCGCGATTAGTCTATCTGTCTCGGCTAAGGAGGCTGACTTGCAAACATTTATTGATATCGGTAGTCACTCTTGGAAAATCATAGTTACTAAGCAGTTACTTCGTTACTCTTCACAGGTTGAAAGCGGTTACCGGAGACCAATGCTCCGAGATTTCTACAGGAAAGGCTCAAGTGGACAATGCATTTGTATGTCGTGAGCTGTAAGTGTCCATGGACGATGTCCATATGTAAGTTTGACTCCTTATACCATAAAAATGGATAAGAGTGAAAGGGATTTGGGCTATAGGGACTGGGAAGTACATTTTATATCAACAGCATCTTGAACACAAATCTGGTTGAGACCTCTAACAGTCACTATTTGTTCCTGGAAAGAGCGAAAGTCGAGAGAATGAAGGAATCGATCGAACGTCTACTGGGTGTTTTTAGTTTCCGTTTCATTTATGTTTGTAAGGTCCCCCGTGAGACAGGATAAGTATATTCCTAATGGAGGAGTTGCTTTTTTCAATAATAATAGTAAGTGATAACTTCCATAGCAATAGGACAATAAAATTTACAAAATCAACTAAAATATATAAACATGTACATAGTTATTTTAAATGTTTGATTTTAGGGTTCCGTAGCTAAATGGCAAAAACGGAACCCGTATGGATTCGTCATGTCTGTCTGTCTGTCCGTCCGTATATTACAGCCACTTTTTTTCCGAACATATAAGAACTATAATGTTAGAACTTGGTAAGTAGTATCCTGTGAACCGCATTAACATTTTCACATAAAAATAGAAAAGAAACGATAAATTTTGGGGGATCCCCATACTTAGAACTGAAACTCAAAAATTATTTTTTTCATCAAACCCATACGACGTGTCTATGGATAGGTTTTCAAAAATCATATTGAGGTTTCTAATATATTTTTTTCTAAACTAAATATAAATGTAATGTAACTTCTAAAATAAGAGAATGATAAGACTAAAAAAAATATAAAATGTAGGTACAATACCCAGCAAACTTCCACCGAAAATTGGTTTGAAAGAGATCAAGTAAGTAGTTTTTTTTAATAAGTACGTCATAAATAGTAAAGCGTTCATTCAATTAACTGAAACATAAAAAAAATGTTACTTACTGCTATGGAACCCTCCATGGGCGAGTCCGACTCGCACTTGGCCGCTTTTTCTTATTTCTTTTAAGAATCCTATAGTCAATATTCTATTGAGTCGTGTTGTAATAATTGCCACGATTGACACCGGACAGTCACGGATGATGCAATATGCGTCAATTGTCATACGCTTTGTTAACATTGCATTTATTGAGACTAAGGAAAACTATCCCGGAGCCAAAGTGTAAAGAACTCGCAACGATTTAGTACATACTTACCTATGCCTGCATTACCTACTGCAAGAAGGGAATTACAAATGTTCGATATTGAATTTTTTTTTATTAATCTATTAAACTGAGAACATAAAATGTTGCTGGCGAAATTAATAGATAAGTAAAAGGCCAGAAAACAATGAAAGAAAAACTATCATCCTTTCAAGTGATGGTGAAACACATAATTACTTACGAATTTTTATTCTTTATATTTCCAACTAGATTCTTAATATTAGTTACATAACTATACAAACAGGTAGATTTTTTAAAGAACCACAAATTAATAATAACCGTTGCTAGTATCACCATGTAATATTTGTATGTTCGTAGATATGTAAATTAACCAAATTGTTATCGGCAAACTATGATTTATTTATTTTTTATTTATTTATTTATTTTAAGGAACACAAACAATGTATCGTACAATAATATCTTAAAATCTAAAATACATTATGTTTTGACCTAGTACATACATAAATAATATGTGTCCACAGCTTCTTGATAAATCAACTTCTTGAAATGTCTACCCAAATAACCGATATAAGGTTCATGAGTAGGCCAATATTTTTAATGACAGGTGGTAGTCAACTGCCAGAGAAAACCTCACTATATAATATTCCCCTTAACTAGTCCCTACGTACGTGTTCAAACCACAGCTGTCGATGTCGTTTTTAACCGACTTCAAAAAGGAGGAGGTTTCTCAATTCGACTGTATATATATATATATATATACATACACTTATGTCTTTTAGCGGATAACTTCGTCGTTTATTAACCGATTTTGATGATTCTTTTTTTTAATGGAAAGGAGATGTCCCAACGGTGGTACCATGATAAGGACATTAATATCTGATGATGACATCCAGGAGAAATCGAGTCGAACCTTGAAGTCGGTTTTATTTTTGTTAAAATTGTACTTGTGTATGGTAGTGTTTTATTTCTGAATCGGACTAAAAGGTAAATTTATACATCATTGTAGCCAAACTTTATAATTTAGCAGCGATTCGCCCCAACTTTGCACGTATGCAGTAGGTAAATCTTCCTCTTCAATCACTCTTAGCAGTTTCATGAAGCCTTATTAAAAAAAAATATAACAGACTAGCTGAACCCCGCGGTGTTACCCGCGATTATCGTCGATAAAGTTAGTGTAGAAGAAGTAGCCTAAGTTACTCCCTGGATCATCAGCTACCTGCCAGTGAAAGTCCCGTCAAAATCGGTTCAGCCGTTCCAGAGATTACCCGGAACAAACAGACAGACAGACAAAAAATTTAAAATACGTTTTTGGTATATGTACCGTTTATACATACATATGCATTTATTAAAAAGCGGTTATTTTAATATTACAAACAGACACTCGAATTTTGTTTATTTGTATAGATATTATTTTAAAATGTTTAGTTTCCTGAGCTTCTTTCACGAATTAGATTCAAGTATTCCAATAACTTTATTTGCTTATGTGCCTCATATTTAGTAAGTATAGCAAATAAGAAAAGGTAAAAAAAAACTGTAACGCGACTACGTAAAAACTTGATTAACTTAGAATCTATTGACACCTCATTACATACATACACCTCAGTAGTTCAGACGCTACGTTGAAACATATAAACATATATACGAGTATATAGACTGCCAAAAATATTATCCTTATTAATTTTATCCTTCCTTGTGGTTTTGCCGTAGCCTGGTAAAAAGTTTTTGTGATGTATCGGACATACACACACATAACGGAAATAATATTTTATATTTTTATAATTTGTTTTTATTATAGAATAGGATTTAATGTCTTGCTATATCTCCCTTATTACCTAATAGTGTCTTCAAACTTTCCTTCCAAAACCGACCAATCGAAACTTCATTCAAGCTTGCGTGTGTCAGCATAGAACGTAATCAAAAGCACGCTACATCATGATCCATTATAAAATATGATCCATCTTTTATTTCTTTCTATCATATAAAGATAGAAAGAGAGCAGAGTATCCGTTCCATCACAACATGGGTGTTTCATTTAATACTACCAAATTAGCAGCCGGAATGTGGCCGTGTCGAATGTTGGCTGCAACCTCACAAACCCGTAATTCAATCTTGAAAAAAAACTTACAATAGAGATAGTTTAGGCAAAGAAAAAAACATAAAGGGCGCCGAGGGATGAGACAGGTAGCGGATCACAAAGAATTTTTTGATAGAATACATATAAAAGTTTTTAACGGACATGGTAGTAGTCGTAGGTACCGTTGAAAGAGCTTGTCCATGTTCTATTTATGAACGATTTGCGTTTTCTTTTTCTAATCAAAGACAAATCTATGCCTATAAAGTGTCCGTTTATGTATACAGGTCATATTTAAGGATATATATGGTTATAGTTGTAAGGACCGCTCTAGCGGTGAAAGCCTCCTCCATTTCCTTCCATTTCTCTCTGTCTCTTGCCAGTCTGCTCCAGGTATTTCCCACCGTGGCAACTATGTCATCACTCCATCTTTTGAATGGCCTTCCTTTCCGTCTTTTCTTGTGAATGGGGAACCAATTAGTGATAATTCTGGACCATTTTTTTTCTGGTGATCTTTGGACATGCCCAGCCCATTTCCATTTTTGGGCCATTACGATTTTCGTTATGTCTTTTATCTTGGTAATTTTCCTGATGTTTTCATTTCTCACTTTATCGCTTAGCTTAAGGCCCAGTAGACAGACTAGATAGGATATATATATATAGGCCATAGTAAACTCTGCCTGAACTGCCTGAAAGGCCTACGAGAAATTCATTTCATCGAACAATAATGTTTTCATAGTATTCGTCGTTATCTAATATTAATAAAGAGTTATATTTTGATGACTTCCAGTCTTAATTTTTTTAAACTCTAATCATTTCGCCGGATTTAGGTGAGGTACACGTTGTGACTAATTAAGATACCAAAACTCTTTTGATAAAAAGATCAGTTATATAATGATTGTTAACCACTGTATTTATATATAATATCTTATCATTGTTTATGTTTGTGAATCAACTGAAAACTTAATGTTGTTCTTGCGGATAGCATAGATTTCATAGTTCGCTAAATCAAATTAGGTACCTCCATTTCACAATTACGAAACTTTGATTTTGATAAACAAAACTCACTTAAGAATGTGAGCTTGTGTAAAAAATTTACCAGTGTTCTGGTAATTTTCAATATCCTTAACAACACACATTTTTAAATGTCTAAAATTTAACAGAACTTAGTAATAAAAATATACTCTAGCCTAAATTCCAATCTCAATAACACTTAAATATAACTGTAGTCTTTCAACAACGTTGTTTATCTTTTTATTTCTCACCGTCTGTAGTCGCTAACAACTATGATCGCAATATATCTCATGTATAAACATCGCTACCAAATACCTTACTCCAAACTCTTGAGCAAGAAATTAGCACCATGATTTAACTCTTTCCGTATCTCTTTTAGGTTAAGTACTATCAGTTCGGTAATTACCTTAACTGCCTCTGTGGCGCAGTGGTGGCGTATGCAATTGCTGTGGTTGAGGTCTCAATTTCGATTCCCGTGTCGGTCCAAATGTTTGTATATGAAGACTGGATGTTTTCTAGGTAGGTAATATCTATGTATGTATTGACAAAAAAAGTTGAATGTATTTGTATTAGTTGTCTAATACCCATAGTACAAGCTCCGCTTGGGACTAGATATAGATATGGCATTGTGTGGATGTGGTAGAATATTATATGTAGGTAATTACCACATTGAATTCATAAACAAATACATATTTATAAAAAGTTTCTTAATGTTTTTCCAATTGTATGTCAAACATGTATTCGTGTGTTTTAGACGTAAAAAATCAATTCCTGTGACGGCAAACGATACAAAACATACTCTTTTATTTCTATGTTACACAGTTGTTACAGTTACCTACCGTTAGTCAAACAATTTTACCCTAATTTTAATGAAGAAAAAATTTAGACCACATATTTCGCTCCGAACCATTAAGGTTTTTAGGAGATTTTGTGGGTTATTTAAACCCACAAAATCTCCCACCAGTACCTCCATCACAAATAGTAAAGGCACAAGAATCCCTACATTTTGCGGATACCGTATTCAACTTGTTATACGAATTATACCTTTCAGACTTTAGCTGTAACGGAGCGGATAATGGATAGTAAGTATAAAAAAGACAATATAAATACATATTGCATGTATAAACAATAACAGTTGGTGACAGAATAGTATTGGAACGGAGACCTGCCTAGGGCAAAGTAGTGTAGCACATCTAGAGGCTAGGTGAGTGACGAACTGCTCAAAACGGAGAGAAAACCTGGATGAGGAGAGGTAATGCTTGAGCTCATTGGGGGAAAGTATAGGTCAAAAGTTGACGATGAAAGCTTATATGTGATGCCTGACAATGATGATATACTACAACTATTTAAAACTAGATGTAGGTATATTTACAAAATTTCCGAATATAGTATTTATTTGAGAATATCCTTGAGATTGATATTCATACAAAAACAGCACGTACTCCAATTTAAGTATACGGCGTTCAATTTCAATTTAACATGAAAAGTATAAACAGTCAATTGTGAGCGAAGGTATTCGTCCATAGAGCCATTATCAATCAGATAACTCGGTCAGTGAATGCTCTGGCCTTGAACGTGACGGGCAATACGGTTTTTTTGCAGTAATACGGTTCTATCTACTGGAACCTAACAAAAACTTGTATTAAGTATTCCAATTTATCAAAATATATTACGTAGGTACTAGAAAAATAAAGTATAAATTGAATATTAGGTATTCGGATCTAGTCGCGTAACAAGGCCAATTTGAAGTGGCAGATTTTAGGATGTTTTTCTGTATTTTACTTTTTTTTTCTTCGAATGAGTTTTATATGAAAAGGATTGTCAGGGGCGATGAGGATGATTTACGATCCGCTTATGTTTTCTTTTTAATCTAAGTCTGCGACTTTATGTTCTTTATTAATGTTTGCGAATTCATAGTGATAATTTTGCTTCGTGGTCGTATCATCAAGCTAACGGAATTGTTTTTGTGAAAATAAAAATGAAATACCCACTCCACCCTAGAGATGGAACTCATGATTATTGCACCATAACTAGTGGTTTAAATCTACAGGATAGAGTTATCAACGAATAACTGAATAAGGGTTTAATTTAATCTAAGTTCTTCATCCTAGTCTTTATTACTCCTAATCTTAATTGGGGTCGGCTACTAGTTTCAACAGTTGTTTTGTTTGGTGCCATTCAAATTTGAAGTCAATCCATTGAAAATATAGGTAGCGTATTATTGTATTATTCCACTTTGTTCACCTGAATAAATTAAGTAAGTAGACTTTTGGTGTTCTCATTTCACCTGGGTTATTTCACCTACGTGAAATAATTCCGATGTGAAATGAGGAAACCCAAAATCATTTGACAAGTGGAATATGGATGAAATAATAAGAAAACAATACACAGTCACTAATACTATTTAAAATGGTAATTATCCTACGTGAGCTCTTTACGAATCTCTTTAAGAAATAAAATAAAAACAGATCAATGCTGACAGCATTCGTTTTATCAAGGATAACTTCCAAAGTGAGTGATATGACAAAAAATAATACATTAGAATGTTAAATAGCAGGTGCAAGGTTATTGCGAATAAGGTTAGCTACACAATCATTTTGCCAATACACATGAACGTGCTTAGAACTCCATAGAGTTTAAAGTTCAAAATTCTATAGCAAAAAGTAAATGTCAACTCTATGTGTAAGATAAGACCGTGAACTCGTTGATAGAAAGGTTCAGAGCGTTTATTCGAATACTTATTTGTGATTTTGTGTTGATTAAAAGTGTCACGGTATTGTGTACTTAACTGCAATGTCCTTAAAAAAGAAAATAATTTACTCTGAAAGTCACAGGACAAACATCTTTTTAAGATTCAATGTAAAAGTAGTTATTAAATAGTGCCCTGTGTGTACCTTTAAGGATTTGAGCCGACTGAGGTTATTTTTAGAGGTTCGTTTTTAGTAGATCACAGTAAATGACATCTCTCGTAGCGGTTGTGGGTCAGCGTTAAATATTTCCTATCAGAGTACTATGTGGGGATGATAAACGAAATTGACCATACACGAGGTTAATTCTAGTAAAAAGTCTTTAAAAATTCAGTTTCTATCTACTTTGGTTCTCGCAAATCTCATAAAAGTAGTAAAGTATTACTAAAACTAGCAGAATACAGATCCCAGACACTTACGCGCTACCAATTGTCTGTACTCCGACTATTGGCACCAAAATTATGAATTCGATGTTTAAAGTTTTAAAAATTTTTGGCGCTATAACGGTACCGGATTTTTATTTCAAGAATTAACCTTTTAATATCCAAATAGCATCACTGTCCACTGTCCGGTTACTATTGACGATGATTGATGCGACTGCTGATCATGAGGTCTCGGGTTCGATTCCCGGGTCGGACCAAATGTTTGTATGATCTACAAATATTTGTTTCGGAGTTTGGGTGTATTCTATCTATAACATGTATGTATTTCCAAAAAAAAAAGTATATATGTATTTGTATCAGTTGTCTAGTACCCCATAACACAAGCTCTGCTTATCTTGGGACTAGATGGCGTTGTGTGTTTAGATGTCCGAAATATTTATTATATTTATTATTATTATTCCTGCATTTCCTTTCAGAATAGGAATAGTAGTGCAAAAGTTAACGAATGAAAAACTACACATCTTTTATATGAAAGAGCCACAAACACGTCGCATAAGAACTTATTCTTTGCTAAAAACGGGTTGAGTTCAATCAGACACAGTGAACCTTTATCCCTTAAAGTAACCAAATCAGGTATAAGTGTGTACTCTGTCACCATGCACAATATATTGTAGACAAATAGCTTGTGAACAGTAGCCGTTATACGATTCACAGATCTATGAATCCAATCAAATTCTTTCGCCAAACCGGTTGCCTCTGTGGGAATTAAAGTACTTCTTACGACAAGACTAGAGACAGGACTCGCCATTGTGTCTATGAGAACAGTCTAGTTTTGTGGATTAAGTACAAGAAAACGACAATGGTTTGAAAGGGTTAACTGTAGGAACGGAATAATCATGCGTTTTTTATGTTTACGACATTCTTTGGACGATGACAATTGATCTACTTACTGCTTTCCTTGTTGTTCTTATTAAAGTGACCCGCTTCTTAATTTCTTTGTTAGAATTGACCACTGAAGGTTAGTCAAAATTTGGTTTGTGTATTTGAAAGATCTGTATTATTGTTACTTTATAGAATTTGTTTTAGTTACACATGTAAGTTTTTGTAACTGGAAAAAACCCAGTTGAAATGAAACTAATAATAATAAAATCAAATACTAAGTTCAGTATATCGATTGCGATCATACTTACATTCTGTCAGTTAACCTAATCTACCGCGTAGTTGATATTTTTAAATATTAGACAGGTTTATATTATTTTTTGGTAATACTAGATGTTGCCCGCGGCTACGCCCGCGTGTATGTCGGCTATCGCGACAAATAGTAGCCTATGTACTATTCTGATGTATAAGCTATATTGCTGTAAAGTTTCATCCAAAGCCATTCAGTAGTTTTTGCGTGAAAGAGTAACAAACATCCAACCATCCACACTTACAAACTTTCGCGTTTATAATGAAATGAAATGAAATCATTTATTCTGCAATTAGGTTGTATAAACACTTTTGCAAGTTAAAGTTTTTTTTTGAGCAGATGGGTTCGGCCTTTCCTAACTGGACTAGCCCTGAGAAGAAAGGACGAAACAAACTCAGGGATCAACGTCTTTTTTAATATCCAGACAATTTTCATAAATGTAAAAGATATTATTTCAATAAAAAAAGTGATAATTACAATTAGAGTTACAATTATAATAATCAGAAAAGATTATAAATAAAAAAAAAAAATGTCAGCTATAACAATAGTTTAAGATGAATTTATTTCAAAGTATAAATTATTGTCACATTAAAATAAATTTAAACATTCAAAATAAACAGCATGTGCAGAATGGGCAGCTCAATCCCAGGCAGTTTTATCATAGTACACAATATTAGTAAGAATTACACCCAACTTACCTAGTGTGCTATTTTTAATGATTGGCATATATACTGTTTCTATAATAATACAAGCTCTTATATTACAAAAAAAAAATTGGCTGCTAGCAAGAATATAAATCACTTAATATTTCAAATAACACAACCCGGGAAAGTGGTATATATAGGTCAAAACCCACTTTCCAGGGCCTGTTGTAGACTGTTAAAGGATGTTGACAATTTCGCAATGTCTCAAAACAAAAAAAAACAATTCAACCAGATGTTATCGGTTTAATCTCCCGATGTAAATATAACAGCACTCCCACACGCCACGACAAACAAAAACAATGCCCCATTTATCTGAACTCTGACCAATTAGTCTGTGACTCTGTATGTAATAAACTTAACAAAGTCTTTGTACATGCCGCTTACAGTTCGAATTCTTTGTAATCAATAAAAGAACTAGGACGGGACCTCTATTAATTACGTTATTTATTATGAAATGTTCTACAATTCGAAATTGGGGCGTCTTACGAAATTTCTTATCGAATTTTAGCTTAAAACTTGGAAACTAAAAATAGAAAGAGAAGAAAATATGTATGACATCTATAAAAATAAATTGTAAATGAAATTTCAAATTGATAACTTTTCATTTGCAAATAAATATTCTATTTAGATACAAAGATACAAAATATAAATGTGTAAAAATTTTGTCTCTCTGTTTGTTCCAGCTTATCTCTAAAAAAGCTGGACAGATTTTAACCGAACTTCACTTTCATGTTATAAGGAATAACTCGGTCTAAGTAAAAAAAATAGGGTTTCGCTAAAACAAAATTAAAATTAATGAAATAACGAACAAATTATGATTCTGATTTACTGGTACTTTATAAAGCATGTTAAGTATGATTAATTCTGTTCTGCATTAAAAATATTAATTAAATTAATTGTCAGATCCGAGAACGTTTAAAACAACAAGTGTACTACCCTTTGTATTTGCTCCGTGGTACTACCGTTCAGATAGTGTGTCGCAAGATCTCAGATGGTCAACAAAACTCGGGCAATTGAAATATTTAAACGCAACATATTAACACCATTTGAACTGGACAAGTTACCTAAATTATTTTTACGAGCTCGTCGCCACTTGTTGTAAATCATACTGTCTTATTGATCATGTTATAATCAACTCTTGGCAGGACTAGTTTTAGAACTCGTGTTTTGAACTATTATAGTAGTTAGGAAGTTCGCTTAGTTGTACATGATTAGTCTTATAATGCCTCTATAAATGCCTAAAGTTTATGTCAAGATTTCTACACCACCCAATCGTCCGTCAAACGGTAGGGAATGCCTAGGCATTAAATCCGCCAATGTGCATAAGTGCATGATATTTTTAAATAAATAAATACATCGCCTGTTATATTATTAACTAGCTGAACCCCGCGGTGTTACCCGCGGTTATTGTTGTACCGCGAGTAACACTGGGGACCAAGTTAGTTTAAAAAAGTAGCCTAAGTTACTCCCCGGATCATCAGCTACCAGCGAGTGTAAGTCCCGTCAAAATCCATCCAGCCGTTCCAGATATTACCCGGAACAAACAGACAGATAGACAGACAGACAGACAGCCAAAAAACTTTTTAACTACAATTTTGGCATATGTACCGTGTATACATACATATGCATTTAGTAAAAAGCGGTTATTTTAATATTACAAACAGACACTCCAATTTTATTTATGTGTATAGATATTATTTTAAAAGGTTTAGTTTCCTGAGCTTCTTTCACGAATTAGATTCAAGTATTCCAATAACTTTATTTGCTTATGTGCCTCATATTTAGTAAGTATAGTAATTTAGTTTAGTTTATTTGTATAGACTAGCTGAACCCCGCGGTGTTACCCGCGGTTATTGTTGTACCGCGAGTAACGCCGCGGGGCAAAGTTAGTCAAAAAAAGTAGCCTAAGTTACTCCCCGGATCATCAGCTACCTGCCAGTGAAAGTCCTGTCAAAATCCGTCCAGCCGTTCCAGAGATTACCCGGAACAAACAGACAGACAGACAGACAGACAGACAAAAATTTTTTTTAACTACAGTTTTGGTATATGTAGTGTGTATACATACATATGCATTTAGTAAAAAGCGGTTATTTTAATATTACAAACAGACACTCCAATTTACTACATAGATACTCAGATCTGCGGTAGTAATCATAGTCTATCTTAGTCTTTAAATTATGTTGGTGCTCCCACACACATATAAATCTACCTACTGTAAAATGTTAATCAAAACAACTAACCAGCTTCAGTAGTTACAAAAACAACACTGCTTATCATATCATCATGGGCGTTTATACAGTTAGCTTTAGAAAAAACTGTATCGGAACAATGTGACCACATTTTTGCTTCTTGTACTTGCGGGATTTCGATGAGTGAGCAATTTTGATAGGTGATTATTTTCTATTACGATTCGCTTAGAGTGGGTGTTATTGATACGTGCCAATACTCGTATCTTTTACTAGCAGACCCACGCAACCTTGTTTGCGTCTCCTATTGCCCGTCGCGTGATAATTTTCCCCCGTTTTTGAAACATATTTCAAGTCTCCTCTCCTATTGGTCTTAGCGTGATGATATATAGCCTATAGCCTTCCTCGATAAATGGGCTATCTAACACTAAATTAATTGTTCAAATCGGACCAGTAGTTCCTGAGATTAGCGTGTTCAAACAAACAAACTCTTCAGCTTTATATATTAGTATAGATAGGTACTAATCATATTGATTGTAAGAGCTTTTGTATTCTTAAGTCTGAGTTACACCTATTCAATAGATTGCAGCTTTATTAATGTAGCTGATACGTAGAAGAAATGATGACCTTTATATGAAAATATAATAGTTTTCTTTTCTGTTAAGACAGGTCATGTTACGGTGTGGCAAAGTGGCAAAGGCAACCAATAAAACGTTTAAATTATTTTTTGTTCTTAATATTGGCATTTTAAATAAAAAAAAATAAGAAGGACTTTTTGGTTCTGATATGTATCAAAAACTAGTAACCTATAAAGTAATAAATAAGAATGGATTGGTTAAGTGAGCTTTTTTATTAAATACTATTAATAATTTATAAACAACTATCCTAACAGTCAAACAAATGTCCTTTAATTGAAAATACAACTGTGTCAGTAACATTTAATTTGGGTCATTGTCCAAAAAGGTACCTACTAATGCCCGCACCTTCAATAGGGCGTGATAGCTGGTCCTGTCCAAAGGGAGTCATTAACTATTGAGGAATTTTATGCATTAACCTATTTTATACGTAAACCTGATTATGGAATGGACTGAAATAATTCGAAATTCAAAACTTGGGATTTTTTTCAATCAAATCTGGTTCATAAACGACTCATAAGACATCTTTTAATCAAATTCATGTTGTTCATTTCGAAACCGTCTTTGTCATGGATGAATGATGATTGAAGAAATATTCAAAGTCAATGAAATAATTGGATGCATCCCTGTAATAAATTACATCCGTTGTTACCAAAGAAAAGAAGTAACATAAATAGGTAATCTAACACAAATGAACCACAAGGTAGTCATTAAGTATGTCTTACATATCATTTTCTTTAATCATTCCTGTTAAAGTTTCAGATAGTTATCAGCATATAATGCTAATTAACAGATAAAAGTTTTTGATACATATATATATATATCAGACTCATATATGTGTGAATCTAACATATAATATGTCTCTGTAGCTATTTTATATAATAGCCTGTCAGAGAGTATCAATTAGCAATGAACTCGCCATTAGTAAATTAAAATTGAAAAAAATAAATTGGCTGATTGATGGCCCATAGGCCATTATCCATATACATATACTGTATTTATTGGGCCTCCGGTCTCGCACTCACCAACAAAACACGACAGCACGAAAGCTGTTATTTTACGTCTTAACACATATTTGAATTTGGATATTTTTGTATTATAGTAAGTTGTACTTAGTTTGGGTCTACGTAAAACTTTTAAAAAATATTACCCACGCAGCAGAACTAATTCGTTGATAAAGTTTCATAAAATTGACAAGTTCTAATCTTATCCTGTTAAAACACGCTGACTCATGGTTATTTTCCAATTAATTTCGCTATCGTTAATCTCTGTTGTCAATTTTATCCGTTCCACAAGTTTCTGTAATTAGAGATACTGAGCGATATAAAAGTACTTTGTTGAAAGTTTTAATATATTTGGAACGATGGTCTCATTTTCCTTATAGTGCTTATTTCCTTATATGATGCAGTTTAATACTATACATTATTAGCTTAGCCACGGAGTTTCGTCTTCGTCTCTTCTCAATCATGCTCGACCCCTATTGGTCTAACTGTGATGTTAACTATCCTTACGAATAAAAACGTGAACATCGGTTAGATAGTTTCCAAGTTCATCATGAACGTCAACGTGACACGAGAATTAAATATTATAGACTAGCTGTTGCCCGCGGCTCCGCCTACGTATATGTCGGTTATCGCGGCAAATAGTAGACTATGTGTTATTCTGATGTATAAGTTATATTACTGTAAAGTTTCATCCAAATCCGTTTAGTGGTTTTTGCGTGAAAGAGTAACAAACATCCATCCATACTTACAAGCTTTCGTGTTTATAATACTAGCTGTTGTCCGCGGATCTGCCCGCATATTATATCGATTTTCGCGACAAATTATAGCCTATGTGTTATTCTAATGTATATATTCAATTCATCCTCAACCCATAACATGACAACATAACAAGAAGGTTTACGACCCCTACGTAATGCCAATAATATTTACCTAGCAAAACCGCGTACAAACTACGGTAAAAAAAACATAACAAAACAACATATATGTGGGTAGTTGTCAAGTGCACATAGAAAAGTTTAAGCTCCATTTAAAATTATAATTAAAATTGTTTATACCATTAATTTTATAATACTCATGACTTATTTGTCCTACTAGTACAACTGTCTGCTGGTGCAAGTGTTAGTAATCCCTACATTACAAGTTTTATCATCCTTTTTTCATATCTTTTATTTTAAAATTTTTTTTTCAACTATTAATAATAATATGGAGTCTCTACTAAAATCCATCACCGACATGAATATCCTGTTCAACTCCCGTATGGCTGAATTTGAGTCAAGAGACAAGATACAGAGAGGAACCAGCTCATCCACATCAGCCACCAATCTTGAAGCAGAGTTCGCAGCCTTCAAAAAGTTTGTATTCCAGGCTCTTCATGACCTCCAACAGCAGGTCCAAATATTAGCACAGTCTGCAGACAATATGGAGACTCGTAGCAGACGAAAGATGCTACTGCTACATGGGGTACCAGAGGAAAAAAATGAAGAAGTTGCAAAAGTGGCTACTAAAATCTTTAGCGAACAATGTAAGGTGAGCGGTTTCAGTACTCATAGTATAAAGAGAATTCGAAGGCTGGGTCGGCTGTCAACATCTGGTAAGCCCAGGCCTATACTTTTAAAATTTCAAGAAGTGACTACTAGAGACTCTGTATGGTTCTCTAAAACGAATTTAAAGGGTACGGGAATCACAATATCAGAGTTTTTAACCAAACAGAGGCACGAGGTCTTTATGTCTGCACGCGAAAAGTTTGGCATAGCCAGATGCTGGACTAGGGAAGGTATTATTCACGGTACAGGCCCTAATGATATAAAGTATCGTATAACAACGCTTGGTGAACTCGAGGCCATTGACGACGATGTAGTGAAGCCAGTAGCAGTAGCTGCCAAACCTACAGTTAATAAAACCAGGCGTGCAGCTAAAAAATAAATCGAGAACACTGTTTATCGTCTCTAAAGTGTTGTTTTAAAGTGCGTTTTTTGTATTTGTTTGGTTCATCATGTCGCATGATAGGCACTTTGCTTTCTGAGTGCCATAGCTGCACATTATACGATTGCGCGATATTTACATCTGCCATACAATAGTTTATTTATTTACCCTATCCAATCAAATTCTTTTCTTTCTCATAATTGTTGGTTGGTGTTCAATAATCTTGTATTCTGTCAATCAAAATAGGTGCTGTCACATGACGTGCAGATGATTGCGTAATGCGTTCCAGTTTACGTCCTTTAATCGTTGTGTTGCATTCACATACTTTGGATACTAGTCTTTTGGCTTAATATTACTATTTTATATTCTTGGATAACAGTCTTTATTTTTAATGTATTTTTAGTTATAGTTTATGTTAGGCATTTATTATTTTATTTTTTTTGTTGGATTGTTTGTTTTGGAACGCATTCCGGTGATTAGTTTTGTTATTTACAGAAACTTATAACTTTTGTCAATTTAATTACTTTAATGGCATGCAACCGGCAGATAGATAACTTGAATTAGTTTTAGTAGCACATTTTGTTTAAGTTTTAGTTTAAGTAAAAATTACATTTTATATTTTTCTAAGTATTTATATTGTTTCATATTGATGACGTCATCCGTCACTCAGAGTGATGCTGATGAATATATCTCAGCATCTAGTGATGATGCAAGTTTCGTAAGTATTCCTTCGCTAGCGGATACACTTTCGAACAATTTCTCCGATGTTCCCAGGAATTTCAATGTCGTTCATATCAACGCGCAAAGTATTCCGGCTCATTTCTCTGATATGCTGACAACCTTCGACTGTACGAATGTCCATGCAATCCTTGTATCAGAATCGTGGCTAAAGCCATGCCTCTCCACGGTATCGTATTCACTACCAGGCTTTCAGTTGGTAAGGAATGATCGCATCTGTGGACGTGGTGGTGGAGTTGCCATGTACATCCGATCTCACATCCCTTTCTTCATAGTAGATATGTCACCTCAGCCCCCACCCACAAATGCTGGCGAGCATTTATTCGTCGAAATCTGTCTCCATAACACAAAACTACTTCTCGGTGTATTTTACAGTCCCTCCTTACGAGTAGATTATTTTTCTTCGCTCGAAGTACTTTTAGAAAACCTAACCCCCTCGTACAGTCATACTATAGTCATGGGTGACTTTAATACCTGTTTACTAAAAAATGATTCTCGTTCCGTCACCCTTCGATCCATTATTGAATCTAGTAATCTTTCCATTCTTCCACTAAATCCAACACACAATCTGCCAAATCGCAACTCATCTCTCCTAGACCTTATCCTTGTATCCTCTGTAGAGCACGTTGCCAAACATGGCCAGTGCTCTGCAGACTCATTTTCCTATCACGATCTCCTTTTTCTTTCCTATCTCATTCGTACTCCTAAACTTAAATCTAAAATCATCTCGCAGCGTAACTTTCGTAATATGAATATCGAAAACCTTCGTAGAGATGCTGAAAACGTCGACTGGAGTCCTCTCTTTAACTCTCAATGCCTCGATGATAAAGTTGATTTCTTCACTAATAACTTGATATGCCTGTACGATAAACATGCGCCGATGCGATTAATAAAGGTAAAACACCTTCCTGCACCTTGGCTTACTGAAGACATAAAGGAGGTACAGAAAAAGAAAGCAAGGGCGCAAACTAATTATAAAAAACACCCGACAGAATTAAACAGGGAAAAATACGTGCTTATTAGGAATCTCTGCAATAAGATGTGTAGGAATGCACAGCGCCGACATATCCACAAATCTGTTGAAGATGGTAACCCAGCTAAAGTCTGGAAATTTCTTAAGTCGTTGGGGATTGGCAAGTCACGTCCTAATAATACTTCAAAAGATGTTGATATTGATTCCTTGAACTCACACTTTTCTGCTTCTTCCAGTTACGGAGGAACTACCAAAATCGCGACATTGAATTATCTTTCTTCTTTGCCGATCCCTAACTGTTCTCCATTCTTTTTCAGTCAATTTGCTGCATGTGATGTAAAGAAGAGCATAATGTCAATAACCTCTAATGCCGTCGGAAACGACAGTGTCAGCCGTAATATGGTTCTTCCTATCCTCGAAGAAATCCTTCCTATAATTTGCCATATTCTCAATTACTCTATATCCATCAACAGTTTTCCATCTACATGGAAAATGGCTAAAATTATTCCTCTCCCCAAGAAATGCAATCCGTCCTCCATTTCAGATTATCGTCCCATATCTATCCTTCCTTTCTTCTCCAAAGTCCTCGAGCGGCTTATTTATACACAAATGAGCTCATTTCTTTCAAAAAACTGTTTCCTTAATTCATTCCAATCAGGTTTTCGTCCAGGCCACAGCACTACCACAGCTCTAGTCCATATTACGGATGACATTAGGTCGGGGATGGATGAGGGAAAGCTAACAGTCATGGCTTTGCTAGACTTTAGCAACGCGTTCAACACCGTTGATTTCGATGTTTTGTTGGGCATACTGTGCTCTCTTAACATATCTCCATCGGCAATTGACTGGTTTCGTAGTTACCTGTATGGTCGCCAGCAGCGTGCTTGTATTGAAAATGTTTACTCCTCTTGGCGCACAACATCTGCAGGTGTACCTCAGAGCGGCGTGCTATCCCCTTTACTTTTTGCAGTTTTTATAAACTCAATCACAAACCAATTACTTTCTACCTACCATCTTTATGCAGATGATCTCCAAATTTATTCACAAGCTACGCCAGATAATTTAACACAGGCAGTGGACGTTATTAATCAAGACTTAATGCAAATTTGCAACTGGAGTAGGGAGTATGGACTAAATATAAACCCAATTAAAACTCAAGTTATGATAGTAGGTAGTTCCAGGCTGCACTGCAAAATTAACTTTCAGCAGATACCACTTGTGTGTTGCAGCGGGACAGTTGTTCCATATAGTGATAAGGTGAAAAACTTGGGGATCTGTATGGATAAGTACCTATCCTGGAACTCTCAGATCGGAGAAGTTAGTCGTAAACTATTTGCTGCAGCGGGATCACTGCGAAGACTACGGAATTTCCTTCCAACTACTACTAAAGTTGCGCTCGCACAATCACTTCTGCTCCCCATCCTTGACTATGGCGATGTCAGCTATCTGGATCTCACCGAAGACCAATTGAACAAACTTGAGCGACTTCAAAACTTATGCATTAGATTCATATTTGGATTACGTAAATATGATCATATCTCAGAGTTTCGTTCCAAGCTCAAGTGGCTACCAATACGCTTTCGCCGGAATCTGCATATTCTTACTCTTTTATACAGTGTTCTGTTTCATCCTCATACACCACCTTATCTCAAAGAACGTTTTCAGTTCTTAAAAAATACACATTGCAGAGATCTGAGGTCATCGGAGAATTTAAAGCTAAAAATGCCAACACATTCTACTCAGTTTGCAGCCAAGTCTTTTACTGTGCAGGCGGTAAGGCTCTGGAACAACTTGCCTGATAATATCCGACGAGCGAAAACCTTGACTATGTTTAAAAAGCTGGTAAAGGATTACTACTTATTCCTGTAAATACTTTTGGTTTGATTTTATATTGTATATATGTATTTGTGTAGGTATAAGTATGTGTGTTTGGTATGAATAGTGTATAACATTTGTTTAAGGATCCCTACTGATATTTTTATATATTTTTGTTATAATTTGTTACCTGTGTGTAAAGCTACCATAAATTCTAACACATAATGTCTGCGTATGGTTGTCTGGAAGAAATCGCCGTGAGCGATAAGACCGCCAATTGATACACATACTATGTAACTGTGTAATTTGTGTATACAATAAAGATAGTTAAATAAATAAATAAATAACATTTGAAGGAGCACAAATGTTTAACAAACTGCCAAACGAAATTAAAATGACAGAAAGTTTTAATATCTTTAAGAAAAAACTTAAACAGTTGGTTTTGGATAAGATCTAAAACCGGCCCTGGTGACGGTGACATGTTTCTACCTACACCATACACTTTTATTATTTATTATTCGGGTGAATCTATTGTTGCTACCTTCTATATTCCATATTGTTTGTTAAGTAGTATTTTATCTCTGTCATGTATTTAAGCGTTTTTGTTGTGATCATGAGCTTATATCAGTATTATTTGCTTTAGAACATAAAGTGTTAATTTCTTGTAAGTCCTAACTGAGTGCGTTTACACCTAGTACACGTAGTTGAAGGTATAAGACATGATAATGTGGGTATGTACTTGTGCTTACCTATTACCTAACAAGTAAAAAGCACGTATTACTATGGGTACCTACATTTTAAAAAATATCATTAAGTAAATATACTATGTAAATATTGTTTCTTTTGTTAAATGTTCTCATAAAGTGAAATTTGTTGTTAATTTCTTTTGAGAAAATAACGTTCTATAACCACAACATCCCACTACTGTGCTCGGATCTCCGCTCAGGAGAGGCTTAAGGCCATACGTCCCCACGCTGGTCGAGTGCAGGTTGGTAACTGTAGTTTATTATGAACTCATGATGAACTTGTATTTTATTAGTACGAAAAATCGGGGTTTACGTAACTACAGCACACTCCTGTTTCATCTGAACACTACCTACCTACAACGGAGAAACCTACACAAGTCCACCAGCTATCTGATGTCACTATACACTAGTACTTTTGTCACTGAGCTTTGTTTAAAGTTACTCACAATAACTTAGCAATTGCATCATCCTAATCATTAACCGACTTCATTAGTTCACTGCTGGACATGGCTATGTTCTTTGAAGGAAGGCCTTGGCCACCATGCTGTCTATTTATGAGTTTTAAAATACAGTTTGTTTTAAGTTTGTTCCCTTAGTCAGCTCTTACGACATTCAAAAGGAAGGGTAATAGTTATAGCAGTCTATGTAAGTTTGTACGTCTCACCGTAGCGCCTAAATTACTGAACCATCTTTAATGAATATGGTGTCAATAAATTAGTAATAATAGCACAAGTGATGTCTACGGAAGGTCTAGTTGTGTCCTATCTACCTATCTTTTATTTACATAGCAAAGTATGCAATGTAAATAAAAGATAGTGGATTGTATAAATTAAATTTGTATTATATACATTTGTACAACCAAATAAATGTATAAAGTTTTACGATCAAGGTAGTAGAGCCACGCTGATTTCAGCACGAACGGACCGGCTCGACCGGGGCGGTACTACCCTCGCACAGAAGATCAGCGTAAAATGACAGCGACCATGCATGTCGCGTTGCAATGTCGTGTTTCGTTGGTGAGTGCGAGACCGGAGGCCCAATGATGCAGAAGCATCACTAGCCCGCCATGGTGTGGGTCACCATGCTGCATTGTTGCATTGTCTGCATGCGCAGTATGGTGACCACCACTCTTGGATTCTGCTTATGCTTTCCATCAGGCAGAGTAGAGTCATTTTGGCAGGGCCAAAGTCAGCATTTCGAGTTATATCTGTTAAAAAGTACCTCAATTATTTATTATACAGCTCAACATTATACAATGGACGCAGGCTTGGCGTGAGATACCAGGGTAGGTGTGTCATGTAATGCCTTTAGTGCCTATAGGTATTTATACACTTATATGCATGTCTTTCTTTCTTTCTTTGATGAAATGGCAATCAGTCGGATCTCTCGGATCAGCTATTTCTGCCGATGTCAAATATAGTCTTCAAATCACAAGTCTTCAAGTCGTTAAGTCTTCGTCGTGATGAAATTAATGATATAAAATATAAAAAATGTGGATGAGATGAAATGGGGACCGTCTTCCGAAAAACTATATGCATGTCAACTTGTCACAATAAAATTGACACTTGACATTGGGATTATCAAATAATAATACTCATTCATCAAGATTTCGATAATGTCTTAAATTTTCGACATACCTACCTACAATGATAGTAACATTTTGATCGATCAACAAATGATCGTTTGTTGATTGATGTTTTTGGCGAAGGTTGGAAAGATAAGATGAAGTGGAAGCCATGTTGAAAATTGAGAACGTGTGATTCTAATACATACATCGCACGACGACCAATGCTTTAGCTAAGAATAATATATTTCCATCACTGTCGCTCTTGGATTCGTCCCCTATCAAACCCTTTCTTAATAACACGCGATCTGTATAGCTTTAGCTTACAACACCCACGAGATAAATAGAGTGGTGTCAGTCCGTATTTGTATGTTACAGCAGTAATTATATATTTTCTTCTGCTTATTCTCTAGTTAACATAAAAATTATCATTAGTATCAGTTACCAATAGCTGAGTTAATAGTCGTTCCTTTAACAAGAACATTATAAGTTTTTGAATAAGAATTGTTTAGTAGCAGCCAATGACACAATATATTTCGTCAGTGGTAGCAGCGTAGCACTAAAATCATTTTTTCATGTTATCAAAATTCAACAAAAGAAGAATCGTGACTTCGTTTCTTAACCTCGGACATGTAAGTATACGTCTACTTATAAAAAAAGTATCAACTAATACCCAACTACGATAAAAACCACGCTGAAAAAGTATGAAACAAGTTGGAAAAGCCGTAGTCACGCGTTAAGTGTTATGGTTCGTTTCTATGTAACGTGTGCTTACGGCTTTTCCAACTTGTTTCATATTTTTTCAGCGTCGTTTTTTGTCGTAGTTGGATTTTACATATTACTTATTTTATTTAAACTTGTTTGATGCCGTTACAATTTAAATGTCACAATTATCGAATGAATACGGACAAAGTCACGAGCAAATGCTAAATATATATATATACTAGCTGCCCCGGCAAACGTCGTTTTGCCATATTTTTTTTTAAGGATGGGTGAACCTTACCATTTAGGGGGATGAAAAATGGATGTTGTTCGATTCTCAGACCTACTCAATATGCTCACAAAATTTCATGAGAATCGGTCAAGCCGTTTCGGAGGAGTTTGGCAACTAAAACTGTGACACGAGAATTTTATATATTAGATATATTTGAAATGTATAATTAACGCCCTTTTCGATGATACCAAACACGGCATATTTATCTCTAATTTATTTTTTTAAACAGTGCTTTACGACTGCTAAAGGGCGCCACATTAGGTTCCGTGACACCTTATATAGCCTATAACCAGCGGACTCATTTGCCCAGTTCTAAAAAGTAGGAGGCCCAATGATGCGAAAGCATCACTAGCCCCCCATGGTGTGGGTCACGATGCTGCATTATGGCAGTATGGTGACCATCACTCTTGGATTCTGCTTATGCTTTCCATCAGGCAGAGTAGAGTCATTATGGCAGGGTCAAACATAAAAAAAAAAAAAAAAAAAGTAGTTGAGGAGCTATAAGGGAACTAATGAACGTACATACATAACCTGTCACAATCATAACCCTCCTTTAGCTTTGCCATAGTCGGGTAAAAAGGATTATTAGTTTATGTATTACTTACATGTAATGTGGTAATATCATAACCTTAATATATATGTTTGAATTTAAAACTTTATTCAAAACAATTTTATAAGGTTTGAGTTCAAATAATATTTGAAGGTCTATTACACCGATGAAATACTGAGTAAGTATTACAACCTAAGGTAATCAACAGTTATGATATGAAAAAGTACCGCTTACATAACAAGTTAGTGCAATAATCCATTGTTTCAACCATACTTCGGCACTGGATTCTCACATTTAACTCCGTAACAGAGGAATATTGCTCAAAGAATTACTTTAATTGTAATGTGTGTCGAGACATGGACAAGCCCCATTTCTGTCCAATTATGGTTGAGTTAATTGCTACTTTGTCTTGAGTAAGTAATGATCGTAACATAGTGGATAAAGATTATTGCCCCGTTTATTACATACCAGACTGATTAATTTGAAAAGGTTGGGTAGTCGACCGGTTATACGGGCAGGGCTGATATTCTGATCTAAAATATAATTTCAAACCCTGCTAAGTATCACCCTATCTCCTTTGGTAGGTACTATATTCTTCCAAAACTAAATCAATGAGAACTCTATCACTATTAAAGGGTGATCTTATATCTAAAAAAAGTACAATCATACTTAATACTTAATCATACTATATTAATATATAATTTGGGTGTTTTCTATGTATAATATGTACGTATTTACAAAAAAAAAGTATATATGTATTTATATCAGTTGTCTAGTACCCATAACACAAGCTCTGCTTAGCTTGGGACTAGATGGCATTGTGTTAGATGTCCGAAATATTTATTTATTATTTATTTATTAATATTATAAATGCAAAAGTTTGTAAGGATTTGTGTGAGTGTGTGTTTGTAAGTCTTTCACGCAAAAACTACTGAACGGATTAGGTTGAAACTTGACAGTAATATAGCTTTTACATCAGAATAAGACATAGGCTACTATTTGCCGCGATAATCGACATACACGCGGGTGGACCCGCGGGCTACAGCTAGTAAAGTACATAAAAATTAACTAAACACAAGAAAAAGTCAAGTCATTCAAAAGGAATGTTTGTAAGGATGTAGCTTATAATATAGCTTATACACCAGAATAACACTAGGTACTATTTGCCACGATTACCGAGATACCAGCGGGCGGAGCCGCTGACAACAGATAGTTGTATACATAGTAATTGATTGCAAGTACATTTGATTCTAGCACAAGAGCTACCGGACTCTAAAATCTATAAATCTTAGCTGTAATGAGTGCTCGAACACGTGAGAAGTAGAACGGAACCAAAACAACAGTTCTTAGAATAATGTGTTTTTCTGCCTAACTTTTGGTATCATATCACAGCTTTTAACGGTCCATTGCTGCACATTGCTCTCTTTACATAGGAGGTTTGAGCCTACTATACCACGCTTGCTGGATAGACTTAGACTATAGACTTTTTTATGTATGGCCTGCCAAAATGATTCTACTCTGACTTATAGAAAGCATAAGCGGAATCCAAGAGTGGTGATCACCATACTCGTTGCGAATGCCGACAATGCAACAATGGCGGCCTAGTGATGCTTCTGCATCATTGGGCCTTCGGTCTCGCATTCACCACGACAGCGCGAACGCTGTCATTTTACGTTGATTTTCTGTGCGAGGATAATACCGCCCCGGTCGAGCCGGCCCGTTCGTGCTGAAATCAGCGTGGGTCTACTTATCTACTAAACTCTCTCCTCCTTCTCTTTGTATTGGTATTATCTTGTTTAGTTTGTTCTCTTAGTCGACTCTGACGATACCCACAGGATGAACAGAAGTGGTGACACTTAGGATTCTTAATCTGTCACGACATAGACATCGATACAACGGTCGGCGTGGCAACACCGGCGCCATCATTCGTCGTTTATTAATAGCTGTCAGTTACGTTTGACGGTATTAAAACAAAATATCAGTCTGGGCCTGGGCACGCACTCATTTTTGCTCAAGCGGCCTTTAAGAATACGCGGATTATTAGAGTAAGGGGCTATATCTGTTTTAATCCCGACATATTGTCATTATTTCTTTAAGAATTGTTGTGATTACGATTATAAGAAGTGTTATTTATCTGTTGGTGCATTTATTTTAACCATCCGGTTACCATGAGCGAAGAAAACATTCCTGATTCTGAGCACGTGTATAATCTTTCTCCGACATATATAATAAGCATAATACCCTGTACTACTAAGACTAATAGCTAAATCGGATCAGCCGTTCTCGAGTTTTGGCAAGACAAGCGAGCAGCAATTGATTTTATCTAAAAGAAGATTGTATTATTAATTTAAATTGTATTAGTTTTAAGTTTGTGTCCTCTCTTATTTGTAATTTTGCTGTGCCCGTCTGGGTTCATAGTGGTACAATTTGAATTACTGTAAGACTTTGTATACCTATGTGATGCAATAAAGTATTGAGTATATAACTTCACGGTCGGAACATTCGTCTAGTCTTTGAGAGAAATATATTATGTTATAAAAAAATATTAGTCAATTAATCATATTATTCCAAAGCGTAATACGTAGAACAATGGTCGCCCAGTGATCGAAATTGGATCATAACTCATCTTTTTTAGCTTTCTGGACTTCTCCTCCATATAAACTTAATCCGTTCGTAAATTTTTCGATATCGAATGTTCTAATAAGCCGTTAGGAAGACCTTTAATAAAAGCTTTCTCCTTACTTCTTACAGCCTTACAATATCATAAATACCTCAGCGATCATATAAATATTCAATATTTATGTAGAACGGCATTCGGAAACGGATGTTTGGTGATTTAATACTGCTTTTACCCTTATCTATAATTGGACGATGGACGAACTTGATAGTTCAATGACATAATATTATTGAAGTTGTATTTTTTACCTGGCCACTAATAAGGGTAATATTTTTGGCTGTCTATGTATATTTGTGTTTTACCGTAGACTATAAGCTACTGAACCGATTTTAATTTTAATTTTAATGAGGTGTCAATATGTTCGTAATAATGGTTTATCGAAAGTGTTTATATTGTCGTTTTACACTTTTTTATTGTTTCTGCTTTTATCTCAGATACATATATGTTATAGAGTCAATAAGTAGATGTATATTCCAGGTATCTATTTATTTACAATTGGGTTAGGGAAGAATATTTTTAAACCGATTTTAAACAGTTTTTAAGTTTAAACCCTTGACAAAATTATTTCAAAAAATGTAAAACAAATGCCATTTGGAAATTCCACTATATCCACTAATATTATAAAGAGGTAGATTTTAAGAGGTAGAAGGGGATCTCAGAATCTACTGAAAGAAAATGTATTTGTGAGTGTGAGTGAGTACATCCGCCATTCACGCGGGCGGAGCCAGGGGTAGTAGTTAGTTAGTAGGAAATAGCGTAAAATAATAAATTATAAAGACTAACATTGAAATATGTATATATAACCCTCCTTTCTGATAAGCGAATTATGATCATCAGGAATTGGAAATCGAATGTTATTAAATACAAAGTCTAATGTTTGGAAGTTATAAGAGACTCTGGGCAATTAGGTATAGACATATAACCTTTAACAGGCAGAATTTTAACTTAACACAACATTTTTAAACTGTTAATCTTTTTTGCTGGTACCATGTGGCGTGGAATTTCTAAGATAGCGTCTATAGCTTAATAAGTAATCAGTTGAGTTAGGTCACGGCGCACACGGTGGCGATCTAATACTCAAGCTGCCGTTTCAGATAAGTCTAATCGGTTTAATAAAGATTAATGTCATATTAAGTTTCGAGCTCATAACTCATCTACTGTGGGTAAGTAGATAGTCCGTCAAATTTAAGAGGTCAAGGTTAAATAAAAGACAGTCTCTTGAGAACTTATCGAGTAACAAGTTCAATAGATACCGAACCGAAGATTAAAAATTTATGTCAGTTCATTCGGTCAATTTTGATTAAAAGTGACTTTTTAAGGACTTCAAAAGAAAGAACAAGTGAGTGTTGGAAACAATACCTGCTTGCATGTATGCGTGCGTGCGTCTATGTGTGTTTGTGTCATATAGATCTAAACAGCGATCTGTAATATATCTCAGAGTATTATTTATTAATAAATGCATACAATTTTTAATAAGATATTATTACATCTTATTGAAAATTTTCTGTCTTTAAGTCGTATCGTTTTACTAAGATTTTTTTTAAGACCAAAAGCAATTTTTAAGTCTAAGTTAGTCATGATGCATTTAACATTTCAGAATGTGAAGTAACTGCACTCATTAGTGACCACGTAGCGAAATAACCGTAAAATAGCTATAAATAGTTACAAAATGTGTTTAGTCACGCAACCTGTCTTCCTAATCCAATTAATTTGAATCCGATGAAACATCGTTGCATATACCCAATTATCAGTACTGCTGTAATATATTAGCGATTATGCATATACAGAAAATCATTCCTAAAAGTTATAGAAGGATAAACAGACTTCGACTATGTGGTAAGTTAGTAAGTCAAGTTGTTTGTTCTTGTCATATTTTAGTTTTACCAAGTTCTGACACTTTGCACATTCAGCAATGTGATATATTACGGTTATATTTACTGGTAAGAAATTCACAAAAATACGATATACATACACAATGCATGTTTATACATTTTTTGTTTTTTTTTTCTTACAATGCAGGACTATACAATACATAATTGTTGTTAAACCTGCTATTTTTGATGTACCTCTACAACAATAACGACAACACCACGAAACTATTTTTAATAGGTAACTTAACAGCTATCTGCCAGTGTGAGTCCCGTCAAAAACAGTCCAGCCGTTTCCGAGATTAATCGAAACTTTTATATTTATGCATGGATTTAGTCGAAAACTGTCAATTTGAAATTAGAAACAGATACTTATATTTTACTTATTTGTATAGATGTATTAATTACCATACAATGAGTTAGCCTGTAGAAATCTATTAAATGAGGATATTTGTGATGTTAACAGAAGTCGGGGTTCGATTTATTCTGTAGGTATTCTGATTCTTGGCTTTTTTTCTGTGTATGTGTTTAATTTGTCCATATTATTTCTACAGCGGTGCCTATACATATATACGTTTTTTTATGTATGGGTCTGCCAAAATTACTGTACTCTACCTGATGGAAAGCATAAGTAGAATTCAAGATTGGTGGTCACCATACTCATTGCGAATGCAACAATGCAGGTGATCCACACCATAGCGGCCTAGAGATGCTTCGGCATCATTCGGCCTCCGGTCTCGCACTCACCAAAGAAACACGACAGCACGATCGCTGTCATTTTACGTTGATCTTCTGTGCGAGGCGAGGGTAGTACCGCTCCGGTCAAGCAGGCCCGTTCATGCTGAAATCAGCGTGGCTCTACTACCCTGAATATTAAAAAATATTCTAGATACCAAAACACAAATTGTCAACCTTTGAACAGTCATATGAGACATATAGTGTTAATAAAAAAAAAACTGACTTACAAATACGTAATACATATACCTTTCTACAAAACGAACACTATTTTTTAACGAACTACATTTAGTAGATGGACTGGATGTCTGAGGTGTGCTCGGTATTTTTTTTTTAGGTAGATTTCATAAAAATGCATCCTAGCTAGATCGATTTATCTCTCCCAAAACCCCATGCATACTAAATTTAATCAATCATTCAACCGTTCCGAGATATATACAAGAATGGGTCGTTTAAAGGTATCAGGTGAATATAAATAAATAAAATAAATATACTAACTCATACGAACAATTTTTTATCGATAACATGCCTTACTGTACAATGTATCCCAATTATCGGTGGGATACGAAAAAGGCGACGAAACGGAACATGATGACTTACATTTGAGTCACCGTTTGTTTAAAAGAATATTTTCAAGACAATGAGTCAATGGTTCTGGAGTTATAAATTAATCCGTGCGACATTCGATGGCGAGACAGGCGCCGCCTGGTTAGTCACTTTTAGGTGAGGAAGAGCTGAAATGTAATCTACATAGTGAATTACCAAGATGTGACGAAAGATAGACTTGAAAGATAAACTGAAAACATTGTAAATATTCTTTGAAATTAAGTTAATATTATGGTAGTGAATAAAGTTTATGCGGATTCAGTTATCCAGATAAAAAGAATGCCAAGATGTTTATATACATGTATTGTATAATATTGTATTAAATTACGTGGTAAAATTTTAGAACTATAATTATCGTTATCATGGATCTTGGTATACATTGGATAACGTAAGTCATATATTATTTTCTGTGATCTAATAAAATTGGAGAACATAAAAAGAGAGTCGCTCTAGTTTTGTACGTGCTTGATTAGAATCTGATTGACTTACATATTCTTTGAATTTTACGTGACTTGAAGGTGTGAAGTGTCCAACAAACTGCTATTAGATCTTCTATCAGAAGGAGACAGAATTAAAAACCTCACGTTTTTTAAACATGTGAGGTAGACAGGACGATCACTACAAAATCTCATCTACTCACATTACTATTAAATGCTTGGTAATTTAAATATTGTTTTATGAATATGTAAATGTATTATACTCTTTATGACTAACACCATGTGGGTGCTCATGCCGTTCATGCCAGTAGTAAACCCATACTGGGTTAAGGTTCTAAAATGGTGGGAATGCGTCATGCAACTAAAAGATATTGAAAGTGATGTAATTAATGACGGTTGTAGTCTTAAACGGTAAACTCTTAAGTATATAACCTCGTTTTCAGAACGCCCACATAGATATTTTTGAGTTAAAAATGAAGTATGAATTTAGAGTACAGTCATACTTAAATTTATCTTACTGCAATAGTAGCACGAGAACAGCTGTCGATTTTAGACTAGAGTTCAATTTCTGTGCGGCAAAATATTTCTTTACGAAATTGACATTTAATGCTGGCTTTGTTTCTATCGAGTGAAACCCCCTCAGGTAACAGTCAGCACTTAGGCTCGACACATTTCCGCTTGCTGAACACAATCGGACTGAATAAATAATAATAATAATAAATATTTCAGACATCTAACACACAACGCCATCTAATCGTAAGCTAAGCAGAGCTTGTGTTATGGTTACTAGACAACTGATATAAATATATATACTTTTTTTTGTAGGTCATACAAACATTTGGTTCGACCCGGGAATCGAACCCGAGACCTCATGATCAGCAGTCGCACACGCCAACCGCTAGACCAATGAGGCAGTCGAATCCATCACAGGAGTTAGCACTGGTTCTAATACATTAACCCTAGCCACTAGCATAATACCAACCCAGTATACAGTATGTTCGTTAATATGTGTTTGTTGCTTTGCGTAAATAAATATTATTTACTCCACTATTCAAATATGACTCCGCCTTTCATCTGTACAAATAAATAAAATTGAAGTATCTGTATGTAATATTAAAATAACCGCTTTTTACTAAATGCATATGTATGTATACACGATACATATACCAAAAATGTAGTTAAAAAATTTTTTGTCTGTCTGTCTGTCTGTTTGTTCCGGGTAATCTCTGGAACAGTTGGACGGATTTTGACAGGACTTTCACTGGCAGGTAGCTGATGATCCGGGGAGTAACTTAGGCTACTTTTTTTAGACTAACTTTGTCCCGCGGCGTCACTCGCGGTACAACAAGAACCGCGGTTAACACTGCGGGGTTCAGCTAGTTTTAAAATATTAGTGGCTTTACTATTTATTATTCTCCTTGTTGTACATTTTTATTACGCCTTGAAGATTATGGACATTAAAATATATTTTGGAACGCCATAATAATAGGAATATAGGTAAAAATGAGATTTATATGTGTTTATCTCTCATAACTGTCAAATTAAAAAAATATTTAAGTATTTAAGCGTCATAAATTCTCGTTTTTACTTTTCCTTGTCGCAGTAAAATATTTTTTTTACATCTTCCTTTTTCGAAATCCACATTAACTGCCATCTACATAAAATGGTAGTATTCTGTAAATAATATTTTACGAACATGTTTAAATAATAGTGGATATGCGTATAAACCTAGTTCTCAAGCCGACCGTGACAGAAGTAGTGAATTTATTACAATTGCATGATCATAGCAGCAACATCAGACATTACTAACAAGTAGATTGCATCAAGCATAGCAATGTCTAATGAGCCGTTTCATAGCCAAGGAAAAGTTTATAATCATATACATATCGCATTTTATTTATAGTTTTTCATATGTCCAGCTGTACTTTAAAGTTTTCTTTTTTTTTAAATAGTAAAATTCAACAGTAAGGCCTGTGTATACTACCTTTTTTGGTGTCACTTGGAAAATCCCTTTAGATCTTCGACTGCTAGAAGATACAAGGACATTAGTATATTGTGCTTTAACTAAAAACAATACGTACTTCCAGCCTCATGTGTATTGTTGTTTTAACAATTATATTCTGTAACCCTAATTGGAGTTAAAGTTAGTGATTATTTGCTGTATTAATTAGGTTCAACCCAATTTGCACATTGACTTGAGATACGGGGACAAACTTCGCTACTTCAAGAGGTAGAGCTTAATATTATGAACAGAACAATATCTCTTGTAGTCTTTGTGTCTGTGATTATTGATTAATAAATAAGTATAATTAAATGTTAAAATTAGCATTTATTTAGAACAGTGCTTATCGTGCCAGAGTGACGGTGATAACGTCAACGGGTTCTCTAGTGCTTCAAAGCATCGTGAGCTGCTTTCCTAGAACCTTTCCTAGCCTTGGCCCGCAGCTTCACCCGCGTATCTGTCGGTTTTCGCGGTAATAGTAGTCTATGTTACTCGTTGATAATGTAGCTTTCCATCTGTTAAAGAAATTTCATAATCAGAATCGTGGTTAAGGCATGATATAACATTAAAGTTAGGAACCACTTTAAGCGGAGCGTGAAAAAGTATCGTACTAAACCGCCATAGTGTGGGTCACCATGCTCAATTGTCCTTACCTATTCGTATTGAGGATGGTGACCACCACTTCTGAATTCGGCTCATGCTTTTATCAGGCAAGTCAGTCATTATGACAGCTAAAGCATAATATATTTATTTATAGAAGAAAATAAAATAATAACAACAATGAACAACAACAAAAAATTAATGCAATGTTAAGCAGATATTAGTGCCCCGCCTTTTAAACCAGTGTATAATTCTCGTGTCTCTTTAGCTTAAAGCCTACGTCAGTTATGTATTAGAGGTTGACGTCCGCCATTGGCCGAGAAAAAGAAATGACGAAACAGTATCAATTAATATTCAAAGAAAGTGTTTCGAGACATTAACAAATGAGGTCATTTGTATGATATATACCCAAAGATGACCATAAACAACGTAATTGCTTTAGTTAATGACTTCGTTATAAACTGTAGCAGACGTGAAACATTGTTGAACATGTTTGAATATACCCGGTCCTGTATTAATTGGATTAACATTATAACGTAATCATGTTACGCCATCTTGTTTCCGAATGACATTAATAAGTTCGAGAGTTTATACAAGAGGCAAGTTCGTTTTAATTTATATAATATCTAGCTGTGCCCTGTAAATAAATAATAAATATTTTGGACATCTAACACACGACGCCACCTGATCCCAAACTAAGCAAAGTCTTTACTATGGTACTAGACTGCTGATAAACATACTTATGTTCTTCGAAATACATATATATCTGTACTTATCTATACTTCTATACCAATAAATAAAATTGGAATGTCTGTTTGTAATATTAAAATAATTGCTTTCTATTAAATGCATATATACATACACAGACATACAGACGGATTAAATTGTTTTAATCCGTCTGTATGTCTGTTTGTTCCATCTAATCTCTGCAACGGCTAGGCCGATTTTGAAGGGACTTTCACTGATAGGTAACTGATGATATAAGGAGTAACTTAGACTAGCTTCGCCCAGCGGCGTCACTCGCGGTATGGCAATAACCGCGGGTAACACCGCGGGACTTATCTAGCAAAGAGGGAAAGTTTTTAACTTTGTTTGTATGGTTGTAGGGGGTAATCTTCGGAACTACTGATCCGATCTTGAAAATTTTTTCACTAAACGAAAGTGACACTATTCAGGAGTGATATATTCCATACTTTATGATAGAATAAAAAAATCAGTTAAAGATTATATATATAGTATAGTATTTGTAAATCAAGTCGAAGAAAAGCGAGCGGTTAACGGACGGTTAGGTATAGGTAAGTAAGTAAAGAGAAATTACAACCAGGCACAGAATAAACGATTATATAAAGATTTGTCCGGGATAGGAATAGAACCCATGAACTCTGTCTTAGCTTAGTCTTAGCCCTAGCTAGCTTAGCAGTCAGAAACACTAACCACTAGACAAACATACGTGGCGACATATTTATATTTCTTTATACAAAACCTTTATTGCAAGATTATAATATTACAAAATTTAAAAAAAAAACTACTTCAAAAGCTGGATCAAATTGAAATGGGACCACACGAAAACCTCCGCTGTCAATAAAAAAATTTAACAAAAATAAAACTGACTTTAAGGTTCGACTCGATTTCTCTTGGATACCATCATCAGATCTTAGTGTCCTTATCATGGTACCACCGTTGGGATATCTCCTTTCTATTAAAAAAGAATCATCAAAATCGGTTCCTAAACGACGAAGTTATGCGCGAACATTTATTGATCCGACCCGGGATTCGAACTCCAGACCTCAAGCACACCGAGGCAGTAATCTTACGACGCTTTTTACCGGCAACGGTCTCCGCAACGATCCATAAGAACCTTCGTGCCAAAAAAAATACAGTCGCATTAATAACCTCCTTTTTGAAGTCGTAAAAATAGCCTAAGTTATAATAACACATGTGCTAGTGAAACTCACGTGACGATTGGTTTATCCGTTGCAGAGATAAGACGGAACAAACGGACAAAAAAAATGTTTTAGTGTTGATATAGTGGAATAATTAAAGGTATTTAGTAAAAAGCTGCAATTGAGCCTTTACAAACACTTTAGAAAACCTGGGCTCATAACTGTCTTAAAATAAATATTGTTGATTTCAATTCATATAATGATTGATTAATAAATTAGCACTAAATATGAATTGGTAAATATAATTAAAGAAGAAATAATAATGAAACAAATTAATAAAATAATAATGTCGGATTCCCTTTCAAATGTAAGTGTAATTAATGATACTGAAATGAAACATCATGCAATTACCGCTTCAAGATATTGCAGGCTAAATAATGGCAGAACACAATCATTACCATTACATTACCCACAAAGGTATCTAATACAAGCATTCCGAACAAACTTAACAAATTCAAATGTCACTTGGCACTTGCAAGCCCGGTTGCGCTCACGCCTAATTCCGGTGCCTCACAATAACAGTCACCAAACCAAAAAGATCCCTCGACATTCAGATTTCTCAACAAATATAAGGTAATTTTAAAAGCAATTATAATAGGATGAGGGTCTTTAAATGTTGGTTGGCTTTGATAATGGTGGTTGAGTCACATTTTAATCAGACCAGTTTTGCAAACAGCTGTTGGTTGTAGACCTTTGTAGTAAAGGGAGTAGAATAAATAGTTTGAAGAATAAGGGTCCGTTGCTACTAAGGCGGGAATAACCGATGTGTTTAGACGATTGACTTTTCTAGTCTCTTTAGTAGATCACATTAAAGTGTGAGAACTACAAGCGTCAGAAACGGTTCTTAAACTCTGACCCAGTAGTGAGATGTCCTAATAGCTGCAACCAATTGTAAATTAGATAAAGGGTCAAATAGAGTTCTATCGCCTTGATTTTTTATGGCGTAATAAACAAAAACATAATTCCTGATTAAAGAGGTCTTAGATCAATTTTATTCCTTAGCTTCTATACAAATCGGCCTAACTTCTCAAATTAGAAGAATAATAAAGTTCTATGTTGATTTCGAACTTTCTGACTAGCAACACCGTCTGCGCCTTTCAAAGAGCATAATTTTTCTCCATCGATGCTTGTATTTTATTGTGCATAGCGTGATGTTATATGGCCTTCCTAGATAAATATATCGAACACTAGAATAATGTTTCAATGTTACCCTGTAGTGTAGCAAAGTTGAAGTAAATATTTTTTTTATGGTATATATCTATAGGTGGCAAACGAGCAGACATATCACCTGTTGGTAAGCGATTACCGCCGCCCATGGACACCCGCAACACCAGAGGCGTCACTAGTGCGATGCCGACCTTTGGGGGGTGGGGAAAGGGAGAGGGGTTATGGGCCTCCGTTATCCTCGATCACTCTGTGAAACAAAACGCAAGCGCTATTTCACACCGGTTTTTTGTGAGGCCGTGGTATCACTTCGGTCGAGTCGGCCCATGCATGCTGAAGCGTGACTCTCCCACGGTAGTCAAGTAAGTAAGTTTAAAGAGAACTTTCATAAAAATTCTACATAAGCTAAAAAGAAATGCTTGCTGCCATTGTAAGCATATAACGTAACAAGAGAATCAATGAAAACTCATTCACATGGATAATAAAAGGCAAAATTACACTATTATTGTGTAACGTACGTTGATAGTCGTGATTGTGATATTGTGTTGCGTAAAAACGAAATAATAGTAAGAACTATACCAATTTAGGTATCAATTAGTCATAGAATAGGGCTGTGTTCTTTTCCATGTTAGAATCGATCGATAGAATCGATGTTAGAATTATATTCATGCGTTTAACTATTGAATTTACCATTGCCTATGAAAATTTCACTGTTGTGTGTTGTGATCATTAGTTCTAAAACACACTTGTCATATGAAAAAAGCTTTAATTACCGTTTATTTACCTGACTAAGCAAATCTAAAATGTAAACGACTACCTATTTATACTGTACACGAAATTAGAAAAGTTCTTTATATACAAAATAGAATAGGGGCTTAGTATAGCTCACAAATTCAGAAAGCAACAGGAGGAGTAGACAATAAATCAATTTAATAATAAAACGATGACGTAAAACCATTACAACAATAAACATTACTAAGAACCCCTGTGCTATTGAATTAAGATCGACTATAATAATCGACACGCGAATCGTTAAACACGCAGCCCTGCCTCAATCCGTGAAAGCGCAACTTTTTCACGAGTAAGCCCGTCACGACGAGGCAACGTAGCGCATTGAGGTAGTTGGAACAAAGCGAACTGCAAATAGTCGTGTCGTAGGCCGTTGCACAGACTAACATATAAGCAGACATACCACACGCCATTTATTTTGTGAGTTTAGATATCTAAAACATACCAAAGCTCGTGATAGACGATCTTACCACCCACAAAAAAGTATAACGGAACAAAATGGAAATACCAGTCTCAATAATAACTGAATTTAATTTCAAATACCGTTTTAAGGTATATAATGCCAAAGTTTGTGCATTCGTGGGCGAAATGATTACTGAAATCGATCTCACTAAATGACATCATCTTATACGTAGAATTGAATCTGGGTTTTGTGTTTTGGGAATTGTGGCACGATCACTGTATCGCAAAAGTGCTTAAAAAATCCTAGTCCATTTTTAGCTAAATGCAATTTACGTTACACAGTTTACAGGTTTTAGCAACATCGCCTCTAACGACACCCGCGGTATGAATACGGGTTTGTTTTTGTATTATTTTGTTTTTCCAGGCTGTTTCCCCACTTAGCCTCTTAATTTAGGAGCGCTGTAGGTGGGTTTTGTCATCTTCTTATTCCAACCATCCTAGATTATCCCAGAAGCTTTTAAGGTCGCTAAATGTTTCTGTGATCAAGGTCGTTTGTAGAAAATCTGTCCATTGATCTGCCACACTTCTTTATTCTGTAAGAACGTGTTACCACGTTTCTTCTGTCTATATGCATCCTCTGCACAGAGGGCTGCCTGTTGCACCTATTGTGAATAGATGTTTGATTAAGGGACAACGTCCAGTTAGGATACCTATGACTTTCCTGAGATCGTCCCTTTTCAGCCTCAGTCAGTCATAAATAGGGGATTTCACACTCTGTATTTTTTATTAATCCATTAAACATTGTTCAATTATCCATCATTAATAGTATAGCAGTTATATAATTTCAATTAATTGATATAAAAGAACATTTCATCACACCTACTAAAATTAAAGTTCTGGTTATCAATAAATAGAACTGTAAAAATAACGACTTACCAAAAATTGATTCAATTACCATCTAATGGGCGTGTGGGATTCCTGCACCGTTCTCAGGTAATTGATAAATTGTGTAGATAGATTGTTACTGCTTCGACGGCCTGGTTTGGTTAAAATGAAAAATGTATTCTTAGAACTCGGTGGAAAAGGTGATTAAGAAAATAAGACTCATTTGTTTGATTTGTTCTGGGTTTTTGAAAAGTGGTATGTGACTTTCTCTTTAGGTGGATTGCTGTTTCATTTGTAATTGATGTACTGGCTTGGTATTGTAGTAAGCAGTGAGCTCTCTACTTTCTGAATAATTACTGATTGCGTCAATTACTCAAAATCAATCATGATAGTTGGTTCAAGTTCTGGGCAAATTTTGTTCTTAAGGCTTAGGTTGTATACATAAACAAAACAAACTTGTTTTTTTTGTGAGGGAATGAATGAAATGTGGAATAAAAATAAATAAAAGTCTTGATTAAATTATTTCATATGACTTTTCCCTTCTAATCGTTTCTAATTCTACACCGTTGCAGAAAGCGAGAGTGATGGGATGCGTTCGCGCAGCTCGTGCGTCGCATTGTGCCATGAATGGTGTTTGGCGTCGATAATTAAGAACGGTTGGGTCAAACTCACACACTTTTACTTTCAAGTAAGTAAACGATGCACTGCATTAAAGCTTGTTTTGTTTCACTAAGTGGTTTCTGTCATAGCATTAGTTAGATAATAGTTGGTTCTGTTAGTAATTGCTGTTTACTTCTGTTTCTCTACTTTTACTTACGCAAAAGTTAAGCTCAAAATGTTATTCATTGTAATTTAATTTATTTATTCAAAAGATCTCCCCAAATGTAAATAAAAAATACCTTGAGGTGGACAGAAGTCAGTTAACAAAGGCCATAACACTGCTTTACGGGGCTGTAAAAAACTACATATTTTATTTGTAGATGTTCCTAGCTCGGCCTCTAATTTCATCGACAATATACCTACACCTACATAATATTAATTACTAGAGGGAACCTTACAGAAATAGGAAAGCATGGTGGTCTACAGCTCAGCTTTGAGGAAGGAAAGATTGTAACACATGCATGTTGCTCATGCACGAGTAATTTAATATTGCGATTAACAAATCGAGAATAAGTGAGCCATTATCCTTAAACGCTTAGAAAACAAAACAGTCCGTTACCAAATACATTTTGTTACATATGTTCTGAAAACAACTGAATGATTTTGTTTTCATTTAACCAACGACTCTTAATAATGGGATATTTTTTTTATATCAATTGAGTAAATAAATAATAAATATTTCGAACATCTAACACACAACGCCAACTATGTAGTCCCAAACTAAGCAGAGCTTGTGTTATGGGTTCTAGACAGCTGATATAAATACATATATACATTTCTTTTTTTTTTGTAAATACATACATATTATACATAGAAAACACCCAAACTCCGAAACAAATATTTGTAGATCATACAGACATTTGGTCCGACCCGGGAATCGAACCCGAGACCTCATGATCAGCAGTCGCACTCGCCAACCGCTAGACCAACGAGGCAGTGAAAACTATACTTAAGTCTGTGCGGTGACGGATTGAGAATACGGAATCTCACCACCTCTATTTATTTTTTATTTATTTTTATTTATTAACAACAAAACAATACTGATTAACATAATTGTCATTAATTAATCATATAATTATAGTTACATTAATCCCGTGGGTGTCATAAGTGGCGACTAAGGGAGCAAACTAACGCAGGACAACATCACTGCAAAAAGAAGGAGCAAATCCTATACTAACCCGTATAGCTAGCGAGGTAGGCCAAAACATCCTTTCTAAGGAGAGGCCTATGTCCAACAGTGGGCTCTTGATGTGATATAAAACTATACTTTACTCTGGTAGAATCTCGTATTGGCCTTGGAAATCACCACTTTAGAGTGGTTTTACATACGATCTCGAACTAAATCTTCCATCCTGTGTTGTTAAAAGCTGGAACTCACTACCAGCGCACGTGTTTACCTCCCACTATGATCCGGGGTTCTTTAAGCGGTATGTGAAAAAGTGATTAACCATGCTGCATTGTCGAATACGCAATGAGTATGGTAACCCCCACTCTCGGATTCTACTGCTGTTTAAAAAAATCTAATATATATTTTAAAGTTTTCCTGGCTTCTAAATAAATGTTATATGTACTGTGTACAAAAACATTAATGTTTTTTGTATGAATTATTACATTTATGAATACATAAAGGTTTAACGATTTAGCAGAAGAATATTTTACTGCTGTTCTATAATAATTTGAAACAAACCTTTATTATTTACTTTAAAACAACTTAAATACGATGCAATTTTACTATTAATTAATCAAGCGCAGGCGGCAAATTTATTTGATCTTTAAACTACTTGCATGTAGACTCAAACGATGAAATTGAACAATTACCTTACAAACTCATTCTGTTTCATATATGGTGTCACCTGTCAGGCGATCCGAGCCAATTAATGGCCTTTAATTAAAAATAAAGACAAATGCGCAAATCGCATCGCATGAAAGAGGTTATTCGTTTAATTAAGTACTGACCTTGTCTTGGCAAAGCAATGAAAAAAGGGGGCATCGTCTCCCTGAAATCCTTCTTCCTACTTGTTAGTGAGTTTAAGTACCAAAACACATTTAGAAAAATAGTAATTAAAATGTGGATTGTTTTTATTTAATTGAAGTGATAACTTGCTTAGACGCGTTTAGAACTTTTTGTTGGAAGAAAATCTTATAAGTTCGCGTCACCGAGATGCTGACGTCACCGACATGACATTTTCGTAGTGACAACTTCTTTGGCCGCGATGAGTGCTTTTTGGTATGGGAAAATTTTATGGGTTCGCGTCACCGACATGATAATATTTCATGTTGATAATTTTAATTAAAGAAATATGAAATTTCTAATTTCACACATTTATTTTACTAATAAGTCTACTAACATTGTAAGTTATAAGTTTTTACTTCTATCAGCAGTCCTTATGACTGCCAATTTTTTACATTTTACTCATTTAAACGGCTTACCGTTTACCAAATATAATATAAATTTGACAGCCATGTAAGATGTTCAAATTTAATAAATGTACCAGGTGGAAAATGAATGTACTTGTATATACCTACATCATTCATTACTCTGTGTTAAATTGTTTTATTCACACTATCAAAGACATAAACTCTTTAGCACTACATAGCATGGTGCGGGTGACATTTCAGTAACGTTTCGTTTTACTCTTGAAAGTTTCCGCGATTTACAAATTATGACTTAGTATTTCAGCTGTACCACATTTGCAATATATTAAATCACTAGCTGACTCACGCAACCTCGTTTGCGTCTCCTATTGCCCGTAGCGTGATAATTTTCCCCCGTTTTGTAACATTCTTCATTGGTGCTCCGCTCCTATTGGTCTTAGCGTGATGATGTATAGCCTATAGCCTTCCTCGATAAATATACTATCCAACACTGAAATCATTTTTCAAATCGGACCAGCGGTTCCAGAGATTAGCGCGTTCAAACAAACAAACTCTTCAGCTTTATAATATTAAGTATGGATTAATAACTGAAGTAAATTAAATTAAACCAACTAGAATGTTTGTACATGCAACTGTCACCCGCACCATGCTACAGCGCAATGAGTATTATAGTAATTGGGTACACCAAACAGGACAATTATCGGTGCTTACGCGTTTCCTTACCGGATATTTAAAAAAAGCAAATAATACTAAATACGTATAAATTATTTTATATTTTTATTACACATCTGGTATAACTTTTGATATAAATTAGAGAAACAGAGAATTAGCATTTTATAAAAATAAGTTTTAAGATGTTTATTAAACATTATTAATATCTCAATGCCGTTGTTGTCTAAAATGAATCGTATATGAAATGTTAATGTTATAATAACGCAAAATATTTGAAGCAAGGTCTAAAGTAAGACACAATAATCTCTATAATAATAAATTAAAGTGATGTCTGTTTGTCATTTTAAATTAACAGCTTTTCACTTAATGCATATTAAAGTACTAGCCGACCCACGCAACCTCGTTTGCGTCTTCTATTGCCCGTAACGTGATAATTTTCCCCAGTTTTTGTAACATTCTTCGTTGTTACTCCGCTCCTGTAGGTCTTAGCGTGATGATATATAGCCTATAGCCTTCCTCGATAAATGGGCTATCTAACATTGAAATAATTTTTCAAATCGGGCCAACGGTTCCTGAGATTAGCGTGTTCAAACAAACAAACAAATAAACTCTTCAGCTTTATATATTAGTATAGATTCACCTATACTTACACCAAAAATAATTTATTATATTAATTAATTAAACCAACTAGAATGTTAGCTGATAATATGAAGAGTAATTTAGGTTCTTTTTTTAGACTAGCTTTTACCCGTGGTCGGGACCGCTTTACCCGCGACTACTGTTGTAAAGCAACGATCGCGGGAAACCCCGCGGGGCTCAGCTAGTAACTGATATAAGTAATAATAAAGCGTGTATTGCTATTCACTTAACGCATCGTTTAGTGTAATGTATTTTAAAAGAATGTGTTGTAATATCTTTACATCACCGCATATTATTCACACTGCATTTATATAGCGGCGTAGTTGAATTATTTATTTCTGATAAAGTAATGTACTAAATAATAATAATAACATTATTGTACACCAGCTAATTACAAACCTTCTTAGACTAGCTTTCTTTTAGGTATCAGGTCCCAACAAGGTGCTCCGACAACCTGGTAAAGTATAGCCTAATATAATAGGTACATTTTATTATTCTCGGTCATATTTTATTTATCTATATTTTTATTTATCACTATATTTTAACCATGAGTTATCGAATTTAAGTATCCGTTTATTGGTTTCAATTCTCTATTCAAACTTTTTTTTTAAATAATGGCATTGTCAAATCTCCGTAATGCGTAATAGAACAACACGTGCTGGCCTTGGAAGTCACCGCCTCAGAATCGTAGAAATACGCTCTCGCACCAAACGGTTTGGTTCTTGCTTCCTGTGCCGAGCAGTTAAAAACTGGAACTCACTACCAGCGCACGTGTTTCCCTCCTAATATGATCCCCGGTCCTTTAAGCGGGCCGTGAAAAAACATCTCACCAAACCGCCATAGTGTGGGACCCCATTATAAATTGTCTGCTTTTGCGCTTAGTATGAAGGCTCCCACTGTTGGAACTTTCCATCAGGCTGAGCAGAGTCACATTGGCAAGCTATCAAATAAAGAAAAACCCGAAAACGGAACTTAAACTGTTTAAGTTCCGCGTTACATAAGGAGGTTTTCACAGAATAATGGAATCGCAGACAGATAGTAAAAGCCGTTCGTTGTAAACACTCCTACACTGCGACTATTAAGTAGTGTAGCGAATGATGAATGAACGACATGAACGTGTGCCGGCTGGAACTTTCACTTGTAGGGTTGACCGTTTACATGTTAGCGTAGAACGGATCGCTGCACAGAGCTGAGCTTCCGTTCTGTATTTAAAAGTTGAGTCACGCTCACTCTCTTTTGACTTTAAGAAATATGACCTACTTAGATTTTATCTCATATTATATTTGTCTATTTAGATTATGTTCGATCCTTTAAAATAATTCAACGCCAGAAATTATCTGAACATTTAACGGATTGGTCTGATTTGAAGGATAACGCTTTATTTGCACAACGAGCAGATTTCGAAACTCGACTGCATCGGTAGCGCAGCAGTAGTAACGTAAGCGTCTGCTGTACTTAAGGTCTCTTGTTCGATCCCCTGTCGGACCAAATGCTTGTACGATCTGCAAGTACTTGTTTCGGAGTTTCGAAGTTTTCTATGTAATATGTATGTATTTACAAATCAAAAGTAAATATGTATTCATATCAGTTGTCTAGTACCCTTAATACAAGCTCTGCTTAATCTGGGACTAGATGGCGTTGTGTGTTAGATATTCTAAACGTTTATCATCACTATCACTACATGTTAAAAAAAATTAAGTCATCCGTCGTGTCTATCTGTTTGTCTGTTGCAGATAAACTGAAAAGATACTGCACGGATTTTTAAGCGGTTTTTACCAATAGATAGAGTGATTCTTGAGAAAGGTTTTCGTAAATAATTTGTAATTTTTTTTGTTGAAGACGTCAAAAATTATAATTTAATAGAATTTACCGACGAAATTGGTGATATTCCATAAAAGGGTGATATGAAATGCACCAGGAACCGACCAGAATGCATGAAGCCATTGATGAATATCGATGAAGTAAAAGAGGCCTGTCAGAACCGTAGTAACGGGGGATCAATTGTCTCTGCCCATTGTCAAACTATTATCATAGACAGGTTTATTACAAAGAATAGCTATGATAAACATATACATTACGAAGGTGAAAGGCAACGCTTACTAGCACATACATACCCTCTGGCCAAATATAAATGAATGAACGATGAATGAATGAAATATATACGAATTTTTCTATGTAGGATGTACTACTTTTTTGTTGACCTGACTATAACGGGCCACCCAATCTTATCACACAGAACCAAATTAAGTGCCAAGTTCCGGTATATAGGTAAATACTTCTACGTAAGTGCTAGCTAACCCGTGGTTGTTTTTATACCACTACAACAATAAGTGGAGCGAAGCTAGTTTAAAAAAAGCGGCCAAGTGCGAGTCGGACTCGCACATGAAGGGTTTCGTAGCAGCAAGTAACATAATATAATTAATTTATTTGTAAGTATGTTTATGTATTATGTATATAATATATATATAAGCTATACCTTCATGTTTATATCACACCTATATATATATATATATATTTAGGAATTGAGTTAAATTCTACATATACCCCATTTTGCACCGACCGCCTCATATTTTTACATCAATCAAAGGTTGACTGGCAGAGAATGCCATATGGCATTAAGTCCGCCTATGTACAAGACGTGCATTAAGAATAAATAAATAAATAAATATAACAGTTCTTGCAGTTCGTTGTACTTTTGATCGATAAATTGCGGTTTACGATTTATAACACTACTTACTAGATCTCGTTCAAACAAATTTTCGGTGGAAGTTTGCATGGCAATGCACACCATATATTTTTTTTTACTTTTATCATTCTCTCATTTTAGAAATTACAGGGTACTCATTTTACCACTTTGGAAGTGTCTATTAAGTTTAGAAAAAAATTATATAAATGATATTAGAAACCTTAATACCATTTTTAAAGACCTATCCGTAGATACCACACACGTAAGCGTCTGATGAAAAAAAAATTTTGAGTTTCAGTTCTAAGTATGGGGACCGCCAAAATTTATTGTTTTTTTTATTTTTGTGTACAAATCTTAATGCGGTTCACAGAATACATCTACTTACCAAGTTTTAATAGTATAGTTTCGGAAAAAAGTAACTGTGACATACGGACGGACAGATAGACTAGAAAAGACTACGAAAGAGGGTAGATCGATATGCCTGCCAATAACAGCCCACCCGCAAGTTCTTCAGTTACTCCGTGATCATGGCGCTTGCAACAGCGCCGAAATATCGGATACTCACAAACAAAAAGGTACATGGTAGCAATCCCGCAGATTACTATTTTAATAATAATAATTTTCCTTGTGAAACGGGACTCTTTCGCAATAAAACTATTTATAAGAGTTATTAATGCTCGTGGTCACGGGCATACTCCCCGTGGTTCCCGCTCTACAACAGAAACTGTATATATGTGAAAAAGTCACAGAAACTCTAAAAACAGTAACAACGAAGAGTAACACTGCAGGGCACAGCTAGTGTAAATTTAACTATATATATCTCCTTTGAAGAATACTTGTTTGTAAGTGTAAGTGGTACAACTGGTTCATAGTTCGCGAGTTTAAGACATCAGCTGATGCAAATCTAGCAGAAATCTAGTTACACTATATAGCATACTTTCGTTGATGGTTTTATTCATATTCGTTTTTAAATTACAAATTACCAAAAACTATATGATACTTTCTATGATTATATTCATTAAAATATTTATAATTCTTCAAAATTCATTGCACCGGCAACTGCTACTGTCTCCCCGATATATTTTGATCCATCCTAAGGAAGCCTGGAAGAGATTGCTCTTGACTTGGATCGTTTATTTTGAGGAGCATTGTGCAGGGTTTGATCAGGTTAAGGTTGGTGTCTGATTATAAGCCGTTCAGGTATTGATCCATACTAGTAATATTATAAATCTGAATGTAATATCTCTCTGTCTGTCTGATACGCTTTCACGGCTAAACGGTTGCACCGATTTCAAACAAAGTTGCCATAGTGATTCTTTGACTGCCTCATTGGTCTCGCGGTTGGCGTGTGCGACTGCTGATCGTGAGGTCTCGGGTTCGATTCCCGGGTCGGAACCAAATGTTTGTATGATCTATGTAATATTTGTTTCGGAGTTTGGGTGTTTTCTATGTATAATATGTATGTATTTACAAAAAAAAAGTATATAAGTATTTATATCAGTTGTCTAGTAGCCATAATACAAGCTCTGCTTAGTTTGGGACTAGATGACGTTGTGTGTTAAGTGTCCGAAATATTTATTTTTTTATTATTATTATTATTTGATTTTTGAGGAAAGACATACTGCTTTTTACCGTGGTAACTGACATACTCGTAGGTGGATCAGGCAAAAAGATATAAGGCATTGGTTTCTTTTTCTCTCTAAATAGTTACGTATACGTAGTACGAGACAGGCTTGTAGTGTAGGATACATTTGATATACGTTACACCATCGGTTACAAATATTAAAAAATTGCTAATATGAGTGTGCCATAAAATACGTTTTAGTATTCAGATATATATATATATATATATATATATATATATATATATATATATCAGAAAAATTAATAGTGGTTGAAATGATAACAATCGTAGGGGTGACAAATAATTTTAATTTTATAACGGACCCGGGATTTCTAATCGAATACAATACAATGTCCTATGGCGTAGTAATGGTTTTATTCGAAATTACAAAAGAAAGTTTATCTTTATGAATAAAGTATCACGCAGATGTTCATATAATGATTATAACAGTTACTACCAATTGTAGTGATGTAAATAAAATAGAAGATAAGGGAATCGCAATCGTCGATCGATCAAAGTCTTTGACAATTGTTCATCTAAAAAAGGAAATGCCAATTCTATACAATACAGTATTGTGGTTGTATGACTCGGAAATATAGGTATTTTAGAAGAATGAAACAAACCTGTAACTAATATAGAAAGTATGTTGTTGATTTTCAAAATTTAAAACATTCTAAAAAATAAACATCAAGGACGCAAAGAAAATATTGCCATATGTTTATTTACGTTTTTTATGTATCGCCCAGCCAAAATGACTACTCTGCCTGATGGAAAGCATAAGCAGAATAATGACGGCCCAGTGATGCTTCTGCGTCATTGGACCTACAATTTCGCACTCACCACCGAAACATGACAGCACGAACGCGTAGTACCGCTCTGGTCGAGCCCGCCCGTTCGTGCTAAAATCAGCGTGGCGGTGGCTTTACTATGCTACTACTATTTATAAAAAGGGACAGAAGAGGGATGGAAGTGTGTAACACGTCCATCCCTTTCTGTCTTTCCTTTCTTGATAATCTAAGATGTGCTATTTGGTTTAAGCTTGAAGGTTGGTTGAAAAATACTCAAATAACGGTTCTCACTTTACCTTTTTAAGAACCTGTCGTTGTATTGCTAGCAACAACATGGGTTGATGTACGTACTTAGATCAATAAATTCCAGAAAAGTTGTTTCGTTCTAAGTAGATCTATTGAACAGATCCAGGGTGGATCTAATGAGAATATTTTTTCTCAATAAAGATACAGTTACATATTATACAAATGCAACCAGCCATAGAACATACGATCATGCTCATCATACAAATAAATGTAAATGAATTATTGAGGTGATAATTTCTTACAGCTGAAATGTTCACCGGCTATATTTTGCCACAAATGAGTTGGCACGATCAGAGTGTCACAAAGGTACCACTAAAGTACCTCAGTTGCATATAAAACTAAGGTTAAACAATTCTTTTTGTGCTTTTCCCTGAGTGAATAAGGTTATCAAATGACGGAAAGTGCTTGGAAATCTTGAATTGCAGGGGGCTATATGAGCGACCTATCATCGCCTCTAAGCCTGCATAAAAAATGAGTTCATACTGCTTCAGTACCTTGAATAAATTACCTACGTAGTTCAAGCAATTTTCAGGAAACAATTGTACTGAGTGAAACTGACAAGAAACCGTCACTTGTTATGTAAATGTTATGAACGTATCCAATCAAGTTTTTATCAATATCTGCATCGTCAATCGCATTCGCTCATTAACTATTCTATACATAGGTAAAAACTTTATAGTTGCAAATATTTCCTGTAATCACCTCTAAGGTCTATACTTCGTGGTGTTATAAAAGGGGAAATAACTATGAATAGTAAAATATATCAAATATATCGCCTCAATTTAAGGATCCTTAGAACCGATGACCCAGTCCAATTGTTGTAAAGGTTTAATTTATCAGTTATTACAGTATTGAATATCTTGAAAAGCAGCCCACGCCTTTTACGATACGTTTTCCTTTTTGAGTTAGTTTTTAGTTAGTAGTTATTGCTTCGTTTAGTTCCGTTCATATGTGACTACAACAGTCCATGAAGTACCCGTTGCGTGGTCACTTACTATCGGTGTCCCTTATGCCTTTAAATGATATAAACATAAATGTGAATAGTACCTACTTTTGTAAAACATAATAGCACCATAATACCACTGGATTTAAGTTCAATTATTTCTCATAATAAAATTATTTATATTTCCTTAAAGCATTTCCTTAAGAACTTAATAACTAAATGCAAATACTTGTATAAGTACCTACTGGTACAATAATATGTTAATGACAAAATTGAAGTCGAAATATCAAGGCATAAAACCTTGAGACCAAATCAACTGCCAGTACTATCGAACATTTCTTTAATTAACACGCTGAGCGAGTAATCGAAAATGAATTCAACCTCCCTTTCCACCGATCGTAAATATCAAACGGAGCTCTTTAAAAACCAGTTCAGCCACTAACCACTAAATAACTCCGAACAATAACAACAATAGCAAATATTTCCGTTTCATTACCATCTTCAAAGTAACAACAATACTGAATTTATTCATCGCCGTCGCTCTCTTGGTACGAGGCACTGATGCAAATTCACTCTAGACTGCAAATGTTCCCACGGGTTGGCCTGTACCTTTGTTCGAATGTCCCCTACCAGGATTTATTTTTTACCCATACCGTGTCGCTTTAATGACGCTTTTGCTTTCTTGTTTACTTTTGCACTTTTATCTATGTCATTGTACGAATTGGGGTGGTGTCTTTGGACAAGATATGAATGATAGAAATCATCTCTCTTTTTTCTACTTTTTAAATTGATAGTGTGGATGGTCCTTTAACGGTCGCTCGGTAGCAAGATTGTGATGTTTAACAACGTGTTCGATAATTGGTTTTACATTTTTATTTTGAATGTTACTATTATCAAGTTTTTTTTTTGTTTATAGATCGTAAATCATACAAAGAAGATTGCCTTGAAAGGTTAATTACTTAAAAAGTTGGTATTGAGAACACTTTTTATATTTCTACTAGAGCGGTAGACTCCACAAGTGCCGAATGTGAAATTATGTATTTTTACTAGCTGACCCACGCAACCTCGTTTGCGTCTTATATTGCCCGTAGCGTGAAAATTTCCCCCGTTTTTGAAACATTCTTCATTGTTGCTCCGCCGTGATGATATATACCCTATAGCCTTCCTCGATAAATAGGCTATCTAACACTGAAATAATTTTTCAAATCGGACTAGCGGTTCCTGAGATTAGCGTGTTCAAACAAACAAACTCTTCAGCTTTATATATTAGTATAGATTTAACTTTTACTACTTTGTAGCTTTTTATTGGTGATAGAATATTTGAAAACGATTTATATATTTATGAAAAAAAAATTGCATGTAGTGTCAAAGATGGTCTCATTACCACGAGGCATAGTATCAGAGACATTGCCAGTCAACCTTCATCTGATATAGAAATATGATGCGGTAGATGCAAAGATAAAATATTAAATTTGAGAGATTCATAAAAAAAATACTCACAAATCCTTCTAATATTATAAATGCGAAAGTTTGTAAGGATGGATGGATGTTTGGATGGATGTTTGTTACTCTTTCACGCAAAAACTACTGAACATATTTGGATGAAACTTTACAGTAATATAGCTTATACATCAGAATAACACATAGGCTATTTGCCGCGATAACCGACATATACGCGGGCGAGCCGCCGGCAACAACTAGTAAAAGATAAACCTACATTAGATGTAACAAATATACATAAATTAACTACCACGTATTACATTTTATGTAGAAGTCAAGAATTATTAGGTTCTATCATTACAAAATGTTCCAATGATTATCTCCTATCTGGAAATGAGCGCACAGAATCCGATACTCTGTTTCCCAGTACTGTTCCACAGTGTATGGAAGCTAGATATCAACTCGTATGAATACGTCCATTGATCGACTTAGTGTTAAGTACTGTTTATCTTTCAGTCACCATCAGTCTCCACATCTGTTGGCCACCCGATCTTCATCAATGTGTTATGAATTAAAGCTCTTTGAGTTCTCTAAATGTTATGACTGGAATTTTGCACCATATTGGAAGATTTTTTTTCTATAGAAATGAATAAAATTAAAGTGTCCATTTTTAATTGATAGCTATTGACTAAAAGCATAATGAAAATATAAACGATACTTGCATCACAAAAGTCTTTTTTTTTGTCCGTCTGTTTGTTGTGTTGCTAATCCCTCGAACGGACCAGTTTTGATGGGACTTTCATTGGCTGACGATATAAGGAGTAACTTAGGCTAGTATTTTTTTAGACTAGCTTGACCCGCGGTGCCACCCGCTTTTGTTGTTGTACCGAGGGTAACACCACGGGGCTCAGATAGTATTACTTTTAAATAATATTAGATTCTATTCATATACTATTCAATTCTGTTACTTTGATTTCGTGTGTATCTCGGGAGAGGGCGTTGATACCTGTGACACAGTTTTATTACTTATGCAGGTATCATCAGTCACTAACTTTCTATATAAATATGTTATTAATTCCAAAATAAAGAATTATTATTATACCTTGATTCACATGTTTGAATAGTATTTTGAGATGCCATCGACTAATTGGGACTTATATTATGGGTTCCAAAAGTGAATATTTCAAAGTTAGTCCATTTAACTATTTCCCCTTTCCCTTTACCCAAGTGGAGGGATGTAAAGGACATTTTGCCTACTAATTTATATCGAAAAATTGAGATGGAAATACAGATGTTCTGGTGTTAACACAAACTTCTATTAGAGGTTAGGACTTTCAAATGAGAGGAACATACAATATTAAAGACTAATCGATTTAAAAAATAAAAGAAATAGTATAATTAAAATATTACATAAGCATATATGACACATTTAGTGCTAGTTTGATTTCTAATTACGCCACTTTCTCCGATGTAATCGTAGATAGCTATAATAACTTGACTCAATATTTAGTTATTACTTAATAGGTAGAAAGAAAGTTGAAAATAAGAGTTCGATGGTATCATTCGAGTTATTAATGACTTGCTAACAATACAGGTATTGATGCAAACTAACCAGAGACAAGCAAAATACTTTTTAAGACCCTATTTGAAATCTAGTCTAAACCTCATTAAGAGTTGTTTAAATAAAAAAGATATTTGTTTATGGTTCGAATCTTAGGTACGTACATACATAGATCTGTCTGATGGACCTGTTAGTCTAGCTAGTGGTTAGGTGACTGTCGTAATAAATATCTACTAGCTGTTGCCCGCGGCTTTGCTCGCTTGGAAGTTGATTATATTACAAAGAAGTTTCATACAAACTTTCGACCCTTATTTTAACCCTTTTAGGAATAGAATTTACATAAATGCTGATATGAGTATTTATTTATTTGCTATCAAAAGCTTCAAGACAAAGTTTCAGGCTACTAAATTCAAAAATGTTGGACTTCCAGACTAACCTGTACACGAAATGTCAGCGCCTATTGCACCCTTTGAGGAGTAGAATATCCAGAAACGCTTAAATACAAATCTACTCATTTTGAATCATAAAGTCATCATAAAGTTTCGTGTTTCTAACTTAAAAAATTATGGACTGCCGTTAAAATGGTACCTAAAACCTGTTTGAAGTCGGAGCCAAGCCAAAATGTTATAGGAAATACCGCACTTGTCGTTGCCGGACAGCTACTCCTCGTATAGCACAAAACAACCCAAGCGGGCAGACACGCGCGGGCTAACGTCGTCTCGAAATATGCCGAGTGTGGTACCTACTATTACATTTGGCTTGGCGCCGACTTCAAACAGGTTTTAAGTACCTAGCACACATAATAATACTACTATTTAAATGAACAAAGAATTAGGTATAGACAAGAATTGGCATAGCAATTTATGAAGAGCCAATTTATATTTTAAGCTTTTTAGTATTTTTTGCCAGGGAGTTTTCGTTCGATGATTTTTGGGAGTCGGTTATTTTTTTTATTAGTATAGATGTATATGCCTATTGCCTTCCTCGATAAGTGGGCTATCTATCACTGAAATATTTTTTTTATTCGGGCCAGGGCTCCTGAGATTAGGGCGTTGTACGAACAAACAAACTCTTCAGCTTTATAATTTTAGTATAGATAGGGACAGACGCAAGCTATCACCATTTTTGACTAAAGACAAGCAAGACACTTTTTGAATACATCTTCCCCATCCTCAGTTAGAGGAAGCTTTTCGGACCTCTGATAACATTTTTCACTTAGTACAAAGCAAGATAGGTTAGTTTAACTTTGGTTTAATAAGAAAATGTGGTATTACTCCAGCCAAAGCATAAAAACTTCCACCATTCAGCAAATTCGTCCTTACTTTTATACTGTTCATAGCTACTACTAATATAAGTATAGAAATAAAAAATCACTTTGTACTGTAACACTTTCATGGTTAAACCCATGCTCGCGATAACCAACAAACGCGTGAGCGGAACTGCGACAAAAAGCTAGTTAAGTCTAAAACGAATTAAGACCGTGAAGGTGTGATAATATTTGTATTTTAAGGTAAAAAAATATTTGTATGGCTATCAGTCTCCAACATAAACAAAGTCATATTTGTTCAAAAATAATGTTGTTTAAATATTAGCGGGTTGACATTCGTCAATATCGATCCTTGGTCTTCACTTTTCAACGAGTTTTACGCATGATACGAATAACATTAGCATTGGTTATAGACTATAGTTCAAAACATTTATATAAAGTCCATTTTTAATTTAGATAAATAAAATTTGTTTTATTTACTTGTATTGTGACAAACTGTTCTATTGGATGTAAAAGGTAGTTTACTCGGCTTATGTACAGAATATTACATAAACCGTTTTATGTAAAACTTCTATACAATATAAATTTTGTTTTCACAAATACACAGCCCTAATTTAAATAAATTACAGATTGTAGTACGTGTCCGTAAACTTTGACAGCTATCATTATCTATTTTGGTTCACACTACAATTCGAAATTAGAATCATCATTCCTATTCGGATCAATGCGTTCCAAATTTGAATACTAAAATGGCGTCGAGTCCCGAAACGTCCTACATCAGTCATGGCTGCGTTCCTAATCCAAATCAATTCATCTTAAAGCGGTACATTCACTGTAACCCAGCGTAACCCGAACTATTATGAGATAATAGGACATTCGTTTAATGGCTGTCCCATTGTGCAGCGTCTGGCTGTCAATCCTTGTAGCGATCACCGTGAAATCTGTCAAAGAAGACCTACCGCAGTGTTGCTTAGGCTAATAGCGTTTGTAGATTAGTTAAAATAACAGAATTTAAGCAAAATGTGGCCGTAGTCACGGATTAAAAGGTCAGTCAAGATGTTCCACTTGACTGTTTGTTTTATAAATGGATGACTAGCACTCTAAACTAATATGTAAGAGAAACCGATGTTTTGGGCATTACAATTTTCTTCAGAAAGAAGTTCTTGTTTTAAGTGATTATATGTATATTCAGAACCTAAAAACGTTTTCCTACTTTAAATCTTACATAACATTGGTGGTAAGAATATTTTTAGATTGTTTCTTATAACCGATAAAATAAATACCTTAATCGCTTTGCATTATCACATATAGACATTTTGAGATAATACAGCCAAAATGTACTTGTGTTCATTTTTAACGTTTTTCCTGTTTCTTTTCAGCTGTTTTACTTCTTGCTGCTAACTGCTTATTTTAGTTGCTCTAACCATTTCGTTCCTAGTAGTTTTTCTTGACGTCATCAGAAATTCGATTTTATTAGTATTTCAAGCGAAAATACTAAAGTTCATAAATACTTTATTAAATGATTTTGTAGATATATATTTTGGTGTTGTATAAAAAATAGCGTTAACCTTTATTAAAAGAAAACTTTTAGTAAAACTGATAAAATGGACGTAGTAAGTTATATTATTTAATTACTAGTTGTTGCCCTCGGCTCCGCCCGCGTATATGTCGGCTATCGCGGCAAATAGTAGCCTATGTGTTATTCTGATGTGTAAGCTATATTACTGTAAAGTTTCATCCAAATCCGTTCAGTAGTTTTTCCGTGAAAGAGTAACAAACATCCAAACATCCATCCATCCTTACAAACTTTCGCATTTATAATATTAGTAGGATAGTAACCAAAAGGGACAACAGCATTGCATAACGAAAGAATACTTGATAGAAATCATATATTAAACCAAATCGTTTAACCAACGTGGTCGAAACCTATTTAGAAACTAGAGTCCTATATCAGTAAAAATATGACAAAACTGCTTCATTTGTTTCAAATAAAAAAAAGACAAGGAAATTATTTTAGTTATCGATAGATATCGAAAACAATACATGTTTACATGTTTTTTTTTCGTATTGGAAATCTCCTGCGATAATGACGTCATTACGATATCATATAAATTGGAGTTAATCTGTAAACCAAGCTGATTCCTCTCAATTGAATATACATACAGCACATGTTTTTCCAAGATTTGGCATCGGGTTTTTCGGTGTCTGATTGGAATATCTGATATATTTCTGAGTACTACAGATAACTGGGATGACGTTTTGATATCATGAGGTTAGGTATTCTAAACGACGCAGTATTTAAATTTTTGATAACATCCTTTTAACAATACAGCGAATTTTAAGGAAAAAGTCTTGAATCTTTCCTCATAAAATATTCTTAAAGTAGATATATGTTGTTGTCTTGTGTTTTTGTTTTGATTTTAGTCATTAAGGGATCAAAAATAAATAAGCAAGAAATAATGAACAAATAAATAAAATTGGAGTATCTGTTTGTTATATTAAAATAACAGCTTTTTAATTTATGCATATATGAATGTATAAACGGTCATTTCAGGTTTAGGCCTACGGTTAGGATTTGAATACTTTAAACACTTGACATTGGCAGAAATAGCTGATCCGAGAGATCCTGCTGGTTGCCATTTCATCAAAAGAAGAAAAATGTACCTGTGAGCCTGCCAAAGTGACTCTACTAAGCCTGATAGAAATCATGAGCCGAATACAAAAGTAGTGGTCACCATAATTATTGCAAATGCAGGAAAAGCAACAATGCAGCATGGTGACCTACAATATGGCGGCCTATTGAGATGTTTCTGCTTCGGTCTCGCACTCACTAACGAAACACGACACAGAACAGAAAATATATTTGTTCTGTGACACGACAGCACAAATGCTGTAACTTTTCATTGTTTATCTGTGGGGAGAGTAGTACCGGCCCTGGTCGAGCTTGAAATGTGACATAAATGCTAGTCAGTTCATGAGGCGTCATTTAGACAGTAATTTAAGTTAATTTGATGATTTATATGATATTTTTATCTCATAAATAATTTGATTAGGTTGCCGTATATAAGCGCCTTCATACCTTTCAAGAAATGTAAATGAACTTCCAAATAAAAAATGTTTCGGAACTTTTCCAAGTCTTAAAACAAGATCAGAATACCTTTGTTTTGTTACGTGAAAAGGTTTCTACGAAAATAGATATTATGTTATATATACTCTAACTTTAAAACAACTTAATAATTTTAATAAAAATTCACCTTCTGGTCTTAATCACCGTTATTTGTAAAGAATACATAATTAATCATCCTTTTTTGCATCGAGAATTAGGCTGTGAAGTACAATCTTGCTATATATTTACAACAGTTCAACAAAGTACCATTGCGAACAAGCCTGCTCTCTTTGAAAACACTTAAATAAATGGCCGCTCACTATACAGTATGGCGGTGAATGTTTATAAAAGTAATTTGCCTATTATTAGCACGAGTAGCTATGCTTAACAAGCGATAACTTTTTTGCTCAAGCCTCTTTTTATGTAAGTACGCTTGTGGAAATGAGATAAACAAAAGCGTGTGTTATCTCCATGTCATTTTCGTCACGCACTTCTTCAAAACTAGCCGTTTAAGTCACTGCACAGTCGGAGGTCACAAAGAAACTTCATTTGGTGAAAATTATCATCATTATCACCAACCTTTAGTAGTCTAGACATATTTGTCTCTCCTTAAAAAGAAGATTTTGACTAATATATCAAAATTTTTACTATCACGCTGGTCAAACGGGTTTGTTTGTAGTGTGGCGACCTCCACATACAGCGGCAACAAAAACAAATGACAGTGTCATCAGTGCACAACACGGAATAACTAACAATCCTGAATCGCGCAATAAGAGTTCTCGCGCCCATTAACATATATAGAAAAATGCCAACATCAACCGTTGTGCAGTGGCCACCAGGCATGATAACCTCGCCTGGTCGGAGGATCCTCCCATTGTGTTGGAGGGACATGACACACCTGTCCCCCCACAGTAGTTACCCTGCTTAGTTGTCAACTTTTACGCTATCCACGTGTGCAAGTCTAATTAATGTTAATTCATTGCTTAAATGTGCATCTTACCTTTCTGTATTCTTTACAATTTTCGGCAAAACCTAACTTGTCCACATGAAGGATACCATTCTATGATACTAATACTGATTAAGGATAGATGTAACTAAAATTTTGCTCTCAAATTTAGTTCAATAACTTTCTGAATAATAATATAGTATTCTATTTATAACCTTTATGCACCAATTTTTACATTGAAGGAAGTCTTCAGTTAAACTCTTTATTACTGATTTATTCAACTCCTGCTGCCAGTAATATATTATTTTCTTATGTTTTTAGATAAACTGAGCCGATGTCGACAATATGTTGCGTGTGTTGAATGTATGATGGAGACGATGCGTGTTGCCAAAAATATTGCTTTGCCTTATAAATGACAAAAATGATTTCGAACGATTCCGTATGATTTCAAAGTAAAGAAACAAAACCGTAAAAGTTATCTAGACTGTGATTTGAAAAATAAATGTTTTGAATTGCTCGAGAAGCAAATGTCAAAAAGTAAATAATCGCAATAATTATCATTCACTGAAGTGAAGACTCGTTTAAAGGTTAGGTACTTACGTTTCTATATAGGATTGGTCAACCGGTCTTAGTTGAATGGCTTAAAACAATTTAACGATGGCCTTCAAGTCAACGATCACAGGACAAAGTAAGTGATTGATTAATTAAAGATAGCCGTAGATTACGGTCAGTATTACATGCATCAATTCCACGGAATCATTGAAAGATGAAAGTCATGTTTTAGGATTAGCGCTCTAAGGCAGTAACAGTAACTTGGGTAACTAGTGAGTTAAGTTAATAATAAATGATTAGTATAGTGGGGCAAAAAAGCAAAAATGTGGTGACCTCCTTCCTTTATCGAAGGCTCACTTAATTAACTACGAAGTAACTAATCCTGCATCGCGATATAGAATTTCTCGCGCCAATTAGCATAAATACAACTTCGCAACATAAGCCGTCGCGCCGTGACTAGCGCCATCGCTAGACATGGTCACCTCGCCTGATCGGACCCCCCCTTTGTGTTGGAGGAACATGACACCCGTTCCTTCACAAATAAAATGGTAACCGTGTGAACAATAGAGTGGCTTTAATAAAATCTTAAAATGGTAAGATAATGATTTTAGTTTGGAAAGTTGAGCTAGCGTTATTTTACCATGGGCCAAACAAAGTTACTGAATGTAGGAAGTATATTGTCTTTACATGTTCCTGTTCCTGTCATTTGTACACTAGCGTGTGTATAACTTATCGAGCGAACAACGCTGTATCCAATACACATATGTAATTATCAGTTACTACAGCTATTACTTTTTTAATTGCTCCATCTCTTATTAATTCAGCCGACATTTTTAATTATCGAGGAACGAAGACATGTTATTAGTGTTGTTATAAATAAAAATTATGCCGGTATGGTTTTTGCTAAATGTTTTTACTTCGCCTTAATACCCAAAGCCTATTCCTGCTTACCAGGTAAAATTTCCGGATCAACATATCTATATATTTTAAAATAAATACATAGTTATACATACTCCATACTTAGTAATATTACAATTCGATGATAACTTTGTCTGTTAAGTTTTCACGACGGAACTGCTGCGCCGATTTCAATGTAATTTACCATTGAGAGACTTTGATTTTTGAGGAAGGACATAGACTACAATTTACCGTGACAATCGACATATACGCGGGCGGAGATGTAAGTAAAAGCTAGTCGTATATATATTACACGAAATGTTTGTCCCGGGTGGCAAACCACCCACGACATCTGACTGAACATTCAAATATTGCTAATCAATAGATCAACAAGTCGTTTCCTAGTAATAGAAGAAATTTATTGTAAAACTAGCTGAACCCCGCGGTGTTACCCGCTTTTATTGTTGTACCGCGAGTAACGCCACGTGACAAAGTTAGTCTAAAAAAAGTAGCCTAAGTTACTCCCTTGATTATCAGCTACCTGCCAGTGAAAGTCCCGTCAAAATCCGTCCAGCCGTTCCAGAGTTCACCCGGAACAGACAGACAGACAGACAGACAGATCGACAGACAGACAGACAGACAGACAAAAAAATTTTTACCTACATTTTTGGTATATGTACCGTGTATATATACATATGCATTTAGTAAAAAGCGGTTATTTTAATATTACAAACAGACACTCCAATTTTATTTATTTGTTTAGATAATTTAATTCAGTTTAGTCAGTTATCTATACAAATAAATAAATTTCAGTGTCTGTTTGTAATATTAAAATAACCGCTTTTGTTAAATGCATATGTATGTATACACGATACATATACCAAAGATGTAATTGAAAAAAAATTGTCTGTCTGTCTGTCTGTTTGTTTATCTATATGTTCGGGTAATCTCTAGAACGGCTCGACGGATTTTGACTGGACTTTCACTGGCTGGTAGCTGATGATCCAGGGAGTAACTTAGGCTACGTTTTTAGATTAACTTTGCCCCGTGGCGTTACTCGCTGTATGATAATAACCGCGGGTAACACCACGGGGTTCAGCTAGTTTTATTATAAATGTAAGACATTAAAACACAAATAACTGCCGTATCTTTGATTGCATAGAGTACCTTAATATTTTTTGAAAAGTGAGAACCTCTTTAGGCCCGTTGAGCACTTTTCGATGTGAAACTCGCGTCATCGTCATCGCACGTTTCCTCGACGATGATACAATTCATAGGTTACTTAGATTTCAGTTTTATCGGCAGTCCCCAATGACTACCCCGCATTTTTTCAAGATACAGTAAACATAAGTATGGAAGAGGTCCAGTAAGGATTTTGTAATTACTTCCAAAGCACCCTAAAGATGCTTAAAAGGGTTGATCAAACTCAGCTGAAAACATCAATGTTAAGAGTATTTTCAAGCACCGGTTGAATATTTACTATCATGTTTAAGCGAACAAGCTATCAGAGTATCACAAAAACGTTTGTTTCTAAGAATACATCGTGTGCATTGATTAAGTACGCCTGTCCTAAAGTGTATCTATCTATACTAATTTTATAAATCTGAAGAGTTTGTTTGAACGCACTAATCGCAGGAACCGCTGATCCGATTTGAAAAATTCTTTGAGTGGTGGATAGTACCTTTATCGAGGATAACTATAGGCTATATATCATCACACTAAGACAAATAGGAGCGGAGCGCCAATGGAGAATGTTAGAAAAACTCGGGAAATTATCACGCTACAGGCAATAGGAGACGCAAACGAGGTTGCGTGGGTCAGCTAGTGTAATATATTTTTATCGGCATTATTGTCAGCAGCCTTATTATGCCACTGCGGGACATAAGCCTCTCCATAGAAAAGAGGTTTTAGCCAACACACTGTCCAGAGGAGTGGATTTAGAGGTTGTTTCAAGTATTCTTTCTCTATACAGTGCTCTGTATGAGTATTTATATATAAAACTATATGTTGCCCGCGGCTCCGCCCGCGTGTATGTCGATTATCGCGACAAATAGTAGCCTATGTGTTATGTTGTTGATTCGCGGTCTTGGTTTCCGCAACTCGACGACTTGTTGCGCCTATTTTGCGTAGTGGGTCGGCGCTAGTGGTGCCAACCCAATTCTTCCAGGAAGCCTAGCAGACCCTTTGCGTAGCCTATGTGTTATTCTGATGTATAGCTATAGCCGACCCACACAACCTCGTTTGCGTCTCCTACTGCCCGTAGCGTGATAATTTTCCCACGTTTTTGTAACATTCTCAATTGGTGCTCCGCTCCTGTAGGTCTTAGCGTGATGATATATAGCCTTCCTCGATAAATGGGCTATCTAACACTGAAAGAATTTTTCAAATCGGACCAGCGGTTCCTGAGATTAACGTGTTCAAACAAACAAACAAACAAACAAACTTTTGAGCTTTATATATATATTAGTATAGATTTAATATTTAAAATTTCGAGTTTTGAAAATCTATTGTTAATTTTGTTGTTGACTGTCTTATAGATCTTATTGTTTTGTAGTATATACAAATCTATACAAATAAATAAAATTGAAATGTCCGTTTATAATATGGTACATTTACCAAAATAACGTATATCACAATTTTTTATCTATCTGTCTGTCTGTTTGTTTGCATGTTTGCACTGGTTTATCTCTGGAACGGCTGAACCGATTTTGACATGACTTTCACTTGCAGATAGCTGATGTAATCAGGAGCAACTAATAACTTATTGTTAGACTAGCTTAGCCCTATGGTGTTAGCCGCGGTTGTAAAGGTACAATAAAAATCACGGGTAACACCGCCGGACTCAGCTAGACTTGCATAAAATACAAACATAATACCCGTAATTTTATATAATGGTGTGAAATAGGTTACTGAGGCGGTCACTGTAATAATTGTCAATATTACAACATAGTAATTCAAAATTTTAATTAATAATATCTTTAAGATAATAAATTATCTACACAATACTCTACAACAACACGAATGAAACCAGTGGTTCTCAAATTGTGACGCAGTAAATATGCCCCAAAAATTTTACTTTAGCGAGTGACATGCGCTCATGGAATTTAACTTTTTGATCTTCTTTTAAGAATATCGGTACTTCCTCAAATAAATTTATGATTTAGTCAAGAAATTTCATAAATAATTATTCTTCTGTTAAATAGTTTGTATTATTTTCTGTGACTATCGCTATCACAAAAGTATCGTGGACTTACCACGGTAGTTTTGTAAAGGATTTCTTGCAATAGAGAGATTTACGTTTAGACCCTGCATAATACACTACGAAACTAATAAAAAAATAAAAAACCAAAGCATCAGCCACTTTGTCACAAAAAACATTGACTACAAAAATATCAAATTAAAAAACTTAGACAGCCACACTCAAAACCAACAGACCCCTATTCATATTTGTATCACTTGAACTGGAAAACAGTCTGAATGAACTAATAAGGCATAATTATTCGTGTTTGCCATCAACGATTATATTGTTTCGTTTGCGAAAGTCGACCGACATGCACATTGTGAACATACTTAAGCCCCGCAACAAAGCGATACGATCATGCAACTATTTTAGCTGTACGGTTGCGACACTTGGGCCGCTAATATGTTACTTGTACTGCTACTGCTACTATGTACAATATTTAAATACATATATAAATACTCAGTAAAATACTCGTATTAAGGATAAATAAAATTTTAATAAAAGTCAATCATTACTTCGACTTGTTTTTTTTTCTTAACAAATTTCACTCATGACTTATGACCGATCTCAAACCAGTGAACTTTCAAATGTGAGTACAACAATAACGTATTAGTTAAACAGTATTCCTCAATAACTTCTATATATTAATAGCTTCTGTAGATGTTACAATACTTATATAGCAATAATTTTAGCACTGAATGGTTTCTAAAAGTAAATCGAGTTTAGCAACATCTGCAAATTTGTTTATTTTAAACTAACAGCAGGAGGTCTTCGCACCTACTGTGTCTTCGAAGTCCTTTATAAGTTTTGTAAAAGTACGAACAATATAAGATAGATGCATTTAATGTTTGAATTCATTTCCTTCCTGAGTTGACTACGTGGCGATAAACGGGTGATTACCCAGAAGATCATATTGATAATGATAAGAACTGATAATCTAATCTGACGTCTGAAGATATCAACTACGTCGTTGGAAATTCAATGCTTTCTGTAATATAATATTTGTACATCTGATAAACCAAGTCGCATCCATAAATAATCAAATACTTTATACCTTACATAGTTTTTCTATAGTTCTATAGGTGACACTAGCTAAGGTTAATGGATGTGTAAATTGTACAATTATAAAATACAGATAGAACTATGTAAATTATGGTGTATTTTTTGCAGTTCTCGACGATACAGAGTATCGTATAAATGTATATTATATAATAGTATGTATACTATAATACAAAATAAAAAATAATTATGTAATTGAAAAAATCTTTTCAAAGAAAAACAATAAATTTTATGCAGTTTAATATACAAACGACAGTTTTTCCTTGTCCATATCCAAATGATAAATCTAAGCCAACCGTAATCAGTAAATTCTTTCGTCGTGGGTGTGTATGACAGCTGACAGATACGTAGTGTGATATGACATGTACAGTGACAGATGTTTTTAACACACACCAACATATACAAGGTGATACCCACAAGCAACAAAAAGATGCAACAAGCTAACTTAAACACACACACACCGAGAAAAGCACAAATACAGAAGAGGGTGTATTTTCAGTATTTTGTAATCGTTTTCTAGTAAATAAGTTTGGATGTCCAGACTATTGGAATTGCCTTTGCGGTAGTAAGTTCGTTTATTATGATATTTTATTTGATTCATAACACACCAATGAAATTGCACAATGGAGTACTAAATACTATGGACATTTCTTCTCATCCTACATTAGGGTGGTGAAATCGAAAACATAAGTAACTGAATGCAATCAATTTAACTGGTTTTAGAAAAGAATTAAGAAGTTGGTAAGAAACAAAACATTATATTTATTTTTTCTTGGATATCTTCTCTATCTAAATTGACAAAAATTTTCATTTACTAATAATGTAGCACGATGAAAGTGTCTTTGTGACTAGTTACTCAATGAATTGTAATAATAAAATTATGTTCGAAATAGTTTAACCTGAATTGATTCTGGAACGTCCGCAAACAGTAACCTATCCTTAGCTAATACATCTCCATTCATATAAACAGCATCCATCACTGGGCCCAGCAGGATATCTATACGGGAGAGTTGTAATTTGTTACTATTCAGTATGGAATGAACGAATCTTTACTGACTGTATGTGATTAATTTTGTTATTATTGTTACAAAACGTTACTAACAAGCCTCGTCAATCTTTGGATAAGTATTGATTGAATTTGTAATAATCTAACAGAATATAAATCCTTGTAGATTATCTTACTAATACATGTTATGCTCTATTAAACAACACACATTTTAAACCTGTTGATACCGTATTCCTTGACTTTTACGGAAGATTAAACTTTCCCTCGCCCTTTTCCTTAACGGTTTTGCACTTGGTAACTTCTGATTGGCGAGTGTCCCTGGACAGAGGTAGGTACCATCACCCAGTTTGCTTTCTTACCAGTCTATGCTCTAAAAAAACAGTGTTTGATAAAAATATTATACAGTTAATAGTAAACATTACTAGTTTATCAACAATAATACATTAGTGATGGTCGAATAGTCCTGAATTGTATGTGTAAATAATAATGGTGAAACAGGGTGTGAGAGAAACTACCCCTAGACAGCAGGGGTACATATTGGTCTATCAAAGGATTATTTCGTCCAAATGTAGGATATTAAAATGGAGCTATGTAATTGTGTCAATTAAAACTTATTTTTATTCTCACTTTTAACAGTAACATTGTTTAAGATATCATTATTTGTGTGAGAAAAGCAGAACGTCACAGATTTAGTTAATTTTAACGTAGATTTTTCACTATATTTGATTAAAAGCTGTAAGCGCTTCTTTGACATTTTTTGTTATAGCCAAAGATATGTCGAAGGTAGGCAGGAACTCGATTATTTAATAATTTTACCCATTGCAATAATCACGATATTTCTCTTACTACGATAAAGAAAAAGTAACATTTTAGCGCTCCTTGTCATTTACTACAAACAACATTAAACGAACTATTTGGAACGATAACCACTTAAACTTCATGTTAATTCTTCACTGCAAAGAATTTTTGCATATCACGACTATCAATGATATTAGCATAGATATTTCTCTGATAACATTCCAATTTAAAATTCAAAACGTCACCCAAAGTAACAATTGAAGTATAAGTAAATTTTTAAATTGTGAGTCGTACGATTCATTGTGGACATTGTGGTTGGGTTGCGCAAGTTGTACCGGGAGCCAGGAGTAGATTTTATCAGTGCAGTGACTAGACGATAGATGACTAGATAAAGAAGTTTCGTGTTCACATGCATTGTAAGACATTTGTAACGGGTGGATGCTGACTATTCACATTAATGTATGTCGTTGTCAAGTGTGGATGAATAGTGTATTTTTTTTATTCTCTGTACAAGCTTCCTTTAAAAAAATATTCGTAATATTTTTCTCTTGATAAAAATAATAACTTCTAAGTGCCTGATTAGTAAAAAAATATCTGTTCTGTGGAAAAAATAAACAAATAAAGAGCACACTTTTAAACGTTATTACCATTTTAATGATATGTTTCCAATACGATGTATCAAATAAGATTAAATATTTTCAAAGAAGAATCTTTTTATGGCAATTAAATAGTGGTTTCTCCGCAAGTGGAATGTTAGGGATATAGTCTTTAGGGTTTCCCGAAGTTAGTGTCCACTAATTTTACTTATCCTTATATCTCGACGATGGGATTACCAGTTGAACTCACTGATAAGTTCACTCTAAGATAAAACGAGATTTAAACGATAAAATGACGCATGGAAGGGAACATTTACTCATGCAGGCTAATGAAAGCAAAACATTTAATGGCTGTTTCATTACCACAAAAAGTAAGAGACTATCAGATCTGATTTTTGTTAGTTATTCACAGTGGCGTAGCGAGGGGGGGGCGGAGGGGCGGACCGCCCCGGGCGCCATCATAGTAAGGGCGGCAAAATTGGAAAAAAAAAATATATATATATATTTTGTGAGGTCAGTAGCGGTCAGTCAGCTAATGAATTTATCAAGAAGTTAAATTTTGTTAAAAAAATGTAGGACGAAGCTATGTGCTAACAAGCTCCAGCCACTTGTTTAACCAATATTTTACGCACTAGAGTTCTGATAAATGATCCACAAAAATAATTGATACCATTATATAATAGGTCTTTACCTATGAAATTATCACGCAACTTCGTTTACCTCTCTTATTGCCCGTAGCGTGATAATTTTCCCCCGTTTTTGAAACATTTTTCATTGGTGCACCGCTCCTATTGGTCTTAGCGTGAGGATATATAGCCTATAGCCTTCCTCGATAAATGGGATATCTAATAGTGAAAGACTTTTTTAAATTGGACCAGCGGTTCCTGAGATTAGCGTGTTCAAACAAACAAACTCTTCAGCTTTATATATTGGTATAGATAGATAAGTGAAAGTTCTTATTTTTTCAAACTTTCTTATTTCTGTTATTCGAAGTAATCGCCCATGCAATCGACGCATCTTTGCCAACGCATTGGCAGTTTATTGATGCCCTTCTTGTAAAAATCAGCTGGACGGGAGGCAACAAACTCTTCAAAGGCATTTTGTACTGCCTCTCGGGAATTGAATTTTTTACCCACTAAAAAATTGTCTTAATTTTGGAAAAAGTAATAGTCGGTAGGTGCAAGGTCTGGTGAGTATGGTGGATGAGGTAGAGCTTCAATCCCAGCTCTTTAACAAAAATAGGGGAAAATTATCACGCTATGGAAAATAGGAGCCGCAAACGAGGTTACGTGGGTCAGCTAGTTATTAATATAAACTAGAACTATATTTTTATTAAACAATAATATAAGCAGTTTTGAAAAAAAAGTCAAACTTCCGCCTTTAATTAAATATTTATAGGTCTACTTTGTTCAATAGAAAAGTGTTTTATTACATCATCAATGTCTATCATCACACATTTTTTTTTTCACTTGCTCAATAGACAAGATAGCGAAATTAACTACTATTTCAAATCATACAAGTTAGCATCTCTAGTTCTGTCATCAAAAATATGCCTTCTTTTTATGTGCCTCTAAGGTTCTATGGGAATTCTGAATTTTTTTCATAACTCACAACGCCATCTGCCTATTTCTCTCGTTTCTCATCCACTATCATTTGCAAAGCATTTACTTTCTGAGCGCAGAATCTTACGTCAAGTCCCTTTATTTGTAAATATTTTTGCCCGGTTCTGTTCGATCGCTTGTTCGGTTGAAAGAGTATTGGAGCATCGGAGGTCGTGTCGTACGAGTATGCTGATCTCTTGGTTTAGTCCGCTTTGCCGACGATGTTAAAAGTGGGTTTTCACGTCATTCAAAGCTTCGTTTTCTTGTCCTTACGCTGCATTTAACAAAATCAAATACCTTCTACCCTGAAAATTCGAACCACATTTTCCAGGTTCTGGTTTACGTGTGCTGTGGTTTCCATGGCAGCAAATCGGTTTTCCAGATTTGACTGGAACTTGTCAGTTCCCACCGTGGCTTGGAGCAAAGTTGGCCGGAGCCTGGATTTCATAAAACGGGCACGTTCAGCCTTAAAGTCGATATTCAGAGAGCCTCAGACGATTCGGTTATCACTATCGAGGTGAGGTTATCACTAAACCCATTGATAAAACTGAGACGTCTCTGAATATGTGCTTTTGGCCCGTCAAGGTGAAATCGATCTCATTTTGGTCATAGCGTTGGGGCTTTGTCAAGTCCACTTCCTTTGGACGGAAGAGCTGCAAGAGCTGGGGTTGGAAACTCTCCTTCATTCACCATACTCACCAGACCTTGCACCTACCGACTATTACTTTTTCCAAAATTTAGACAACTTTTTAGTGGGTAAAAAATTCAATTCCCGAGAGGCAGTACAAAATGCCTTTGAAGAGTTTGTTGTTGTTCTTCATTGGTGCTCCGCTTCTATTGAACTTAGCGTGATGATATATAGCCTATGGCCTTCCTCGATAAATGTACTATCCAACACTGAAAGAATTTCTCAAATCGGACCAGCGGTTCCTGAGATTAGCGCGTTCAAATAAACAAACAAACTTTTCAGCTTTATAATATTAGTAAACATTGATTTGGGTTTTTGAATTCGCTAATAATTTCATTATGTCTATCGTCAAGTTGTAACAATGTTTCAAAGTGGTTGGAATAATAAAAAGTGTACTAATAAACAATAAGTGATTATAAAACTTAGATTAACTTATTTATTTTAAATCTAACCTGTATTATGCCAAAATAATGTGGACTGTTCTCGCCGAAAAGTTCTCTAGAATTAATCTACCTATGTAATGTTTAGTAGGTATATATTACCTTTAAATATCTAAATAAGAGGGCGGCAAAATTGTCTGCCGCCCCGGGCGGCCGACACTCACGCTACGCCACTGGTTATTCATATATCCATACTTTCATATCAATATTATAAATTCGAAAGTAATTATGTCTGTCTGTTAAGCTTTCACGGCTAAACTACTGCACCGATATCAATTAAATTTAGTAATGAGATACTTTGATTCTTGACAAAGGACAGAGGCAATTTTTAACTACAATAACGGCGGAGCCGCGGGCAAAAGATAGAGATTTTATAGAGTCAAGCTTTTAGACTAGTTTCCTAATCTCTTGATATTGATCAATAAAATTTGCATTGAATCTTTTTGGCTTACAGTTACTTGTGAATTTCAGCGTTTTGAATGTTTGATTTTTTTTTCTTTCAGCCGAAAGACGTCCACTGCTGGACATAGGTCTCCCCGAAGGCTCCCCACAACAATCGGTCCTGTGCTATCTGATTCCAGCGACTTCCCGCGACTCTCACTACGTCGTCGGACCATCTTGTAGGGGAATGTTTGATTTAAGTGGTTTAATTTACTATTATAATTTTTACTATCATTGGATTGATTACCACCATATCAGATCGTAATTTTTTGCTTTCCGCACTTCTCATTTAAACATGAAGACGTCAAAATAAACTATTAAAGGCTGATGATGATATAAATCTAAATATAATATTTCTACAACATTTATTTAGAAAGAGACACACAAACTTTCTTTGCGTGATAGCAAATGTTTAATACGTGTTAGAAACTAAAGTAAATCAAATTTGACTCAACTATGTTAAAGTAAATATGAATACTAAGTACCATAGCAAAATTAACAATATCTAGCATCACAGACTAGAAAGTTGAATGTGCAATGTCCGTCCGTCTAGACAATTTGACAACGTTGTCAGAATGACAAAAAAATAGCAAAGCATAGATCTATGAGTATGATAGCGTTTTTGGAGGTCTGTATTAGTACCTACATTATATTTATATAGTAATTGTTTGAACGTTTAAACACTGTGGCTATAAACTACTTAGAATTATTTAATGACTATTTTATACCCGTAGAGTGACTTTTTATAATTTAATAGTGCATTGCATGACATTGGAAAAATTCAAACGTTGAACTACTTTTTCAAAAATCCTACTTTCTGTCAAGTAAGTGGCACAATATTAATTTCGAGTGATACTGATGAACACGCTTAAATATTAAAACCAAATTTTCTAGTAGGGATTATTCAAAATTTCTTGTCACTTACTTTTACATCGATAAAATTAAAGAAATGTAGAACAAGTATAATTATTTATTAGTAAAAAAAACCCGACTGCGTCAATATCTGCCATCTTAAATAAAACATGTGTAAGTTACATATACTTGTAATCTCCGTCAAAAATTCTTTATTTTGATACCACACTCGATGTATTTTAAAAATATTTATTTTGACATTACTTTTATGCGCCAAAAATCTTTAATTTTGTTTTTTTTTATTTTGATGTACCCACCCAGTGTCACTCGCACTACTAAGACGAATCTATTGACTCCACTCACATCAAAATACGACAAGCCGTTTAGGCTCTAAGGCGTGTTAAATAAATATACATACATACACTCGAAAAACATAACCTTCCTTCTTCCGCAGTCGGGTAAAAAGCCGTTGGATGCGGACAGCACAGTGTGTTGTGGCAAACCTTGGAAAAGAGCTATGTCCAGCAGTGGATGTCTTCGGCTTCGAATAAAAATATTTTTGATTATCATCTATATACAGTCTCAGCAGCATATAGATAGGTAGAGTATGATATAATCAAAAGTTAAGATTTGTAACGCAGTCACAGACAGTTGAAATAACCTCTTTTCCTATTGAATTACCTGCAGGTGTATCTAATTCTGAAATAACCGAATGAGACCTGAATATAGAAACCTTAGGCTAAATCTAATAAAAGCTAAATTATCTAGATGCCTTTAACGAATTTGATTCATTAACAAATTTGTCTCCGAGGCACTCTGAGCAATTTAATAACGGAAACCAAATTTTCTTACTCGTATTACTCCAAGACTGCAGAAGTTGGGTTTTGCTGTAAATCAATTGGGAAATAAATTAGATTTTCTACGTAGACGACCTAATTTATTCCCATCTTGCTATCTTATTTTAACTACACTATTTCCTATTAGATGCACTTTAGTTTAGCCGTATTCAAATATGTTTTTATTTAATCATGAAATAAAAGCAATAGTGCTTAGATAAAAAATATATTTTAATTGACAAAGATCTAGTGACTTGACAATAATGTTAGGCTGGTATTATAGATTAAAAGGCCATCAGGGTAGTTAAAAATCGATGTTCAAACTATTTCAATCATATCAACACGTATAGTTTTCAATTCATATCATTTGCATTATAAACTTTGTGTTTTTTATAAGAAACATGATTGAATGAAGCGAAAGCGCATAGGTATCTACATATTTCACTGAAAATCAGAGTTATTTACAGATCGTAAGACACGTCACTCACTAGAACATTGCATTGTGGCGACTTCCACATACAGCGCAACAAAAATATACTACAGGGCCATCTACCGAAGTTACACTGAAATACGGAGTATCGTAAAATATCAAGAAACTTCCAATCCTGAATCACGCAATAGAAGTTCTCGCGCCGATAAACATATACAGAGCAACCCAATATCGACCGTTGGGCAGTGGCCCGCCAGGCAAGATCACCTCGCCTAGTCCTCCCTTTGTGTTGGTGGGATATGACACGCCTGTCCTCCACAGCATAAAATCACTAAATTCCAATGTAAAATGCAAGAAACGATCATAAAAATGATGTAAGACTTTTCTAAAGAAGCCCTTAACTTAAATAAAATAAGGTATATTTTGTTAATATAAACATGTGGAAATTCTATTGCATGGAAACGGTTGGTTGCCTAAGTATATTGCATTGAGTGATGTATGAGTATGTTTTTTAAAATTTATGGTTTTTACACAATAGCCTACATGAAAACGTGTTTTGAGCTGTTTTGTAGTAAAATTGTGCAATTTTGATGATAAAACTGTCACCTTAAATTTAGTCGCTGCAACTTCTTTTTCGTTCGGGCAATTATTGACATTATCATTTCTTTCAGTTAACTTTTGCATTCATCATTAGCAGATCATTGAACATAGGAAATTATATAGAGATTAAAACTTATAAGGAGAACCTTAGAAAGAAGGTTTTAATCTCTATATAATTTATACTCTCGACTGTCGGCACTTAATGGAACTTGTTGTAATACATTCTAGAAATAAACTCACTTGTACTTATTCAACAATATTTTAATCAAATTTACACCTATTTTTGTATGTAGGTTTAAATTTAATTAAAATAGTGAGTGATGAGTTTATTTCTAGAATGTTTTAATCTCTATTTATGTTTTTAGGGTTCTGTACCTCATAAGAAAAAAACGGCAACCTTATAGGATCACTTTGTTGTCCGTCTGTCTGTCTGTCAAGGCCCTTTTTCTCAGGAACGCGTAGTGAGGTATTAAACTGAAATTCATATGAAGTGCTCGTTGACCTGAGTATTTCATATGTCGCTTGGAGCTGTGAAAAAAATCAAACTTCGAAGCCTACGCAATCAAAAGATACAGTCGTTTGTGCTGCAATTTCAACACTCGCAAGGAAATCAAAACTTACAGGGTACTTCTCGTGAACTCAGAATCTTAAAATTTGGTACAAAGCGACGTTTTATAGCAAAGATAAAGGAAAAATTGCGAAAACCATATTTCTTTGTTGCATCATGTATGATATACCTACAGGTTTGTACGGAACCCTCTGTGCACGAGTCCGACTCGGACTTGGCCGGTATTTTTTAATATAGTTTTTCTTTTCAAAAGCAACAATTTAACTGATTAATTTATAGACCACAAATGCATAAAGCAAATGTGTGTTAAAAATATTGACATAAATAAATCCCTTATACAAAATAGAACAATTTTAAAAAATTTGATATGTCACTATAAACTATAATATTGCTTTTACCCCTCATAATAACTTAGTCATATTGTAATGAACTTTATAACTTCATAAGACTAACGAAATATTATGCCAAAAAAATGAACCCATATTATAATGAGGCTCGCATCTAAATGTCATCATTACTCTGTCGAATTAAAGGGTTCACAATATACCCACATGAAATAATCTATACTCAATTGAATTTATTTCATTCATTATCATAATAATATCATTAAGTTCTAAATTTGTTACGCATATTTTTTTATTTTTAACATATTTCCATACTACAAATTCAAATGTTACTCTTTCTTTCTCTCTTAAAATAATGTCTTTTGCATTTATGAAAATTGACTGGATTTTAAAAGAGACGTTGATCCCTGATTTTGTTTCGTCCTTCCTTCTCAGGGCTAGTCCAGTTAGGAAAGGCCGAACTCATCTGCTCAAAAAAAAGTTTAACTTGCAAAAGTGTTTATATAACCTAATTGCAGAATAAATGATTTCATTTCATTTCATCTTACGTTACGTTTTTATCAAAAGGAGTAATTTTTCCCCCGTTTTCGCAACGTATTTCATTGATACTGAGCTTTATTTGGTTGTAGCTTGATGATTTTGCCTACCTCCTTAACTGGGCTATCTAACAGTCAAATATTTTTTCAAATCGGACCAGTACTTCCTTCATAATCTCGTAGCGCACTCAACAAAGAAACTCTTCAGCTTTATGATATTTGTATAGATTATGTACTTTGCGAATTAATTAATATTCAAATAAGAATACACCATTTCTCAAGCCAAACCATTTTTGTATTCCCATATATATATATATAAATATAATCTGTCATATAACTCAAGTGAAAATAATTTCAGCAATGTACCCATGGCACCACATAGCACTTAAGTGCGTCACTCATTGTTCTTTCAAGGGAGGGTTGGACTACCAAGTGTTCCCACATCACTTAACCCGTCGCTGCTGACGTGACGAACAGTCGTCAACATGAATCAGTCAGCGGGTGGTCCAAATATGAATGATTCAAGTACATTTAGCTTCTGAGAATATTAATAATAAGTACTTAATACTTCGGCTAGCCATGGAACGATTATTGTGTACTGAATTTCTTTTCTAAACTACCTTTTGTCTGTGGTTTTCTTCAAGTTAATGGAGATTTTATTAAAAGAAGGTAAGAATAACAAGAACTTTTTGACACTTCTGATATGAATATATCATATTTTGTGGAGGAATGTTGTTCCTATCTCTTCATCTCTCTACCGTGGGAGAGCCACGCTTTGGCATAAACGGGCCGGCTCAACCGGAGTGATACCACGGCCTCACAGAAAACCGGTGTGAAATAGCGCTTCCGCTGTGTTTCACTGAGTGAGTGAGGATACCGGAGGCCCATATCCCAACCCCTCCTCACATCCCTTTCCCCAACCCTGCAAAGATCGGCAACGCACTTGTGACGCCTCTAGTGTTGCAGGTGTCTATGGGCGGGCTCGTTTGCCCTCTAAACCATAAAAAAAATGTGTTCACAGGCTCAAGAATCGGTGGCTAAGTTACCTAATCAGTATTGGTTCAGTGACTCTATGTCCTTATTGAAACAGTTAATTATCTCTGTGAGTGAGACAAACTACGTAAGCTAATGTAGCTCTGTCCTAAGGCACAGGAGTCTCTGGAACCCTTAACAGATTCCTATAAAAAATGCTTGTCCGTTGTATGGCTATTCCTTCGTTCTCCAGAAGAACGTTCACAATCGCTTCCTCTGTGTTGAGACACACCCTACTTATCAAATATTACCATATTCACTATCAGTACCTATGCGCTGGAACCTGTACAAATAAATAAAATTGAAGTGTCTATTTGCAATTTTAAATTGCGTAAATGCCTACGGTATTGACATCAAAAATTTTTTTTTTCTTGTTCCGGATAATCTCTTGAATGGCTGGACGGATTGAGACATGATACACGCTAGTGACATAAGGAATTACTTAGGCTACTTTTTTTAGACTAGCTTCGCTCAGCTTATCTAGTACATACATGTATATAAGGGTATCATATATAAACATTATCGGGGAAAATAATATTTACTTAAGATTATTCACTAAAAATCTGAAACTTAATGACACTTTCGAAGCTTCCAAGAATCAACCACAATCACATTACATCACCGTCCTCCACTTGCCAAATTAGCTATATATATAAGAAAGCCTCTGTATAATGTAGCATTTACACCCTAATTGATTGTTGACATGTGAGCTAGACATGAAGTTTATACAAGGAGGCTGAACATATATGTATTATATAACCTACCATGAAATACAAAAGAAAATAAACCCTAACTAAAAGGTATAAGATATAATTTTCAATGTTGCAAATGTAATTTTTCTAATGGTAAAAGTGGGATATTGTACCGTCAGCAACTTCATATTAGACGAGTGGGCGATGACAGATAGTTAAAGGTCACACGAATCACGTAACACTTTCTGAAGATTACATTATACCGCTGACATGTTTTCTGTTTACGCCGCTGCGTCTGCGCAATGTATGGGCGGATCTGACGTTCCATTTTTGAAATTTTTAATGTTACTCTACATTAAGTAAGAACGAGTGTTTTATGTAACACTGTTATTATATTTAGTATTATAATAGAGTGTAAATTAGTTTTTAATATCATTGTTGGAAAGGTATATGGTTTGTTTCGAACATACTAAGTATCATGAAAACCTTCGTTCAGCAGTGGACGGCAATAGATTGATATGATGATCATGAATCAGAATTAGATTAATAATATAATCCATCTATTTAAAAATGAATCCCTATTTGATTATTAGAGAAATATTTTTGTGTTGATGTCGTTACGACATCACGCATGAACGGCTCAGCCGATATTGCTAATTCTTTTTTTGTTAGATGGCGTTAGATTGCAATTTAGCGAGGTAGTAGGTAGTGTGTATCGACCGAAAATGTTGGTTAAATGGGAAAAAAAAAATTTCTTAAGGAGAAACGCAAACGAAGTAGCGTGGGACCGCTAGTAAATAAATGAAAATGAATATATTTATTTGACACAAGGCAGAATACATTCACAATGAATTATTTTTTTTATGAAATACTATCTGGATAGACACTATCTATCCAGTATGTATTTCATAAAAGATACTGAGACTGTTAACCAAACTAGGCAAATGATCTAATAGAAGTAGTCGCCTCTAACTAGCATTTAGAATGTAAGGTTTAAATAAAAAAAATGATCAAATTAATATTAATTATTATCTTATTTATTGAATTGACAAAAAAATAAACAAGTAAGGACGTAAGAAATGGTCAACTGGGCTATTTTCTGTCTCCTGTAAGTATATTCTTCTAGAGGAGAAGAGAACATTGCATCTCTAAATATAGAGGCTAGAAATTTGTATAAGCTAAGTTGCGCAATGACAGTTAATACTTGAAGAAAGAAATCATTGAAAACATCACAAAAGACCGAATGAATTTAAGTAAAAAATGATGCAGGGTATTAACAGTGTTTTTTAAACGGTTTTATTTTAATTCTAATGTGTTCCATGAGTCTGAAAGTTGTATGCGCGAAAATCGAATCTTTAAACAGCCTTTTTTGTACGTTTATGTATAACTGTAGCAAAGAAAATAAATCTGTAATAGTTCAAACTTACCAAGTTCAATGGACGACTGCGATCTTTTTTAAAAAGTGCAAACTTACAGTTATCGATTCACGTCTAAAGTTTGCCTCTCATCTCTTTCTATCGCAAACTTACTGTTATTTATCGAATAGGTATTGATTCAAATTACTTAAGGAGCTACTTATAGCGTGTCAATTAGTTATAGCATCACAATAGCGCTATGTTAACTGCTTTTAGGAAAATCAAAAACAAAAACCAAAAAAATTAACGGAGAATTTAACTGTTTCCAACGTTTATTTTAAAGATATGACAATTCGAACTAGGATTTGAAGGTATCATATTGAATAGATTTTATGATTCGTGTCATTATGTAAAAAAATGTATGTATAATTGTAGATGATGAATAGATAGAATTTAAGCTTATCAATGAATGAGGCATTCTATTCTTGGAACTTTATTGACGTTAGATAAATAGGTGCGTCGGTGTTTAAAAGATCGTATGGCACATTTCACTTCACGTGACCAACGCCCTTCTAACTGCGACCTGCTGATATGATTTCTGACGTCTATCAGAACGAATATCAGAATATTCATTCATACATAAACGTGATAGAGAAGCGAAACTCTGTTATTAGCTCTGTTATTAGCTTGTAATTAAACCATCAATAATCAGGGGTTAAATGTGAACAAGCGATTGAGTTTCCTAAGAAGTAATTTAATAAACATCGGAATATTGAATTTCAGATCGCTTCAGTCAAGTATTTATAAAAAAAATGTAGTGGGAAAAAAGGTCATCGCGTGAATTTTTATGTCATTCTAAACGGTTACGCATTTAATTAAACCAATTTCGACTTTATCGTTTCAGTGTCACATGTTTCTCACGCAACTTTTCAAATCAAATTTGGTGACAAAGAATTAAGGACACATTAAAAACAGTTTCTCATTAGAACATAAGGAAAAATGTTCTGTTCGTATGCAAGCATAACTTTTTTTTACAAATCCGTAAAAGACATCAACATCCTTTAATAACTGTGTTCCTTATTGTAACCACACAGAACATTTTATGTTAAACCAAATGAACTCCGCGGTTATTGTTGTACCGCGAGTAACGCCGCGGGACAAAGTTAGTCTAAAAAAAGTAGCATAAGTTACTCCCTGGATCATCAGTGCCACCTACCAGTGAAAGTCCCGTTAAAATCCGTACAGCAGTTCCAGAGATTACCAGGAACAAACAGACAGACAGACAGACAAAAAATGTTTTAACTACATTTTTGGTGTATGTACCGTGTATACATACATATGCATTTAGTAGAAAGAGGTTATTTTAATATTACAAACAGACACTTCAATTTTCAATTATTAAAAATGTTTCACGATCCGGATAAGTGCATTGCTTTTCGGAGGTGCAGACGAAGCTGAACGGGTTAGCTGGTGTCTAATATTTTTTAGGGTGACCTTTAAATATTGCCGTTATTTATTATAGCAATGAAGTTCACAAAACCCATCAGTCGCTTCGGTGCTGGATATACACGCGATACAAACTACGTAAAATTAATTTGCAATACTCCCAATAAGCGTGTTTGGACGTATGTATAAATTAAAGTCGCTTCACATAGTATACAAGTACAATTTTAACAAAAATAAAACCGACTTCAAGGTTTGACTCGATTTCTCTTGGATGCCATCATCAGATCTTAGTGTCCTTATCATGGTACCACCGTTGGGATATCTCCTTTCCATTAAAAAAGAATCATCAAAATCGGTTCATAAACGATGGAGTTATCCGCGAACACATAAAAAAACAATATATGTATATATACGGTCGAATTGAGAAACCTCCTCCCATTTTTGAAGTCGGTTAAAAATGAAGGGGCTTCCGCTGTCTGTTCGCCTCGATTTTTAAACTACTCAACGGATTTTAATGCAGTTTTCAGCAGTAGATAGAGTAATTCAAGAGGAAGGTAAATATGTGTAAAAGACGCACATTACAGTAGAGGAAATCCAAGAATTTTGATGAGTTCCGTGCAAAGTCGGGCCGGGTCGTAAGTGAAAAATAACACAAATGTATGTTCACGTTTTTTTCTAAAATTGACCTAGAGGTTACACAATTATGAAGCATAAATTGCTTATAATGTCAGTGCATAGAGCATACAAGGAGAACAAATACACATGACTCACAATAAACTCTGTCATTTGGTTCAAGGTAAGATTTAGTTCATTCAAATCATCTTTTTAGTCAAGATTCTATTTGACTGTATAGTTTAGACAATTGAGTCACTTAAGCTATGTGTATATGTATACTTTGGTTCATCTAACTTAAACATATACATGTATCCATTGGTTCAACATAATCGTCATGTCAGCCATAGAAACTCTACTGTAGGTCATTGACTTCCCTTATCGACTTGGACTTGGATTTTGTCATTAAACCACTTTTTTTTATCTAACACGTTTCATTTTCCTATTACAGTCAAAACCTGTTGACTTTTACAATGTTACACAATGCGCAGATACAAAATAAAAATAATGATGACGATCAACAGGCATCAAGTAAATATTTGAATCATCACTACATCGTATACCAGTAATACAAAGTCGCTTCGATGTCTCTGTCCCTATAAATGCTTACATCTTTAAAGCTACGCAACGGATTTTAATGGTGCTTTCTTTAATAGATAGAGTTATTCAAGAGGAAGGTTTATATGTACAATACATCTATAATATAGTAGAGAAACACTGTCAGTTTTAAAGGTTTTTAATGTGATAAAAAAACATTTTTGAAGCTAGCTGAAACCTACGATATAGATTGAAATAAAGTACTATAGTATTGTACACCTTAAAAATGTCTACAAAAAAGTAATTTAAATGAATATGTTCGAGGATATTACAGATTTAAAATGCACGATTCGTGTCGTCGATGGGTGCATCTGAAATACACAAGCGAAGCAATACAATACAGTAATACAATAAATCATATTGAAATACCTACAACAATTAAATTAGTTACAAGCGTCACTAAAGCCTCTTCCGATACAAGAAATCGGAAATAATTTGATGGTCATATCCATACAATATAATTCGAATATAGCGTCGGAAGCACTAATTGCCTTGACTTTATGGTAAAAAAAACTATAAACAATGACCATTATACATTTGAGCAATCAAATTGCAAAACCCTGAGTACAATATTCAAATTCTGAAAATACGTGACTCTTGAACCGTCTAAGATGCATGTCTAACATCTAATGCACAAACAAAGCAATTTATCTTAATAACTTATCAAAGCGTAGATACAATTATGTATATACGAATCATGCACAAGTTAAGAACTTAGCAATAACTTTGAAACTTATATAATTGCATTGCATCGGCGTCAATATCTTCTATAACCCTAATGTGAGTTTTACAATGTTCTTGTAGATTTATTTATGTTATAACCGTCACAGAATGAAATAAATACAATTACATGTTAATATTTATGGAACAAGAATGTTGTGTCCACAGGACTGGAAAGCGATAATAGCTAGCAGAAGTCGAGAAGCCGAGGCCCATCCCCCAAAGGCTGGCAACGCACTTGTGACGCCTCTGGTTTTGCGGGTGTCCATCGGCGGCGGTAATCGCTTACCATCAGGTGATACATGTGCTCATTTGCCCCTATTCTAAAATAAAAACTGGAGAGGCCTATGTCCAGCAGTGATGTGTCCATGTAGTCCGATGATGATTACAGAATAAGGCGTAACAAGTTGAGTAAGTTATTGCGATATAATTTAAGCGTCACTAATAAAAAAAAATCTATTTAAAGTCATTTATTTTTTGTTTTTTCAAAAAATAGCATATGAATATATCAGTATTTAAATAAGTAGGATTATTTGTTAAGACAATCTTTACGTAATATAAAATGAAGTCTCTTCCGCTGTCGGTTCGCTTAGATCTTTTAAAATACTCAACAGATTTTAATAAAATCTCAGCAGTAGATAGACTGGTTCAAGAGAAATGTTTATAAGTGTAACAAATTTCAAAGACTGTGATGTGAAGTCAAACCGCGTTGCTAGTATAATGTATATTAAGACAATCAATCGTGTAAAATCTGCCTATGAATGAGGCCGATCGTGAGAAACAAATCTGAAAATATACAAATTAGAGTTCAAAGTTCACTGGTCAATATCGTGCTTTATTTACTGTATACAAAATATATGCCTTAATTAACGTGCAATTTTCATTCATACAGTAAACAATTAAAATAAAACAATATACAACACGACTTCCATACACATTATGTAGGTACATTTTAATATACGAAGAGGATTCGTGCTGTTCCGCAACATTAAGTATAATCTAAAACTTCACATCTAGCTAACCTACAATTTTAATGAGCGAAATCTATACATCTATACAAATAAATAAAATTGGAGTGTCTGTTTGTAATATTAAAATAACCGTTTTTTAATAAATGCATATGAATGTATACACGGTACATAGGCCAAAAACGTATTTAAAAAATTTTTTGTCTGTCTGTCTGTCTGTCTGTCGCTCTGTCTGTCTGTCAGTCTGTTTGTTCCGGGTAATCTCTGGAACGGCTGGACGGATTTTGACGGAACTTTCACTAGCAGGTAGCTGATGATCCGGGGAGTAACTTAGGCTACTTTTTTTAGACTAGCTTTGTCGCGCGGCGTTACTTGCGGTACAACAATAACCGCGGGTAATACCGCGGGGTTCAGCTAGTCTCTAATAAAATATGTAGTTCCAGCGAAAGTTTTTAGACTGAAACGTACGCATGAAAGCTGAGTTTAACTAAACCGTTAAATATTCCTTCATACATACCTTCTTGCCTCATTCAGGCAAAGACAATAGACTGTCATTTGCTATCACCCTGCCACACAAATAGCCTCTTCCACATTCATTAGGGCTATACCTTAGACAAAGAATGGCTATACGCATTTCTCGTCGATTGTATATGCTTTTAATAGAGCAATTAGTGACTATGCCGTCGATATGCCTAGTGTCGTTTGCTGTCTGTTGGATCTTAAAGATTCTAAAGAGTAGTTTAATGTATAATTTCTAGTATTTGTTTTAAACTTGTCCAAACTTACAAGAAATATTGAGCTATAAATTTCTATATCCATGAAAAAAGCTCTTAGTATTAGATGTCGCCATTAAGTTGTGTATATGCACTGCTAACTGTTGCACGCGGCTCCGCCCGCGTGTATTTCGGTTTTCGCGGCAAATAGTAGCCTAAATGTTATTCTGATGTATAAGCTATATTACTGTAAAGTTTCATCCAAATCTAAACAGTAGTTTTTGCGTGAAAGAGCAACAAACACAGATCCTTACAAACTTTCGCATTTATAATATTAGTAGGATTCTTTTAAGCAAACCCCATATTTGTGCCTCATTGGTCATATTAATTAAATAACAAGGATTATATGTGACACACAGGGAATTTCCTTGTTTGTTCTAGGTCATACCTACTTCGACAATAAGGAAAATTTCTAGCAGTACAGGAATTAACTTACAAACAGAGCCATGCAAAATAAAAAAAAAAACCATACTTATAATGAATTCACACACGAGATACATTTTTAGTTTTTTTTAACCTAGAAATACGTCTGCTATCGCAGAGGACTTTACAAATATTTATAAAACTGACACTAAGATCACCCAGACTCAGAACAACAATTTGTGAATCACACAAAGTCTTACTCCATGTGGGAATCTAACGCACAATTCTCTAAATTCTGTCTGTCTGTGTACTATTTGTCTTTTATAATTTCACATGTTCGTTTGATCTTCATAAAATTTTATTTAGAGATTTCAAGGCAAACAAAAAATGTCATCTAGTACCTTTCATCTAGAAAATAATGGTAAACTACCATCGTGAGATAAATAATAACTTTAACGTGAGAATAGTTTAGCAGGTGATTAAGGGAACAACTGAACGAACGAGTCATCAACGGTAAGTTACTGACGTTACTCATGGAGAGATCCAATTAAGTTAAAAAGGTATTGCCCGCTTTTGGATTGGGAGTACGTTCTTCCCTGAAGGTTCAAATCTTCAGAGAGAGCTGGAGCAAAGCCAATACGAGTCGTATTAGCAAATACAATACTACTCCTCAGATTTATAGTGTGAGGAAAAAGTTGTTCAAGTGTTCAATTCGAAAAGTAAAACTGAAGTGAGTAATTAATCTTGAAATATTTAATGGGAAAGTATTCGAAACTTCTGGAATACCCTATAACTCCTTTAATTAAACCAACTAAGGGGAAACAGAATTTAGAAATCTCGAAATTATTTAAATAATACAGTAACGACCCTGTATTTGAAAAGACAGATATGTAAAAGAAAAATAATAATAAATAAATTATATTAAATTAGTAACAATAAATCACATTATAAAGTAATAAAATGGCAATAACAACACCTATTTATCACAAAACAATATTTATTAATAAAGGATAATAATTATTTATAACATTCCATTTCCGCGAACTGATAAGCAGGGTTACTCTTATCATTTTTTCCTTTTACTCTTTGACCCTTTAAAGCGATGATTCGCATTTTAAAAGCATCAATACATTCATATTCTATAAGCACACGGTACAGTCATCATAATTATTATCATCACGCATCATCATCATCATCGTAATCATCATCATCACGCTGCAGTGCAGTACTGGACATAACACGGCGGGGTTCAGTTAGTTTAAAAATATATTGGCTGTTACAACTATTAAATCTCCTTCTTGTAGTACTAGTCGGGTAAATATCGTCTAATTTATCAGATAAATTCTAAACAAATGAAAATACACAGATCTTACAAAACCTTATAGGTCACTGTATTATAATAAATTATCTATCTAAGAGGCCATGGCAACATATTGCTGTATTTGTATAATACCAATTTAATCATGTGATAAGTACTTTACGCAGATGCAATTTACAGCTGTAATTAACTGAGTAATATCTCTATTATATGTCTAGGTACATGTATTGAGACCCAATCAATCAATGCTAAGAGTCATAGCTTAAAGTAAGCCTATATTTTATTAGACGGATGGATTAAGGTACTGGATACAAATAAATAAAATTGGAATGTCTGTTTGTAATATTAAAATAACCGTTTTCTACTAAAAGCATATGTATATACACACATACCAAAAAAATGTTTAAAATTATTTATCTGTCTGTCTGTCTGTTTGTTACGGGTAATCTCTGGAACGGCTGGACCGATTTTGACGGGACTTTCACTAGCAGAGAGCTGATGATATAATGAGTAACTAAGGTACTTTTTAAGACTAGCTACGCCCCGTGGTGTTACTGATAATGACCGCGGGTAACACCGCGGGTTTCACCTAGTAATTTATAAAATAGCTGTGCACTACGGTGTTAGCTACGCTACGCTATTTCCAGAGATTACCCGGAACAAACAGACAGACAGACAGACAGACAAAAAAATTTTAAATACATACAGTTTTGGTATATGTACCGTGTATATTTACATGTACATTTTGTAAAAAGCGGTTATTTTAATATTACAAACAGACACTCCAATTTTATTTATTTGTATAGATTGAATTAATTGATTTATTGACATTGACGATTATTAAATGAGTTATTATAGCACTGTACTTGAACTCTTGTTTTTGCACCTATATAGATTCTTTAGGCTTGCCTTGGGTTCATCGGCTAGTTGGTCCGGATGTTTTAATAACAGCAGTTCCCGGATCCCTCCCGTCTCAGGCGCAGAGTGGCAAACCGTGTGGTTTTAGTTGGTTCCATTCCGACACACCGTTCCGCCGCAAACCCCGGCGGGGTGACGGCGCGAGGGGCTTTACACACGTAAAAAAACAAAAAAAGGGATGCATCGGCTATTTGGATAAATATTTTTTTGTTAGTAGAAAGAAGGGAGCAAAACGCACTTGAATTACTAATATACCACCTGTTATTTCTGTGAACGGTTGTAACATTTTGTAAATGATAAAATTTTCTGCTGCTAGAAATGCATTGAAGATGTTTCAGTGATTTTCCGAAGTTTTATCTGACTTATTAACTAAAGTCTACTCGCTTAGGTTTGAAACATAATTACTGTCAAAGAAATATTTGATTTTTTCATTAGCGTATGTAGGTACTTATAGTAACACCAAAATTATGGTAGGTACTTAAATTAGGAAATTATATTTATTATACTTACCTACTCATTAGTAAATGAATAAATGCCATCATTTATTTATGAGTAAATGATCTCTTTAAACAGGTTACGATATTTTTACTAACATAGAAATAAAGAAATCTTTATTATACACGTAATTTATATGTAAGTAGTTTTTCAAGCTTTTGTATGAAAAGTAACTTAGCAGCAAATAATTGGAAGCAATAGGTAATTGTTTTTTCTTATAGACTAGGCGGGCAAACGTGCAGACGTATCGCCTGATGGTAAGCGATTACTCCCGCCTATGGACACTCGCAACATCAGAGGCGTCACAAGTACGTTGTCGGCCTTTGGGGGATGGGGAGGGGAATGGGGGAGGGGTTGTGGTGTGGGCCTCCGGTGTCCTCACTCACTCGGTGAAACACAGCGCAAGCGCTGTTTCACACCGATTTTCTGTGAAGCCGTGGTATCACTTCGGTCGAGCCGGCCTGTTCATGCCGAAGCGTGGCTCTCCCATGGTGATGTAACATTGACAGTATTTATAGATCTAAATTTTATATCATGCATGTAAACATTAATTTAAATAATATTTACTTTTCGAAGCCAGAACGTTCTTAAAAAAATATTCCTTTACCCACAACTTTACCATACAACACAAACCCGTACCGGCTTCGCCAGATGCAATTTAATATTTATATGCATATTTAATAGATAAAAACTATCATTGTGAACCACTCTACTCTACAAAAACAAAAAGCAAATACAATGTAAAGATGCTTGAACTAATAAATAGGTACTGTTCTATTACTATCATTTCATTAAACTACATATTTGATTATCCGAACATTCGCTATTAAAATCGGCCTGCACAAATGGCATTTGCAAGCACTTGCCACTCAGACTTAGGGTTATCTTCGGGTCATAGCTTTGCTATAATTAGTCCAGTCGCACCCAGCTGCACCCATTCATTGAGATAATGTAATACAAACGTATTACAGTGCTACAAAGTATAAATTACTTAGCTAATTTAGATTAAATGCAACTTTAAGAAAGAGATCTTTTTTTATTCTCATACTAACAATTAATCTTTTTTTTCTTCTGCAATAAGCTCATTCAAGATGCATTCATCATGCTGTAAATTTTTATAGATAAAAGTTCGTTTAACGGTTGTTCTTTGCAGGAAATTTGCTCTTTAGATCTAAGTTAATATGATTACAAATGCTTTCAGTCTTTCGATTGCAGTTCTTTTAGACTTAATCAAATAAAACTTTTAAAGAGGTCATTAATGGCGTTCACGTTTATAGTACAGAGCTATACTGTAAATATTGACTGGTGGAACACTCAACATGCACATAGTTAGAGTCATGTGCATACGTATACGAGCAAGACAGAGGACACACGAAGTTGCTATTTATTGTATTTTTATTCTTTCAGTTTGCTATTTTAAAAAAAATTCAATGTAGCAAAAGCATCATTCCAGGCTTAATCTGAGAAGACATAATTGTGTATAGGTTTTGCTTGATTTGACAAAGAAGTTTCGTTGATTAACATCTACATTTAAAAAAATCTTTCATAACATTACTATGTTATGAAAATAAACATGTTTTAGACTTTCCCGACGTTTGCACACACTTTTTGTTGTGATCGGGAAACAGAAAGGATTCGTAATCTTTTAAATTATTTAATCGCGCCGCTAAACAATACAAACTACTTTAGAGCCACTTTCTTATTTCGCCAGTTACAATTTTAAACACTTTATCGTATTGCTTTATAAAATAAGATTCGTTAAGCAAATGTAATAGATGACTACACTTTCTACACTTCTACAGACTGTTTATATGAACCTACCATATAGACATAAAACAATAGAAAGTTGAAAAGGCAACATCATATGACACTGACAACCGAACGTAAATGTATTAAAATCGATTAAATAAAGTATCGGATCCAAACGATGTTATATTAATAACACCAAGACGTACTTTAAGGGTTTAGATCTGATACTTTTTATTTCACAATCATCATCAACAGTTATTTGTTCCCTGTTTTTATGACACCCATCACACGAATAGGTGTGGTGATACTTTATATTCTTAAACCGCTACCACACGGATAAAACTTGATACATTTATATGGAATTCTTATTTTATTAGAGGGCTCATACGAGACCAGCGTTGCCAGACGTCAGGATTTTGGCGGGACGTCTCACTTTTTGAATTAAAATTGTAATGACAGGTTTTGTCCCGCTTTTTGGGGATAACTAGCCGGGCGCCCAAACTGAAGTTAGAGAAAATGGCACTAGTTATTTCAAGAATTAGGGATTATGTAACAGACAAACAAAAATATTGCAATTGATTAAGCTGATTAGATGCGATACATTAAAACGTTTTTTTACTTTGTCCCGCTTTAGACCAACGAATCCCGCTTTAATCACTAGTCTCAAAATCCCGATTTGACTAAAAACAGCTGGTAACGCTTCTCGGAACCCATAATATTTTGTTCGTGGTGTTTCCCTGTATAAAAATACTAGCAGACCCACGCAACCTCGTTTGCGTCTTCTATTGCCCGTCGCGTGATAATTTTCCCCCGTTTTTGTAACATTCTTCATTGTTGCTCCGCTCCTGTGGGTCTTAGCGTGATGATATATAGCCTATAGCCTTCCTCGATAAATGGGCTATCTACAACTGAAATATTTTTTCAAATCGGATCCTGAGATTAGCGTGTTCAAACAAACAAAAAAAGAAACAAACTCTTCAGCTTTATATATTAGTATAGAGAAATATGTATTCTTAATATTACTTTACTTCGCTTGCTCGTTTAATCACAGGGCATAAAGCGCGAACAGAAGTTAGAAGTTCGCATATTCTAAACATAATCGATTGGTATCTAACTAGACAGGGTACCGACATGCGGTCAACCAAGGACTTGTTACGTCACATCATGTTTAATTCATGTGTGCAAAACGCAGAGGAATGTACAACCCACCGTATGGAATAGTCTAGGAGCCAGAGTGTTAAGTATGGCCATCAAGTTCCCTAGTTTTATAGCTTATAAATCAATTGCTTATTTTAAATAAACTGACACGTCTTTATATCATTGTAGACGTGTTTTTCTTTATGTATTAATAGCTTTTAGTTTAGTAACATTTAAATGGTGACGTGAAAAACATTACTGGCATGTTAATGCCGATAATGACGAAGGATAAATTACAATCAGAATCAAGAATGATTGGCAGATGAAAATATAATGTCCAAAAGTGCATGCCGGACCACGTGCATAGTATCCCATGGTTTGTTATTATTACTAAGATATAGAATCATGAAAATAATAGGATTATTTTCTGAAGAAGAATGTTATAATCTTTATAAGAATGTTAAATCTTTATAAGACTGTTAGAACTTTTCTGTTAATAAAATTAAGCTTTTTCTGGTTCATATCTTCATAACAATATATGGAACCAGCGTCTTTCATCGGCCTCCTTAACTAGATAACCTATTACTATGCAAAGTATTATCGTATTGACAGACAGTAATGGTATTTGCTATCATCTCAACGATTGTTTATTAAGATCATACAGAACGTTTATTAACTATAACTAGGGTTGTCAATAATTGGCGAAAAAACGACTACAGACCATTTCTGTTTTACACAAACTAATCTATCATATTGATCGATTAGTTTGTGTTAGAAATTACTAATCAATCGATTAATTTAAAGGTTAAAATAATGGAAATATATGAAGTTTTTAAGGTTAGCCTCCAGATAAATTTGTTTAGGCATTGTTTCCAAAATGTCAATTATAACCTGTCTTAAAGGCAATACAATTTGTGATAACCTTATAGAAATGTAATAAATATTCAATAGATGAACTTACTATGGAATGCAGGAAATAAAGTGACTTACTGCAAATCTGTCATATCAGTGTGACATCTATGATGACCATCTGGTGATGACGAACTAATGCTGCATGCGTCTCGGGGAATCAAAGCTTTTTTTACCTGCTTTTTGACAATTTTCAAAAATAGACATCAATGAACCATAACCTAATCAGTAAATTAATCTCCTCATAATTGTTTAGGAGGTTCCATCGGACATAATGCTGCAATCAATGGCGAAATGTTCACTGGTTTTGTTAACAAATTGATAAATTGTTATTTAAATACAATTACATTGTTGTTATCTTTCTGTGTCATAATTATTGCCATCTTAGGACTTCATTAGAAAAAACACAATTCATTCTATGTTTTGAAAACTGGTTGCTTAGTTATATGACACGTGTATTTTATAATTAAATGAACATATATAGAGCAAGATTAATTATTGCATATTATACTTAATACATTTTCCTCAAATGTAGTTATATGTAAAGTAAGAATATAAATACATTTCGTATTATTAATAACAAGATAAGACGTAATACAAAAAGTTTCTGTGTTTATACAAATGTATAAATATATGTGAATATACACTGTATAACATTCCACTTGACCTTTTAAAAGACAACCCCAAAAAAAAAATTGTCTTTGATAGTACTAATACAGACAAGACACTTTGGCCAGCCAAGTCAGCGAAGCATTAGTTTAGGATACTAATAAAGTTTTGTTCGTTCAAAATGTCTTTTGGAACGCGAAGGAAAACTAGTCCCTTTTCAGTATAGTACTTAACTTATTTACTTAAGTATAGTAACTACACACATTTGTTATTCACAACTTTGGTTATTATTGTGGTTTATTGATAGGTACAGTCAAATATAAATTACCCAGAAATACGTGCTATTTGCACGCGTACCTCGTAACATGTTGTAATAAGATTTAATCCCTTTGAGTCTTACTAAGAAGCCTATAATCCTTTAACAGAAACTCTTGCGGTTAAAAGAAAATGTGGCTTGAGCAAGGATAGTCGTGACAGTTACAAAACTAACTTTATTGTGTTTCGGATCGATTTTTACTAAGGTTATTAAACCGCGTAAGTTGTGACTACAAAACAAGATGGTTTTTTTATGCAGAATTAATAATTTAAAATATTTTCAGACATCAAACACACAACGTCATCTAGTCCTAAACAAAGCAGAGCTTGTATTGAGTACCAGATAACTGATACAAAAATAAATATCTGCTTTTTTGTAAGTACAAACATGATATACATAGAAAACACTCAAACCCTGAAACAAATATTTGCAGTTCATACAAACATTTGGTCCGAGTTAATCGAATCCAAGACCTCGAGAGCAGCAGTCACATACGCTATTACTGCGCCACCGAGGTAGTACTGTGTCAATTCTTTACATATAAATTACAATTAATGTATTGTCTGAATACTCTTTGCGCTGTAGCATGGTGCGAGTGACAGTTGCATGTACGAACATTTTGGTTGGTTTAATTTAATTTACAGTTATTAATGATTTAATATATTGCGAAAATGGTACAGCTGAAATACTAAGTCATAATTTGTAAATCGCGGCCACTTTCAAGAGTGAAACGAAATGTTACTGAAATGTCACCCGCAGCATTCTAACAGTAAACATCATTGTTAATAGCCCTTAAGTCTACTACTGACCGTACGTCCTGCTTAGTAATATGAAGGAGGTGTAAGCCTATGTTTATATCACACTGACAAGATAGATTTGTGTAGAATTTGTTTCAAGGTTTCCTTTTCTTTTGCAGTGCTGTTGTCGTGTATACTTTGTTCCCTTAGTTGGTTTTTAGGACACCCATGGCATGAATAGGTAGGGGTGACATAGTATTCTTAATATATGTATTATAATTCTTTTTTTGTTTTTTATTATATAAACTTTTTACGATAATCTCATATTTAAAAATAAATTGCTGTTCGTTTGTCCCGATGAAACTCGAAAACGGCTAGGCCAATTTAGCTGATTTTGGTCTTGAAGTGTTTGTTATAGTCCAGAGAAGGTTTGAAGGGTGAAAAATTAAAAATAACTTGAAAATCCAAATGTCACGTGTACGAAGTAGCGGGCACAGCTAGTAACTTATATTTTAAACATGTCAAAATTTTACGTTTAGAAGCGGATAGAAATTATATTTTACGCCTGTCTTAGTAGTCTAAGCCTAGTAGCACTCACTAACATGGTTTTAATTTATTTGACAAAGTTCTGTATGACATATGTATAACGTATCACTTATACACACATATAAGCATTTTTAAGACTCGTAGAATTATTTCAGTAACATATTTAAATATTTGTTTCACGATACGATATTTGGGGTTTTAACTAGACCAGTGTGTTGGTATTGAAGATATCGTACCTTATTCAAATGAAACATTCCGATTGCGTCAATGTACGTTAGTTTACAAAGTTTCGACATCAAGGAGTGGTGACTAGCACAACATTCGACGTTGACAAATGTTTATAGGCTTAGGTATAACATGTAGGTATAGGTAGTTATAGAGTGTGGGGAAACTGAAGTTGTAAGTTGGAACATCAAGGTTTTACCTATAATGTTTACACATATGAAAGTTTTGACAAAGAAAAACATATGAAGTGAGATTTCGTAATACTTAATTATATATCTTTCTTTAAGATAAGATTATAATATTTATTTAGATCAAATGATAACGCTCAAGCTATCTTGCTTTCGATTTGATAGTGTCCAATTTTAATAATGTATTGGATTTTAAATTTAAAAACAATTGAAATAAAAAATTAAGCCGGTGGTCGACGGTTACCCATCCAAGACAAATAAGGGATAACACGATAATTTGTTTAGGGTGTGACTGTAATTTATCTTTGCTACGTATAAAATTAGGAATCTATAAGAATATAGATTAGAGTCGCTCAACGTGTCATGGAGAGAGCTATGTTTGGAGTCTCTCTAAAGGACTAATACGCAACGAAGAAATTCGTACAAGAACCAAAGTGAATGACATAGCTCTAAAAGTTAGTAGATTGAAGTGGCAATACATATATCGCAGAACTGACAACCGCTGGAGTAAGCGCGTTCTGGATTGTAGACCGCGTTTTGGCAAACGTAGTGTGGGAAGCCCTCTGGCCAGATGGCGGGACGACTTGCATAGGAGGGCTGGCAGCGACTGGATGCAGAAAGCAACAGACCGGGCTCTGTGGTGCTCCTTGGGAAAGGCCTATGTCCAGCAGTGGACTGCAATAGCTGATAAAGTATATGTAACAAGAGTCTAGGTACTATAGTACAGGCTCTATGCAGTTTGGCTTCAGACAGTCATATGTTTGAAGCCATTGTTATTCAATACAGGTATACTGGCACTAATCAGTTTAGACGCTCCCAAGGCCTAGTTTGAATAACACAGGAATTTCCCATATTTGTTATTGAGACTGTACAACCACCACCATGCTTGATAAATAAATACAATGCGTGTGTTAATTTAGTTGTGTAATCTGAATCATGGGTCGGTAGGAAATAATAATACAATGGTATGAATAACAAGATTTTCCCGTTTTTTAATAATAGTGGCTTTTGAAACTCATACCTATTTACTTCATTTGAGAGACCTGGAAAAGAAATCCTTTTCTCAGATGAGTGCCGGGGCTTATAGGTAATAAGTATATATTTCGCAGATTTTCAATCAAATTATAATTGAAATTCTATTGATAAAAAATCAAAAAGTTTAGTTTCGTTTTGATTTAGGTAGCCGTATATATTTAATAATCTTTTTATAGTTTTAATTATTAAAAATTTCAATTGGCCCTACCGTAAAATCACTTATTCAGAGAAATAGAATGAAGGAATTACGTACCTAAACATCCGCTATCAGCGAGCCCTTCGTACCATTCCAGTTGTGGCCCTGTCACGGTTGATAGATTAGCACTGTATTGTTTTTTGTTATATTTCAGAAATACGCAGTGAGAGTTTAGAGATACCCATAAAACCTGGCACTCATACGCAATGATCACTAGGCCGCCATAAAACAGCCATAGTGTGGGTCGCCATACTGCATTTGAATTTGTTTGCGTGTACAATGAGTATGGTGACCACCACTCTTGCATGCTGCTTTTGCTTTTCATCAGGCAAAGTAGAGACGTTTTGTCAAGGTTATACATAAAAAAAAGCATAATATATGTATGAATCGACATTGAGGAGACTTAACCCGGTCACTACTTATGAGCGGAAGTGCGCCTGTGGACCAACGTATTGTATCTTTTGTAAACACTTTTGTAAACATCCTGCCTCGCAAATGGAAGATATTGACTTTCTTTAAACAATTATAGATAGTGCCTGATAGTGGTCGCTGATAAATGTAACAACGACTATTTTGTTCTATCATTTGTTAGATGTAGGTTATAAGTTATAGCAATGAATGGACAAGTACATACCAAAAGCCTTTAATATGATCTAGAACCACACAGCAATACTGATTTATATTTATTATTATTTATATTAAGTTATATATTTCGTTAATAATCAACTTTTGGTCGTCTTAATGTTATTTAGATGCAGAAGAAATTTTTGGGTCAAAAGATTATGATTTTGATGATGCTAAGAGTCGACCAAAATGTGTCGTGATTTATCACAAAGGATCACTGAAGGGTTAAGTGTGTGTAATCACCAATGTCTCTGTACAGTTGGTAAGTAGATTCATCAATTTATAGCCGGTTGATATTGATTTGGACACTTCACCGCATAAAGAATTTTATTCAACAACGTGTTTTATTTGTAATTGTTTTTAACTGACTTCAAAAAATTCTATAGATAACTTCGTCGTTTATGAATCGATTTTGATGATTGAAGGAGATATCCCAACTGTAGTACCATGATAAGGACACTAAGATCTGATGATGGCATCCAAGAGAAATCGACTCAAACTTTGACGTCGGTTTTATTTTTGTTAAAATTTTACTTGTTAGTCTTTCTCAACCATAAGTATGCATGAGAACAGCATTGCAAGAAGGACGATTTCAAACAAGCCCTATCGCAAAATATATCAATGGAATGTTAACAGCAGTTGATGATGATAATGAATAGGCATTTTAGATCGCATCTTGTACCTGCACACGATTGGACAGATTTTTATTTCTTACTAGCTGAACCCCGCGGTGTTACCCGCGGTTATTGTCGTACCGCGAGTAACGCCGCGGGACAAAGTTCATCAGCTATCTGCCAGTGAAAGTTCCGTCAAAATCGGTCCAGCCGTTTCAGAGATTACCCGGAACAAACAGACAGACAGACAGACAGAAAAAAATTGTACAAACAGACATTCCAATTTTAGTTATTTGTATAGATAAACTAGGAAAGTATTTTTGAGGTTACGAACCTACTCTTCTAGATATCGTTTTATGGAAAAATGTCTAATTAAAAACAAGCCAGGCTACAAAAGAATTTACACGGACAGCGAAATCGCAATTAGAGTTCAATAAATTATTTATTTTGCCAATATGTGCATACACATATTTCAAACAGTATAAACAGGGACTTAATTTATAAAATACAACACATATTCAGTTATTCCACATTTTGATGGAATTGTACAAATTTTCGTCACGATTATTCACTATCGTACCTTGATTCTTTTCGAAACCTTAATGAAAACGAACTGCTGATTGTTCACTATTCAGCAAAAAGTTTCTTTTACAACTGCAATAGACCTAATAAATAGGAAACAATCAGTTACAAATTATATATTTGCCTTATTCTGTGAGAAACAAAACAATATAAATCGTCGCATAAGGCCAGTTAAATGAGCTGAATATAGCGGACAGCCAGTGCGTCTGAGCCGTCAGAAAACAATGGAGACATAAGTCCTTGTTATCAGCACTGTATCACCAAGGGACCTCAATATGTCATGTCTTCATTATCAGTGTGAGATGACCTTTAGCTAGACGTTGTTTGCTTTGATTGGTTGCATTTTTAATGTGCGAACAATTTAGTTACAGTTCACATAATATACAAGTAAAATTTTAACAAAAATAAAACCGATTTCAAGGTTTGACTCGATTTCTCTTGGATGCCATCATCAGATCTTAGTGTCCCTATCATGGTACCACCGGTGGGATATCTCCTTTCCATTAAACCGATTAGTAGGTATATATACATACCCTGAAGAATTTAAACACATATTTTTTTTAAATATTTGAAATTGAAAGAGCAGGGAAAAAGTTATAAAATTACGAATATCATAAAAATTCAAATTATATACTACTTTTCTGATTTGACTTTATCAGCCTTACATTTGTGCCCACCCGAATCTCTTTCGTGTAAGGAGTATAGTGGCATATCGTTTTGTTTTATTTCGTTCCATTCTGACGCATTCCCCTACTGCAAAAGCACGTAGGGTGACTACTCAACTGTTTCCACACGTAAAAAAATACTTAGCTTATGCCAATTACTAGGCCCTTTGAGCCATTGCTTACACTCTCTACTCGGCTGTAACATAACTTAAGTTAGTTTATTTTTTATTTTTTTATTATAAAGAGATTGAAAGAAAAACATGTATGTATATTTTTGTCGCGTTAGTCGATATCTGTTAGAACGATAGAAATAACAACACATTGAGTGGCCGCACTTATCTAAATGGATGACATGCTAGGACTAGTGTTATCAGCAATAAAACTAGTCGTACTGCCAAAAACAATGATACACGTTTTCCATTAATGATTAACGTGAGTAGTTTTATTTTTTAAATGTAAAAGAGCTTGATAAACATGTAAAAAAGTAAATTGGACCAATTCCGAATAAAAACCTTTTTGGCATTTTCTTCTCTAAATTAAAAAGATGGCTAAATGTATATGACATATATGTTTATATAAATAATAACGTTTTAGTATGTTATATACAGTTGTTCCGACGACCTGGTAAAGGTCGCGGGAAATAGCTGCGTGCGGGCAACACAGGAGTCATGGGGGAGGTCTAAGACGTCTTTCGTTTGAGATGATGATAATGATAATGATGATGTTGTTTCCTAACAATAATAATAGTTTTCTGATAGAGATCCTTTTTAACGAGAAGACTGTCTATTGTAGTAATACTAATAATAAAATTAACTGACAAACGCTATTTGAAAAATTAAAAAAAAAAGAATACAAAAAAATCAAGCTTTTGTCTTCTTAAAGTAAATCTTAACCTCTATTTCCTTAACTTCTTTTTGACTCGCTAATCACGAGAAGAGTTTATTTTTAAAAATAACACATCACACATCCTTTAGCATACAAATCTGTGACATTATATTGTTAACTATTAACAAAAGTCCCGTGAGTCGTGATATTGAAATAAGACGTTCAAATACCACGGCGTGATTTGCGATTTATCCGTTATATAGACTGAGACTTGGCAGCAGGTGTATAAACACGTAGTCACGAGTTTAGGGTGATGAATTAACATCTCAGTTGTTGTATTTTCACATTAATTCTGTATTTGTATACATATATATATAATGTATGCAGATTATAGTATTTTTTTTTGAAGCAGTTGTCCTAATGCTGGGACTAGTGTTCGCTTATTTTACGATCCCAATATTCCCAATGCAAATAAATAAAATTGAAGCAACTGTTCATAATTTCAGATTAACTACTCTTCACTCAATGCATAATATATGAAAGTATAAAAGATACATCAAAAAACACATTTAAATTTTTTTTGTCTGTCTGTTTGCTCCGGTTACTCTGAAACGGAAATTGAACTAGCTGATTTTTGCCCCATTACCCGTGGTTTTAAAGGTATAAAACCACTACGTTAATACCGCGAGGTTCAGCTAGTATTCAATATAATCGAGGATTACCAGAAGCACCTGATTGAAAGTAATTGCGGCCGTCACACACACATTCTACAAACGTAAACCTTATTAGAAAACCAATCAAATGTATGGGAATGACGTCATCTCAACGCCAAGTCACGTGGTCATAACAAAATAAATAGTATACAAGTAAAATTATTTCTTACTAGCTGACCCGGCGAACTTCGTACCGCCATATTTACATGTCTGTCTCAGCTTCCCACATGCAGTGTACCTACAGTCGCGGACAAAAAATGACTTTTCTCGTTATTATTATTTTCTTATTTCTTGAACCACAAACGTTGTCCTAACAATAACGAACACATAAAATAGAATTTATTATATAATTTGGAGCAGCCGATCAGAAGTTATGCACGTACATACAGTTTGGCGATACATTTTTTATAAGTACATTATTATATAGATTAATAAACCCGATTGCGTCGTTTTTTTTTATTTAGATGTACCCAGTGTGACTCTCACGACTAAGGCGAATCTATTGACACTCTCACATAAAAAATATGACAAGCCGTTTAGGCTCTAGGGCGTGCCAAAGAAATATACATACGTACCTAGACACATATAGTCGAAAAACATAATCCTCCTTCCTCCGCAGTCGGGTAAAAAGAATAGAAGTGTTAGTAATTTTAGAAAGGGGTTCGACGTGAAACACTTGCATCTTGATTAGGCCCACAGGAGAGCTTTAGAACTTCAAACAATCCTACCGTTTCCTAGATAATATATAAACGTTAATTTGTAACTGTATAAAAAACAGTTAACATTTATTCAAACAGTTTAAAATGCTGTAACAGACCACAATTTTCCATAGTTTCTAAAGTTTCACATGTTCTTTAACAAGATACGAGCTACTATTGGATGTAATAAACATCACATACAAGGCAAATACATTATATATATATATATATATATACCATACTACGTAAACATGTTTTCATTAATACAACAATTAAACATGCACTCACGACTAGGTATTATCGTTATTTATTTACTCAAGACTACATTAGGGACTTAGTTTGTGGTTTGCCGCTACCATCTGTTTGTAATATTTACCTACTTAAATCATTCATGAATGGTAGTAGGTACAGACTGCGGAATGGGTATTCACATTTTCAGATCTGATAGAACGTCAGCCTGAAATCAACTCATTACGGCTCTGTTTACATCAAGTTCGTGATTTAATTTCCTAAATACGTCACTATTGTTGTTGTTATTTAATGTCGAACATAACATTAAAGCCATCGGTTAAGTTTCCGCAAAGGGAGAAGGAATTGTATTGAATCGGAATAGACTAAACAAGACTTAAGAGACGACTCATCTTCGTAGCCTTTATTATTCCCAAGATTTGGGGTCGCCTACTAGTTCAACCGGTTCTACCTGAATATCAATTTTTACACGGAGCGACTGGCATCGGACCTCCGCAACCCTGAGAGTAAACTGAATTCGAAGCTTGAACTAGTTGTCAGTATATTTGAGGGCACTGACGTCCCAATAACGATTATAATAGGTGTTCATGACAACCGGGACCGACGACTTAACGTGCTCTCCGAGGCACGGGCGGAAAACACCGCCATCTTTCATACTCCGAGCTGCTATTAAGAATTTCTTGTAAGAAAAACCGAACAGCTGTCCGACCCGGGGATCGTACCCGAGACCTCTTGATCTCCAGTCGCTAACCATAAGACCAACGAGGCAATCTTAAGAGACGACTAAGGTAGTGAAATATGCAGGACAACAACACTGCGAGAGAAATAGAAACTTGAAACAAACCATTGGTATAGCCAAACAATTTGACCAGCTTTGTACAGTACGCCAGGCCTCTGTCTAAGTAGAATCCTATGTTTATCAATTAATGGTTGATGATGAAAACCACACGGTACGGTGTTCCAATCGTCGGGCAAGTTCATACTTATTCATGCACTTTGCTGTGAGTAATCTAGACGATTATTCACATTTAATTCCTTAAAAAATCGATCGTCCTGTCCTGACTGACAGAGAGTTTTAAAACATATATCTTGTAAATTAAAAAGATAATAATAGTAAACTTGTCGTATGCTACCTACTTTAAATTAGTACAACCTGACTTAGAAAGAACTTTCTGAAAGTAAAGCAAATCATTAATCTACTGATTATAGTAATTGTTCAGTTCATTATAACTGTCTGTTGATCAATTTTTGTTCTTCACTGTACGCATACTATTAAGAACCTAAAACAATCAAAAATGATCTTGTTCACTTGATTTTATACTTTCCTTCAATTTAATTTGTATTTGCCGTCATTGGTTATATAGTAGCTATTCTATCACTTAGTAGATAAATAAAAAAGCAAAATATAAGGATAACGTAGAGGTACATGCTTTTACAATTCTATTTTTCCAAAACACTGAATCTTTTTTTGTTAAACCAACAATTGTGTACAAAATAATATCTTGATAAAAAACTAAATACTACCTACCTGCTGAATGACAAGTCATTTTATAGAACAAAAACTAAATACACATTAGTACTGAGAGTCTCATTACCCGAACGTATCTTTATTGTGTTCTTGTGAGTGTTGCCTTGCCAATTTTTTTTTAAATCGATAATTATCGGAAACATAATGTATTTCACATTTTCAAAGATATAAAAAGGTAATGTAAAGAAGCTGTAGGTTCTGTTTGGATTTCAATTTATTGTCAAATTAAATAAGCATAAATGATACCGGGTCGAAGAACAATCAAACTTTGTACGAAATGTATCTTATTTAAATCTCTTAAATTCTATTTAAACCTATTAAAAGTAGTTCTTAGTTAATGAAACATTTCATCCATACTTTCCCAACTAATATCGCAAATTTGAAACTAACTTTACCTGTCTGTTATTCCTTCACGGTTAAATCGCTGCACCGATTTCAATGAAATTTAAAATTTACATACATTAACTGACATACACGCAGGCGAAGCCGCGAACAAAAGTTAGTTTTTGATATTAGAGGCATTTATCATTATGCCATTCTTTGTTTGTCGTAAGAGGTAGACACTGCTGACAGTCAAATAGTTCCTTTGAAATTAAAATCTTGTTAGTTTCTCTTCAGATCAAAAAAAAACTAATAGTGCACAAAGGTAATTAACGAAAAAATAAACAATTCAATTAGCAGAGAGCTACGCAACGTATGTAATGGCTTTCAGTGTAATTATATTTTTAACATTCATAAATGAATATATTTTGTATTAAACATCTTATAACTTCAAGATTGATAACAATATTGTTATATTAATTTAAATTTTCAATTTAAAAGTATTTATTTTTCAATAGCTTCAGTTCTTTATAATATTACTGAATCTGGCAACATCGATTTTATAACATAAACGTAATTATATTTCTGTCGTTGAGCACACTAGTCATCAATTTATCGCGTGCAGACAATTCCAATAGTAGCTGTCTCATGTATTCTAATCATATAGCTATTAGTGCATACATATTATTTTAATTCGGTATCCCTAATGGTACCTTAATCAAAGTAAATTGCTTTTTTAATGAAATTGTACACATAGATATTAATAGAAAGGCAGCTGAGTTGCAGACACGCACGTACAAGTATTCCCATATGTATATTTACTATTCTGCACTCTTAAATAGTTTATACCGTATTTTTTTCATGGTTTGGTTCACAATAAATGTTTTTGCTCTTCAAATAATCGCCAAAGAAAACCCTATTGAATGTTGTGTTACTTGAACAAAGTATATAGTAAATAAAAAGAAAAAAGTTTATATGATTGTATTTGCTAATAAAGCAGTCATGATTAAATACATTTTCATTTGTTTTATATTCGAAATCATATTCGTAGTAAACCGATGATAAATTCATCTTTATCCACATAAAAGTGAATAACTTTTTTGACACTTTAAAGTAAACAAATTGTGTTGGCTTTAAAAAGAAACCAATAAAAAGGTTACTGTACAATTAGCCATAGTTAGTGATTAACTTAACGACTGCGTTTTGTTTTCCAATTTTCCCGAAACGTTCTGCTTCGAACTTCTGAAGTGCAAATTAGTTTGCGATGACTTTCATTATGCGTATCGTGTTATTCGATACGGATCAGTACGGAACCAATCCTAGCTATTGTCTCGTTTGACTTTGTGCCGTTCGCTGCCTAGTGAACCGCAATATTCGCCAGAGGCTTCCTATTGGAAACTAAACGTCTATCATTTCCTTCTCACCGTAGTACATACAGTTTTTTTCTCTAAGTAAGTATAAGTAAGCAAATATCAAGTCTTGTAAGCGGCAAGGGGTCACCGATGTCAATCGTTATATCCAGAGCGTGACATGCTCACTTTCGGAATCAACCCCAAGGGGTGGGAACACCTCGCCAACAATCGCAATGGGTGGAGGAACACTTTGGAGAAGGGCTGCAGAGCCCACGACAGAAGCTGGTTCCTGAGTCTAGTCAACAAGCATGAGAGGAGACAAAAAAAGAACGAGAGAGTCTCACCCGATCGAACACAAAACGATCCTCTACTTATGTGTTAATCGTATGGACGTAACTGAACTGCCGTATTGAACTCTACAGCCATACCAAAAGTTGCCACAAAATCGCTGTCTAAATCATTTGAAAAGATGGAAAGGCCATATGATGATCCAGAAAAATAGTTTCAAAAGTTCGTTGCAACTTTTTAAAGTATCGCTAGCTCCCTTACGTCTTACCAGTAATAAACATTAAATATAATCTATTGAAAATAAAGATCATTCTCCTAAGACTATGACGTCAAGCTCGGTTTTAAATAGGTCCAATAATCTATACATCTATACAACTAAATAAAATTGGAGTGTCTGTTTGTAATATTAAGATAACCGCTTTTTACTAAATGCATATGTATGTATACACGGTACATATACCAAAAATGTAGTTAATTTTTTTTTTGTCTGTCTGTCTGTCTGTTTGTTCCGGGTAATCTCTGGAACGGCTGGACGGATTTTGACGGGACTTTCACTGGCAGATGATGGTGGATGATCCAGGGAGTAGCTTAGGCTACTTTTTTTAGACTAACTTTGTCCCGCGGCGTTACTCGCGGTACAACAATAACCGCGGGTAACACCGCGGGGTTCAGCTAGTAATATAATAAATCTTAAGAGTAAGGTTCAGTAGCTATTAACATGTTTGGAAGGAAAAACTGAACAGGAAAAATGTACCTCTAATACGTAATCCTTATATTATACTTTTCATTTTGCAAAGTAATAGAATAGCTACCATATAACCACTGACGTCAAATGCAAATTAAATTGAAGGAAATGTATAAAATCAAGTAAACAAGATCGTTTTTGAATGTTTAAGATTCTTTAGATTTAAATATATTCCTAATTAACTTTACTAATAAATAACTTTATAAGCCTGTTTTGACGTCGTATGTAAATAAAGAACAGATTGAAAATCAATTGATTTATCAATCAATTTCTATAACGAGGCACTTCAAGTGAAGAAGACAATGAATGAAGTGAGATTCTGAAATTCATTCATATTAATAACTAGCTGAACCCCGCGGTGTTACCCGCGCTTATTGTTGTACCGCGAGTAACGCCGCGGGATAAAGTTAGTCTAAAAAAAGTAGCCTAAGTTACTCCCTGGATCATCAGCTACCTGCCAGTGAAAGTCCCGTCAAAATCCGTCCAGCCGTTCCAGAGATTACCCGGAACAAACAGACAGACAGACAGACAGACCGACAGACAGACAGACAGACAGACAGACAGACAGACAAAAAATTTTTTAAACTACATTTTTGGTATATGTATCGTGTATACATAAATATGCATTGATTAAAAAGCTATTATTTTAATATTACAAACAGACACTCCAATTTTATTTATTTGTTTGTATAGACTAGCTAAACTCCGCGGTGTTACACGCGGTTATCGTTTCGACAAAGTTAGTCTAAAAAAGTACCCTAAGTTACTTCCTGTATTATCAGCTACCTGCCAGTGACAGTCCCGTCAAAATCCGTCCAGCCTTTCCAGAGATTACCCGGAACAAACAGACAGACAGACAGACAGACATACAACTTTGTTTTTAAATACATTTTTGGTATATGTACCGTGTACACATACATATACATTTAGTAAAAAGCGGTTATTTTAATATTACAAACAGACACTCCAATTTTATTTATTTGAATAGATATTTTCTTTATGTATATTACTGTTGCCCGCGGCTCCGCCCGTGTGTATGTCGATTATCGCGGCAAATAGTAGCCTATGTGTTATTCTGATGTATAAGCTATTTTTACCCGACTACGGCAAAGCCAAAGGAGGGTTATGATTTTGTCAGGCTATGTATGTATGTATGTATGTATGTATGTATGTATGTATGCATGTATGTATGAATGTATGTATGTATGTATGTATGTATATATGTTCATTTGTTCCCTCCTAGCTCCTTAACTACTCATTAGATTTAGACAAATGAGGTGTCTCTAGAAGCGTCATGATTGATTGTCTTCTGGTTATAGGCTATATGACGTGTCACTGAATCTAATGTGACGCCCTCTAGCTAGATATAAAGTACTGTGTAAAAAAAAAATTGAGATAAATATGCCGTGTTTGGTATCATTGGAAAGGGCGTTATTTGTACATTTCAAAAATATATATATTATTAGCATTTATTCGTGACTTTGACCGTATTTATTAGATAAGTGTGATATTTCTATGGTATGCTTATTTGTTCCCTCATTCTTTCTTAACTAGTCAGAATAAAATAAATGAGGTATAGTTAGAAGTGTCTTGCTTGTCCGCTGTTTAGAGTTTATATGACGTGTCACTGAATAGAATGTGGCACCCTCTAGCCAATATAAAGTACTGTATTAAAAACTAAATTTGAGATAAATATCCCGTGTTTAGTATCATTGGAAAGGGCGTTACTTGTACATATATTATTAGCATTTGTTCGTGACTTTGTCCGTATTTATTCGATAAGTATGATATTTCTATGGTACCTATTTAAAATAAACTTTGACCAAGAGGCACCAAAACATTTTAAATAAAAATAAAGTAAAAATTAAAACCCAACTACGACAAAAAACGACACTTAAAAAGTATGAAACAAGTTTCAAAAGCCGTAGTCACGCGTTGTTAAAGGGTTATGGACTATGGTACATTACACTACATGGACTACGGCTTTTGACACTTAGGAATCTTCATACTTTTTAAGTGTCGTTTTTTGTCGTAGTTGGGTTTTTTCGTCTAGTAGTTATTGCGTGAAGAAGAAACAAATATACACACTCACAAACTTTCGCCTTTGTATATTAGTGTGGCTAGCTGTTGCCCGTGGCTCCGCCCACACGTATGTCGGTTATTGCGGCAAATAGTAGCCTACGTGTTATTCTGATATATAAGCTTTTTTCCTGTAAAGTTTCATCCAAATCCGTTCAGTACTTTTTGCGTGAAGAAGTAATAAACATATCCACTCACAAACTTTCACCTATATATATTAGTGTGATGATGATTCGTATGGTGTCACGTTGTTACTCAAGATACTCGTAAACACCGAAACGATCTAATCGATTTTCATGGCTTTTTTAATGCGTGTTTTGCTGGCGTGTCTAAGATAGTTAACATATTATGATTGAAACGACACATAATCAAAACTGTATTGTATTTAAAAGGTATGTATTATCGTACTTAACTCACGAGTTGCACCTCTAATAAATATAACAGACCAGAACAGATCTTATCTACATCTTGACAAGCGTAAGCCTGTATTCACGAAATAAGTATACAAAATGGTTACCAGCTGTGTTGTTAAGATGGCAGTGAACTTTTGCCGATTAATTGTTTCGATTTGTAGCTTAATGTGTGTAACTTTGTTTTTTCGTTTATAGTTTTACTAGTAGTTGCCCGCGGCTCCGCCCTTGTGTAAGTCGGTTATCGCGGCCAGAAGTAGTATTGAAATCGGTGCAGCGTCAGGAGAAATTAATTAATCCATACTATTAATTTCATAAATTCGAAAGTAACTGTTACATTTATATAATTTGACATGAAGACACTCTAAATTACAATTTAAGTAATCTATAAGCATACTCAGATATAATATGTGTGTATAAGTCACCTTAGCAACCCACATGCTGCATTTTAATTACCAAGTGCCAACTGTAATGTAATGAATTATGTGACTTCCTATCACTGGCTCGAATAAACATATTAGTCATAATGGCCACACACCACAGACAAACGGGTAAATGTATACACAATGTACCCACTTGCGGTGCAGCGGTGTATGAAATCATATCTGATATTACTTACTCTCAAAATGTATTATTTTTTAACATCAATATTTAATGTATTATTTAATAAATATTTTGACATAAATACCTAATATTTGTGCCACCTGATTTTATTATGGAATGGTGTCAAATTTTTGGAACGAAGTTCCTTATGGGGCGTTGCGGAGGGGTACTCAGCTGGCAAAAAGCGTCTGTAACGTTAAATCTTACGATAGTAAAATTGACTGCCGTGGTGTCGCAGTGGTAGCGTATGCGAATGCTAATGAAAAAAAGCTAAATAAGAAAACTTAGAACCTTATATTTACGAAGCTTTTGTCAAATAAAGTTACAAAAAAGTCAGTGTTCAGCTCTTATATTTTGTCTCTACTGGTAATGGTTTATAAGTCGTTATTGAATGTGTCATGTCATTAGTAGATACACTTACAGTATATATATTACTATACTTTCGTTTGCTAAAATATCTTCTACGTAGTTGGCTGATCTCCGTTCAGACTGGCCGCCATGCCCGTATTCGACTAAGAGAACATCATATCATATTTTACTATAACAGCATCAATTGATACATAAAGACTTACCAACAAAATACCTCGTTGAACATCGTTATGGTGTAAGTAAACTCCCGTGAAATACTTTGTTTGAATAATAGCTGGGAAATCCCCGTAGGAAATCTGTTACTACAAATGGGAAAGTACTTATATATGTATCTCACGAAAACCACAAAACAAAAACAAACCATTTAATACTACAGCTGATGTCTCAATTAAACAATTTAAATAATCCGTACTTTAACAGGACTATGAACTATTTACATAATAATTGTAAGCATTCTTTCTATATTGTTTTTTTCTGTGTAGTGACAGCTTAAGAATACAGTGTTTCACCACTCTTGTGGTTTTCGGGGTAACCAAAGGATCTACATAAGACAACATTGCAACACAAGACAAGCATTGTAAAGTGAAGGCAAATTTGAAACAAATTCTATACCAACTCGTCTTTCTAGTGTGCCGTAGTAGACTGAAATTTCTAACTCTTTTCTAAGAAAAGACTTATATAAAACAGTGTACTAGTAAAGATTGTTGATGTTGATTGTTGAAAAATCGATAAGTGCTATAGTATTCATTATTGACGTGACAACGTCTAATAAATTGATGAACGCCGACTGCATGCACAAAAAAAGGATGACTCATTGTCCCGTTACACTCAGTCGTATCATTCCATCAATGTTTTGTTATGACGTTGTCACGTTAAGCTATCGTCCGTAAACCGATTTTACAGACAACAAGTCATGTTCTTATTTTAGCTGTTTCTTAAATTTAAAGTTAATAAATTTAAACTTAGTAAATACTCAAAAGCAACTGATCACTTTTTTGGATGTAATTTATCTACAATAACGCCACAATAGTTAACTCGACTAAATATGAATGAAATTAAATATGTTACAAATAATAAGGCAACGTCAATTGAAGAGCGAATATTTGATTTAAGATGTCTTATTTATAAATCGAATTTGTCTACTTTCTTTTTTAATTATAATAAACTTTGTGATTACATATTTCACTTCATGCTTGAGGAAAATATTTCTTCGCATAATTACTTGAAATATTAAGAACAATCATGAAAATTGAAGAAATTGAAGATGAAAATTGAAGATTGAAGAAAAACTTGTTGAGTCTTAGATACACGTAACAACTTTTTCTCATTTTTCCTCGTCAAATAACCGTTAATATTTTTTTCTTTTGGTAAATAGTCAATGTAATTGGAAATCAATTTTTTAAATCAGTTAATACGACTATACATATGCGATCCATAGTTTTGCGTGATTTAAAAAAGTAAAGACAAGATGATATGCTTATGCCAGAAAAGAACTAAACTGACGAGTGATAGAGAAGGATTGAGATTGAACTTTGTAATAAATTTGTAATTCGAAGGACAGGAAAATCTAATATGCTTTTAAACTAAGAGCGTGAGAGGGACTCTCGGAGAACAGGTCTACTCATTAAACCGACGTGCCCTATGACTGAGGTACACCTCGGGAGACCACAGTCACCCACCAGACCGGAGTTTGGTTCTTATCTGTACATACATTGTTATCTACATAAATTATAGTACGAGTATATAGTAAGAATAATATGTATTGTAAGTATTCAAAATAGGAAGCGAAAAAGTATACGTAGACTAGTAAAAAACTTAAGTACTAACGCTATGAAAATACATTCACTAGAACATCATTACTGTACACTTAAATCAACACATCAATCGCACATATAACAAGCTCGTAAAAGTGAAAGTTCTAGAGTTAATTGGTTGCAAACAGGGCGATCGGCAGTCACGTATTTTATAACCATACAAATATACCAATGTATGTAAACACGTACGTGTCTATAATTTTATGTTTTAAAGAAATAAACTTGATTGTGCAAGGAAATGTAATTGGGTTATCGAAATTAATTATATGACAATAGTACCTAAGTGTGTTTATTGGCCTTAGAATGTTTAACAATGACGCACGTTTTCACGTTTCAGAAACTTCATAGTCAGAATATTTGATTTTGAACAAATTATTTTTGGTCTTTCCTTTTGAAAGAAAATTACCACACCAACAATATATACGTGATGTTTCTCTGGGAGCTTACAAACATTAAAGAAGCGGACATTTCACACCCAGACTCAGAACAACAATTTGTGGACACGCAGAATGTTGTCCCATGTGGGAATGAAGTCCACATCACTCAAAGTAACGCAGTCGCAAGCGGTGCGATGGTTAGTCGCTTGTTTTATATTTGTATCTTAGAATAGAAAAGGTATGCTGAAAAGAAGGAAGAGAAAGGTTATCAAAAAGTAACATCGGGTATCTTAAATTTGTTGTTTTCACTATGTTTGTATCCAACGACTGTTTTCCTACGTCATCTGCCGTTGAAAATCCCGCCAAAACGGTTCAGTCGTATCAGATGAGCCAGATCAAAGACAAGAAAACAATAATAAAATATGAAAGTATCGTATATGCTTTTACATGCATTTAATAAAAAACTGTTAATTTGAAATTACAAACAGACACTTCAATTTTATTTATTTGTATAGAAAGGAGTTCATTGTTCGTTGTATGGCATTTAAAATCCTCGAATTCATGTGTATAGAATTCATCGAATAATTCGATGAATACACATCCAAATACATACATTTACATAAAAGTCAGCTGTCAATCACGTTTAGATTAAGATCAAAAATGCCGCGATCGTAGAACTATGAAAGGTGGTATGATCTTGAAATCTAATCTCATCAACAGATAAATCATACTAAGGACGCATTCATTTATTTTGTAGGTACATTAAATCTGTAATGATTGATTTACTTTTGTAATGGCAGTGACCATTAAATTAAGTCAGCGTTTTTGGTCTATTTATTCAGTATCTGACCACAGTATAAGGAAAAGAATCCTTCCACTTTGATCCAACTGCCGGTGTAGGTTAAATGATGTACATAGTATGTAACGTCTCGGTCGAGGAAAATTTGATTATGTCATATAAAAATATTAATTTGTATAAAATAATTGTTGTTCATAGTTTTCTAACTTGTGTTGTATGTACAAATAACGATAAATATTTCATTTATATCAAGACAATGTATGTATTGTGATTTGATTTCATTCGAATACAGAAGCTCCCCAATCGCGTAAAATTCAATGACATTTTCCCGTCCTTTCCTAATTTTTTTGGGTTGCCGCATTTCTGCACCAGCGCCGCATTAGAGTCCTTTGCGACGATGCGGCCTCCGATTTTCATCCGATCAACGCTACAGTACCTCAGGGCTCATTTCTGTCGCCCACACTGTTTCTTCTGCATATCAATGACATGCTAGCCTATGACAGCATTCATTGCTATGCAGATGACAGCACAGTTCATATGCGAGCTAGCAGATACTCTGGAAAAACGACAGAAGCGTATCGCTCAACTCGACCATGTTCTGGACCGCATTTCTCAATGGGGCTCCGAGAATCTGGTCTAGTTTAACGCCAAGAAAACACAGGCGCGTTGTCTGCCAAAAAATCTCCATTCCTTCCCCTTTCCACTTTCAGGACACCCAATCGCCATTACAAGGTAGGCTCGATATCAGTCACGATCTCAAACCGCGCGAATACGTTGAGAGTGTCACTGAGGCGGCTTCGCGGAAGCTAGGTATCCTAAACAAGGTGAGACGGTTCTTCCGTTCGGGGATCTGTGTCTTCTTTACAAGACCCAGGTTCGCTCGTGCGTGGAGTACTGTTCTCATCTTTGCGATGGAGCCGCGCAGTATCTGTTCGACGCTCTTGACCGATTACGGCGCCGAGAAATACGCATTGTCGGCAGTCCCGAAGCCACCGAGTCCCTTGAGCCTCTGCAGCTGTGTAGCGATATCATTTCTATGGCAGTCCTCTATCGCCTTTATTATAGAAAGTGTTCTGAAGAGTTGTTCGAACTGGTCCTCCCTTCTCCCTTCCTCTGCAGGACAAGACGTGCCGACCTTGGAAATCACCGCTTCAGAATGGTTGACATACGCTCTCGTACTCACGGCTTCGGTTCTTCCTTCCTGCGCCGAGCGGTCAAAACCTGCAACTCACTACCTGATTACGTGTTTCCCTCGCACTATGAACCCGGTCCTTTAAGCGGAGTGTGAAAAAGCATCTCATTAGGCCGCTATAATGTAGGTCACCATGCTGCTTTTTCCTATTTGCATTGAGGATGGACCACTCCTGGATTCTGCTCATGCTTTTCATCAGGCAGAGTTGAGTCATTTTGGCAGCTAAAACATAAAAAAACAGGTCGATGTAAACAGTACTTTATTGGCTGATAAAATAGAATTGACGTCAGAAGTAAGCGCCGTATGCATCATCTAACATGCATTCAAATTTCGTAATAAATTTCCGACATTAAGGTCAACCACTAATTATTTTTTACCTGTAATTTAATGCCGCATTCAGGAAATATTGGCTTACTAATTACCTACCGCAACAAACGTGACAATACTCACGTTGATTTTCTTTAAATTCTTACACATTACTGGTTAGCGTAGAAAGCTATTAGTCATTTGCTCTAGTTACCGGTCGGGACCGTCAATGGAGTAAAACCTAGTTCATACTAACATTACTCGCTCTGCAGTCGCCTTTTAAAAAGTTATTATTTAACTGAAGGTGTTTCAAACTATTACACACAAACCATGCATACAAGCAAATAGATTCATTTACTTCCAGTTACGATACAGCACAGTGAGGAAGTTAGTACTAAGTAAAAGTAAATGAGTAAATTCTTGCCTAGGAACATAAATGAGAATAGTCCGAACCGAATTAGCTCTAATTCTATGATTTTTTTAAGACTTCTACAACAAAAAGACCATCAACGTACTTCCGTGGAAATGGCAAACAAATACATGCAAAAAGGTCAATACTTTGATAATTTACCTACATAGAATATCTACCAAACGGACTCATTAAAAACCAAATGATAGAGATGATAAAAAATCACAGTGCATATAAAAAAATACAGTCGAATTGGTATCTTTCCATATTATAACAGGAAAGAAGACAGGATTCAAGTTTTGTCTTCAAATAGTTGTTTGCTGGTTAACAATTTTCGGATTAATATAACGTTAAAAACTTTTACATCACAGATATGAAAAAATATTAGGAACAAGCCAAAAATAGGATTATTCCTAAAAGCCGATGTGTAGTGGCGCTACTTAAAGGTGCGCATTATTTGTTTCTGATAATTTGTTTAAAAATATCACCCTATATAGTCGCCGAAATAAAAATTAAGCTTGATTTTTGTACATATTGACACAAAATCGAATGATGTCGAAACACAAACCATATATGTTTAGTCAAGTGATTGCAAAATACTCGAGTTTTGGCCTTATTAAGACATGTTATCGTTTGAAGCGGTAATCGTTTTTTATACAAACTTTGATAACAGCGGTAACGCAATGCTTGTGTGTCTAGCTCTTTATTAAACAGGGAGCCGGTTTTGATGGCACACATGGGCACGCGCAGGTGCGGCGCCGAGCAGTCTACCGACACGTCGACGCAACTAGTTGTTATTTACGAGAATGCAAGTTAACTTTTATATAATTATGTATGTAAATGGTTAAATGCTAATGGATAGTATTGTGTTCGTGTTTTAGGTTTAAGGTTTTGACATCATATTACATTCGTTGTGTAGTTTCAATATATGTATGTTTAAATTAGATGTATACTGATAGATTAGATTATAGGTACTGATCGTATTTTATAAATCAATCTACACATCAGACACCACACAGGCCAACAGTTGCCATGTCAAGATAAGGACATTTTTAATTTCTCTAAAAAACTAAAATCTGACTACGAAAAAAAACGACGCTGAAAAAGTATGAAACATGATTTTCAGGACACTGGATTAAACAACATCACTGAAGAAACATACGAAGCGATACTTATAGTACACAGTTATCAGTGTACAGAGATACACATATTTAAGTTTGAAAAGACGTAGTTATTACATACATATCTTCTCAAAATCATAACCCTCCTTTGGCTTTGCTTTTAACCAGACATTTTCTATTTACCAGACCAAGTCTGTTAAAAAGAAAATGTGATGACGTTCTTAGATCATCCATACACAACACATGCTCTGCTCAGCTTAGGACTAGATGGCGTTGTGTGGCGTTGTGTTGTGTGTGTTAGATGTCCGAAATATTTAATTACTATTATTGTCTTTGTATGTTCATTACATTATTATCATTTGGTTTTGACAAAATGTCAATTTTAAGCATTGATCCATCGCATAGCTGCGCGGACAGAGCTGCGGGCAAAAGCTAGTATAAAATATTACTTTCCAACAAAAACTAATCTATTGAAAACTTTATTCCAAAAGTACCATCACCTAAAATATACCTACGCATCGATTGTTGCTTGCCACCTTGAGTTATTACCCATTGTTGAACGTCATTTGAATGTGGCAACACTGGCAACTTCATGAGTAGGATCTTCGTTTAACACAACTGGCGTGGGTTTTCAATAGACATTCTCTTATTCATGCATATTTTAGATTATAATTGGAATTTTTGTAGGCCTTTGTCGATTGTGTACTTGCAATCATAGCCATGTATACTTATAATAAAAGGACCTGTTTTGTAATTGCATTACATTTCTAACATTTTTCTAAGGAGAAAATACCATTTTCAATTATTCTATTAATACAAATTTTAGGTTTACTTTCTATAACTAGAGCAAAACCCGTAATCATCAAAATTAGTCTACTGCAATCCACTCTGCTGGACATGACCTCCCAAATTCCAGTCTGTTAAAAAAATAACCGTGAATTGCTGTATAATTAACTAGCTGACCCACGCAACCTCGTTTGCGTCTCCTATTGCCCGTAGCGTGATAATTTTCCCCCGTTTTTGTAACATTCTTCATTGGTGCTCCGCCCCTATTGGCCTTAGCGTGATGATATATAGCCTATAGCCTTCCTCGGTAAATGTACTTTCCAAAACTAAAAGAATTTTTCAAATCGGACCAGCGGTTCCTGAGATTAGCGCGTTCAAAAAAGCAAACAACCTTTTCAGCTTTATAATATTAGCATAGATGTATGTAAATTCAATTGATTTAAACAAAAACCCTTTAAAGATATAGTATTTGCAGTTAAAGACAGCATCTCAATATTAAAGGACCGAGCTATTAAAGCAACTATGTAATCATTACCTAATAGATACGGGCAAGTATAATGAAGTTCATTGACCGGATCGGCATACTTGTCTGATCAATTTAATGGCCAATCAATAACAATCCAATAAAGCGAATAGTTCAATAACTGACACTCATACGCGGAGAGTAAAGTAACTTGTTAATGTGTATGTTTTATTATTAAAATAGTATTGGATCGCTGTTTTGGTTTCATTCCATTTTCAACCAAAAAGTGGGTTCGTCATAGTTTGGGTTTCGACTGAAATGCGCTCGAAACTACAGCTAAAACCCGAAATATAATTTTATTGATTTATTTTGCAAGTGAAACATAATGGCCTAGCTGATCGTCAAGCTGAAAATATTTAGAAATATTTAAATAAATAAATAAATAAATATAAATAAATATTTCGGACATCTAACACACAACGCCATCCAGTCCCAAGCTAAGCAGTGCTTGTATTATAGGTACTTGAAAATTTATATAAATATGTTTGTACTTTATTTTTTTGTAAACACATACATATTATACATAGAAAACGCCCAAACTCCGAAACAAATATTTGTAGATCATACAAACATTTGGTCCGACCCGGGAATAGAACCCGAAACCTCGAGCACAGCAGTCGTATACGCCACCGAGGCAGTGTAAAATGAAACTGAAAATTGGTTAAGACTGTATAAACCACGTTTTGTTTAAACAATAAAAAAATACTAGTAACTTGATATTATTGTTTTGTTACGCAAAACTGCCTGCCAAAAAAAATAAAAAGGAAGAAGATTCCACAGTTTTCAAGAGGAAAGAAAAGGTTCAGTCTAACGGTGCTAATACCAACAATAATAGTCCTACACTAATATCAATTGATACATTCCGACTATTAACCTTCTTCTATTTTAAGATAGATTACAATCAATGACGCACGCTGCCAGCACGCCCACAGGACTATATTAATTAAACTAAGAATCCTTATGAAATTAATTGTTTTTTGTTTTGCATTACGTCAATATTTTTTTCAGATTAGTTTTAAAACATGCTTGTGTTGTAAGAACTGTAAGACAAGAATTATTCTCAAGTGAAATTAAAGCCTCATGAGAGGAATACTGGCAAAGAAACTCATGGCCACTCTTTTCAAAGTCAGATTTTCAGGTACAATAGTGTTAGTACTACATGTAAGGTAAACAGTAAGCAAGCTGCCACCTAAATTTACTTTTATTAAAATGCTCCAAAATCCAACGCACAAACAAAGAAAGAAAAGAAGAAGAAGAGAAGAGAAAGAGAAATGAAAAGAAAACTTCATTGTAGAAGATACGATTAGGAACGATCTTCACCCATTTGTTTATTAGATGAAAATTATTTTATATCAAACTAGCTAACCCGTGCCCACTTCTTTGGGCGATAAACACTTTTACTTGTGACTAGTTTTTTTTATGTTTGGCCCTGCCAAAATGACTTTACTCTGCCTGCTAGAAAGCATAAGCAGAATCCAAGAGAGGTAGTCACCATACTGCGAATTCAACAATGCAGCCTGGTGAACCACACCATGGCGGCCTAACGATGCTTCTGCATCATTGGGCCTCCGGTCTCGCACTCACTAACGAAACACGACAGCACGATCGCTGTCATTTTACGTTGATTTCCTGTGCGAGGGTAGTAATGCCGCGGTCTAACCGGGCCCGTTCGTGGTGAAATCAGCGTGGCTCTACTATCTTGGTTTATATATTATGATTGGTTATTACTGAGTGCTATGGTTTACTACCTGAATGCCAAAAGGGGGGTTCTGTTTTAACTGCTTATTTCTGTGTGTATTTCTCCCTGATATTGAACAGCCACCACCACCTATAAAAGTCTCTTGACAGGTCATCCGTATTATACGCAGTTTTTAACAATTTACGTAAATATAATACACTATTTCAAAAAACGACAAAAAACCGTCTAAAAGAAAAATCACTCAATAAATTACGGCACGGTCGCGGTACCACACCTTTGCCGTATCATCTCTTTAACCATTCGTTCAAACTATGTATATGCAGTAAAAGGAAAAATTGTTTTGTCTTAAGCACTTGAGACTATAATTTAACTAATTTTGCTAAGAATTTATAATTATTGATAATATTACCAATACACGTGACCTAAACATTTAGATTATTTTTTTACACATAAAAATACTTTTTATTATAGAGTTACATATAAAAGTTACACTTGAACTTTTTTTTGACACATTATCAAGTTCTACAACTTTTATCTAGGACTCAGTCATCTATAAGGCAAGGTTCAAGGTACGGCTCGCGCAAACTGTTCAGTTTAGAAAAAAATTATAAGGGAAACCTCAATATCTTTATATATATAATTCTTCTGTGAGTGTGTATGTCACTGAACTACTCTCAAACGACTGGACCGATTTTGATGAATTTTTTTGTGTGTGTTCAAGGGGATCTGGGAATGGTTTAGATTCACAATTTTGTCCGCTGGACAATGTTTTTTTAATTAATTTTTAATTTATTAGTAGTTATGGCAAAACGACGTTTGCCGGGACAGCTAGTAATTATGTAATTTTTGAAGACCTATCTATAGATCCATAAAAAAGTGACTGTGACATACAGACGGACAGACGGACAGGCAATCAGACATGACAAATCTAAAAGGGTTCCGTTTTTTGCCTTTGGCACGGAACCCTAAAAATCTAATTGAACATTAGGTACTAGTCTCTAACAAAATTATGAATTCCTCAGTTTTGACACAAGTATATCTACCTAAAGATACTTTAAATATTGTGTCGGTAAAGCAATAGTTCCAATCTAAGCTATAATACTGAAACTCATAGTCAATATCAACAGCCTATAAATGTCTACTGCTGGGAATAGAGTTCTCCTTACAAAGGAGGCTCAAATAAATTTTATTCGTTCGGGCAAAAGTCGCTAATTTGTCATCGTCTTTACGATTTAAAGACGACCGGCGTTTTTATATCTAGGTTTACTATCCATTTACATTTAAAGAAACGTAGCCAGTTACAAAATCTCGTTTAGATTATAAATTGACAATGATGTACAGCGACCTTACCATCCTACTTAGGCAGGATTGAGAAGGAATGTCGTAGGCGAATTTGCCAGTTTAGTTTCGATATTAATGACACAATCGTCAAGTTGCATACGATCATCTTAACTAATTATTTTAATGATTTATTACTTGTTTTATAATATGAATATACTTCATGGATTCGCCTAATATGTGTAGGTTTTAAGGTCATCAATGGCTTATCAAAATAGGTTCGCCAGGGACCAAATTATGAAATTACGTGAAAAGAGACTGAAAGTTTGATAAATGATACTGTACTATTTTAGGATAGAGATAGCTCTGTAATTAATCTTGTTTATTTGAAGATGCCATTAATTAATGTAAATAATTATAAAAAGAAAGAAGAAAATATATTTTTCAATGATTTCTTATAGAAACGCATTCTTGTTTATTTAGTAAATGACGAAAAGTTAATATTGCGTCATTTGCATAAAGATGTGAACAGCAATACAGTAGGTACAGTTACTAGGCTTATATACTTCATAACTAAAAATTATATAAAGGAGATTTCACAAAGTCATTTCACTTCATAATATTCCTTGAGCTATCTTAATTTAATTAAGATAGCTTCTTGACGCAAAAAGATAATTGTGATCTCATGATCAAGTGAAACAGCAGCTAAAAATATATCTTTTTGGCAGGCATTTAGACAAGGGTCTCATCAGTTGACAGTTTGGTAAAAAGGGTTGACGAAAGAGTTAAAAATCTCTTTGAAGCTGTGTCTATTTTTATACAATACTAGCTTCAACCGCAGCTCCGCTAGCATGTATGTCGGTTATCTATACTAATATATAAAGCTGAAGAGTTTGTTTGTTTGTTTGTTTGTTTGTTTGTTTGAACACGCTAATCTCAGGAACCGGTGGTCCGATTTGAAAAATTCGGTGTTGGATAGTCCATTTATCGAGGAAGGCTATAGGGTATATATCATCACGCTACTACTAATAGGAGCGGAGCAACAATGAAGAATGTTTCAAAAACGGGGGAAATTTTCACGCTACGGGCAATATAAGGCGCAAACGACGTTGCGGGGGTCAGCTAGTCGCGATATAAAGTAGCCTATCTCCCATGGTTGCCTGTAAGATATTGCCTTGGAGCGATAAGGCCGCCACTTGTACATACTTTTTTGTACCTAGTTTTAAGTTTATCTTATATTTTCTATAAGCTGGTGTACAATAAAGAGATTTATTATTATTATTTATTTTTATACCTTTTCTGGTCTCCTTTTTATTTTAAAAGGGAAGTTAAATCTAACACACGGGCCTTAGCCAAGTGTGCCAGGGGGAAATGGTGTAAGATTAGGATGACGATGATGTGAGAAATTTTCGTGTGAGACGGCTTGTATTTAGAAGAACTGCTTTTTGAATCAGCATTAGAGTGGATTTCGGCATTTGCAGTGTATTGAGGCTATTTTGAAGAGTTTTCGGAACCACACCAGTTGTGGATATGATAATGGGTACAATTTTAACTCTATCTACCTGCCATTGTCTTTTGATTTCAGTAGCTAAGTCTATATATTTTGAAACTTTTTCTGTGTGCGTCGTAAGAAGATTGTGTGTGTTACATACTGCTATGTCTACAATAAAAACTGTCCTGTTAATCTTATCTAGGATTGTTATATCAGGTCTATTGTAATGTATGGTTTTGTCGGTAATTATTGTCCTATCCCAATATATTTTAAATGCATTATTTTCAAGAACGGTACTGGTTTTATATTTATAATAAGCAGTTTTATCGGGAATGAATGAATATTTGTGAGCCAAATTTTGGTGGATAATTGCGGCAACTTGGTCATGTCTGTGTCTGTAATCAGTTTGTACAATAGATTTACAAGCGCCAGTGATGTGTTGGATGGTTTCAGAACTGCTATGGCATCGTCTACATAAGTCGGTTGGAAGATTAGGGAGACGGATAATGTGTTTTTGATAGTTAAGAGTATCTATAACCTGATCCTGAATAGCGATCACAAAAGCCTCGGTTTCTGGGAAGAGTTCTCCGCGCAACAGCCATTCGTTCGACGCTTTTCTGTCGACATGTGTTTGGCTGAGATCGGCGAGGTGTCTGCCATGTAGAGACTTTTGTGCCCATAAGTCTATTTTCTGTTGCTTACTTGCTAATTTGGGGTGAATGTTTCTGTCATATAAGTTGAGCGGGGTTAATTTTTTGTCTATATCGATTATGAATTTATGAAGTTGGGATTGTTCGGCTTTGCCATAAAAATAATTGCGTAGCTTATCTATGAGTGTATTGTGTAAATTCTGTATGTCGATGAGGCCTCTACCTCCATCTTGGCGGGGTAATGTAAGGCGTTGTGTGCACGATCTGGGGTGATGTTTCCTATTGGTTGTCATGTGTGTGTTGATTGTGCGTTGTAATTTAATGAGATCGCTTTGAGACCAGTTGATAACCCCAAAGGAATAAATAAGGACCGGAATTGCATATGTGTTGATGGCTTTGATACTATTGCGTGAATTTAATTGGGTTCTCAGAATCTGATTTAGTCTGACTTTGAATTTCCTTGTTAACTCTAATTTAGTGTGTTTTTGTTGAATCTGTCTGGAGTGATGGAATCCTAAATATTTATATGTTGTATGTTCGTCAAACGGTTCTATTTGTTCACCTGTACTAAGTGTATAAGAGTTGTATTCTGTCTTACCATGGTTGATCGAGTGAATTTTACACTTGTCTACCCCAAACTGCATTTGGATGTCTGTTGAAAATGACTGTATAATGTCAGCTAGTTTACTAAGTTCGGTATAATTAGTTGCATAAATTTTAATATCGTCCATGTAAAGTAGGTGTGAGAGTATGTGGAATGAATTATTGGATCTTAATCTAAAACCTGTATTTGTATCATCTAGTAGCTTAGATAAGGGGTTGAGTGCCATACAAAACCAGAGCGGGCTTAGTGCGTCTCCTTGAAACATGCCTCTTTCTATTTTAATCAGCTGAGTAGTTGAAGTGTTGTTCAATAGTTTTAATTTTGTTTTCCAATGAACCATGGTTGCTCCTAGAAATGATATCAGACTGGGGTGAATTTTGTAGTGTTGTAATATATATATTAACCAACTATGGGGAACAGAATCAAAAGCCTTTTTGTAATCAATGTACATCATCTGAATATTCCTATTTCTAGTTTGGGCTTGCCTCATAACTATTGAGTCTATGGTTAATTGTTCTTTACAACCCTGGCTATTCTTTTTACATCCTTTTTGTTGTTCTGCTAGGATGTTATGTTGATTAAGGTGACTGTAAATAATTTCACTGATGCATCCTGTAATGATTTTATATATAGTTGGCAAGCATGTGATAGGTCTATAATTTGCAGGATTTTTGGGGTCTGAACCTTTTGGTAGCATGTATGTGATTCCTTGTGTTATGAATGTTGGCATAGTGTGTGGTGATTGTATGAATTTGCAAATATGACTGTGGATGAATAAATGTGTGCAGCTAAATTTTTTATACCAGTAATTGTGTATATGATCGGTGCCTGGTGCCTTCCAGTTATGTGTGCGATTAATAACCTGTGTGAATGTATCAACTGGGATGTTTTCAAACTCCATTTCGTTAATATTTGATGTGTCTGCTATTTTCTGTAACCAGTCAGCATGTGTGTTATGTTGCACAGGGTTTTCCCAAATACCTGCCCAAAATTGGTGAAGGTCTTGAGGAGAAGGTAATTCTGTTGAATTTGATGTTATTTGATTATTGTGTCCTAGGGTTCTATAAAATTGTTTTTCGTTACTTATAAAGTTTGTGTTTTGTTGTTTGCGTTTAGTACAATTTAAGTATCTTTTAAGTCTATTTGAAATCGCGCTTAATTTCTGTTTCAGTGTGTCAAGAAAATGTTGTGGGTCAGTGTTAGGTTCTTCGTGTTGTGAATGAGTTTTATATTTATTCTTTATTTCCTCTACAGTCTTTAATATTTTCTGACTTCTATTTCCTAATATGTATTGTGTTAATCTTCCTATTTCTAATCGATATTGTTTTATTCTACTTTCGATTCTTCTTTGCCACGCAGGTTTCCTATGTCGTTTATTAGTAGTTGTATTACCTTCAGTGTTGAATCTAGTGCCATTACAGGAAGCTGCCGCATAGGCTGCTGAATAAATTAGAGTGTGTAGTGAATTAAAATCTGAATCTAGGTTTAAGTGTTTCGGTAGAATATTGTAATTTAAATGTTGAGTTATTTCAGCAAATTTTCGTGATGTCTTTTGTTTCGGGATGTATGGTCTTTCTTCTGGGTCGATTGTACTGAATCGTGTAAGAGCATTATTAAATTCTACTTCTATCCTATTATTACCAATACTATTACTACTATTGGTATCGGTGTTATGAGTGGTGTAGTTTTCATTGTGAGTTGTTACGGTTGGTTCGGTCGGTGTAAATATGGTGTTCATTATGCTTTCTGGTGTGTTATTTGTTTGATCGGCAATAGAGTGGCTTAAGTCAGATATTCTTTGGTTATTCAAATCTGTTCGTGATAATTGTACTTCTTGCTTTATTTCATTTATTCTGTTGGTGTATGTCTTATTAATGAATATTACTCTTCTTTGGTCTGCAATTCTTTGTTCGGTTAGATAAGATAAATTCGGTTGTTTTTCTATAAATAATTCATAAAGTTTTTTACGATAAGCAGTCATATTTGTTTCTAGATCCGTTGCTTCAAGGTAACACCTAATAATATCATCGTTCATTTCTTTCGTCCATTTCATCCTATTGTTGCTAGAGACTGTTTGTGTGTGTGATAAATGCTCGTTTTGACTATGTGTGTGTGAATGGTTAACGTTTTCATCTCCTATTTGTTTTCTTACTTCAGAAGCTATTTCGTCTAACACATGTTGTGAGAGCAATTTTCTTCTTATTATAGCTCTCTTTTGGTCTCCTAACCGTTGTCGAGTGACTTGCATGTCGGGATATCTATTGTTAAATTCTGTTTGTAAAGTTTCTAAGTAATTGTTTAGCTCTGACGTTTCGCATTTTGTTTTGAGAAGGTATGTACGCCATATAAAACGGTTCATTTCTTCAGTCCATTTCTTTCGCGTACGAGAAGGGCCAGCAGTGGGTACAGGGTTAATGGCTAATGCCTCCTGCACAACAGCTGTTGACCTTGTAGTTCGGGATGAATATGTAGATGACGGTGATGATTTGGGTGATCTAAATAAGCTATGGGTTGAAGATGGTGATGGAATATTAGAGAAAAGTGAATGATCTGATTGTGTGGTGCTAAATGAGGGTGAAGGTGATCGCTCGGTTGTTAGGTGTTGTGCAGCACTGTTAAGGCTGTTAGTGCTTGCCAAGCGAGTTGTTCTTCTTGTCATATATGAAGGGCGAGTTGAAGGTGTAGAAGAAGATAACGTTTTTGTATCATCGCCCATTGATTCGGCTGTAACTTCTACGCGATGAGTCCGCCTGCTCAATTCACCGCGACCGGCTGTAGAAGATTGCTTGATGAGAGCCCGCCTGCTCGACGTCCCACCACCGATGGTTCGCATGCTGTGGCACCCAGCATCGGCTCCAGGTGCGCCCCGGCGCTCCCCGGGAAGCGGCCGTAAATTATACTTCTTCTTGTTAGTTTCCATCATTTCTCCATTTAATGGGTTTGGGATCGTTGGTTGGGTAGGTGATAGTGTCAGGCCTCCGCCCCCGAAATCGCCGCTTGATCAGTGCAATAGCTCCAAACAAACAGAAACTCCACAGGTGAAAACTCAACGAAATGATAAGCTCTTTTGATCATAGCCAGTACCAGATACCCGTAAGCCCCCCCACCACGGCAAGGTGATCCCCCGGGGGGGGTTATTATTATTATTATTATCTCCTTCCTGAAGAATCGTAGTATCTCTATGCCACATTTCATTGAAATCAGTGCAGCAGTTTAGCCGTGAAAGCATAACACACAGACAGATAGAGCTAGTTTTGACAATTAAAATGTAGCGGTAGTCATTACAAATTTATTTCCAGTTTTTGTCAACAAACATTTTAATTAGGCTTATTACATATCAAAAATGTATTTTCCTTTTAGTACTTCAGACTACAACTGTGTCGAGGTAATGAAAAACAATGAAAATCAGATAAATAGAATAGAAGCTAATTTAGAAAAGCCCTTTGATAGTCGAAAAGGAGAAACAAGTTACCAAGAATTGAAAAATTGGATGGTTGTGTGTGTATGGCAATATCTCCACGTTCTCATATAGAGAACCTCTCTAAAACGACTTATCCTACCAATATTATAAACGCAAAAGTTTGTAAGTATAGATGGATGTTTGTTATTCTTTCACGCAAAAACTACTGAACGGATTAGGATGAAACTTTACAGTAATGTAGCTTATACATCAGAATAACAGATAGGCTAGGCATACTATTTGCCGCGATAACCGATATACAGGCGGGCGGAGCCGCGGGCAACAACTAGTATAGAATATTTGCATGAATATGAATCCCTTAGGTCGGCTAAGGTGATGTGTTTTTCACGCCCGAGTAGTTTACCATTTGAAAATTGGCTTCTGTTAATGCCGCCAGTAGTCACAGACTATCCAGAAATCTGGATACATTGTCAATTATTAAGATTTCATATACTTCAAAATGAAAATTATACATAAATAAATAACACTCCTTTTGTTAAATATACAATAGGACAATTGACAAAGCCATTATCTGGGAATCTGAAGTTATTGTCATAATTAAACATTTATGGATAAATGTTTCTTCCATTAATACCAGAGTTTTTTTGCGGAAATATTTATTTAAATATAAATATGGTCCTAATGAATATTAAGACAAAGACCAAGGTCGAGTGAAGAGGCACACAAAGACGTTCTTGGTGGCAGATGTACGTACTAAACTTATATGTTGTTTTCCAATGTCCCCGATGCGAGTTTACAAAAATTATGAAAATTATAATTATACTATAATAATTTAACTAATCTATACAAATAAATAAAATTGGAGTGTATAGTATAATTATAATTATACTATACATACATATTTTAACAATTATTTTTACGGGAATTAACGCGATCACTTATTAAAAGGTATTACATACCTCTGATTTGCCTGACGTATAAAAATAATTGTTAATATATCATGGAAAGCGAACGTTTAAAAGTTAGTACATACATACTTTACAACCATTCTTGTCTTTTTTTCTATGGAATCAAGGATGTATGGATTTTCTGTGTATGACATGCATTTGTTTACAAAAAAAAAGTATATTTCTAATGCCTTTAAACTAAACGATCAATTCTTGTAAATATTATTACATAATCTGATCTAATCTCGATAATAGCTGCAATGATTTATAAAATTTTGAATGCAGAAGCTTAGGGGGCGATAAATCAATATACCTAAGATATATCTAAAAGAAAATATTTTGAAAAAATCACGTGAATTTTGAAATTAAATTATTGTTTTGCTGGTGTGCTTAAGATAAAATAGTCAACATCACGCTTAGACCAATAGGAGCCGGGTATGATTGAAAAGACACACAGATGAAGTTACATGGGTCTAGTATATTTTTATAACAACAATTGATTCGAGATTTGAGAACCAATGGAAAACAGCAATCTACCTACAAGTACCTTTTATAAACGTGTGAAGAACGAGGTGCGCGTGCGCTGGTTGCCGTGAGAACACACATATCACGTGCATCAAGGTTACACGTTGAATAAAATCAATTGTTTTCCATCAATCGCTGCTCTCGGTGCGTATGTTATTGCACAGGATTGATTTAAAACGGCAGTGTGTAAATATTTTCTTATTGGAAGTTTGAAATCGAAATAGCACGAAGTGAGATATACCCTGTTCCTTATACAACGTTTAGGAACTATGTTAACTGATAGGTTTAAGATAAGGAGGTCCAAATTATTTTTATAACTATTGTGATTAATTAAGTATAATAAGTACAGCATGCCTTCAGGCTATCCGATCCTTTTGCAGCCTAAGGGAAAGTCTTTTGATTGAATTTGTAAGAAAGAGGATTACCTCTTTCTTACAAATTTTAGAGTGTATTTGGGACTCTAATGTAATCAATAGAGTCCCAAATACTCTGTCAAATATTCCAGTCAAAGAGATGGATTTGCTATTATTATTCATTGAATTAAAACGGTCAATGTTATTTTAAAGCTATTCGCGTCAGAAGCAAATCGATTTTATAAGCTTAGTTTGGTGAGATTACATGTCTTACCACCCTATGTTTTGAAGATGGAACAAAATAACTTAAATCTTGTTTCATATATAACCTTATCCGATGAAAAGGTTTAAGAACCGCTTTAAGATAAGGAACAGAATATAACAAGAGTATCCTTAATATCCTTAACTTTGTGTAAAAGACGAACAACAATAAAATAGGTACATCATTCTTTAGTTTACCTTGGTTACCTATACTTTGTTTCAGTAAACAGAATAAACAGTTATTGAGGCGTTGGGTCATAAAACAGTGCTTTGTTATTTCTCTAACCGTTAATATATTAAGCATGTGTAGTTACAATGCCAAAGTTATGTATATTGTAAACGGTTATAACTCAATTTATTTTTGTTAGGTGTTTATTTCATTTAAATTTTTATATTGATTTGGTTTTGAAGGAAATGAACTGCCACACGATAAATAATTAAAACACTAACTATAGTTCCTTCGCACTAAGAAATTAGTGACATTTTAAGTGAGCTCTGACCTGAACAATCAGACTCCAAGCTGTATAAAACGATAATTTCTCATTCATAGTCATTTTTAAGTATATTATGTACTAGCTGTTGCCCGCGGCTCCACCCGCGTGTATATCGGTTTTAGCAGAAAATAGTACCCTGTGTATTGTACAGTAAATATAAGTAGCCTATGTGATAATCCAGGGTGTCAGTTTCGCGCATACCAAGTTTTATCTAAATTGATCCAGTCGTTTGCGCGTGAAGAAGTGAAAAACATACACACTTTCAAACTTTCGCCTTTATATATTAGTGTGATTACAATTCAAACGGCTGTTATTACTTCATATAAGAGTCACTACTTTTATGTTTGTATATAATTTTAATATATGTCATCTTTTGTCTTCATCAAACCTTCATTGGTCTTAAAGTTTATGCCTTATACTCGTACTTATTCAAGCAGGCTCCTGATAATACCAAACATGGCTGCCAAAGTTCTACTAACAAAGTTATGAAATTTCTCTAAGAAATCTAAGCTTACAGTTTCACAACGTTTCTTTTATGTCATCATATCTTTGAGAAAGTTAATAATTGGAAGCTTCTTTGTACTTTACAAGAACGAACACAGCTTACGTAACTAGGAAAGTGCCTAGTAAAATTACATGTTTATCGCAATATAAACTTGACACTTTACCTCGAAACATTCATTGCCAGCATCTATTGTTATTAATTTTGTACGTAGAATATAGTAAAGACGATCATTTTGTCATTTGTCACGGTCAGACGACATCTGAGAAGCCTCCATGCACAAGGTTGATAGGTAACTTAATATTCAAGTATCTGTTGAATATCTATATGATGTTGTGACGTAAGTGGTTGCATAATGCTTGGTCGTATTAAGGACGCGTTTGCAAAATTGATAGGTACAGAATCGAATTACTACGTTGACACAAGTTACACAAACAAGTGCAAATCGGATAGCGGCAGGTATAAATGTCAACTTGCCTAAATTGATATTTTGAAAGTTTTTTATATTTTCTCATTTCTATGTAATAAGTACTTACCTCCGGACTTGCTGGAGTGACCTGAAGGTGTACTTCGGTGACTGCTTATGGAACTCCTAGACGAGTTGACAGTCTCACCGAGTTTGGGCTCGTTTTGTTAGTTATGACTAGACCTTACCTCCGGACTACATGGAGTGACCTGAAGGTGTACTTCGGTGACTGCTAGTGGAACTCCTAGACGAGTTGACATAGTCTTACCGATTTTGAGCTTATTTTGTTAGTTATGATGAGACCTTACCTCCGGCTTAGATGGATTGACCTGAAGGTGTACTTCGGTGACTGCTAGTGGAACTCCTAGACGAGTTGACATAGTCTTACCGATTTTGAGCTTATTTTGTTAGTTATGATGAGACCTTACCTCCGGCTTAGGTGGAGTGACCTGAAGGTGTACTTCGGTGACTGCTTTTCGATCTCATAGACGAGTTGACATAGTCTTACCGAGTTTAGGCTCGTTTTGTTAGTTATGATGAGATCTTACCTTCGGACTACACGGAGTGACCTGAAGGTGTACTTCGGTGACTGCTAATGGAACTCCTCGACGAGTAGAACTAGGTGTGCCGAGTTTGGGCTCATTTTGTTAGTTATGATGAGACCTTACCTCCGGACTATATGGAGTGACCTAAAGGTGTACTTCGGTGACTGCTAGTGGAACTTCTAGACGAGTTGACATAGTCTTACCGATTTTGAGCTTATTTTGTTAGTTATGACGAGTAGAACTAGGTGTGCCGAGTTTGGGCTCATTTTGTTAGTTATGATGAGACCTTACCTCCAGACTAGATGGAGTGACCTGAAGGTGTACTTCAGTTCCATTAGCAGTTACCGAAGTACACCTTCAGGTCACTCCATCTAGTCTGGAGGTAATGTCTCATCAGAACAAACAAAACGATCCCAAACTCGGTAAGACTATGTCAACTCGTCTAGGAGTTCCACTAGCAGTCACCGAAGTACACCTTCAGGTCACTCCATCTAAGCCGGAGGTAAGGTCTCATCATAACTAACAAAATAAGCTCAAAATCGGTAAGACTATGTCAACTCGTCTAGGAGTTCCACTAGCAGTCACCGAAGTACACCTTTAGGTCACTCCATGTAGTCCGAAGGTAAGATCTCATCATAACTAACAAAATAAGCTCAAAATCGGTAAGACTATGTCAACTCGTCTAGGAGTTCCACTAGCAGTCACCGAAGTACACCTTCAGGTCACTCCATGAAGTCCGGAGGTAAGGTCTCATCATAACTAACAAAATAAGCTCAAAATCGGTAAGACTATGTCAACTCGTCTAGGAGTTCCACAAGCAGTCACCGAAGTACACCTTCAAGTCACTCCATGTAGTCCGGAGGTAAGGTCTCATCATAACTAACAAAATGAACCCAAACTTGGTAAGACTATGTCAACTCGTCTAGGAGTTCCAGAAGCAGTCACCAAAGCACACCTTCAGGTCACTCCACCTAAGCCGCAGGTAAGGTCTCATCATAACTAACAAAATGAGCCCAAACTCGGTAAGACTGTGTCAACTCGTCTAGGAGTTCCAAAAGCAGTTACCGAAGTACACCTTCAGATCATTCCACCTAAGCCGGAGGTAAGGTCTCATCATAACTAACAAAATGAGCCCAGACTCGGTAACACTATGTCAACTCGTCTAGGAGTTCCACTAGCAGTCACCGAAGTACACCTTCAAGTCACTCCATGTAGTCCGGAGGTAAGGTCTCATCATAACTTACAAAATGAGCCCAAACTCGATTAGACTATGTCAACTCGTCTAGAAGTTAGAAAAGCAGTCACCGTAGTACACCTTCAGGTCACTCCACCTAAGTAGGAGGTAATGTCTCATCAATCGAGCCCGAACTCGCACAATACTACTTAGTTTTAGCAAACTAAAATATTGTTATAAAAATCTGTAAATAGAAGAAACCTCCTCCTTTTTTTGAAGTCGGTTAAAAATAATCTAACGTTGTCAAGTATCAACCTATTCTGGTTTATCGAATATATTGAATTCGAAGAGCGATCTTTTCAACAAGAGCTAATGCAAACAGGCGACACAGTGTCCACTCATGACGGCGGCTGAGCGCAGACTGAGATTACGAAATTTTTACGCGATAAATCAAAAGAGGTTCAAAAAAATAAAATAACCCTTATTGCAATCGACTACGATTCATCCGTAATAGCAAAATATGAGAAAATATAAGCTCCGGTTGTTATTTTTTCTGCGACTTTCTGTGACACTTTTATACTATTTTTTTCCTCGGATTTATAATTGACTATATATGCCTTCTTACATTATTTTTAGAAATTCTAAAATAGGTTGATTGTAGAACAAAAATGTACCAAAACTCAACCCGATATCGTAAATATTGTGGAAAATGGTTACGGAAGATCGTTTTTACAATATAAAAAAATACAATTTCCAAAAAAGTTGTCCCTCGGATTTGAAGATGAAGAACTAATCTATAAGTGTTAGTACTTTGTTATATTCAATTTGTTTAGTTTAGTTACAAATTGCACCGAAAAAAAGCATAATTTTGTACGAATCGTAAACGCGCCCTTAAGACTTTTCATATTACACTGGTTTAGAATTTTAACGGGCGTTTTATATCGACCCGCGACGCTTTAGTAGTCCAATGAGTTTATGTACATTCATTCCTATGAACTTTCAACACGATAATACTCGTACATGATTTAAATAAAATTGAACAATTTCAATTTACCGTTTTTCATATTACCTACATGTGTAAGCTGACACGTAATTTCGGAATTTTCAATGTTTAATTTAATTTTGTGCTTAAATTTTTTTTAACAACACACGTTCACAGCCCTAGAACCGCTTACTAACGCACATTCAATGGTCCCGTAATCTGCAAGTAGTCTTAACAATTGTTTTGCTAGAGTTGCAACCTTTTTGTATATAATAATAATTTAGATAGTATGCAATGCATGAAAACCTCCGATTAATGTAAAGCCTTTCCGATTTTCTCTGGTATTCTTCCGGCGTTTCGCTATGCATCATCATAATATAGATGCTCAAGGTAAACCTTGATAGCTATTGTATTGATTTCGTTTCTTACCTTTATGTTAAGAATTCTTAAAATTTAATTATCAACTGTTTTTGGTCCACCTTCATTTGATTGTTTCTTGCTACGTGTACTAAGTTGACAATTCATTAATTAATTTCTTACATAGTTTCATTTTATTCAAAACTAAAAATGTAAAACGATATCTTTAACGATATTTTGTCTCGAAGCATTTGAAACCGCACTTTTAAAAATTATGACATAGATACTTTCATTAAAAAAGTATTTACCTAAAGGATAATAGTACTGAACAAACACTATTAAACTTATCAATACTACGTTAAGTTAGACTCTACTGCTAGCCCGAAAAAAAAACAACTTTTTATGTGTATCCGGACACTCGTAACGTATACTAAATCACAGTAAGTATTCACATACACATATCATGGCTTTTTAAACAAAAAAATATAGGATGGTCTACATATCTATTGTCATTATTCTTTCGCCAGATGTTAACAACTTTTGAAAAAAGAGTGGACAAATACGAGTCTATTCTTTCCTCTGGGTTAGTGATCCCTAAACTTATCCGGAGAAAAAAAAATGGCGCCGCCTTTGACAGGTCGCCAGTCTGTTTTGTGCAAAGTTTATATAAAATGTTTCACATTATCGGGTTTCAGTCCATTTAGCTGATGCTACAAACAAAAGGGTTTTTATCTGGTGACGTTGGCGCCAGTCGGAAGCCCCGACATGTTTGTCGGTGAATTATCGGACTTCTGGAGGTCAGTACGGCCTCCGTTTTGATTTGTGAAATAATTGTTTAAACGAGTGATGTGTGTAGAACAGATGTTGGGACTGTTCTTTGGTTACCATGACAGCGGCCACCGTGAATCTAATAGTATTGAGTATTAAAACTTGTGTTGGCAGAGCCCTAGAGTTTTCTAAATAGATACACAATGTACTTTACTGGTACTGTCGGAAGAAGGGTCTCTTTAAAAGGCAACTGACGAGTAATCTGTCTACCCTGGACCGGGAAAAAGGTGTGCATTTAAATAAGGCCTGTCAATAAAATATAAGTGGGCCTAATATAACTTTTATATTTATCTTTAATTACAAAATTTGAAGTCTAGACACTCTTTGTGTAGAGATTGATTGATCTTTGATTTGAGAGTAGGTATGATTGGCTGAACTTACCTAGACAAACGTAGATTGTTCTTAAATATATTTAATATAACTCATAAAATAAAACAGAACAAATGAAACACAACAAAGAAAATAGAGATGTAAATTTATTCCCACCCAAGTAACTTTTACCATAGCTTCAAATATTTTTAAGCCAATATTTGCATAGTTCATTGACATAATTCATTGTACGAAAGGTCGTTAGCGTCATATACAGGTTCACCATGAAGGATGTTTGGATCACCGAAGTGTGAAATGAATTTAGCCAAACAATATACTTGAAGAGCGATTGTCAACTTTTTAGCTGTAAATATTTGTTCTTCATGGAACTTAAATACAGCGCAAAACTGCTTTATTTAATTTAGTTAGTATATTTATAGTAATTTAGTTATAAAAACACACATTCCACGTGTTATCCCATAGGGTATTCTATAATGCTATTAAACCACTGCAAAAAATACAAAATTTTTACTCAATCGATAAGTGCCATAAAAATGCATTTAAATTTTACATTTTCAAATTTCGCGCGTAATTTGTCAATAACGCTGGACGCAGTGGACGCCATGTTGCTATGTGGTATTGACTTCAGTTCGCTTTGTAAACAAAAACAAATGCGCTAACAATTTAAACCATACGCTGATCAGTTGACAGTTAACACTTTAGTTTACACAGCGGTTTGACGTAATAACATGGCAGGTACTATTTCATGGTGTTAGAGAACAGATAAAAAAACTGAAAACTTTATTTTAATTTATTTTATGAACTAAAATTAACATTTTTTGACTGCTTTTTGCCTAAGGTATCTCAATAATATATTTTTAGATTTTTTCTCGTATACAGTAAAATACACTATTCTAGGTAAAGTCCGTTAATAGTATTCAGACTTTTATCAAACATCATCATCACGTTACACAGTTTTTCTTTTACGCGAGACCACAGGTCAATAGTTAGTGATCCTCCTGCAAGCAGTCGATAACACTAATCTTTAAAGTAACAGACTAGCTATAATTCAAAACTACGGATCGAACTACAGACAGCCTCATTGAAAGCTTACGTTTATTCTCTTGTTTAATGATCTATTTTTTTTTGAAGATAAGTGTTTTGTGTGTGTGTGTTTGCTTATCTTCAAACCAAAAAGAAAAACTTGAGAAGCAAATTAATTTACGTTCAACTTCATCACTAGAAAAGAATATTGTGACGGACAGTAGTCAGACAGTTATACTCGTATAATAGTACTAGCTGACCCGACAAACGATTTTTTGCCATAAAAATGAAAAAACTGTTTAGGGATCATCCTTATTTATTTACCGAACATGAACCAAGTTTCATAAAATCGGTCCAGCCATTTCGGAGGACTTTGGTTATAAACACTGCGACACGAGAATTATATATATTAGATAAAACTCTACTTGAACTGAGTTTTAAATGATTCTTGAATCTTCTGTAATAATGAGCTAAGACTGCAATACGAGTATCATAAAAATATATTTCATCATTGCTCGATTTATGACTATTCCGTTTTTATACCTCTTTTGTTCGTAAAACAGTGAAGACTGTTTCAACAGTAGTATAACACATTCTGTTGACTAAAAATGTTCGGTATAATGATTTGATTTATCAATTCCTTTACAAAAAATAATACGTAGACATATGATTTCTGATTTACAGTTTTTAGTAAATTTACATTTTTGTATTTTTTTTCAGACATCTAACACACTAAATAGTCCACCGCCTTTCTCCGTTCGGCGTAGCCAAAAACAACCGCCCACTTTTTCCTATGGTTCAGAAATGTGTTGAGACTTTCGTTCCAACTTTCAAAGATTGAATAAACCTTATAAATTACATTAACTAGTCGGTACTTTGCTGCAGATTCTCTGTTCTGTGTTGAGGACATAATCCGAGTAGAGTAAGTAAGTTCCAGTGGATTACTTGCACAAAAAAGAAATATATTTAAGTATGTTGAACCAGTTGAACTAGAAGCCCACCCCAAATCTTGGGAATAACAAAGTTTTTAAACGTATTTATTTATTTATTTTGATCATTATCCCATTTAAAAGGTCTTTCATACAAACATTCGATCCATATTTCAACCCCTTTAGGAGCAGATTTCGCATAAATACTGATATAAGTATTCAACTATTTGTAATCAGAAACATAAAAACGAAAGTTGTAAGACTGCTAAATTAAAAAAATGACGGATTTAAAAACTAACCAATATATGAAATGCCAATGCTTATTTCTCCCCTTAGGAGTAGAATATCCAGAAACGCTTAAAGATGCATATTCTCGTTTTTAATTAGTAACCCAAAACAAAGTTTAATGTTTCAAACTTCACAAACGACGGAATTCTTTTTTTTTTTTTTTTTTTTTTACGTGTGGAAACCCCCTCGGGCCGTCACCCCGCCGGGGTTTGCGGCGGGGCGGTGTGTCGGAATCGAACCGACTAAAACCACACGGTGTGCCACTCTGCGCCTGAGACGGGAGGGATCCGGGAACTGCTGTTATTAACACATCCGGACCCCTCCCAGCGCTTGCCCGCACAGAAGCGGGCACCGTCAGCTGTAAACTCTCAATTTAGGCGACGTACGGCACACGCGTAACGTCGCCCCCTCGCGGGTGGCCACTAATGCGGATGGTGGGGAAAACCCATCCCGACCATCCACGGCCACACTCAGGGCGGCATGAGGCGCTGATAGGCGCGCCTCCGCCGCCCGGTTCGCCGGCGGCGGATCGGGTCCGAGTGGAGGTCGTCCTCTCGGGCCTTCTCCGCCGCCTCCTTCTGCGAAATTACGTCTTCGCAGAAGGCTGCGACCGCGGTAAAACTGCTGTCGCTACCGGCCATGGATCGTATGACGGCCGGTAGCGAGAGATCTCCTCCGATGACTGCAGTGAGGGCCCGACGCTGCGACGCCCATGCGGGGCAAACCGCCAGCGTGTGCTGGGCCGAGTCCTCACTGCAGTCGCAGTGGTGGCAGGCGGGACTCAGTTCCCTCCTAGCGACCGAGTGCAGGTACTTCCCGAAGCATCCGTGCCCGGAAAGCACCTGCGTCAGTCGGAAGGAAAGAGTCCCGTGCTGCCGCCCCGCCCACTCGAGGATGACCGGCTGGAGAGCCTCCACGGCGGCAAAGCCAGCGCGTGGAGTCTCCAGTCGGAACGACCAGCGAGCCATCGTGGCTCGACGGGCGGCTTCACGCCACTCGCGTACCTCTTCGGGCGGAGGGCGAATGCCTCTCTCCGCCCGGAATTCAGCCACCCGTCGATAAACTTCGGCGAGCACTTCCGCCTCCAAATCCCACGGGGGTGTCCCGGCCAACGCGCACGCCGCCTCGGTCGACACCGTGCGGTATCCGCGTATGGCTCTGACCGCCAATACCCTCTGAGGTCGCCAGAGGCGAGCCTTATTGAGGGCGGTCAGAGCCGCCACCCACACCGGTGCGCCGTACAGCGCCATCGACCGGACCACCCCCGTGTAGAGGAGTCGCGTTGCGACGCTGGCTCCACCCAAGTTGGGCAAAAGTCGCCCAAGGGCAGAAGCAGCGTCGACCAGCTTCGGACCAAGCTGTCGGAAGTGCTCGTCGAAGAGCCACCTACCGTCGAGGATCAGGCCCAGATACCTCATCTGGGCCCGAACCGGTACGAGGACCGAGTTGACCACTATGGAGGCGCCGGGGGGCGGCCCACGACGGGGCCCATGGAACAATAGGGCCTCCGTCTTGTCCAGGGCCACCCGTAAGCCCAGCGCCTCGATGCGCCCGACCACCAGAGACACACCAATGGTGGCCAGGCGCGCCGCCTCCTGGAAGTTCGCCCCCCGGGCTGTGACAAGGGTGTCATCGGCGTAACAAATTACGCCCAGCCCGGGGGGGAGACGACCTCGTAGGACCCAGTCGTATCCCACGTTCCACAGGAGTGGTCCAAGGACAGACCCCTGCGGAACGCCGCACGACATGGGTCGCCGTCTCAAGGCGCCATCTCGATCCTCGTACACGACGGTACGCTCCTGCAAATAGTCTGCCACCAGCCGCCTCAGGTACTCTGGCACTCCGTGGTATTGGAGTGCTTCCCTGATGCAGCTGAATGGCAGACTATTAAAGGCGTTGGCGATGTCCAGAGACACCGCCAACACCACGCCGCCACAGCTCACTGCCTCTTCGGTCACGGCCCTAAGGCGCATCATGGCATCGACCGTCGAACGCCCCTCTCGGAATCCGAATTGGGCGTCCGACAGGTCGGGGCCCACCTCGCAGAGGTGCCGGACGATGCGGGCAGAGAGTATCCTCTCAAATAACTTGCCCGCCTCGTCCAGCAACACGATGGGCCTATAGGCCGCGACCGAATCGGCAGGCCGTCCCGGCTTCCTCAATAGGACCAGCTTCCCGCATTTCCAGCACTCAGGGAAGCGTCCGGACGCCAGGCTAGCGTCCAACACCTCCCTGAGGCGGTCCGACATATGATCGAGGGCTCGGGCCATCACTCGGGCTGGAACCCCGTCCGGCCCGGGGGCGGTGTTCTTGGAACGGATCCGCAGAACAGCCGCCCCAACCTCCGATTCCCTAACGGGCGGAACATCGCCCCCATCGTCTCTGACCGGATAGGCCATCGACGGGGGAGCGTGCTCCGCCCGCTGCGGGAAAAGGCCCTCGACCACTTCCTGCAGGAAGCTGGGCTGGAGAGTCTCGGTAAGGGGGGGGCCCGCCGTGCGGAGCTTCTGTCGCACCGCACGATATGGGCGACCCCAGGGGTCACGGTCGAGACTCTCCAGCATCTCCTTTCTCTTTACCTCCTTGGCGCGGCAAATGGCCAGCTTCAGAGTTTTCCGAGCTTCGCGGTACTCCTCATGAAGCTGGTCCCCGCCACCGTCTCCGCGGTGACGTCGTCGGCTGCGGGTGTAAGACCTCCGGGCACGAGTACAAGCCGCACGGAGGTCCGCCAACTCCCGGGACCACCAGTAGACCTCCTTCCGAGGAGGCCGACGAGTCCGGATGCGGGGCATGGCCGTATCGCAAATCTGCGCAAGCGCATCGCGAAAACGGCCAGCCCCCACGTCCACGCCGACCTCCTCGGTCGGGGCCTGCGGAGACAGCCAAGAGTGAATAATGGCCGCCTCCTCTAGTAGGTCCCTATCCAGCTTAGCGACAGCCCACCGCGGAAAGCGGGAAGAGTGCCGCGCCGTGTGACCCCTACTGGGGCCCTGGGACCGGGAGAGCTCGAATCGGATATAGAGATGATCCGAGAGCGTCTCGACCTCTTCCAGGACACACCAGTTCCTTACTCGTGCGGCAACAGCAGGGGTAGCGAACGAAAGGTCCACTATCGACCCCCCCTGCTGTCGCACGCACGTGTTGGTGGAGCCTCTGTTTAATAAACAGAGGCCCACCGAAGCCGCCCACTCCTCGACGGCCTCGCCCTTGGCGTCCGTCCCGGGGGACCCCCACGCAATGGATTTTGCGTTGAAGTCCCCCAGCACGAGGACGTGCCCAGACGCTAATCGCCGCATCGAGGTCTCCAAGCTGTTAAGGAAAACCTCGAAGTCGCTCAGACTCCGGTTGGGGGAGAAGTAGACACCGTAAACGGTGACCCCCCCCCACTCGGCGGCAACATATCCAGAGCCCTTGTCTCTAAGCGACAAGGGCGGGGAATGAGCCGCCGCGGAACCGACGACTGCCACGGAGCCGTCCCAGTCACCCATCCAGTTTGGACGGGGAGGAACGTAGTAGGGCTCCGCGACTACGGCAACACCGATCGACCACTGCGCCATGGTTTGCAGGAAGAGATCCTGCGCCGCGGCGCAGTGGTTTAGGTTCGTCTGGACAAGGAGGTTGCAGATTTGATCCATTACTGGATCGCATCTACAACCCCCTCCATAGGCGTCGACGAGGACGGACGGACAACGTCGGAGGCAGCCTGGGTCGCCAAGCTAGCCCCCGACGTCTGCCGAGAAGCATGGGGAGGCCTGCAGCCCCCCTGCCCCATCTGGTGATTGGCAGGCTTTTTGCCCGCCGCACACATAGGGCAGTGAGGGGCGGCAGAACACTCTGCCGCCTTGTGCCCCGGTCGACCGCAGCGGAAACATAGTCCGCTGCAGTCAAAGCAGCTTCCGCACTTGGTGCGAGTGTGTCCCGCGGCAAGGCACTTGTAGCACCTCATCGGTCTCGCGGCCAGCACAGTAACTCTGGCACACACGAAACCGATGAGGATCTTGCCGGCGTCGCCCAAAATTTTGGCCGACGCCACGGGACAGCTCACCCACACGGCGCTAAGCCCTCCTGGACCGGGGCGGATGGTGCCGACCCGGATGTTGTCCGCGCTGCACTGCGTCTTCTCTCTGACGGCAACGCGGACATCATCTACAGTGACGGAGTCGTCCAGGCCCGAAATGCGCAGCTCTGCACACTTCGTGGGCCTGGAGATCCTCACACCATCCGTGGCGGAGAAGACCTCCCTCAGCTTCTCGGCGAAGGTGTCCGCCGTCCTTGCGCCATCGGCCCCAGGGAACTCAAGGACCCGAGCTCCTGTCTGGGCGAGGCGCAAGCGGACCCCTGACGCTCCAAAATCTGGGGCGAGACTGTCCCGGGCCGTCTTAAAGACAGCCGCGTAGGACAGTCCGCCGCTTGCCGCCTCCGGTGACACCGTAACCACCACAGCCGCGGTCTTGGGCGGCTGCAGCTTCCGCGGCTTTTTCGGGGTGACCCTTGCCACCGTTGGCGACTGCAGGCCAGAGGCCGCCTTTTGGGCAGCCTTCTTGGCCCGCTTCTTGGCCTTTTTCGACCGTTTGGCCCCCCCAACTACCTGCCAACCCTCATTGAAGGGGGCAGATGTAGAGGGGCCAGGCAGAGGTGTTGGAGTGGGGAGCGGAGGGAACTCCGCTCCAGCCGTTGCCACTGTCTTCGGTGCAGCCGTCCCGGCTGGAGCCTTCGCCCCACGCCGCGTCTTACGGGCGGTGGCAAGGCCCGGCGCCGACGTCGCCGCAGCGTACGACACGCGACCCCCCACCACGGGAAGCGGGGTCGGTGCCGATGCGACCTTCGGCCTCGGCGCCGCAAGAGGCGGCCGAATAATGGGAGCGGGAGGCAGCCTCGCCTCCAGCCCGGCCAGACGACCGTCCACCAGATTCCCCACCGAGGTGAGGATCTGCTGCAGCATCAGCTGCAGGACGGCGTCTGGTACCCCGGGGAAAACGACGGAATTCTAGACTAACCTATACACGAAATGTCAACACCTATTTCACCCCTTAGGGATAGAATATTCAGACACGCTGAAATACGTGTTTACTCATTTTTAATCAGCAACCCAAAAGTAAAGTTTCAGGTTTCTAAGTTAAATATGACGGATTTTCATAAAAAAATTTCAACCCCTATTTCACCCTCTTATTGGTAAAATATGTAGAAACGCTGAATAGATATCTAGTTATCAGTAGCCCAAAATAAAATTTTCATGGTACTAATTTAAAAAATAACGGACTTCCAAACAAACTTTCAACCCCTATGTCACCCCTTTAGGGGTAGAATATCCAGAAACGCTTAAATACGTCTACTCTTTTTTAATCAGTAATACATGAATTAAGTTTCATATTTCTAACTTAAAAAATGACAAACTTCCATACAAACTTTCAACCTCTATTTCACCCCTTAGGGGTAGAATAGCCAGGGACGCTTAAATACGTATCTACTCATTTTTAATCAGTAGCTCGAACACAAAGTTTCATGTTTCTAACTTCAAAAATGATGGACTTCCAGACTAACCTATATGCGAAATGCCAACCCCTATTTCATCCCTTAAGGGTAGAATATTAATAAACGCTTAAATAGGTATCTACTCATTTTTAATCAGTAGCCCAAAAATAAAGTTTCATGATTCTTACTTAAAAAATGACGAACTTTCATACAAACTTTCAACCCATAATTCACCCCTTAGGGGTAGATTATCAAGAAACGCTTAAATACGTATTAACTCATTTTTAGTCCTTAGCACATGAATAAAGTTTCATGTTTCTAACTTAAAAAATGACGAACTTCAAGACTAACCTATATGCGAAATGTCAACCCCTATTTCACCCCCTTAAAGGTTGAATAGCCAGAAACGCTTAAATACGTATCTACTGTTTTTTAATCAGTAGCACCGAAATAAAGTTTCATGTTTCCAACTTAAAAAATGACGAACTTCCATACAAACTTTCAACCCCTATTTCGGCCCCTTAGGGGTAGAATACCCAGAAACGCTCAAATACGTCTCTCCTCTTTTTAAATCAGTAATACATATATAAATTTTCATGTTTCAGACTTAAAAAATGACGGACTTACAGACTAACCTATTTACAAAATGTCAACCCCTATTTCACCCCTTAGGGGTTGAATATTCAAAAACGCTGAAATACGTGTTTACTCATTTTTAATCAGCAGCCCAAAAGTAAAGTTTCAGGTTTCTAACTTAAAAAATGACGGACTTCCATACAAACTTTCAACCCCTATTTCACCCCCTTAGGGGTAGCAATTCCATAATTCCTTTCTTAATGCGTGTCTACTCAATAAAAGGATCCTACTCACCAAATTTCATAGCCCTAACTATCACAGTTTACGCTCGGCGATGATGAATCAGTCAGTCAGTCAGGACTTATTATTTTATAAGTATAGATTGTACAAACTTGTATTAATTTTAACCACAGTGATACAAAATATCCTAAGTTATGATTTTTATTAAACATTTCTCATCGTTTACGAAATTTGCTTGTTTTATAATGTACCTAAGTAATATATAACTAGCTGTTGCATGCGACCTCCGCCTCCGCCCGCGAGTATTTCTATGTGGAAAATAGTAGCCTAAATGTTATTCTGATGTATAAGCTATATTACTGTAAACTTTCATCCAAATCTGTTCAGTAGTTTTTGCGTGAAAGAGCAACAAACACACAATCTTACAAACTTTCGCATTTATAATATTCGTTTATAATACTACCACTTAGATAACAGAATTTATCAGCAGGACTGTACAACAAATCCGTTACATCCTCCCTATTGCTGTTCTCACACATATTATACTTTATGATTTTATATACCTACTGCAATTCATCTGTTTGTAAATATTATAAGAACCTTTAATCTACTTTGAGGGTGGCAACATTTTATTACATTTTAACGCTTATCCTTATATGTCGAATCGTAAAACTCGTGACGACACACAATGGGATTTTTACGACTGGCAATATTTTAAACTATTATAATGTTAATAGTACTCGGACATAATTTATTTACCGAAAAAATAAAATGAGATGATTATGTAATCAAATGTAACGGCCAAATTCAGGACAATGGGCTGTTTTTTTATTTTACGTCTAGTCAGAGGTATTCGTTATAATTTTTACCCGACTACGGCAAAGCCAAAGGAGGGTTATGATTTTGACAGGCTATGTATGTATGTATGTATGTATGTATGTTCATTTGTTCCCTCCTAGCTCCTTAACTACTCATTAGATTTGGACAAATGAGGTGTCTCTAGAAGCGTCATGATCGTCTTCTGGTTATAGGCTATATGACGTGTCACTAAATCTAATGTGGCGCCCTCTAGCCGACATAAAGTACTGTATTAAAAAATTAATTTGAAATAAATATGCCGTGTTTGGTATCATTGGAAAAGGCGTTACTTGTACATTTCAAAAATACATATATTATTAACATTTGTTCGTGGCTTTGTCCGTATTTATTCGATAAGTGTGATATTTCTATGGTATGATTATTTGTTCCCTCATTCTTTCTAAACTAGTCAGAATAAGACAAATGAGGTATCGTTAGAAGCGTCTTGATTGCCCGCTGATAATAGGCTATATGACGTGTCACTGAATCTAATGTGCCGCCCTCTAGCCGACGTAAAGTAGTGTATTAAAAAATAAATTTGAAATAAATATGCCGTGTTTGATATCATACGAAAGGGCGTTACTTGTAAATTTCAAAAATATATACATTATTAGCATTTTCTCGTGACTTTGTCCGTATTTATTCGATAATTGTGAAATTTCTGTGGAATCTATTTAAAATATACTTGGCAAAGAAATAAGTATTATAGAGGCACCAAAACATTTTAAATAAAAAAAAGTAAAAACTAAAACCCAACTACGACAAAAAACGACGCTGAAAAAGTATGAAACAAGTTTCAAAAGCCGTAGTCACGCGTTGTTGAAGTGATATGGCCTATGGTACATTAATAGGTTTCAAAAGCCAAAGCCAAAATGTAGTGTAAGGTACCATATGGTACATATCACTTTAACAACGCGTGACTACGGCTTTTGAAACTTGTTTCATACTTTTTCAGCGTCGTTTTTTGTCGTAGTTGGGTTTTAGTTTTTACTTTTTTTTATATAATATACTAGCTGAACCCCGCGGTGTTACCCGCGGTTATGGTTGTACCGCGAGTAAAGCCGCGGGACAAAGTTAGTCTAAAAAAAGTAGCCTAAGTTACTCCCCGGGTCATCAGCTACCTGCCAGTGAAAGTCCCGTCAAAATCCGTCCAGCCGTTCGAGAGATTACCCGGAACAAACAAACAGACAGACAGACAGACAATCAATTTTTCAACTACATTTTTGGTATATGTATCGTGTATACATACATATGCATTTAGTAAAAAGCGGTTATTTTAATATTACAAACAGACACTCCAATTTTATTTATTTGTATAGATGTCAGTACACAAATAGAATATGTTCCAAAAATACCGTCAGAAGGTTTGAATTTATGTTAATGTCCGTGTTGTGTCAGATTTAGAATAAAAAGTATTACCAGGCTTACTTATTCCATGGGTATCGCGAAAGCCGACTAAGGAAGAAAACTACGCAGGAAAACAGCAATAAAATTTTAACAAAAATAAAACCGACTTCAAAGTTTGACTCGATTTCTCTTGGATGCCATCATCAGATCTTAGTGTCCTTTGATCCTAGTGGGATATCTCTTTTCCATTAAAAAAAGAATCATCAAAATCGGTTCATAAACGAGGAAGTAATCCGCGAACACAGATACAAAAAAAAAAATATGTATACGGTCGAATTGAGAAACCTCCTCCTTTTTTTGAAGTCGGTTAAAAAAAGGAACCAAACCTGAAACAAACCCTATACCGACCAGCGTGGTAAAGTAATCCAAAACTTCCTTTCTAAGGAAATGCCCATTGTCCACCAGTGGACTATGAAAGGCTGTTGATGATATTGTTTTATGGAATAAGAGCAAATGACTGTACTTGTACAGCAACCTGATTATAGGCTGACTACTACTGTGATTGTGAACCATTAACTAGCTAGTTGTCGATAACAACTCAACATACAAAAATGCGTTAATAAATAAATAAATAATTATTACAGTATGAAAATTAGTTTGTTTTTTCTTAACTGACTACCAATTTAGAAACATGCTAATAATGACTTTTCAGAATATGTTTTAATTACTTTTCTTCCTTTGTTATTTATAATATTGCTTTTGTGCAATAAATATTATTTGGGACCGAAAGAAAACTCACGTAGATTCCATGTAAATTACGTATCTAACATTGTTATTTTATTCTACGGATTAAACATAACGAATTTATTCACGCGATTTATAAAAAAAATAGTTATTTAATATTTAAAAAAGGGCCATTTCGAATAAGAAACCGGTAAATGTGAGTATCTCACACGGGTTAGTTTATAAGTTTTTTTATCCGCAGTTCAGACAGGCATGATCTTTAAATAAACCCGTGAGTTATTATTTGAAACGTGAACTTTGTACACAACATATTACGAAAGGAATCCATCTTTTTGACACCAGATAAAGGTCTTGATAAAAACCAATGTTGACATACAAGACTGGCTACCAAGACGGGTCCTCTAAAAATACAGACCATAAATCAACCATAGATTAGAAAAAATGTAAACAAAAACTCGATGCTAATCATTCGGATGCATTTTCGGAGCTACCTGTTATGGGTCGATTTTTTTAAATAGTTCACATGTTAGCATGATATTCCACACCTAAAATTAATATTTTAATTTAATTATATTTAAGAAAAAGTTTATTAAACTATTTTTTACGTGGCCCATCCAAAGGAAATTTGTAGCAAAGAATCCATTACTTGTACTTTGTTTAGGCGTTTCTAAATATACTCTCAGTGAATGGGATTAAGATCTAAACTCCAATTAAAGGCAAAGATGAGCATAATTAGGAATTCAAATTAAGAACAAACATTCTTTTAATAACACGGCACTGCACCAGCTGCTTCCAATTTAAAACCAGTTAACGTTTGACGTTTTAACTTGCAATAAACATGATTTAAAAGCTTTAAAAACTAGAACTTAAATCATTAACCCTTCTCAGAAGACACATTTCACGATTACAAACTTCACACCTCTAAAGTTTCGTCAAATTAATCGTGCTACTAAACAAATAATCTTATGGTTTGGGTAATTCTTAGAACGTTTGCTTCAGTGTCTATCACTTGTGTCCCTTTGATTCTATCTAGGTCTCGTTTTATATAAATCTAAACCGTATTCCACAGAATTTAAAGTTACTTTTTATAAATTTATTAGTAGTTTAACGTAGACTGCGTACGTGATCCGTCGCCCTTTCAAAAGGGAGTCAGAAATAAATATAAAAATTATGTCCTTGGGAACGGCGTCCCTTTCTGTTGAAGCTTAAGGACAATAAACATGTTCAAAGTCTTCAGAATGTGGTTTCTTCTTGTGTAATAAAGTTTTCATCCCCTATTGTCGAATATTCGACTTAGTTACCTTTTTATGGGTGATGTTAATTTGTGACCTTTAGTAAAAAACTGAGATAAATCGTTACAAAAAAAAGAAAAAAAAATTTGAAGAACTTTATAGTTACTGTATAGATTTTATTGGTAGACACGTGAATTTATTTGACCTAGTGTAAACTTTGCTAAACTACATTGAAAAACATGAGTTACGATAAAAAGTAAGCTAAAAAGACTGAAAATATTAAGGTTTTGAGAAATTATACACATAAATATTCATTGCTGAACTTCACACTAAGATCCTTTGTCAAGTAATTACTTGTTAGTTCTGAACTAATAGACATTTATTTTTGAAAGTAAATGTACTTATTATGATGAATGTGTAATGGGTTTTTAAAATGATTGATAACTTTAATGGCATGGATATCAACATCACGACTATAATACTTCTTACTATCTACTAATAAATAAGAATTATACTATCTAGTATAATTCCTATCAGATTAACATTACCTCATCAAGATCCAAATAGCATTTCTATAGTAACATACCAGGTGAATTGACGGCCCTGTTAGTCAGTGGTCATCAGTGGGTGGTATCCGCGGTGGATTTCCGCATCTATAGACAAAAATCGGCCAAGCGCGAGTCAGACTCGCGCAGGAGGGGTTCCGTATAACCTATACATTTCAAGCGTCTACATGGTGCCATTATCAATATCGAGCAAAAACGAGCAAAAGAAGATGTAGTGACAAGGACTGTTTTTGCTTACCCCTCTGGGAAAAAGGCGTGACTGTATGTTATGTAGCGGCAACAGAAATACATTATCTCTGCAAATTCCAACTGTATAACTATGACGATTCATGAGATACTGCCTGGTGACAGACGGACGGACAGACAGACGGACAGCTAAGTCTTAGTAATAGGACCCCGTTTCACCCTTTGGGTACGAAACCTAAAAAGGTGGCTAGTGATTGTGGTTCAGAGGCCGTGAGTTCGATTTCCATCCAGGACAGATCTTTGTGTGATGAATACGATCACTTGTATTGTTTCTGGGTGTAATTTATCAGTAATATTTGTTTGTTTTAGGAAATAAGTATGTTTATCAGCAGTTTGATTATCAAGTACCTACAGGATCTGCATAGTTTAAGATCAGTCGCCCCTATATGAGATGAGTGAGGATTATTAATTATCTCTTTATTACAATTGTATATACTTACTAGCTGAGACCCACGGTTATTGTTTACCATTACAACATCGGGTAACACCGCTGGGCAAGGTTAGTCTAAAAAAGTTACTCCTCATTACATTAGCTATCGGCCAGTGAAAGTCTCGTCAAAATCGGTCCAGCCGTTCCAGAGATTAGCCGGCGGAACAAACAGACATACAGAGAAAACTTGTCAAAAATGATATTTTGGTATATGTACCGTGTATAAACACTTATTATGCATTTAGTCAAAAGTGGTTATTTGAAAATTACAAACAGACACTCCAATTTTAATATTTGTTTATATAGATGTAAAGATTAGTTACAATTTGAAATATTAAAAGGCTAAGTTATTATTATTATTATATTTGTAGTTTAACTTAAATAAAAACATCTTTAGTTCTTAGAAAATCACTTCTAATTCAAAAAGAATAATATAAATACAGATTACTCATTTTATAAACCTTTGTATTTTTTACGACTTTTTTAACATTGAACTCAACTGAGTCAGCTTACAACTATTCATACATTTATTTTTATGTCCCAGTACATTTTAATTATTATGCGAGAGGCATCCAATGCTAAAGGATTACTATATAACCACAGTCTTATTTCAACACTTGAATAATTTTATACCATTCACAAATATCTTGACAATTTAATTTTACTATTGAAGAGAGTATTCATGGATCTTATACCGTTGTAACAGAGTTTATTTTAGTACTTCATTTTGTTTCGAAGACATGATCAGGGTTGTCAACACTGCCCTTCACAATACTAATGCCGTTTGCTTATTCAGATGTGTCTCCTCTTTAAATAAATTAAGATTATAAATGATTTAAGGGTAAGTTCTGAAAACCGTGGAATCAGGTTTTTGTTGTACAAACACGCGTGGTGGTCATGTAATTTCACATAGAAATATAATTTATCTGCCTGTCAAAAGCACAGAGTTGATAGTTACTTGCTCTGAAGTTATGAGCAAAGGAGCAAGCGCTCACAATATTTTTCACATATATATATTTTTTGAAGATAAAGATGTAAAAAACAGTAATTTATAAATTGTGAGGTAGTTACTTAGTGTGAATGTCGGTAAATTAGTTACGTTAGTGATAAATATGGATAAAAATCACAATGTACTAAATCTGTTTTTTTTAAGATAAACCTATTACGATCTCATCTACTACAGTAGTAATACATTGCGTATCATATGGGAGTTATAACCGCACTGGAACTTACAAAACGAGCAATGAAGTACTGATGCACGAAAGTAGTCAATAAATGTCAAGTTAAAGATTCCGTTTCAAATGCTGCTACTTTTTTTTGGCCCTGCCAAAATGACTCTACTTTGCCTGATGGAAAGCATGAGCAGAATCCAAGAGTGGTGGTCACCATACTGCGAATGCAGACAATGCAACAATGCAGCATGGTAACCCACACCATGGCGGGCTAGTGATGCTTCTGCATCATCGGGCCTCCGGTCTCGCACTCACCAACGAAACACGACAGCATGATCGCTGTCATTTTACGCTGATCTTCTGTGCAAAGGTAGTACCGCCTCGGTACTTACTACTACTACTTACTGGTTTAGTTGCACGATGCCTACTATCGCACTTAGTCAACTTTATAATACTTTTAAGGATTCAGTAGCAGCATGCCGACTTTATTAAATCTTCATACATTAGATCGCACTATGCCTATTATAGCAAATTGACAAGAATTAACGTTGTTAGTGTATTTAATCGTGTTATGCCTACTTTAATAAACTGCAATACTAAGGATATGTAGCTTGACTACAAAATGTACAATCACAAACAAAGTCACTAACAATTATTGTAATTATTTACTTTT